>CM031244.1:146221519-146849945 GCA_018340775.1 Taxus wallichiana var. yunnanensis | reverse complement strand
AAAAAAAAATTGCCTGTCATTCAATTTTTTATAAATTTTTTAATGTAATTACATGCTTTGCAATATATTGTACTAATTTACAGGTTGCCATAGTCAACCGCACATATTGTAACTACTCAGAAACTAGTAGAAAAGTTGTAATAAAAATAGTATAAAATTGGTTCTGCAACACTCACGAGATCTTACATCTCATTCGCAGCGTTCGGTATATACGGTTCCTTTGGGAAGAACTTACGGGTAAAGCCATCATGACTATTATTGAACTTAATGCCTAATATAGCTGCAAAAATGTCATCCGGCATTGACCCTTTAAATCGACGGGAGTAATAAGGTCATAGTGCACACACTATGATCCATCCCATCTGTTTGTGAATGATTTCACGACATAAACCTGATCGAGAAATTATCCGTATATAGAAAAGTTATGTGCACGGATGAGGATATTTATTTGATCCGGTGTCAATAATCATACTGAGACCCCTTTCATTATTGTCTTGGTACCATGTATTAAATTATTTCATATTCGTTAACACCTCTTTCACCTACCGTCGGGTATATAGAAAGGGCGAGCTTCTTCCACGTACTTCCGGTATATTGGAAGGGCACGTATATAGAAAGGTTCAGTATATCGGAATGATGTATATAGATTTGGAGACCTTATACCTAGAGTGATAAGAGCCAAACCCTATCAAGTATTTTCTACGGAAGGAGCACCAATACCCCCAAATGTTTTCTTCTAGATTCATAACTACTTAGAGGAAACAACTATGTTGCATGGAAGACAAAAATCAAGACACAACTTGAGTTTTAAGAAATTTGGCCTGTTGTGACTGGTACTCTGACCATATCAACAACTAATACAACATAATAGAGGTAGTTTAATAGAGCATACCCGTAAAAGCTAAACTCATCATCTTGTTTAGAGTGTCTGATGATGTGTAACCCCAAATTCGAGATGCCACAATAGCTAAAGAAGCATGGGATAAGATTAGCATGGTGTACGAGGCCAAAAACAAGAATGTTATACTAAATTTACAGAGTTAGTTACACACATTGAAGTTCAAACAGAATGAGAAAATTGAATCTTTCTTAAGAAGAGTTAGAGAGTTGAGGGCTTCACTTCTAGCCCTAGGAGGAGTAGTCTCAGATGATGCTCTCATTCCCATTGTTTTGAGAGAACTCCCCTCTTCTTACCACATTTTTGTCACAACACTAAATTTGTCAGATACAACCGTTAGTTTTGAAAAATTGGTAAACTTACTGCAATAAGAGGAAGCCATACATAACAAGGATGATGAAGATGTGAAGACACTCTCTTCACATTAAAAATGGAAATGAAAAGGTAAAGGAAAACCTAATTCCTATCAAAAGACCCAAAATCAAAATCAGTATCAAGGGGACAGACAACAAAAGAAGCAATGTCCAATCTACAAAAGAGGACATGACCTAAAATATTGTTGGTATAATACTTACAAGAAAGGTTCATCTAGCAACTTTGGACCTCAACAACAAAAATCTTACAAGGGACATTCTAACAACAATCACAGGGTAGAAAAAGGGGAATTGGAAAGGAAGACCCCATTAGTAAGGTAATATTGTTGAGCAACAAGAATAATTAGATAATGAAGACTACTTGTTCACTACTCAATCAAGTGAACCATCCACGTCATCTTATGATGTTTGGTATGTTGATTTAGGGGCCACTCGACACATGAATGGCCACAAAGAATGGTTTATTTCAATGAGGGACACGCCATCAAAATATCATGTTTCATTGGGAGATGATTCTTCATATACAGTTTAGGGGATTGGGAACATTTCTCTACCCCTTGGTTCATACAACTACAAACTATCAGATGTCTTATATGTCCTTGGGTTGACAAAGAATTTTCTTTCAGTTAGTCAACTCCTTGATCACAACCTAAAAATTGAATTTGATAGTCATTCTGGCAAGAAAATGTGTTTGATTCGAGACAAATCAAGAGGCTTGAAAATAGTTGTAAAAGCCTCCAATGTGGGACACATGTTCCAACTTGATTTTGTTCACAGAGATGATCAAGAACTTGTGGCTAAGAACTCCACCTCAACATAGTTGTGGCATCAGAGACTTGGTCATGTAAGTTTCAAGTATCTTAAGACACTTCTTTGGTGTAATATGGTACATGGGCTACCATCTCTGCAAAAGGATACGGACAAGTTTCCTCACTACCTAGCAGGAAAACAACACAGAGCTTCATTTCAAAAGAGTACATTTTGATCTCGTTGAAAAATTGACCTGGTTCATGCCCATCTTTGTGGTCCGATGCAACCAAGTCATTCTAGGTTCCAATACTTCATGCTTTGTGTTGATGACTATTCAAGGAAAATGTGGATTTTTTGTCTTCTCAAGAAAAGTGAAGCTTTTGAAACTTTTAAAAAGTTCAAAGTAGCAGTCAAGAACGAAACTAGTCATCACATCAGAAATATATACTCAAATCGAGGGGGGAATTCACCAGTAATGATTTCAAAGACTACCTACAAACTCACAGGATTCGTTGATAAATTCCTCCTCCACATACACCACAACATAATGGTGTTTTTGAGAGAAGAAATCATACTATCATGGAAATGGTGTGATGCATGATCAATGATTCTGGACTTGCAAAGACATTGTGGGTAGAAGTAGCAAAAACAACATTGTATTTTTTTAACAGAGTGACCATAGTTGCTCTTGATAGAGTAACACCACAAGAAGCATGGTCAAAGTGGAAACCATCTATTACACAACTTAGAGTATTCGTGTGTAAAACAAGCATGCACATACCCAAGAAGAATAGAAAGAAATTGGACTTGAAGTCATGAAAACTCAACTTCATTGGGTATAATGAAGAGACTCTTGGGTATAGATTAATGGATCTTAAGAACAGAAAAGTCTACACCAAAAGTAGAGATGTTGAGTTTTTCAAGAAGGAAGCAGGACTCCTCCAGACTCACTAGATGTAGATTTTTCACTAGTTGTAAAACTTAAAGTTGATGTTCCCTCAGAAGATGAAAGTGATGATGGGGATGATGGTGTTGATCAGATAGAACCACGACCCATGGGAAGAGTTCAGCGTATGCCAGAGTGGTGTAATAGCACATTATGAGATGCAAGAATGGATGCTCCATCGGATACATCCACCTATAGACCACAAAATTGTAGTAAAGTAAGAGAAGAAGTTAAATTTTTTTGATGAGTAGATTAATTGAATTGGATGATCCCTCTACACCCAGAAGCCATATAATCAAAAGCTTGAAATATGTCATAGATTCTCGAATATCAATAAGTGATGAAAAATAACACTTGGAAGCTTATCAATCTTCCACCATGGAAGAAACCCATTGGATGTAAACAAAGTACAAAGCAAATGGGACAAAGTGGAAAAGTATAAAGTGAGACTAATAGAAAAAGGGTAAGCACAAAAATAAGGCATAGACTATGAGGAGACATTTTCTCCCACGGCTAAGATCAAAACAATCGAATGATCTTTGCTCTAGCTATACATTTTGGCTAGAAAGTCCACCAGATGGACGTAAAAGTTCCTTCCTAAATGGAGATTTAAGAGAAAAAGTCTACAATCTCTCAACCTAAGGGATATGTAGTACTTGGTCAAGAAGCAAAGGTATGCAAACTCAAGAAATCTCTATATGGCCTTAAACAGAACCCTGGGCATGGTACATCAAGATTGATGAGCATCTCATACAACATGAATTTTTAGAAATCCATACAATCCCAATATTTACCTCAAAAACTAAGGGAGGAGATTGTGATTGTTGGTGTCTATGTCAACGATCTAGTCATCACTTTGGCGCTTTAGTGAGGATGATCGATACAACGAAGAAATATCTTAATTGATCATTTGACATAACCAATCTCACCTGATGCACTATTGTCTTGGATTGGAAGTATGTTAGAAAGAGAATCACTTTTTTATTTCTCGATGAAATATACCAAGACAATGATTGATAAATTGAGGATGATGGATTGCACACCAATTGCTACACCTATGGAGAATGGACTGCAGAGTTATCTCGTTTAGATCCATCTCCTAAGGTAAGTGCCACTCTCTCTCGAAAGTTGATTGGGAGTCTCATTTACTTGACCTACACTAGACCGGATATCAGCTTTACAAGAAGCTATCTATCAAGGTTCATGTAGAAACCCAAATTTTTCATTGAAAGCGGCAAGGTGCATCTTAAGATATCTCAAAGGATTAATGGATCTTGGTCTAGAATACAAGAAGAATGACGACTTCTTCTTGACCGGATATTTAGATTCGAGATCATGTTAGTAACATTGATGATAGAAAATCCACTTCAGGATTTTTATTTTTTATGGGATCTGGACCAATATCATGGGGAAGCAAGAAAAACACTTTGTTTCTTTCTCTTCCATAGAAGCCGTGTATCGTTCTATAGGATAAGTCGTCGTGAAGCGATATGGCTACGTCGCATACTGGAAGGACTTGGAATACCATAGGACAAATTCACCACCATATATGTTGACAATGAAGGTGTTCTCAAAATTGTTCACAATCTAATGTTTCATGAAATAACAAAGCACATTGAGGTACAGGGTTCATTTCATACACGAGCATGTGTTGAAGCATAACATCCACTTCAATTTTTTCCAACAAATGAACAATGAGCATATATCTTCACGAAGTCACTTGCATGTGACAAATTCGAGTTGTTTAGAGAATTCCTCTCCTCATCCCTTGAGACAATGCACAATTAAGGGGGGGAATGTTAGGTTAATTATTATTTACCTAATATTTTAATTATACATTTTATAATTAATTAACTATTAATTAATTATTAATTGTTATATAGTTTTAAACCATATTTTTCTTATTCCATAGTCATAGGATTATTTGTTGCATAGTTGCAACTTAATCATTTGTTTGTATTAAATTAATTGTTGCTTGTTGAATTTTTTATGGAAGTTGTTGTAATTTCAATTGTACATGTGCAACCTTTCTTTTTTCTGCACATGATTTTACAATACCTATAAGTATTGCAGTCCATCCATTGTAAATTGGTTGATTGATATTAATAAAGTTAATCAAAGCTTCCGCCTATATTCTTAATTTACATAATTTTTCAAGGATCTTAAGCTTAGGTGGAGTGGAATTTGTAGAAGTTTTGAGTTTTAGAAGGATATTAGGATTAATGTGGTTTACATCAGTGAAGGGAATGATGCAGGGAGTTGAGGATTTATTTACATAAGGGAAATAATTTGTGTGTTTATATCTACCCTCTAGAAGTTTGTAATATTCAAAGGGTTTGACATCAACAAGTAAGGTAAATTATTTTCCTTCATAAGGGAATTTAATACACTAGTGGAAAGTGGAAGGAATGACCTGCATGACATGGATCCATGGATTACCAAGGATAATATTATAAGAGGTTTCAATTTCCATAACATGAAAAAAATCTTTCCAATGTTTGCAGTCCAACCTTTAGGATAATGTGATTGTTCCCGAGGATTGTCTTTTACTATTATCATAACCACAAATAGTGATGACATTAGTTCCTAGAATTTCCTCAGTATAACCAAGGCATCTTAATAGTTTCATGGAGTAAATATTCAGTACTACTCCATTTTCTATAAGCACTCTTTTAATTTTATGATGAGTGATGAATGCTTCAATATACAAGGAATTATTATTTTTGATATTTGGATTCAAAAGGTCATGAGGAACAAATGATAGGATTGGAATTTTGGGTGAAATATTTGCAATCAAAGCTTGGAATTTTGGGTTTTGATATCCTTAAGAAAACATGTATCGTGAAGTGCACAAGTAAGGATCTCTTGAAGTATGTGTGATGACTTAAGTAACTCCATGAGGGATATTTGTGCAGATGTATTCTCTAATTATTTGATAATATCATAAGAATCGAAGGAAGATTTAACATTAGATGCTTGTTTTGGATCAGGAGTAGATTTTATACTATATGTTTGAGATATTGTGGATGTGGATGGTTTCTTTTTTGTAAGTACCCAAACCTTTTTTTGGCATGTTATTATGACATAATTAGGAGCATGTATTTTGAAATTGGCCAAAGAGTTACATGTATGCTCTAGAAATGATATTATAGAATTGAATTTAACATTATTTGAGGATTATCCCTTGTCTTTACATTTATCATTTGTACCATGTTTTGAAAAGATGTTCTAGAAGACCTTTAGTTCATCATTTTATGTTTTAGTGTTAGATGTGTTTTTAATATCAATATTGACATAATCAATTAAATCTTGAATGAAATGACATTGTTTTATACAATGATCTATGTGATGCCCATTTATACAATCGTACTCAATTCATAATATCATTCACAATGTTTCAATTTTGATTTGTCATGATTTTTAAAATTTCCTTATTAGGTTGATCCCTAGAAGGAGTTTTGATGAGGCCTTTAGCAATGAGGGATCTCTCAATTTGTGTTCCCTTCTTGATTACTTATTCAAAGTTGGTTAAGAAATGAATTTTCATTTGGAATGATAATTCTAGATTGAGATTTGGTATGAAAATTTTGACCAATTATTTCTTAGGTATTGAACAAGGGAATTGGCTTGCGATCCATTGCCATCTTTGAAAGAAGGATGTGAATGTTTCATTACTCATTTTATTTTTGTTGCAAAGGTCCATCATAGTGACTTTATAATATAAGTTAAAAGAGAAAAGATTGAAAATTTCCTCTAAAAATTTAGTTAAAGTAGTAATGGAGCCTTCAGAAGATGTAAAAATAATAATAAGTCTTTTCCTCCTAAAATTTTAGGGAATAAACATAAGAGGTATATATCATTGTAAGATACTTCTTGGCATGCCATGAAGAAATCTTTCACGTGTTTTTGGGTAATTATTTCCTTTATATTTATCAAACTTAGTATTTTTAAATGATGGAGGAAATGGTATGCATAACATGTCTTTATCAAATGGATGAGGACAGATCTCTTCAAATTTGAAGTGTTTGGTTCATTTTTACATTCCTATTAGCATTTATTTCATGTTATTCCACTCTTGTGCAAATTGAGAGTTTGGTTGAGGGATTTCCATGATGTCATGGGTTTAATTGGTTTTCAGACTAGGTTGTTGTTTTTATTCATCATTTGAATTTATGAAAACTTTAGAAGCCATAGTGGAAACTTGTTGTGTCATCTCATGGATTTTTATAACAAGGTTTCATTGAATGTTTTTGTTGAATTTCTATATTTTTTATTTTTGTTTCTAGATTTGGATTTTTCTAGAAGATATTTCAAGTTCTCGTCATTGAAATTTGAAGGTAGTTTTGCTCCCATTTCTAGGATGTGAAGAAGGTATTGGTTTTTTTCTTAAGAGTTATCTATTTTTTCTTTTTATTCTTCATTGATTTCACATTATCTAGCTTCATTGTATTCTTTATCGAACTATCTTTACTAAGGGGATTGGTTCTATCAAAATTATCATAGATATTTTAGGTTTTATTATGAGTAATATCCATTTTGATAAAGGTGGGATTCTAGGAGGAAGCTTTTATAAATAGTCCTAGTAACCTAGGAAACTAGATAAGTGTTGGATTTTGGATAGGTTTGCATTATAACGATTTTTAAGATAGTAAAATTGGAATAATTATTCAAGGTATTTATACCAAATGGTAGGATTTTTTTGATAGGATTGGTTGGATTATATTTGATTTAGATTATATTAGATTGGATTGGATTTAGATTGGACAACATTTTGATTAGGGTTTATATCGGATTGTATTTTGATTGGGATTGTTAAGTGTTGATGAAATCCACATCGCTACGTGTTAATACAAGTATGAGTGGTTAAGATGCAAGTTATTTCCAACTTTGAAAAAAAAATGAGTGTGAAAATGGAAAGTGTAGATCAAAGTTATACTGACTTTTTAGTAATTTTTGCAAGATTTTAAAGCAAAAAGTTCCTTAATGAAAATGATTTAGTATTTTTATTTGTTTTTGAATAATTTTGGGTTTTGAATATTTGAATTTTTGATGCTGTAGAATAATATTAACCAAATACAAGATTAAAACAAGACAACTTCAACCATTTTTGATTCTCAAGTTCACATAAAGGGTGTGAGAGAAGAACATACATGGTTTAGGTTGTATAAATGAAATGTTAGAAAATAAAACATGTTATATTAGAAATGAAATATGCTTTAGAAAAATAATACAATAATCCTAATTGCTTTTGATTCTCATTTTTTCCCAAAAAGGGTGCGAGAGAAGAGCATACATGATTTGGATTGTAGGAACATAATATTAGATATGAAAGAAAATAAGAGAGACAAAGCAACTTGGTTAGAAAAAAATTCACAAGATGTGTTAGATTCTATTTTTATGTGAATCAAATGTAAGAAATTGTCGAAGATTAGAAAAACAAAAGGAATTAACTATTACAATTCTATACATCTACGACAAGTTAAATTTTTACATAGAATGCTAACGTAGAGAATAAGAATAGAAATGTAGATAAAATTCACATAAACGCATGTTATATACTACACATATGCACATTGTTGTAATGGAAACACATAGACTAGAAAGAAGATGAACTAAAGTTGACACTAACGAGGGACTGTGATATAAACACAGATGTACAAAAATCGAGTTGACAAAAAACAAACCTAGGCACACATTGACACAAAGATTGGAATAGAAATGCAAGAAGTGGACTCGTAGAATGATAATGTAAATCAAGGCTACTTTAGCAAATAGAAAACAAAAAAATTAGGTTGTTTGATAGAAATGTATGGTTTTACACAATAGCTCTTCCAAGAAATTATAGCATAGAGATGTCAACACTAGCATAGACCTACAAAATGATTAGAAAAATAGATGCACGCTAGTGCATACTTGCAAGATATTCTAGTGCAAAGAAGGATATAGAAATGTAAATCAATTATACTTGAAAAATGGTATAATATGGCCAAAAGCGTCTGATTTTTGTAAACTTCTCTCATCTAAGATCATGAAATGACCTAAAAATTGGCCACTAACCTTTAAACACTAAGAAGAACATGAAAGAGATGTTATTTTTACAAAAAAAAAAAAATCAAAAATGTTGTGGGAGTCTCACCAAGTATGTCGAATGTATACAATAGAAAATACAAACAAGAGAAAGAAACAAAAATAAAAAATGTAAACGTTTCTTAAACAAGTTCTTTCGCAACCTCAAATTAGACTAGCTGAAGAGTGGGGTCAAGTGACACTCTTGTTAGATCTGGATGAGAGATTGATTTCTTTTTATTTATGGATGCTCCAAGATATTCTAAATATAAGTGAATCTAAAATATGAGCAAATGTGGATTTATTGATTAGATGAATGAATGAATTAGTGATCAATTAGACATCATAATGGTATGCAAGAGTGATTTAAAATAGAAATTTGAAATAGTAACACTATAAACTCCTCAAGATGCTAATGAAAATTTGAGAGGAATGGAGCTTCTTATTTATAGATGCAAAATAAATCATGGATTAAGGATGGTGGAATTGACTGAGTTATAGGCTATTGATTTCATTTTCCTTATTTAGCATGGTTGATTTATTCTATGTAGTTAGATCTTTGAATGAGAAATTAAGAGGCTTTATTTCAAATACGTTGGATCTACAATTCTTCCAAATTCTATGTGCATATTTTCTTCCATGTTTTTAGGATTCTAGAACTTGAGTGGAGTGACTTAGTCAACTTTAGTGAGTTGGATAGTGAAGTGGAGTATAGTAGAAGGAGAGTAGATAATTGAATTTTACTTATTTAAATATTTAATTAAATTATCCAAAGGGGTTCATAATATATAATGAGTGTAATATAATTAATTAAATTAATTATATAAGTGGGATATGGTTGAAGATTGGATTTAGTATTTATTTCTCTTTCTCTCTCTGTGTGTCTTACCAAACCTCACAAAAATTGAAAATACACACATTCTTAAACAACATCTTACTTGGAAGAAGCTATAGATGATCACACAATGACAACATAGTGGGCACCCAACTCACTACTCTATCGAGTCATACTTGTGAGCGAATCTTGCCCCCACCATAACATACCCAAACCTAGGGTTTATTCTCCGTAGTTGGATCTTTGAATAAGAAATTAAGAGGATTTATTTCAAATAAGTTGGATCTACAATTCTTCAAAATTCTATGTGCATATTTTCTTCCATGTTTTTAGGATTCTAGAACTTGAGTGGAGTGACTTAGTCAAATTTAGTGAGTTGGATAGTGAAGTGGAGTATAGTAGAAGGAGAGTAGATAATTGAATTTTAATTATTTAAATATTTAATTAAATTATCCAAAGGGGTGCATAATATATAATGAGTGTAATATAATTAATTAAATTAATAATATAAGTGGGATATGGTTGAAGATTGGATTTAGTATTTATTGTGGGTGTTGTAATGTGTAATGGGTATTTTTAGGGTGTCTAAAATATTTACATGTACTATTTGGCAAGTGTAAATATTCCTCCAAAACTAATGTTGGTTCCATGCAACAAATTTTTGTTACACGTGTAGATATAAGATCACACACTTAGGTACATTTCTAGGTCACAAAGCATCCTAATGTATACATGATCATAAGCAAGAAAAATAGTGGTTGAAAACTATCTTTTGGCCTCTTTTCTTTATCTCTTGCTTTCTCTTTGGTCTTACACATCTTACAGCCCCAACAATCGAAACTTAACTTATTTATATTTAATGGCTTTAGACACTAGTTCCCAACTAGGACAATAACGCCTTGGTGCTCCTATCGCTCCTAGGTTCCCTTGATCCTCTCTCACCTTTACTTGCTCTTCTTTGGTATCTTTTATCTTTTGGGTATATTTTTCACTTATGGGTCAACCTTCCAGTTGTCAATTATGAAATTCAAATAAGGGAATCATATATATACATAGTTACTTCTCAAAAATAAAGTACCAAACACTAAACATTACTACTATCAAATAATATTACATCAAAAAGGCACACGATCACTTCAAAGGCATAAATTAACACATTGAATCAAGCGAAAAGGGTTGTATAGCTTTGCATAAACAACATAGGAGGGGAAGTTTATTCTATTCCATCCCAAACATTTACATCTGAAGGATTCTAGATCTAGCCCACTATCTAGTGCAACTTTCACAAGGGCATCCGAGGGAATCATTACACACACCTTCACACACACGTAACTACATCGAGTCCGAGATGTAGTATAGTGATCAATCATAAGTTCACTCTTCGGGTAACCTCCGGGGTCGTCTCGACTCCACATTATAAATATTATTTATTAGATTTGATGTGGCTTAAGGACATGTATAGGTAGACATCTTGTTTTACAAAGTTACAAGTACCTTTGGTGATCATAGATTGAATCTCAAGTGATAAACATGAATAAATAGTGAAGCCCTTTTGACATAGAAAATATCAAAACTTGATCATTTACATGTAAACCAACACCCATATCTAGTCACTAGTGCTTGAGTACTCCTGCCCTCCTGTGGGTGCCCCTGTCCTGCATCATTTTGAGTTCCAAAACCTTCAGTAAGCTTCAATGACACTACATATAGTCTATTTAATCTATTTACCTTCCCAAATTACTTCTAGATTACTCGAAATTATCTAAGTCCTCCTATATCTCTCTCTTTCTTATGGTTTCACATTGTATATGTTTGTTTTCTTCCGTCTTACTATATATTAGCACTTGTACATCATTATTTGTAGTTTTTACTCTGTAATTAGACTAATTTAATTTATATTAAATAATTTGGTAAACCCACTTGCCCAAACCCTACCTTGCTTCAAAGTTTTCTTTTTATGCCCATCACCCGTATTGGTTGTTTTGGTACCTTTGAGAACATTAAGATTCCTCCATCTATCCGTAAATCCTCTCAATCAATGGTTGAATATTCCAATCCCTTTCTTAACTCAAACAACATCCCATTTGAAAACATTGAAGCTTATGATAGTGAACACTCATATGATGAGGATACCAATGTTGATCAAGAACAATTAGATAAGATAATCAATTCCCATCAAGCATTTCACGGTGACCATCTACATATTTTGCATGTTCTCAATGCTTTAGTTGTTAAACATTCTCAAGTTGATTTTATCCCTCTTGTAGGTTCCTCGTTGGATGTCATGACCTCCAAATAATGCCTTAACATTACCAATTTCATTTTTATAACTACTACTCCCCTCATTACTCCCAATACTTAAAATATGAAACCTAGTTCCTCTTCAGGAACTCATGACCTAGCCTCTATATACCAGGATCTATAAATTTGAATCCGTCAATCACAACAAGTTACTTCCCTTTCCTCTCCATCACTTGATTTCTCACTACTCCTTACACCCCTTTTGCACTTAGCATTTATGCCTATCCACTTCCTCCTAACTCGTTATACCTAATCTACTCACCTTCAATGGCCATGGTGACCATCAAGAGCATCTTCAATCTTTCCATGTGGAATGCATTTACTATGTGGTTGACCATACATTAGTAGCTAAGCTATTTCCTAGAAGTTTGTAAGATTACGACATGCGTTGGTTCTATGATCTACATGTTCACTCAATAACTTCTTTTACATACTTAGCCAATGTTTTCCTTGCACATTTTTCTATCAATATCGGTACTCAAATATCATATGCACAACTTTCTTAACTCAAAAAGGATCTAATGAGCATATAGTAGAATATGTTTTACATTATAAGAATAACTTTTCTAAGATGACTAATGTACTAAATATTTCTGAATTTCAAGATATTTTTATCTAAATTATTTTACCTCCACTAAAATAAATTTTAATCTTTGAGACCTCTCCCTCCTTTGATTAATTATTCCATAGACTCAGATTACGCAAAGGAAAAATTTTATCTATGAGAAAAATGAAATATTATGATATTGTTTCATCCTCATCCTCTAATCGATTTTAATATAAACCTAATTTCAAACCTTCTTCTAAGCCAACCGAATCTAAGGAAACTATTAATGCTATTTTTACACCTGAAAAAATCCATTTGTAACTTTTAAATAATAATTTTACTAAATTACTCTATGCGCCTTGGTATTTATTGCCACAACTTATTAAAAGTAATCTTAGTAATCTTCCACCGACACTCAATCTCAATCCTTATCACCCCCATTATGGAAATAATGATGAAAATGTAAGGTGTGATTATCACTAATGTTTTATGCATCACACTTATCACTACTTTAAACTAAAGCATGTTATTCAAGATCTTATTGATAATAATTTCATTGAGCTCCCTGAGCCATCTACTTCTAAACTGGTCAAAGATAATCAAAAGCTAAAAATATTTAATGAAATTTTTCCCAAGCATGAAAAGAAAGCTACCGATACTTACTAAAACCATACATACCCTGTTGTGCCCCATACTTCATTACGGGCCCTTGATTTCCTTATTACTACTACGATGCACCACCGCCGGTCATCACCTTCTTAGATCATGATTATCATGATACATTATCTTTTGATTCCTTGTATATCAATGTTTTTATTGTCCCTATACTATCAACAGACTATTACCTATCCAACAACTCCTATCAATGTATGTTCCTTAGAAATCCTCCTAGATATCAAATTTCTACTATCTAGTATCACATTTCTAGTTCCTAATTATTTTGGTTATGTCAAGCTTCCCATTACACTTGGGCCCCTTACAATTATTGTACCATTTGTTGTGACATCTTCAATCAAAGGTTGTGACATGCTCTTAGGTCTCTCTGGGCTCCACGCCCCAAGACATCCCATCCATGAATCATTTATGTCTTAATTTTATCCTTAAAAATAATTTTTCACCATAAAAGGCATTCCACCATACACACCATTTCCTCAACCCACTCTTACTGATATATATGCACTAGCCATGACATTTAGGCCTCCTATGCCTCTCAATTCTAAAACCACCTCTGCACCTAGCTCTCTTATTTACACAACCTACACCAAAACCCTTTCATCCTCATTGGTCCATTAACCCACCTCATCGGCCTAAGTCCCCTACTCAGGAAGCCCCTTAAAATAGGTTTTCACCACCTCCTTCACCACATAGGTCTCTCACACCGCACATAGTTACTCTCCTACACCACCGATCTCAAAGCATCGTCACATTACTTTTTCTCATCATATATCAGCTAGAGGGCCCTTGTTCTTCACTATCATCGGATAACAATTTATCCCTTACATACTTGGGGGATCACAATTTCTCTCCCCCATTCCATCACTATTATTTTTCTCTAGTCTTTACTATTATACTTCATGCTTCGCACTCTATGTATAAATATTTCTCTACATTTCTCAACTCCTAGATACACACATTAAATTGTTATTACCTGATGATGCACTCCAATTCAATGGTTGATACTCGACTGTTAAGGGTATAATTCTAAAATGAACCTCAGATAATTTACACTTCACACTTTGTGCTTCATGATACATATTTTCTAGCATCTACTTTCCCACAACACACTCATTTCTTGATGACACACTCTTGTTTTATGGTTCATTCTTTAGTTTTGAGGGAGAATTTATAAGTGAACCTCATCTCATACACATCCACTAAGGGAAATTTTTTCTCCTATCATCTTCACACATTACATACCATACCATCACACTCATACAACATTTGCATAACTTAGATGCATTTAATCTTTTTAAGATTCTATTACTTGCATGTTTCCTTTGCTTACTATGTTAGTCGGATACTCAATATGTCATTATCTTTATCATATACACATGCACATTCACTTGGTATTTGGAAGTGAATGCATGTCTCTTATAGATCCTTACATGATGCATGATTGTTGACACTTGAATCCTTTGCTAGTTATTTCGAGGATCTTGCGGAATCTACTTTTAATACTCTTAAACACTACATGTTCTATTGTTTCATCATTTACTACTTCTTCTTGTTAACACTTGGATTTCACTAATATATACATGATTTTACATACTATTTATCTTTCTAACATGCTAATGGGTGCTTCACGTGTAACATTTTCTTTGTAGGACTATATACAACCATGGTTATCTGATACATTTTTCTTGCTATTTTTGGTATTGTATGTTATTGTTTACGGGTTATGCCTTATATTTTGTTTGATCATTATATGTTTTTGGACACTTATATTTCACTAGATTCTTAGTAAATTAATGAAATAGATAAGGGTAATAAGATAAGTAGGAATACCTTTTTGTAATTTCAGGTTGAATGTTTTGCACTCATTCTAATTTCCTGATCCAAGTTGATTGTGAGAGATCCCTTTTTGCTAGGAGGAACTACCTGTAAATGCAAAACAATACCACTAGATAGAGTTAAACAAAACAATGAGTGGACTTCCTAGTGGAAGCTAGATCCGGGAAGTGTGATGCTTCTTAAATAGGCTATTAATCCAATTTTTATATAACAATATTAATGTTAGTTAAATCATACATGAAGTAAAGATCCTATTGAAATTGAAACGATTTAGGTATCTCACACAAAACAATAAGAAAGGTTAGGTAAAAGGTGATTGAGGTCAAAATGGGTCAAGTGATTGGCTGGTGTTGAGTTACAAGTCTGGTATAGGCTCTGGGTAAGGTCTGGTAAAGATTAGAAATGGTTCTGGGCTATTGGGAAGTGGGTATTAGCTCACTGTCTGAGGTATATTACTAGACATAGTAATAGAAATCAGTTATATGATCGATTCTGGTTAGACAAAATGACCAACGGCAGTTGGCTAACTAATGTGGGTAGCGGTAATTATTATAAATTTCTTGGAGTTGGTTTTTTAGACTCCCTGTGATTGCACAGAGGTTGGAAATGGTGAGGGTGAGGTCATAAAATGGTCTTGAAGACTCAGAGATGATTAGAAGAGGGTGAAGATAGGTGAAAGGGCCAGGTATGGTAAAGTGATAGGTTGGTGGGAGGAAGGAAGTATACGGGTGTGGAGAAAGATAAACTACTGAGATGAATAATAAATCTTACTTGAAATAAAATAGAGGTAAATGAAGAGGTGTTAGGTACTTACTGAATAGTAGATTTAGAGAACGTAGGTGATGAAGATGGTGAGGGAAGAGATCCGAGAGAAGATTCATTGTGTTCATGCCACGATATTACAAACCTCTCGCACTTCTCTTTGTGAATTTTTATCATGAAAAATATGATGAATGCCAAATGGTTGTTGGTAGTGCTCCCATGTGTTTTCTTTTTCCTGAGTGCTTCAGAAATTCAAGTGCTCTAAGTCTCTATTCATATGAGATCCTGAATCGAATGACCAACCTAGGAAAAGGATTTTGGAAATGTATTTAACCGAATCGGTAGAGTTTAGGTGACCAATGTTAGTTAAGATATAATTTACGCGGTCAAGGCGGGAATATCTAGGTTGGCCAAAAATAGCCAGATTGTTGCTATTTTTGGCATTATCTCCAACCCTCTGCCGAGTCTTGAGTGATAGATCATAGTAATATAAGTAGGATTCCTTTTAGTTTTTTTAATAGGAGTTAAGTCTAGGTTTAGACTAATTCCTAGTTAGTTAAGATAGGTTTAGACTCAGTCTTAGTGTTTCATTAATGAAGTTTGATTGGGTCATTTGAGTGAGGTGGTTGGGTGAGTTGATTAAGTGAGGATATTTATTATCTTAATTAAGATAATTATTCAATTAACATGTGACTAGTGAATATGAATAGGTAGGATATGGTTAGTTTGATTAACGGGGTTTAAAGGGAATATGACCCAATTTTGGTGTCTACATTTTCCCCTTTTTATAGTGTAGATTATATTGATAAGTGACACCGACAAAATCGGAAGTGGTTGCCCCAAATATAAGTGAGAGTGGTGTTGCCCCAAGTATGGGTAGAGGTGATCCCCCTCAAACCAGGAGCTGATGAGGTGTTAGATAGAGTCGGTGAGTGGTTTGATAAATGTGTAGGTGATGAAAGTTAAGGTAGGTGGGTTATGGGTAAGGGTATGGGAACATTGGGTAATGGGTAATGGTCAAATTTGGTAATAGGTAATGGGAAAGGGTCAAATTGGGTAATGGGTAATGGAAATTAAACGCACACACACGTATAGATTGTGACATGGTACCAGGTTGAAGATATTGCAACTCTACATTGTCCAAGGTCGATAGGTTTATCCAAATAAGGTTGAAGTGATTCAGTTATCTAGGGTAAAAGATATGGTCCAAAGACACAATGTAGGTTAGGTGTATGAACATTTAGGTATGATCCAGTACACCAAAGGTTTAGTCGGGATAAACAACACAATAATAGGAAAGGTAAGGTCATTAGGATAAACAACACGGGTAATAATATCATAAGGTATAGTGAGTACATAGGTTCAAAGGTCACAAAAAGTGGTTTAGGTCAAGGTATATAGGTCATGACATGGGTAAGGCTGAGGTATAGGTAAAATAACAAGTCCCTAAATGCAATTAAGGAAATGTATGGGTAATTTAGGCTTGTGGGTAGGGTGCAATGGGTGTTGGTAATGTCAAAAGGTATTCAACAATAATGAGTTTTGTTTAAAATGGGAAAATGGGGTTTAAATGGTAATGACAGGTAACTGATGCTAGTTATAAGGTTACCGATGTCAGTTTGGTATGATCAATGCCGGTCATGTTAGTTAGGGTTATAAGGTAGAAATTTTGTATTTTACGAATCATTGTTGTCTTTTGAATTTGAGAAAATGACATAGCCTATTGAATTGTGCATTTTTCTTGGAGAAAAAGATAAGGCATTATACTTGGCTGAGGTGGAGGTTACTAAGTGGTGAGAGGAGCTAGGTAGTGGGTCCATGAGAGTGGTTGGAGACATGTGATTGGTGGAGATATTTGAGGTAGATTTTGGCATGGTAGAGGTGGGAGAGGGTTTGGGTGGTGTACCACCGATGCATTGGCCGAGATGTTTCACCATGTAGGCGATGCCATGATGAGGTAGGGGGATTCCCTAATTTGTTATTTGCTAAAAGTTTGGTTAAAAAGGAAGAAATTGGGGTGGGGGATTTTCATTTTGAAATGCCAGTGAAAAGTGGGTAAAATCAATATTGGTAAGGGAAAATGTAGGATAAATGAGATGATAATTGAATATAAGGTAAATTGAGGTAGGTGTTAGGTTAGATTTTGGTGAATTTTATGTGAAATGGGTTATGGGGATGGGTTTTAGTTTTTTGGGTTGTCACGACAAAGACCGAAGTAGGTTGACATTTGGCCTATGTTGTTTGGATTTGACTCGGCATCGTCAGGCCTTAGGTGAATGACATTGGTTAAATGGAACCAATAACGGTCATGGAAACTTGGTGACATCAAGGCGACTTGATGCAGCTGTTAGGGTTAAATAAAAACATGGGTAATAAGGGTTAGTTCGAAAGAAAATAGGTGGGAAGGGGTAAATGAAGAGTGTATGTAGAGGGATGAGGGTAAAATGTGAGTTTGATAGGATAAAATAGGTAAATAGGTTAAATAATGTTAAGATGATGGGTCATGATTTTAAAGGGTAGTAGGCTTGTAGGTGAATTAGGTAAATGGGGTAGGCATGATTGATGTGGTTGGGTATGGTTTAGTGGGTAAGAGGTAATTTTTGGGTAGGCAAGTCTTGACAATGTTATGTTTAATGTTGCAGGATAAGGGCTAGGTTAGGATGCGGGACGAGTAAAGCACCTCTATTACTGCAGATGCGGTCCATTGTGACTATGGAGGAGTGGGAGTATATGACAGATGTTAGGTTGATTGGGATCTGGCATTATAGGCACATAGCCCGGGATCCTATATTGATGGCCGCACTCATCGATAGATGGATTTAGTGACCAAAACATTTCGATTCTTGACGGTGAGATGACTATCACCCTAGAGGACATGTACATGATCATGCGGCTACGATTTTTGGGGAGCCAGTTTATTCTATTTCTTTAGAGGCATCAGTAGAGCTGATAGTGGTTGTGTTTGGGGAGGTGATGGGTGAGCTGAGGTACCATAGCACAAGCCTTAGTTATGGAGACATGTATGTAGCCCATCCTCAAGAGACGAGGTTGGTTGTATTGATGATGGAGGTGGTATGTTGTTTCACCTTACCAGATGCTTTGAGGGTGGGAGATTCCCATGAGAACTGATGGGAGTGCTCTAGGATATGATGGAGGATTGGATCTTCTTTTCCTAGGCACCAACATTCCTAGTGTAGCTATATAGGGAGTTGTGGGCCTATGGGAGATTGTGGTGGTTTAGTTTGTGTTGCACTTTCCTACTACACTGTTGGGAATACGAGAACATCATATGTGTGTGACCAGTTGGTTTTCCTTGACATGATTGGTTCGAGGGTGGATTGGTTAGAGTTGGCTACAAACGGTGGGTACTAGTTGGTGGGAAGCATAGGGTGGCTAGGGCCACATATGATGTTTTATATTATAGGTGATTGCTGGAGGGACTCTCAAGAGTTGATATTGTTTGGAGGCCATATATTGGTTATCCCTCATACATGGACATGATGGAGGAGTTAGACAAGATTCATCTGCTAAGGTGGATACGGGGTCAGTGTGCTGGTGAGAATGAGTTGATACCTATAGGCAGGGTTAAACAATAGTTTGGGATGTCACAAGACGTGCCTCCACCTTTCCCACAATACCAAAGAGATGACATGGAGAGACCCATGTCTCTACCATGTCCGAGTGTGTTAAAAAGGTAGGAGGAGTAGCCAGTGGATATGCAGATTCATGATGCTAGAGTCACCAATGGTTATAGGAAGTGGTGGGTGGCACAACGATAGGTGACACCACTGAGATCAGGGCAGCTTGATCTTACTACTGTGACAATACAAAGAGATGCCTTGTAGGGGTAGGTGGCCACCCTTTAGATATAGCTCACAGGTGTTTAGGGTCAGTTGATAGTAGCTCGTGTGTAGGTGGCCACCTTGCAGCCCGGGTGATAGCCTTATAGGCCCGGTTAGCACAGTAGATGCACACCCACACAAGGTGGTGATGGTGATGGATTTTAGGTGGCTACCTTACAAGTGTAGGTAGCATGGTTGCAAGATAGATGGCCACTACACAAGCTCATGTTATGGCCCTATAGGCCTAGGTTGTAGTGCGAAAACCTCCATAGGCTTCGAGATAGGGTCCCACACTATAGGTTCCCATGTTACGGGAGGAGGACAAGGATCACAAGTATAGGGTCCGAGGCCAGGGTTAGCAGGACAGGGCACACATGTTGCATTGAGACCTATGGCATTGCCTCGGACAATATTATGGTGAGCTTCAAGGATGCTCAAGGAGGCATGTTACTATCAAGATCACATGATGACTACCAAGATAGATGTCTTGTCTTATATTGAGTATAGAACATAGAAAGTAATGAGTGAGAGGCCTAGGTCTCGTACTCATAGCTTAGAGATCACACGGGGCCGGCGAGCCTAGAGACAAGGTCATGGCGAGGCTACAAGTTCACAAAGGCTAGTATTAGGTAAGGTTCGGGTAGATACTAGATCAAGACACATAGAGCATGGGGAGATACTAACAGGTGCCATCTTGGAGGAGAGGAGGAGAAAATGAGACATGTATGGATATTAGGTGGGGTGATGATTAGTCACCGGATATGATCAATGTATTGATTTTTGATATATACTGTCCTGCATGCTAATGATAGTGAGGTTGTACATGAGAGTTTCGATATTTTGAGTTTTATACTAGTCTGTGTGCCAAAGATAGTGAGGATGTATCTGAGTGATTGAGATACTTGTATTTATTTATATCTGTAGTACATATGTATGTATGTATACACATACTTTCCTAGTTATATTGATGATGAGAGTTATTGGATGGATAATGTATCTATGTTTTAATTTCCATTGTTATTTGTATGTGATGGAAACTAGGTGAATTAGGCATGATTGAGTCGAGGTCATGTAGGCATGGTTGAGGTAGGTTGGTTAGGCATGGTAGAGTTAGGTTGGTTAGGCATGGTGGAGTTTAGGTTGGTTAGGCATGGTGGAGTTTAGGTGATTTAAGCATGATCAATTCTAGGTGAGTTAGGCATGGTGGAGTTTAGGTGAGTTAGGCATGATTGATTCGAGGTGAGTTAGGCATGATGGAGTCTAGGTGAGTTAGGCATGATTGAGTCAAGGTCATTTAGGCATGGTTGAGGTAGGTCGGTTAGGCATGATGGAGTTTAGGTATTTTAGGCATGGTTGAGTCAGGTGTAGACATGGTGGATTTTTAGGTTAGTTAGGCATGATTGAGTCGAGGTCATGTAGGCATGATAGAGTCTAGGTCACTTAGGCATGGTTGAGTTTAGGTCTTTTAGGCATGGTTGAGTCAGGTGTAGGCATGGTGGAGTTTTAGGTCAGTTAGGTATGTTTTGGTCATGTTGTTGGGTTTGATTTAATTTCCATGTTATTGGTAGTATGGAAAATAAATGATGATGTATATTTATGTTATGGTGTAAACTTCCAAATATTTGATATTATGGAAATGTGAAATGATTAATGTATGATATGATGATGTAAGAAATAAGTAGGTAAACATGTTTATATACTTGTATGTTTGTTTAATTTCCAAGTAGTATATAAGATGGAAACTAACTAAGGTAGAGTGTGAATAGAAAAATTGGGGGAATTGGTTAGGGTAAAGAGTGACCGAGCTAACCTCCAAGGGCCCCATTCCCTCGGAGTGTTGCCTACATAGCCCTAGTGAAAAGGAGCCTCAAGCCAATGTAGTTCTCCCATAAGCTAGGGAAGAATATGATGAGGTAAAGGGACGGGTTGGTAGGGTTTAGGCATGATTGAGTCTAGGTCATGTAGGCATGGTTGAGTTTAGGTCATGTAGGCATGGTTGAGTTTAGGTCATGTAGGCATGGTTGAGTCTAGGTCATGTAGGTATGGGTGAATTGAGGTCATTTAGGTATGATTAAATGTAGGTGTCGAAGGCTTGGTCCTGTAGAGGATAATCAACAAGTAATGAAGAAGGTGGTTGGTAAGAGGTGACAAAAAAGAGATGCCTAAGTGATAAGAACCATAACAAGTTTATCATACCTAAGATGGGCTTATGAACATAAGACCCTAAAGGCATTGCATGATGGACTATTCTAAGGTTGAATAAAGTCACATGATCACGAAATGTCACATTTATGAAACATCCCTTGAGTGGGTAGGAAATTAGGGTGAAAATGCGATGAGGTGAAATTGGTTAGTTTTAGCGTAACTATTGTGAGACAAAGATGCCTATTTGGCAAGAGTCCCAAGAGCAAAATAGGCAATTCCATGACAAAAAAGTTATCATTTTCTTCTTTTATTTTTTTGATAGACTGATCGATGTGAGAAGTTTATGTGGGATGAGTATATTATATCCTTGAGGTCTTCTTGAATTTGATCGATGTGAGAAGCTTATGAATATTTTATTTTATTTTTTCAAGAATAATCTTCTTTTGATGATAGACTAAGTACAATATGGCTAGCTTTGTATAGTTTTCCTTCGAGGGAGTAGTCTATTTATAGTAGCAAGATAGAGAGAACATATGTCCTTTTTTAGGGAGTCATATTTTTCTAGAATTTTGACTCGAGAGTTTGAATCCCATTTTAATTTTGAAATTGCTTTTCTTTTGGACTTTTAAGTCATGGACAAGACTATAGAGAAAAATAGGCTCTTATTTTGAATACAAAACTATATCACATAGAGGTTAACTATGAAAGAGAGGGTTTAAGTGATGAACAACCATGGGATTCCATCTTGAAAAATATGAAAATTATCCATGAGAATCATGCCATGAGTAGAGCCGTGATACTCATATTGAAGACAAGGTTGAAAGGTAACGGGTAATCACATGATCCTGGTTTAGTCATTGATCCTTAAAATAGGTAAAATGGAAGGTAAATGGTGCTCAAGGGATGAATATTTAATACACAAGAGGTGTTATGGGAATTAATTCAACAAAGAGATGGTCAAAGATGTAAGTCATTGAGGGGCACAGGTTTGGGTTTACCTTCGAGTGAATACAAATGATAAGCACTTGATCCATAAATATGAGTAACGATATAGGGTCCAAGCCAATTAGGAGAAAATTTTCCCTATTTACTTTTTTCCTCTTTTTTTACATGTTGATTTTACTTCAGGGTGAGGTCGCTAACTTGGAAGGTTCATTCCTAGACATTTTTATCATAGGCACATTTGATATATTTTTGGTAGATTTTGAGATGGTTAAGAGAATTGAGAAAACATTCACCTAATAACTTGAGTTGTACCAAACGGTCTTGGTGAAAGTCATCATTACTAAGCATATATTTAATTGAGATACGAAGAGATGGGATCTAGACTTCAAGAGGTAGGATAGCCTCTTTACTACAAACTAGAGAGAAATATGTGGTAGCAATTGAGGTGTGAATACTAGTACCATAAGCCTATAAGGAAAAAGGAATGTGTGTATGCCAATCCTTTCTCGTATCATCAACAACTTTCATAAGAATTTTGTTTAAAGTGTTGTTGGTTGATTATACTTGGCCATTTGTAGAGGGTAGTAAGGTGAAGAAAATCTGAGTTGAATGCTGAAGGCATCACAAAGTTTCCATAGGGTTTTGTTTTTGAACTTCTTTCTGTTATCATTGATAAGATGGTGAGGAACACCAAAGTGAAAAATTATGTGATGGTTGATGAATTCACATATTTTCTTAGATTTTGTAGAAATAAGAGGTATGGCTTCTACCCATTTAGTGTAGTATTTAGTAGCAGTGATAATCCATTGATGGTGCTATGAAGATTGGGGATTGATCTCTCCAACGAGATCCAAATACCATTAAGAGAAAGGCCAAAGGTCTCGTGTAACTTGTAAGGCGTGACTTGGTGTGTGATGAAGATTAACATGATTCTCGGAACTCTACACAATGTTTTACATAATCACAACATATCACGGTTTATGGTTTTCCAATAATAGCCTAAGAGGAGAATGCATTTAGCGAAATATAAGCCACTGAAGTGACCTCCAAAATTCCATTGTGAACTTCCTTGATGTTGTATGGAATTTCATAACTTGTAAGGCATCATAGGAGAATACCATCAAAGCCACATTTATGAAGAGGATGATGAATGATGACATAGCGAGAGACACTTTTGATAAAGGTTCATTGTCCATTGCGAGTAAGGTCTAGAGGTAGAATCAAAAGGGAAAGAAAGTAAAAAATTACTTATACCAAAGGTCATGTGGGTCGGTTTCAATGGTTCCGACATGGTTGACATCTTGAAATAGATAGGAAGGTGATTGCAGCCATTGTCTTGTGACAAATATTTTCAAGTTGAAGGGCGAAGAGGGTATTTGAGAAGCAAGATAGGTCATGGTATCTATAAATTTATTAGCGGAACATGGTGTAGACACTAAAATTAGGTCACACTCCCCTTTGGTCCCTTGACAAATAAGCACCCTTCATCACATTGACCTAGCCATGACCCCTTTCACCTCACTAATATTAATTTAAGTAATTCATTATCCTCACTATATTTATTATTTAAATATCTTAATTTAAATAATATCTACACATACACCTCACTTAGACACCTCATCAAGATAACTCAACCTAAAACCTATTCTTAGTAAGTTGCCATAACTAACTAATAATTACCTAAAACCCTAAAAAAATGCCTTCATTCCCTCTAATCACATTCCCGCATGCTTACAAGAAGCTCCCAGTCTAATCCATGAGTTAACGACATGAGATCTGAGGAAATCAAGAGGATATCCCTAGTTTAGTAAACCTAGGAAATCCTACCTTGACCGACACCGGTTACCCCTAACCATCACCGGTTAAGCCAAAAATGCCATCGGTTACCCTTTTAAGCCCAAAACAACCTTATTCTTAGAGTTGGAAGAAGGTTGGAAAACAATTGAAAAAGTTGGTGAACCTCAATGAATTCTAGCGAGAACACGCATGTAAGGAAGGAGATCAAGCATCTTTTCCTACATAGCCATCCCAACAATGATATGATTTAACCAAGCAAAGAGGAATGTACATGCAACCCATGCAGAAGCTTTCCTTCAGTTGGTGATCACCCGTAGCCTTCAAAACCTCTCATCAGCACCTCCATCCCTCACTCATAGGCATCCAGGACCGTAATCCAAGTAAGTGGACATTACGTCTCTAGTTTATTCCATTTCATCACTATATTATCATATTTTGTTACCTAGCCACCCATTGACATCCCCCAACACTCACCCCTCCATATACCCATTAAAACCCCACCAAATCCTACCTAAATCACCCAATATCTCATCCCAACCAACCAAAGTCCATTGTGCAATCGAAAGGAGACCAAATCTCATTCTCGTGGCATTCTTAGAACTCCACAAGAATCCGACACCGGTTACACCCAACTCGCCACTAGACACCTTCAACTAACATTGGTTACTATATTTTCCCATACAACCCAGAACAGAGACCTACCCACCTAATTTCACCTCACCCTCATCCACCTGTGATTTACCTGAGACCTCTGTCAAACCTGTAGAGACCCAGAACTAGTTACTTGACCTTTAGATCCTATTCTAACCTAGCCTGTTAGATTAGATATATTTCTTATTGTGTTTAAAGTGAGATACCTAAATCATTTCAAATGAAAATAGGATTAACTTTGTTTACAACATTAAATTTTTTAAAACAGTGGACTGACAGCCATCTAGGAAGTATCACACTTCCTCGGATCTAGCATACACTAGGTAGTTCACTACATATATTGTTTAATTCCTTCTAGTGGTCTTGCTTTGTATTACAGGTAGTTCCTCCTAGCCAAAAGGAAGCTCTCACAATCAGCTGTGGATTCAGAATTCATACACGTGCAACAACCCATCAACTAGCACTTGAACAGTATTCCTCCTACACTGTTACCCTATTTGTTTCGTCAATACTTCAAAGAAACAATCTAGAATTAAGTGAAACATTTTGCATGCCCAGTGGGACCCATATAGGGTTCCTTGCATTTCATTCATTCCTAGGAAAAATTGAGTGTTTTTTCCCTTCCAAAAGCATAGACATTAATCTCCTTCCTTGGTAACCCACCTTTTCTTTTGGTGTAATTAAAAAGAACCATTTCTTCATGTTTTCTGCATTATAGTGAAAGAGCATCCCTTTTCCTCTTCATCTTATTGTGTCATCCAACTTCACACTTTGATTTGGGCTTAAAAATAAGTGCATTGCATTTTGATTTATTGCATTAGCTCACATTAATTACGGATAACTTATAAGTTGGAGGTCATGACTAGCTGATGGTTGACAAACAAACCGTAGAAAGCACTTTATTTCTCTCTCTCTCTCTCTCTATGTCTTACCAAACCTCACAAAAATTGAAAATACACACATTCTTAAACAACATCTTACTTGGAAGAAGTCAGATGATCACACAATCACGACATAGTGGGCACCCGACTCACTACTCTATCGAGTCATACTTCGAGTGAATCTCGCCCCCACCATAACATACCTGAAACCTAGGGTTCATTTTAAGAGACCTCTTAGAAATTAGAGGTGGAAAATACCTAGCGAATATCCTCGGAACTGGTTTCACGGGAAGGCAAATTTTTTGGGGGTCTGACAGAATTTTTTTGCCTAATTTTTAAGTGGTGGGATAACACCCTCATTGATGCACATCAACAAGGTGGTTGATGTGCATCAGCGAACCCATTGACATGCGTCAACAAGGTTGTTGACATGCTTCAATAAGGTTTGTTGACACACGTCAACCACCTTGTTGACGCGCGTCAGCAAATCTCATCCGCGTCACGATCTAGCCTCTGCCATCTGGTTACACAACAAAAAAATATTTGTGTCGTGCATCAAAAACTCTCTGTCATGTGTCTACTTCCTTCACACTCCTATCGCATGTCAACAAACTCTCCCTGTCATGCATCAACAAACTCTTTTTCGTGCATCTACAGCCTCTGCCCTCCTATCGCGTGTTTACTATACTTGATAATACATATGCCCCCAGGTGGTATGAGTGAGCTAATAGTGTTCTACCTGTGAATAATATAGGATTATATAGGGGATAGTTTCAAGGGTAGGCGAAGCCGACCCCTAAAAAAATTAAACTGTAATTTTTAGGTGAACATGTCACTGACCCGCGCTAGAAAATTTGCCTTTTCAAATTTTTAAAAATAGAATATTCGCCATATTACGAATATTCACCACTAAAATTATCCCTACTGAAACCTCATCTTTTAGATCTCCTTCTTTGTAGGAAGCCATCCTCACCAAAAACTCTATTTCACAACTCATGTGTCACCCTAAATAACATAAGCTAAACAAACATAATAGAAAAGGGCACTCCTAGGATCGCATTTTCTCGGTGTTTTTGCTTGGTTTGCATTTTGAGGTGAGAGATCACATTCTTATTTTTTTGTTCATCATTGCATGATCCTCATCACTTTTGGTGTATTATGGCTTCACCTAAGTGTGTCTCAGGGCCATATCATCATCATTCTTAGAATTCGGGTCTGATTCTACATCATATTTTAATTCACAACCACTTTTCTTTTGTCACTATTTCAATTTCATAGTAACAGTAAATGATTACTAATGTCCATCGTCGCTTATACCCAACCGACGCCGGTTCGTGTCATTTTATTAACCTACCCAAAAGGACATTTTATTCATCATCTTCTACTTTTCACAGTCCCTGTCACTACCATCATACCCATTGACGTTGTAAACATCATCAAATTTGGCATACCTGTCAGATTTCACCTTCTACTTTATTTTTCACTCACTGTCCATTTTAATTTACAAAGGATGGTAATAAGCTATTACCCACGATCGGCGTTGGTTTTCCCTAATCGGCATCGGTTAGCCTATTTCACATTCCAACCATCATTTGGTACCTAATCCATTTTTACCATTAGATTCACCTATTCCTACTATTTTCTGTGTCATTTACAGAGAAGTAGCCCTACGATCAAGATCTTGTTTCACATGGTGCTTGACCTAAAGACAAACAAGCGCACTTATGTTTCACGTTAGTTGTCAACCACTCCCACCTAGTCCTTCACCACCTTCCATTTTATCACCAGCCATGGATCCCATCCAACCTATTACTATCACTACCAAAGATGAGGAGTTTACATGACTCCTTGACCAAAACCCTGCCACTTTGCAATTTTACCTTTCCCATTCATCCACTTGAGATGCCTCAGGTCATTTGATATATGGCATGCCCGTATCTATCCCCCCGACTCTCGTTCCCACTCCTACATCAGCCCCATCTAGCTCTATGCTACCCGCATCTACCTTACCCCCAATCATTTCATAGCTAGGTCCTATACCCGCTATGACTACCGCATCTGCCATCTCCATGGCACCTGTTACATCCACCATACCCTCGACAACTACCCCAAACACAACCTCATCCACCCCTAATGTCTCACACATACCCGTAGCTATATTACCACCTCCCGTGTCAATGACCCCTACCCCATTTCAGAATGTGTGGTCCTTTCCATTCCACAATCGTTAGCCCCTATTGCCACTAGGGTTACCATGACCCTTCCACCTCCCTATACATACTACCAACAACCTCCCATTTCATCCATTATTCACTCTGGGTACGTACCCCTATTTCATTGCCTTCTTCTCAATCAACCTACATGGCAGCCCCATACACTAGAGTGCCACCCCTGTTATATGCCCAAAACCAACCCTCTCATGCTATAGGAGGCACCCAATCATCACAACCCACCAACGACCTAATTAAATTGATGTTGGACAAGATGTAGACATTGGAGGCATCGGTTTCCAGCTCCCACAACACTCTCACCTATGACGAGATTTACAACGAGCCCATCCACCCATCCATTCCTATCCGCTCATACCCCATGCATTGGGAAATGCCTAAATTCAATCGTTTCAATAGAAAAGAAGACCCACAAAGACATTTGAGGTCATTCAAACACGGGTGTTATCTGATTGCTCACGATGATGCCTTGCTCTTGAGAAATTTTCCCATGTCTCTGACTGGACCTGCATTAGATTGGTATAGTGGGTTACCTAGACACTCCATATTCTCATTCAATTAGGTATCCCAAGCCTTCTTGGATCATTTCTCTATCAATATCGTCAAGAAGGTTACCATGACCGACCTATATTCCACGCATCAAGTATAAAGATGAATCTATCGCATATTTTGTTGCTTGCCGGGCGTAGTTTGATCAACCAACTCACCTCCCAATTGCCACAAACAGGACTCATCGAACTCTTCACACAGGTCTTGCATTAGACATATCTCACTAACCTTGCAGGTCTAAAACTTCGAACATTCGATGAAGTATTCACTATGGCACAAAAGTTAGAGATTCGGCCATCAAAGAGAAGAAAATCCAATCATGCAATAAGAATTCGGCATTCAAGTCAAATGAAGCCTCTTCTTCTTCCAAACCAAAACCAATTACTCAAAAGCTAAGGGCACTTTGCTAATGCAAGGTGGTACTTAAGGCTGGCCCAACTCATCCATCAAATTAGGCTACCCCCTCATCTAATATCTCACCCATCCAAACTTTTCAATTTAGACGAGAGCAATGAAAATACACCCCAATCGGGAACCTTACTCTTCTATCTTAGAAAAGCTTATCAAAGCTAGATCCATCACTCTTCCACCCATAAAACCACACACTGGTTTTGACCCTGCTCGCCCCATGCCCGCATGGTATAAAGAACATGACTTCTGTAACTATCATCGAGTAAAGGGTCATAGTGATGACAACTACATCACTTTCAAAAATATTGTCCAAGAAATGCTTGAGAAAGGTGAGTTAACCATGGATAATCCTAATGCACTTGCCAACCAAAACCTACACATCTTCAAGAAACCATTTCCCAACCATGCCCCTTCATCTAATCAAACCGGTGAGACCTCAACTCATGATACCCATACCCGCGAGGTCCATGCCATCTTTAATGACATACCTGTCACCTCCCAATTACCTCACATTCCTTCCATAGAGGAAATCCTAGCCCGAAATCCTCCTTCCACATCAGAACCAACCTCCTCTGTTCCTTCACCCACAAAGGAATATCTTTCATCTCCTTTATCACCTACGAAGGAGTTTTTCGCTAACATCGAGACCATCTCACCCCTAGCTTCTCCATTTAGAGAAATTTTACCCACAGTACCTCCTCCACCCATAGAGGAGCACCCATTACCTCCACCCATGAGAGGACCACCCATCATCTCTTCCACCTATACAGATCTTCCATCACCTTCTACACCTACCATAGACCTAGTTGAGATACCTTTGCCTCTTGGTGAGCATTCTCCATCCACTACCCAAAATCTTGCAGACCTACTTTCGGCTCTCTTACCCACGGAAGCTGAAGCTAGCTAATTTCCTATCTCTAAGACACATTTTATAGGAATTTCCATTAGGTCCTCATCAACTCCACCTATAGACGTGTTGTTCTCATGTTTGGTCGGTCAGTTAGATTATGTGGATAGAGCCTTACTATGGGGACACTTTTTGCTTCTTGTCTCAACCCAGATGTAGAGGACACTTGTTGATAACTCCACTATCTACCCAAAAATATTTCGACCAATCGAACCAAACATAACCACCTCTATCACAACTCCTTCCATGACACCTGTCATAGCTCAAACAACATCCTTACCCATAGCCCAATCTATATCTAAACCCAAACCCACACCTATGACATCATCATCAACTAAACCTATTACCACTTTAGGGGTCACCCCGACTACTAGCCTTACTCATCCACCTATCAAACTAGATCTAGCTACATCCTCTAAAGATAACACCACACTTGCTCTAACACCCAAACAAGAAGCACCAAACCCATAGAACTCATACCTCAGCTATGCCAATCACACCTACACCTATCCCATCCGTCTTAGGATCTCAGCTTCCCCACATGGTCAAGAAACCTCCACCCACCAATAAACCACAAACACAACAACCCATTCCTTCCTCAAAAACCTCTAATCTCTCTAGATGCCCAACACAACTTACAATTGCACACAAAGAATATTTACCACCCATACCTCTAATACCCTCAGTTATTACTTCACTACCCACTACACTTCAGTCGATGTCTCTCACACCCTAAGCGCAAACTACGTCATCTACCTTCACAAAGACTCCCCATTATCCCCATGGGTAACTCGCCCTCTTCCCCCATCTACTTTTCCTTCTAGACCTCGTACACCTATATCACCTTTACCCAAGAAGGTGCGACCCAAAAACAAAACTCCACTACCCCATAATAAGGTAGTCAAAACAACCACACACCCTCCTACCCATCCATCTACTATACCCCTACCTAAACAAACATGACCGACACCCAAAACCACGCTAGCACCCAAAACCATAGCTCAACCCACTCCTCCTCTTCCAAAGACCATTCCTCAACAATCAACTACACCTACACCCAAACCCACGTTCACTTCCCATTGCGATCCACTAGTAGGGTCCTATGCCAAAATTTTAACCAACCTCCTTGAGACTTCTGTCATCACATTACCTCCACTCAGACCTTATGACCCCCTCAAACCCAAGCCAAAAGGGTTTGATGATACTAAAATTTGTGCTTACCATCATGTGCTAGGGCACGATGTGGAAAAATGTAAGGCCTTGAAAATTGTCCTTATCCAGTTGTGTCCTCCAAAAGCCAACTTTGATGACGATGACCTTCTCGATGAGGATCTTGCTTCACCAACACCCATTCCCACACTGCCCACTCAACAACCACAAACTCCACCCTCACAGCTCCTAGAGCCACCCCCAAGATTTGAAATTAACATGGTTCACATCAGAGAACTTGCCACGCCACCACCCAAATATCATTGCACCCAACTCACCTTATAGGTTTTTTCTCCTCTGGTAGGTTTTTTCCCATCGTGTCATTATACCAATCACCCTATACCTTAGCTTTTGCCAACTCCACTCGGATCAACATGATACATGTCACTACATGTGTTGAGAAGGATAAGGTAAAAGAAAAGGAAACTGACCCACCAACCAATCCTATACCCAACATATCATCTACACCCATACCTAAAATCACTATTCGTGGCCCCACATACCCCATCTCTAATGACATCACACATCACACCATGCTCAAACAATTACACAAATCTCCCCTCAAAATGTTTTTATATGACCTCATCCAAACCTCAAAATCCCATCATCAAGATCTCATGGAGGTTCTTCAATCTATTAAGGATTTACCTAATGAACCTACACCCATGGCCTCCATCACACCCCATCATGTAGTCTCTCTCACCAAATTACCACCTTCATCTTCACCCCACCCTATTCACCAAGTGGCCTCCCTTAGCTTCTTAGAGGAAGAGATCGCACCACACCAAAAAGATGACCTGGACCCAACCCTCTTCATCTCTTTCCACATCAATGACATACGGGTATGCCGTGTGATGATTGATGGGGGTGCTAGCATTAATATAATTTCATCCCATGCATTCGCTCAAATTCACATACCTGAAAATTACATGCATAAACTTCCGGTCATGTTGCATTCATTCAATGATGCTATCACCTCTACACTAGGCACCATCATCCTCCACATTCGTGTGGGCCCCCGCACTATTCTAGAATTGTTTTACATTTTGGAAGGGGAATTCCAATATAATATATTGCTTGCATGGACTCGGATTCGTGTCATGGGTTACGTTGCTTCCAATTTACATCATTATGTAAAGTTTGAACATGAAGGACACACATATACAATTCTAGCTGACCCATCACCTTTTAAAACATGCAACATGCTTTACCGACCCAATGATGTGCTCATACCTATCAAGCCGACTACCTCTCCTAGAATCTTTGTTACTTCTTCACCTACACTTCCACTAACCAAAGGCAGCCGCCGCTTCTACCGCACATACCTCCTCCATTCCTACCACTTCCATAACCTCCACGGCTGACCCATCAGCTTCCCAATCTGTTAACTCTACCTCTGCATCAACCTCTGACACATCATCCATTCCAGCTACCTACATACCAACCACCGATCCCTTGGAAGGTGTTTTTCAATGCCTCACTCTGGGGAGTACCACCTATATATTGTCAACACATTCCTTACTCCACAATAGTATAGGAGTCTTCACCAACACCCCATCACTATGATCACTTGTATAGAGAACATCTCTTGATGGTCCGCCTCACCTTCGTACTAGTCTCACCTATGGGGGATTTTATACTACCACTTACACTCCCGAACCACCGCACACAACTCACCCCTTTTCCGCTGACTTCCAATCACTTACCAATCACCGTTTCGCCCACACCTTCCTGCACTAATGTGTGTGGAAGGGTTTTTGTTTTGGATATTATGAGAAAGGCCATCATACCGTTATTCCATGTACCACCCACAAACATAATGACCATAGTGGTATCGGCTTTCTTGAACCACCTACCAAACAAGCCCGCATTGAACTCATTAAGGACACTAGCTCTTCTCCACCTTCTTCACCTCGCACCACCTTCATCACCACCCTCACCGAAAGAGTCAATGGATCCTGAATCTATCCCTCCTAAATTTTTTTTTCATAAACACCATTTCCTTGGGGCCTCTGACTTATCAATGTGAGGGCGAGGCCCCTTCCACTCTTCCCTTCCTATATCTTGAAATGATCGATGATGATACACCTTCAATTAACATCATTCAATGTCAAGATGATGAATCCATAATCACCTACCTTGGTACAGAAGACTCATATATTCATCGGTCGTTACCTTCTAAGACGTAAACCATGTTGAATGAATTGACTATCGAGATCAACATTCATACTCAGGATGACTTGCACATCCTAAAGATCAGACAATCTTTAGATGCTTTGCCAAATAGGAAGCCATCACTTCTTTTCTCAGAGATCATAATACGCTTTCACTTGGTCTTATGCAGACATGCCTGGTATTGACCCTGCCATAGTGATCCACAATATTGTAACCGTTCCCGATACCAAACCCATTAAACAAAAGTTGAGGAAAATGCACCCTCGCATTGCCCTTCTCGTCAAAGAGGAACTTCATCACCTTCTTTCCGTTTCCTTCATCTTACCCATTGATTATCCTCATTGGAGTTCTAATATTTTCCCTGTCACTAAGGAAATAGGAGGACTCGTATTTTCACTGGACTTCGTGACTGAACCTAGCATACTCAAAAGATGACTTCCCTTAACCTCGGTATTAACTAGCCGGTTGACCTTACCACTGGTCATGAGATACTATCGCTCATGGATGGCTTATCGGTTATAACCAAATCCTTCTTGCCCTAGAGGATCAACACAAAACCTCATTCATCACCCCTTGGGGACCTTCGCTATCAATTCATGCCCTTTGGAGTAAAAATGCTTTGGTGCCACATATTAGCCAGCCTATGACTTACATATTCCATGACATCATGCATTGTATATTGGAAGATTATGTGGATGATCTCTTGGCCAAATCTAAACACCACTCTAAGCACCTAACCATCCTCAAAACCATCTTTGACCATCTCATTAAATATTACGTCTGTCTTCAACCAAAGAAGTGCGTCTTCATGGTTCTCTCAGGAAAGCTCTTGGGATTTATCATTTCCCTCCATGGTATAGAAGTTGACCCTACTAAAGTCAAGGCCATTCTCGAAATGCCTCCGCCTACCAACCTTAGACAACTCCATAGCCTGTAAGGTAAGTTGCAATCTATTCATCATTTCATTTCACAATTGTCTGATCGATGTCAACCATTTCATCATCTGCTCAAAAAGGATGTCTCCTTTAAATGGGATGATGACTATCACAAAGCTTTTGAGGCCTTAAAACAATACCTTCTCCAACCACCCGTACTCATTCCACCTAAAGACGATCAACCTTTTTACCTATACATATCCGCTACCAATCACTCCTTAGGAGCCATGCTCACTCATCATGATGAACAACATAGGGAGCAGGCAGTTTATTACATAAGCCATACTCTTTTGGACTATGAAAATCGATACACCTACCCTGAAAAAGTTTGCTTAGCCTTATTTTTCATTGCCACCAAACTCTCTCACTACCTACTCAACCAAAAACCTATGTTGTGACCAACAAAGGTGACCCCTTACACTTCATGTACACCAAACCTTATCAAAATCGGTGGGCCGCATGATGGTTTATGCTTTTAGCTGATCTTGACCTCGAATTCATTCATCAAAAGTCCATCAAGGGCCAATCTATCACTAACCAATTGGCCAACTCACCTATTTTCGAGGATCAACCCTCTAATTTTGACTTTCTAGATGAGTCAATTGATACGCTTTCCTAGATGAACCTCCTCATTCCTCTTGATGTTGAACCCATGCCTTTGTATTTCAAATTAGATTTTGAATGTATAAAAATATTGTCGAGTACAAAGCACTTGTACTAGGTATCCAAGCCACCTATGCCCTAGATGTTAAATCAATCAACATCTTTGGTGATTCTCAATTGGTCGTAAACCAAGTCAATGGTATGTACCAATTTCAGTAACGAGATACTTCAAAAGTATAAACATCATGTAGACATACTTTTGACCACCTTTGATCGTTACACCCTTCAAACCATCCCATGTTCAACCAACAAATTTGTAGATACCATGGCTTGCTTAGCTTCCCAAATACCCACTTCACCTGCCGATTCTACAATCTTTGTCACCATACAATGACTCCAATCACCTTCTTATTTACCTCATGATGTTTACTCGATCGGAACCGATACCCCTAACTCCGAGTGAAATTTGGTATAAACAATACTCCGACTACCTTTCTCTCTCCATCTTACATCCTAATCTTACCTCGTAATGGACAACATGCCTTCCTTAAAAAGGTCTCTCATTACGTCATCTTGGGGGGACTCCTTTATAAGCGTAGCTTTGATGGTATTCTCTTACGATTCCTCACAAGTTCTAAAATTCATTATAACATTAAGGAGGTTCATGATGGCATATGTGGAGGTCACTTCAGTGGCCTTGTTGTTGCTAAGCGTATTCTTCACCTAGGCTATTACTGGTTGACCCTTAACCATGATTTTTGTGACTACGTCAAACATTTTGTAAAATTCCAAAAAATTCCAATCTTCATCATACACCCAGTCATGCCTTACAGGTCACTCGAGACCTTTAGCCCTTCTCTCAATGGGGTTTGGATCTTGTCGGAGAAATCAATCCTCATTCTTCCAAATGCCATCAATGGATCTTCACTGCTACTGAATACTATACAAAATGGGTGGAAGCCATACCACTCATCTCCACGAAAGCTAAAAAAATATGTGAGTTTATTAACCACCACATCATTTTTCGCTTTGGTGTTCCTCATCGCCTCATCACTGACAATGGAAAACAATTCAAAAATAAAACATTGCAAAAACTTTGCGACACCTTTGGCATTCATCTTAGTTTCTCATCACCTTATTACCCACAAACTAATGGCCAAGCCGAATATAATAACAAACCTTAAACAAAATTCTTATGAAAGTGGTTGACGATACTGGGAAGGATTGGCATATGCACATTCCTTTTTCCCTATGGGCATACCGCACTAGTATTCGGACTTCCGCTGCTGCCACACCATTTTGTCTGGTCTATGGTATAGAGGCAATCCTGCCTCTCGAAGTCCAAATTCCCTCACTTCACATTTCTCTCCATGACATGCTCAATGATGATGAATTTCGTTAGGACCGTTTAGCACAGCTAGAGTTATTAGACGAATGTTGTCTTAATGCTCTGGATCACCTTCAAGTTTACCAAAAACGTATCAAACGTGCCTATGACAAACGTGTCCATGAATGAACCTTCTAAGTCGGTGACCTTGTCCTGAAAGAAAATCAACACGTAACCAAAGAAGAAAAAAGTAAATGGGGAAAATTTACTCCTAATTGGCTTGGACCATACATCGTAACTCATACCTATGGATCAAGAGCTTATCGTTTATCTTCACTCGATGGTAAACCCGAACCTGAGCCCCTTAATGCCTTACATCTTTGACCATTCTATTATTGACTTGTCATCCTACCTCACCTTTTGTCTCTTTCCATGCTCATCCCTTGAGTGCTATTCACTCCATACACCTCACCAATGATTAAACAAGAATCATGTGAGTACCCGTCACTAGTTATCTTCTCTTGAATATGTGTACCATGGCACTGCACATAGCATGATTCTCATGGATACTTTTTGTCTACCTTTAGATGAGATCCCATGGTTGTTTCACCTTGCCTTTTGAACAAGATTCCTATTCTCCACCTTGGTCTTGTCCATGACTTCAAATACCTCACATGGGACTAAACTCCTTGAGTCAAACTTCTAATAAAAATATGACTCCCTCAAAAAGGACATATTCCTCTTAACAACTGCTGTTATAAATAGATTGCTCTCTTGAAGGACAACTATGTAAAGCTCTTCAAAAAGAAAAAAATCCACAAAAATGAGAGCAACCGAAGCTTCCCGCATTGATCAGCTTCATGAAGACCTCAAGGAGTTCAATTTTTTCCATATAGACTTCCCACATCAATCGATCTATCTCAACTATAAGTCAAAACACTTAACCTTATTGTCATGGACTTGCCCCTTGTGAGCTAGGTTTTTTTGCTCAAAACGCATGTTACCTCATACCATATAAAATTTAACTACCTTTCACCCTTCTTACCATTCCCACTCCCATTTCCTCATTGCCTTAAGGGACTTCTTGGAACTTAGACATTTGGTGATCATGTGACTACTTTTCACCATAGAATAGTCCATCATGTAATGTCTTTAGGGTCTTACGTTCATCACCTCCACTAAGGTATGATCTACTTGGTATGATCCTACCCAATTAGGTGGCTTTATTGCCCCCTTTTATCTTTTAACCATCTTTGTTTACGTTTTGATTACCTTATACAGGACATGCTCCTCAATGTTTAATTTTGGGGTAATCTACTTCTTTTGCCACAATCCCCTCACCGACATCATTTTACCTATAATCTACCCACACCTAACAAATCTAAATCTACAACATGCCAAAAACCTACCAACTCATTTTCATACCTCCTCATATTCTTCCCTAGCTTATGGGAGAACTACATTGGCCGAGGACCCTTTTCACCAGACTATGTAGGCAACACTCCGAGGGATGGGTCCTTTGAAGGTTAGATCGGCCATCCTATACCCTCAATAATTCATCTTCCATGTGCCTCACATTACATCACACTTGAATTTGTTTCCTTTTATACCCAAAATTGGAAATTAAACCACATACATAACAAATTGTTTCATATTTTAAAAATTATCATAGCATACATTAATTTCACCTACCATTTCTATATCATCACTATGCATAGATTATACCACATCTCACATATGACCCATACTATCATTCATTGCATAAAATAATGAATCATCACTTCACCTACTTTCGACTCAAAAATGCCTAAAACAACATGATTTGATCCATGCCTAACCAACCTCACTCAACCATGCCTAAACCAACCTAACTCAACCATGCCTAAACCAACATGACTCGATCCATACCTAACCAACCTGACTTGATCCATGCCTAACCAACCTAACTTAACCATGCCTATCACACCTAACTCCACCATGCCTAACCAACCTTACTCAATCCATGCCTAAACCGACCGACTGACTCGATCATGCCTATACCAACCTAACTCCATCATGCCTAACGCACCTAATTTCCTTCCATATCAACACAACAAATTTATAATCTCATAAACACATCAAAAAATAAAAAAATACCATGTATCTCATCATATAAATAAATAAATGTGTATCTAAAATATACATGGATATCTCATCATGTCCATCATCTCAAAAATGTTAGTACATAGCCGCAGTCTCATGTATATAAAAATGAAATAATACAAAATCTCTTCAACACGCAGGCCGGTATATACTCAAAATATACAAATCACTCGTACATTCTCACTATCTTCAGCACATAGGCTAGTATGTGATAAAAAATAAAACTATCTTTGGCATGCAGACCGGTATATATAACTCAAAAAAATAACTATCATAAATAAAAAATCGGGTGACCGTAAATTAGGCATCTCGATGGATGTCCTCTATCTTGGTATCGCCTGTACCCTCGACCTCCCGGGCCCTTCTTTGATGCCTTAACTAGAGCTGGTCTCCATCCACCGGTGGCCTCTCCCCGATCGTGCCTCGGAGCTTGCTGACCTCATGTGCTCTCCACACTATGAGTGTAGGATCTCATCCTCTCACTAGATGCTTGTTGTGCCCTATACTCGACATAGGATATGAAATCTATCTTGGCTGCCATAAGATGGTCCTGATAATATCTCACCTCACCTAGGGCATCCTATAACCTAGATACAGGCATGGTTTGTGGTGGTCCCATAGGTCTCGACCCCTGTACCTACCCTACAAAGACCTCGCCCTACACTTTCTGTGAACTAAGACCTGCTCCCCGTGCCTCGTGGTGGTGCCCCCCTTATGCTCGTACTCGGCCTCGTAGGGCCCTAATCTATGCCTAGGTTGTGGCCAACTAGCCTGTAAACCTACCACCTAAGCCTATAAGGCTGCCACCTGACCATCCCCCTCCTAACCATCTCCATCTCCTCCATCAGCCATCTGGGCCTACAGACTAGCCACCTGTACGTATATAGCTCTGCTACCTCTACCTCCAAACCCTCCAACTATGTCTGTAGTATACCCAACTGGGTAATCAACATAGCTACCTGCCCCTATAGGGCGTCTCTCTACATTGTAATGGTAGCTAGGTCTGGCTACCCTGTCCAGGTGGTATGGCTCATAATTGAGCTACCCACCACTACCTATACCTATATGTACATCCGGTGTCATCTATCCGCCGATACATCTGGCTATTATTCCTTCCCTATGGGCACTATAGGTTGTGGTAGAGGTAAAGGCCGTCATCTCTCGATACTATGGGAAGGGTAGAGGAATGTCTTGTAAGATCCCGAACTACCGCGACTCTATCTACCAGGTATCATCTCATCCTCCCTAGCAAAGTGACCCTGTATCCACCTCTCTCTAGCCGGAGCTCACCACTCCTCATGCATATGCCTATATGAGGGAAATCCCACATCTAGCCTCCATATAATGTCCACTCTGTAAAAATCCTTCCAGTAACTACCGAAATGGGCCACATCATGTGTCGGCCTATCTGATCTCTGCTCTCCTATAATCGGCACCCATCTCTTGTACCCCACCCACACAAATCTAGGTGGGAATACATCTTCTCGGGGCATCCCTATAGGCCACACACAGACTATGTGCTTGTAGGCCCAACAAAGTGTAGTATAAATGTATAGCACAGGCTAAACCTACACAGCCACCATTATGCCCATATCTCTCTGTATAGCTGCACCAAGAATGTTGGTGCCCAGGAAAAGTGGGTCTCATGCACCATCATGTCGTGGAGTACCCCCATCAGTGATCAGGGAAAGTGTCCACCCTCTGCATCTGGCAGTGCATAGCAAAGTACACTTGCCTCCATCAACAGGACCACTAGCCTCATCTCCTCTAGATGGGCTAGGTACATCTCTCCATAGCTCAAACTAGTGCTATGGAATCTCAGATCAGCCACCCCCTCACCAAAAATAGTCACAATCAACTCCTCTGAGGCCTTGAAGGAGATAGAATACACCTAGGCACCCAATATGGGTAACCGAAGAATCCGGAACATGTCCTCCAGGGTGATAGTCATCTCACCCATTGGTAGGTGGAACGTGTTAGTCACGGAGTCCCATCTATCGATGAGCGCAACCATCAAGTTGGGATACCGAATAACACGTCTGTAGTGGCAGACCCCACTCAAACCCACCTCCACATACCTGCAGCTCCAACAGTCGTTGCTGCGTGCAACGTCACTGTCACCATCGCATCGATGGAACCCTGTCCCGCATATGTAACTACACTCTCCCCTGCATCCAATACAAACACAACATTAATTTACCTGTATCAATCCCTATTCACCAATTATCATTTTCCTACACCCTATTTTCACCCTACCCATCTCAACCACCTAGCCCACATCACTTTTGGACCCTTGTGCCCACTAATCGACTAAGACGGGATCATCCTAACCAACCCCAACACCCTTCAACCAGCTGCCATCCACCTATTTGGTGACCGATACCGGTTCACCCTTACTGACCATGGTTACCCCTTAACTGGCATCAGTCACCTATTTGGTGACCGATACCGGTTCCACCTAACCGACGCCAGCCACACTTGATTGACATCGATCACTATCGTGGAAAAACCCGTGACTTCCCAAAACCCCCCTTTTCTAAAAACCTCCCCGCCCCTTTTACCCCACCTACAATGACCTAAACTACTCCTGGACCTCTACCCATCCCACCTATACTATTTACTACCCTCCCCATTCCTCCTTTTACCCAATATTCCCCCCATTCCCAAATTCCATTTTTACCCACCCACAAAACTGAAAAACCAAACAAAATATAAACCAACACTACCATAATCCTCTAATCTATTAAATAAACAATGTAGAGTAGGGAACTTACCTTGTTGCTATACCGCCGTCTCGGTGGAACATCTCGGCTGCTATACGGTGGCCTCGTCCGATCCCTCTCTCGGCCTCTGCCATCACCGAATAGCTACTCACAACCTCTGACCAATCAAATCTCTCACCCTAATCCCATGGACCCACTACTCACCAACCAATCCCTTGTCAAATCACACTACCAGCTCATTGTTTTGTTTTCGTTCGACACTTTTCTCTCTTTTCTCTCTTTTTGTCATTTTCTCACTTTGCACAATAACAAATGAATAAAAAACATGTAGATTTTTTGTTTTTATAACCAACCCAACCTAACTCGATGTCGGTTACCCTTGACCGGCATCGGTCGCATGCCCTACCTACCCATCGTCGGTTGACCTATACCAACGTCGGTTATCTGTGACTAGCATCGGTCACCCTCACCTGCACATTGCCCTAAATTAACCCCTTTTACCCCACCCTTCACCCTGACCATTTACCCCACCCCACCTTTACCCTACCCATTTACCTCACCTTTCCAACCCTCATCATTTACCCCACCCCACCTTAACCCCTACCTTGGCCTTACCTGCATGCCGTGACCTAGATATTTGGACCTAGACCATTGCTAGTGACCTTTGACCTCATGTGCTTGTTATACCTTGTAGCAATGTTACCTGTGTTGTTGACCTAATGACCTTACCTAGCCTATTGTCGTGACCGTTTATCTTGACCCTACCTTTGGTGTACCATAACATACCTAAATGTTCATGCACCTAACCTATGTTGTGTTTCCTAACCATATCCTATACCTTGGATACCATAATCACTTTAACCTTGTTTAGATAAACCTATCGACCTTAGACGATGTAGAGTTTGCCTACTCTTCAACCTAGTAGCGTGTTGCAGTTTATACGTGTGCGTGTGGATTTTCCCATAACGAACGAATAATATCTGGTCTTGTTTCAACTTTTCCAGTCATTTTAGACACAATTTTCAAATATTGGATCTTCCAACGTTTTAATCGTACATCTTCTTCACTTGCGTTTTCCTATTACTACCTTTGACCCAGACCCATTACCTAGCTTACCCAAGTAGAACTTTCTCCTTTTCCATCATTCCCCACCTTCCCCTTTCTCTCATTCACCTTTTTATCAAACCACTCACCAATTCTACCTTCAGCCTCGTCAGTTCCTTGTTTGAGGGGGATCACCTTCACCCACACATGGAACAACCACATCCTATTTTTGTTAGCATCACTTACCAATACAAGCTACGCAACAAAAAGGGGGAAAATGTAGACACTAAAATTGGGTCACACTCCCCTTTGGTCCCTCGACAAATAAGCACTCTTCATCACATTGACCTAGCCATAACCCCATTTCACCTCACTAATATTAATTTGATTAATTAAATTAAATTAATTCATTATAGTCATTATATTTATTATTTAAATATCTTAATTTAAATAATATCTACACATACACCTCACTTAGACACCTCATTAAGCCAACTCAACCTAAAACCTATTCTTAGTAAGTTGACATAACTAACTAAGACTTACCTAAAACCCTAAAAAATCAATGCCTACATTCCCTCTAACCACATTCCTACATGCTTACAAGAAGCTCCCGGTCTAATCCGTGGGTTAATGGTATGAAATTCAAGGAAATCAAGAGGATTTCCTTAGTTTAGTAAACCTAGGAAATCCCACCTTGACCGACGCCGCTTACCCCTAACCATCGCCGATAAGCCGGAACGCCATCGGCTACCCTTTTAACTCCAAAACAACCTTATTCTCAGGCTTGGCGAAGGTTGGAAATCAATTAAAAATTTGGTGAACCTCGGTGAATTCCAACGAGAACACACATGCAAGGAAGGATATCAAGCATCTTTTCCCACATGCCCATCCCAACAATGATCTAGATCTAACCAAGTAAAGTGGAATGTACGTGCAACCCATGCAAAATATTTCCTTCAATTAGTGATCACTTGTAGCCTTCAAAACCTCTCATCAGCACCTCCATCCCTCACTCATAGGCATCCAAGACTAGAATCCAAGTAAGTGGACATTATACTTCTCTGGTTTATTCCATTTCATCACTATATTATCATATTTTGTTTACCTAGCCACCCATTGACCTCCCCCAACACTCACCCCTCTATATACCCATTAAAACCCCACCAAATCCTACCTAAATCACCCAATACCTCATCCCAACCAACCAAATTCCATTGTGTAATCACAAAGGAGACCTAAATCTCGTTTTGTGGCATTCCTAGAACTCCACAATAATGGCACCGGTTACACCCAACCACCGCCGGTCACCTTTAACCAACATCGGTTACTTTTTTTCCCATACAACCTGCAATGCACACACCTACCCACCTAATTTCACCTCACCCTCATCCACTTGTGATTTACCCGAGACCTCCGTCGGACCTACAGAGACCCGCAACCGCTATTACTTGACCTTCAGATCCTATTCTAGCCTAGCCTGTTAGATTAGATCTATTTCTTATTGTGTTTTAAGTGAGATACCTAAATCATTTCGAACTACAATAGGATTAACTTTGTTTACAACATTAAATTGTTTAAAATAGTGGACTGACAACCATCTAGGAAGTATCACACTTCCCAGATCTAGCATACGCTAGGCGCTTCACTTTGCATATTTTTTTAATTCCTTCTGGTGGTATTTCTTTGTATTACAAGTAGTTCCTCCTAGCCAAAAGGAAGCTCTCACAATCATCTGTGGATTCAGAAGTCATACGCACGCAACAACCCATCAACCAACACTTTAATAGGTATTCCTTCTATGCCTGTCACCCTATTTGCTTTGTCAATACTTCAAATAAATGATCTAGAATTAGGTGAAACACACGGGGTGGTTTGAAGTTCATAATGGTCAAAGGTAGTCAAAAGTATGTCTACATGATGCTTATACTTTTGAAGTATCTAGTTATGACATTGGTATATATCATTAACTTGGTTTACAACCAGTTAGGAATCGCCAAAGATATTAATCGATTTAACGTCTAAGGCGATGGTGGCACAAGACCTAATATAAATGCTTCATATTCGGTGATATTGTTAGTACAATAAAAATCTAATTTGAAAGATAAAGGCATATGTTCACTATTAATAGGAATGAGGATAACTTTGGAACCAGCCCCATGCCGACATTTGGAACCTGTCTAAGAATAATTTCATCCAAGAAATGGTATCATCCAAAGAGAGGGTAAAATGGATTCATCTAGGAAATCGAAGTTAGAAGGTTGATCTCTGGAGAGAGGTGCATCTACAAGCTGTTTAATGATGGTTTGGCCTTTGATATATTTTTGAGGAGTGAATTCAAAGTCTAGGTCTATAAGAAGAATGATCCAACGTGCAAGAGTACATTGATGTTGGTAGGCTTGGCATACATGTAATGTAAGGGGTATGTATTGGTGACAACAAAGGTTTTTTGGTTAAGTAGTTAATGATGATGTTTAGTGGCAACAATTATTAAGGCTTAGTAGAGTTTTTTGATGTGGGTGTATCAAGTTTCATAGTCTAAAAGTGTATGACTTATATAATAAACTAATTGCTCCTTGTGTTGCTCATCATGATGAGTGAGCATGGCACCCAAGGAATGATCCATAGCAGAAATGTAAAGGTAAAATGGTTGGTCATCCTTAGGAGGAATGAGTATAGGTGGTTGGAGGAGGTACTATTTTAAGGCCTCAAAGGATTTGTGGCATTCATCATCCCATTTGAAGGAGATGTCCTTTTTGAGGAGATGATGAAATGGGTGGCAGCGGTCAAAAAGTTGTGAAATAAAATGATGAATAGATTGTAAATAGCCTTGAAAACTACATAGTTGGGGAAGATTAGTAGGTTGAGGCATTTCTAAAATAGCCTTGATTTTAACAAGATTGACTTCTATGCCACACAAAGAAATGATAAAACTAAGGATTTTTCATGAGAGAACAATAAAGACACACTTCTTAGGTTGCAGGAGAACACAATACTTGATGAGATGGTCAAATATGACCTTAAGGACTATAAGATGTTCATCTTGATGTTTGGATTTGGAAAGAATGTCATCTACGTAATCTTCCAATATACGATGCATGATATCATGAAAGATATAAGTCATATCCCTTTGATATAAAGTGTCAGGGTTTTTAAGGCCAAAGGGCATGACTCGATAACAGAAGGTCCCCAAAGGAGTGATGAAGGTGGTTTTTTGTTGATCTTCTGGGGCAAGTAATATTTCTTTATAACCCAAGAAATCATCCATGAGTGATATAATTTCATGGCCAGCAGTAAGATCAACTAATTGGTCTATACTAGGTAGAGGAAAGTCATCTTTAGGGTAGGCTATGTTCGGTCATCAAAATATGTGCAAACACAGAGTCACCCTATCACTTTTATGACATGAATGATGTTAGAGATCCATTAGGGATAATCAATGGGTAGGATGAAGGAAACCAAAAGAATTCACTAAATTTCTCCTTTGACAAGAAGGGAAATGTGAGGATGTATTTTTCATAGCTTCTATTTTATGAGTTTCTCTTTTCTAATAGTTACGATATTGTGGACCATAATGTTTGGGTTAATATCGGGCATATCAATGTAGGACCAAGAAAAAATGTTGTTATGATCCCGAAAGAAAGAAGCAAAAGCTTCCTATTTAGCAACATTTTAATATTGGCCTATCTTTAGAATGTGTGGTTTATCCCGAGTGTGAATATTGATTTGGATGGTTGTTTTGTTTAACATGGTTTGTGTCTCAGAAGGAAATGACCAATGAATATAAGAATCTTCCACATCAAGGTAGGTGAGGATAAACTCATTATCCCGACATTGAATGATGTTAATAGAATGTGTATCATCATCGATTATGTTTGAATACATAAGGTAAGAGAAGAGGTAGCCTTGCCATCTTGTTGATAAGTCAAAGGTACCATGGAAATGGTGTTCACAAAAAAAAAGTTAGGAGGAATGGATTCTTGATCCATAGACTCCGTGGGTGAAGTTGGTAAATGGGGTGAGGAAGGTTTGGCATCCTCAATGAGTTTGGCATGAGCTTTCTGGAAGATGGTTCGAAAATCAAATACCACTTTGTAGTCTTTATGTTTACGAGTAATACATGGGATGATAGTATGGAGGATTTGTTTGTAGAACCCAAAGCCAAAGCCTTTCCATACATAGCGGTGGAGGAACGTGTAGGAAAAGTTGTGGTTGGTGAGATATTGGAGGTCAAATGAAAATATTTGTGTTTGGGAAGGAGGCTCGGGTGAGTAGGAGGAAATATCAAGTCCCCCAAACATTAAATTGGTGTGAAGGTGGGGAGGACCCTAAGGGAAAACCTATCTTATGCGGTGATCATAGCAAGGATATTGGCAAAGATTACCATACTATTGAGGAGTAAGGAATGTGTCGATGTTGTACAAGAAGTACTCCCCTATAGTGAGACATTGAAAAACACCTTCTAAGGGATCGACGGTTGATGTGTGGGAATCGAGAATAAATGAATCACTAGGTGATTAGGAAGAAGAAGCATTGGTTAGTTGAGAAGTAGATGGGTTAGTGGATGATTCAATTATGGATGTTGTGGCGCAGTGGGAATAAAGAAATTAGGTGTGGGAGAGGTAGCGGTAGCATTGGTGGATGGGGTTGTGGGTGAAGGAGAAGTGGCGGTGGTGGTAGATGCCTTAACTGGTACAAGGACATCATTAGGTCAGTACAACATGTTACATGTTTTGAATGGAAATGGGTCAGTTGGGATGGTATAGTTATGTCCTTCATGTTCAAATTTTACACAGCAATGTAAGGTTGAAGGGACACAACCCATGACATGGATCCAAGGTCGACTAAGCAACAGGTTGTACTAGAATTCCCCCTCTAAGACAATTTTTTTTTGAAATAGTATGGGGGCCCACACAAATGTAGAGAATGATGGTGCTAAGGGTGGAAGTGATGTAACATAATCAGGGTTATTATGCATGCAATTGGTAGGGATGCACATTTATTTGTACACATGGGAGGAGATGATGTTGATGTGGGCACCACCATCAATCATAATGCGTCAAAAGCATATATTATCAATGTAAATAGAAATGTAAAGGGTGGGATCAAGATCATCTAGATTGGAGAGGTACAATCTTGTCATTAGAAAAATTGAGGGTGACTACTTGGTGAGTAGTGGCAGGTGTAGAGGAAGGGGATGAATTAGTGAGAAAAGCCACATGGTGAGGGGTGATAATGGAGGCCACAGGTGTCGGGTCATTAGGTAAAACCTTGATGGATTGCAGAACCTCCATGAGGGCTTGTCGATGGGATTCAAAAGTTTAGACGAGGTCATATAAAGACATTTTTAGAGGGGATTGGTGCAATTGTTTTATCATTGTATGATGGGTGACCCCATCAGAAATAGGATATATGGGTCCTCGAATGGTGATTTTTCAATGCAGTGTAGATGGAATATTGGTCACAAGATTGGTGGATGGGCTAGTTACTTTCTCCTTTCATTTATCTTTTTGCGCGTGAGTGGAAATACCAACCATATTGATATGGGGTGAAGGAGTAGCTGAGTTGTGATATGTGTAGTGATGGGATGGGAAATAGGAGGATGAGGGAATATACTGGTGTTGTCTAAATAAATTGATGCATTGACATTTGGGTTTGGGTTTGGCTAACTCTCTTATACGGACCATGTTGATCTCAAATGGTGGAGGTGGATAAAAAGGTTGTGGAGGTGGAGATGCGGGTCACTTTGAATAGGTAAGGGTTGAGGCTATGTGGCGATTGGTGTGGGTGAAACATGGTCCTCATCTAGAAGGCACAAATTTAATTCTCATCAAACCCTTTTGGTTTAGGTTTGATTGGATTGTAAGATCTAAGCAGTGGTAATGTGATGACAATGGTCTCTAAAAGGTTGGCTAGAATATTAGCATAAGATCCTGCCAATGGATCACAATGTGAAGTGAGTGTGGGTTTAGGTTGAAGTGTGGATGACTATTGTGGGAGAGATTCTTAATGAGGTGGGATAGGTTTGACCACCGGTTTGGTAGGTGGTACTGTTTTAGGCTTAGGTTGTACCTTCTTGGGTAAAGGCGTAGTAGATGAACTAGTGATAGAAGGTGTTGTAGGCTTAACTACCTCTTTAGAGGGTAGTGGTTTTTTCAATTTTGTTTGTACCTTCTTAGGGTAAAGGTGAAGGAGGAGTACATGATGTAGAAGGGAAAGTAGATGGTGGTAGAGGATGAGTTAGCCAAGGTGATAAAGGAGGCACGGTGAAGGTTACTAGCGAGGCAAGGTGGAAGGTATGGGTTGAAGAGAAGGAAATCTCATAGGTAGTGATGAGGCTATTATTGGTGGTGGGGGTATAGGTGGTAATAAATATGTGGGTGACGGTGAAGGTGTACGTTGTGCAGGTAGGTTAGGTGTAATAAAGGATCATGATGAAGAAGCGGGCTGCTACATTTTTTATTTTCCTTGGGTAAGGGGTTGCTTGACCAAGGTAGATGGGTGAGGCCCTAGGATAGATAGAAGGGGTGAAGGTGACAAAGGCATAGTGGGTGAAATTGGTGTGTGCGGCCTAGAAGGTTGGGTCTTCCTTTTAGGTGGAGGAATGGTTTTTGCACGGGTTTGGGAAGATGTGGCTGAATCCAAATTTGATAGGAGGATGAAATATAATTGATGTCAACATGACACCCATTGTGGTAATGGGTCTAGATGTGGGGGAGCTATAGGTACTGGTAGGTTCTTAGGCATAGGAATGGGTTTGGTTGTTGCTAAAGATTTAGGTGTAGGCAAGGGTAATGAAGAAGAGGACCTTTCAACAGGTATGGTCATGGTTTATTGGGTTTCTTGAAATACTTTTAGATATATTATGGAGGTATCCGCATGAGACATTTGCATTTGGGTTGAAAAGGGTAGCTGAAGGCACCCCCAAAGCATGGGATTATCAACGTAATCCAAGTGGTCGGTTAGGTGTGAAAATGACATTTTTGTAAAAGAAGATGGCATTGGATTAGTAGAAATCCCTATAAAATATGTCTATGAGATAGGGAATTGGTTGGCTTTAGACTCTATAGGTAAGAGAGCCAAGAGCAGATCAATGGGATCCTGGAAGGCTAATGGGGAATTGTCACCAATAGGAAGTGATGCATCTAAAGGATATCCTATGGGTAGGGGAGATGGTAGGTGGGATGAGGTAGGTTCCTCTTTTGGTGGAGAGGAAAGTGAGGATGACTCTCCCATGGGTAGGAGAGTTAACACCACAGGTTGTTCATTAGGTTGTGAGGTGGGTGGTGAAACTGCATCGATAGAAATTGTGGACTCCTCCATGGGTGAAGGGGGAGATGAAGGAGACTCCTCTATGGGTGAAGGAGTAGATGAGGTAGGCTCCTCTATGGATAAAGGAGCTCGTACTAGAATCTCCTCGATAGAGGGGATAGGAGGAAATTGAGGAATGGTTGGTATGACTTCAAAAACAACATGGACTTCACGGACATTGTTGTCATTGGTTGAAGGTTCACCACTTTGGTTAGATGACGAGGTATGATTAGGGAATGGTTTCTTGAAGATATGCAAGTTTTGATTTGTGGGTGCATTTGGGTTGTCCAGGATGAGATCTCCATTATCTAACATTTCCTAGACAATGTTCTTGAAGGTTATATAATTACCATTGTTATGGCCTTTTATGCGATGCTAGAATTCAATAGTCATCTTCCTTATGCTATGCAAGCATAGGAGGAGCGGGGTTAAAATCGTATGTGCTTTTATGGGTGGAAGAGCAATAGCTCTTGCCTTAAAATTTTTTCTAATACTGAAGAATAAGGCTCCCTTATTGGAGTGTATATTCATTGCTCCCGTTTAAACTGAAAAGCTTGAATGGGAGAAAGGTTGGAGGTAGATTTTGATTGATTAGATGGGTGAGATGGGCCAGCCTTTAAAACTAACGTGTTTATAGATTCTTTATCTTTTGAATAATTGTTTTGGGGTTTTGAAGAGGAGGAGGTATCATTTTATTTAAAGGTGGTATTTTTGTTTCACAATTGAATTTTCTTCTCTTCAATGGCACAAATTTCTAGTATTTGTGCCATGGTAAGTACTTTTTCGAAGGTATGGAAGGTTTGTACTTGAAGAGTTGGTGAGATGTTCCTGGCACAAGCTCTAGTGAAAAAATATATAAGCTTTGTTTGGGGCAACTTGAATGTTATCGTGTTGATGAGGCTTCGCCAATGAGTGAAAAAATATGTGATAGATTCATCATCGTATTTCCGTGTTGAGTGTAAGTCGGTTATGGTGAGATTTTTGATGATGATGATCGAAAAATGGTCGAGGAATGCTTGAGCCACTTGATTAAATGAGTAAATGGAATGTCTAGGTAAACCAATGTACTAATCTAACATAAGTCTTATTAAGGACATTGGGAATGTTCGTAGGAGTAAAGCATCATCATGGGTGATTAGATAACACCCATGTTTGAAAGACCACAAGTGTTATTGTGGATCTTTGTTATTGTTGAACCAATTGAATTTGGGAATTTCCCAATGCACAGGGTATGGGTGAATGGGAATAAATGAATGAATGGGATCATTGTAGATTTCATTGTAGGCTAAGGATTTGTGAGAGCATCTTTCCATCATAATTTTAATAAGGTCATTGGTAGGTTGTGATGATTGAGTACCCCCTACAATATAAGGAGGTTGATGATGAGTGTAGGATGTGGACGACATCCCAGTATATGGTGGTGTCAAGTATGAGAAATATGCATGGGGAATAGATGTAGGTGGAAAATATCTCGAATAGGAAATAGACGAGATTGGGGGTTGTTGGTGATATGTGTAAGTAGGTGGGGTAGATGTAGTGATCCTCATGGTAATTGGGGGTAGGTACTACGGGATGGAGAGGACAAGTTTTTGGAATGGGGTATGGGTCACCGACACCATGGTGGTTGCGATGCAATTGGTATAAATGAGGTTGTAGGTGTAGATAGGGCTATGCTCAAGGTGGATGATGAAGGAATGGTTGACACCATGGGGAACTGACGTCAAAAGTGTGACTGATGCTATAGGTTCCATAGATATTGATGATGTGGAGTCAAGTTGGGATACTTTGGGTGGTAAGGTGGAATAAGGTGCTGCCAAGCTAGATGTAGCTGACACAAAAGTGGGGGTGAGGGAAGGAGGAATGGACACAAGCATGCCATATACCAACTATCCTGATGAATCATGAGTAGAGGAATGGGTGAGATAGTGTTGTAAGGCAACAAATTTGTGGTCAAGGAGTCTTACAAACTCCTTATCACCGGTATTGATGATAATGGGCTGAGTAGGATCCATAGGTGACAGGATGGAAAGTGGCGATGGGATAGCCAGGAGAAGTTGAAGGATTACATGGAATACAAGAGCTTTGTCTTGAATATGATTCAAAACCATGTGAGTTAGCATAGGCATGGTAATTTGTTCTCTATAAATGACATAGAAAAATAGAAGAAATGAAGAAAATAAGGTTCTACGCGGTGAAATTGGTCACTTTTTAAATTAGGAATTAAAACACGGAGCAATGTATTTACGAATAGGTTAACTTGATGATGGAGAGATGGTAACCAATGATGGTCAAGGTTGCTGCAATCACTAAGTTCTATGGAAAATCATTTTTTTTGCAAATGAGGCAATAATTGATGAAAATGAAATAAAAACTAGATTTTATAGTGATTTTAAAGGTCCAGAGGTATGATGATGTGTCTGGAGACTTCGAAAGAACAGAAAATGTGGTGAGTGCTTTTTTTGGTAAAATGACCAAAAAAATTGGAAACTAAAAATGGTTAGGTAAACCGACGATGATCAGATTAAAACCAATGACGGTCACTAGACCAATGTCGGTCACTGTGAATTTTGAAAAGATGGAAAAAATTGATTTTTGTGACTTAGATCAGATAAACTATCAACCTAGAAACTTGAGTATGATAGTAATGGACCCTAACACACCCATAAAAATTTGGAATACACCAACTATAATTGTGGGGTGTGAAAGGAAGAAAAAAAATGAAGAACGTGACCTCACAACTCAAAACACAACTCAAGAAAAAGATAAGAAAAACCTGAAATCCAATGAGTGAATTTTATGTCTATTTTGTGGTTGGAAAGAGGGTATCCTATGAAGAGGAAAGATTTAAGGATGGTTTCAGGTTATGTTTTTGTAGGGGCAGTCCTCTCTCTGAGTTAATGACTAGACAGAGAAACCATCTAGGTGCCCACTGTCAATCCTCTAATTGTGTGATTGTTTGATATGGCCTAGAATTTTCCATGAATAACCTAGGTGCACTAGAAAATCACTCATCCTAAGCTAATAAATCACCCAAAGCACGCAAAGGTACCAAGCCCCTCCTTAGAGTTTCTTGTGTAGGATGTGAACATGATGAAGATATAATGCATTTAGATCCATAAATAGCATAAACATTCCATAGAGCATATTCCATATCTAGATCTTAAAGAATCATGAATCAAACGATAAACATAATGAAATCAACCATGTAAGAACCAGTTACAATCATGTTTAACACCATTATTCACCCAATATACTCCATTATATTAAAAATAGTAAATACGAAGCTTCTTACAATAAATAGTATCATAATTTTATGTGCGCATTAGATCTGGTAGCATAACTCCACAATAGCTCATACACAATGTCTCTCTAACTACACAGATTAATACATATTTATAAGGGTGGGGACTTTCCCTTCACTACTTACGCACTTCCCAAAATAGGTCACATGCTGAAAATAGTCATGCACCTTTACAATAACATGCACACATGTAAGTGCACTAATAATAGATCTCTTACAGTTAACTGGAAGTAGTAATCCTATTATTAACTCAAACTCATGCATGACACTTAGTAGACGCTCTTCCCAAAATAGAATTTGTGTGTCACACAAGTCTCCATCCCATTGTGTGCTCCATACACTATCTCCAAAAATAGCCCGTAACCATGAAAATGGCTAAGTCCCGAATCAATCTGTCTTTCACACGTGTTTCCTTCCCTATCCTTCCACGCCTTCAAATGTGCCTTTCTCCCGCACGTGAATCTTCTATGTGCCCTCTCCTTAGTGTCATATTTTGTCTTTCAACATTACTCCACATTAAAATATATTGTCGTCCGAAAATGGGGTTCCTCCTAATGTTCCCAAAGAATAAAGAATAAGAATGGAAAGAATGTAAAGAATTAATTTACAAAGAATGGAATTCTATTATTCCATACCCTTTTATTCAATTGGGAGGATTAACTTTGGATATTCTTCCTTAATATCAACCTCCAAGGCTTTCCAATCATCTAACGCATTTTTGGTCTTATTTGGAACATCTGCAGAAATGGATTCTAACTCATCATGGGTTATCTCTCCCTTTTCATTCTGCAATACTAGGACAACATTAGCCATAGTAGACATCCTTCCCTCCAGAAGATCCATCTTTTGTGCTATGAGCTTTCCAAGCTCATCCAACCTCTCCTTATGTGGATGTTGTGTTGCTGTAAGGGCTTCACACTTTTTCTTTACTAATGTCAATCTCTCTATGCCCCTAAAGTCTCATCCTTCATTTCCTTCAGAACTTCATTATCTTCTAATATAGTTTTGATCTTGATCACTGCTTCTGGAGCTACACATATGTTCAAATCTTGGTCTTCTTTCTTTAGCTCATCTTGTAAATTTTGGAGCAATGCCTCATAAGATGAAATCTTTCTAACCATGGAGGCCCTTGCTCTCTCTACTTCTTATTCAGGGTCCTTTGGCACTGGCATGTGAATTGGTCCATCCTCAAGCACCAAATCAACTAACGTACGCACATAATGCATAGCCGAAGGAAAATTTTTAGGTACCTTAGACTCCAAGTGCAATCTTACTTTCAGGACATAATCACTAATTTCTTCTGCCATGCTAATGAAGGGTTCAATTCCTTCTCTCCTTTTAGACATGCTATTTCTACAGCTTTCACCTTGCTATCTTCTTGTAGCGCTCTAATACTAACAACCTTATAAATGTTCCTCCACACAACCTTTGTAGATACCTTAACCAAGGCATTGCTCACCTACTCATCAGACATGAGAGTGGGATTTATAGTCATGTGCCTGCTCTGAGGTGCCTTCTTCATTCTTCTTGACACACATGACTCCTCACATACATCAAAATCGGGTTCATCCATGTGAGTTTGCATGGACTAGGACAATTGTTTCCTCACACATGTAGTGGCCATGTCTAGGTCCATCAACTCCCATCCATATAACCCCTTAAGGCCCATTATGCTCTGGAATGGGTGCAGAAAATTTTACTTGTGTCCTCATCATAGCCCATACTTGGCCCAACATACTCCCCATGGGTTCTCCTTCTTGGCCCCTTAGGAATTTGAGCACCAAAGTTTGGAGTTGGATCTTCATTGTTTTGAGTAATATGATACTCGGTTTCCTCTACCTTCTTCACTCCTTTCTCTGCATCCTTCATATCCTCATTCCTAGGTTCTTCCACATCTTCTAGCTGTACAGGGGTTCCAGACACACTCTCTGCATAATCCTTCACCTCCTCATTTAGATTTAGTTTTCTCCTCTTCCTCTTAGTTGTCTCTTTCTAAGGAGAGAGTCATGGTGACCTTCTTATAGGATGTGAAGGTCCCACGCCTTAGGTCCTTATTCTTCTGAATACCCTTTTAAAGCGGTGCTCTCCATGGACTACTTCCATGTCTAAGTCTTTATCTTCTTCTTGTGCCTGAGGTGGAGTACCCAAGTGCTCAGTCTCTACTTTTTCTATGGTATGTGTTCGGCCTCTATGATCTAAGCTACCACTATATTCATGTTCTTTTTCCTCCTCATATACCTCTATAGTTTCTATAGGATGTGGGGTTGATACGTTCTCCACCATATGTTTTCCTTTAGGAAGCTCTAGGAGTGCAAACTCATTTTCTAGATACTTGTTATTCTCTAGCTTAGGCTTAAGCTGAAGGTATACGAACATGGCTCTAGTTTCCCAAATATCCAAGCTTACTAGCTTCATACTTATAACATCTGGGATGAGCCTCTTAATGTAGGCAATCTAGGCTAGATACACATATGCCTTCCTTAGAGTGTGGTAGTCATAGTCTACCTTGTCTGCATTAAAGTTTAGGTGGTGCACATCAGTAAATCGGTGGGATGATGCCTAGAAGTAGTGTGCAAAGAAGGAATATGGAAGTTTGCACCATGGGCTCCATCCCCCATCCCTCATATTAAATCACGTGATGTAGAAGTTTTGGTACACTATGAACTGTCTTCGCCTTACCCACCACCAAAGGTAGATCCTTGGGAATGCGCCACTCCTCCTCAAATGTTGCATGAATTCGGTCATACCACATCTCCTCCCTCTACTTAAACAAACCACTCATTGATCCTTCACATAAATATTTGTCAAACCTCTCCACAAGGGACTTATTTTCCATGGGATACTCCTAGATCTTGTTCTTTAACCCATCAGGCACTCCAATTTCTACAAATACAAGAGAAAGTAGGATAGCACCAAAACTTATATTCCCTCCTATGTGCACTTCCTCAATAATGATGTCTGTAATGTAGCCTAATAGGTTGTAGACTACTCCTTGAGACATTTTCATCGCAATATGCAACCACATGGTATTCACTTGTGACCATCTCTCTTGATCATTAAACTTGGTTACTAGATGCGTGGTTACCTGGACCACTATGTACTTATTCAATTTATCAATGTCAATTCTACGCAGACCCTCAGTATACACCAACTCCTTTCTTATCTCTACGATTTTTGCTTTATCACCGGATCACCAACAAGCTATACACAAATACCCTTCAATCTTGTCGATTGTAGAAATCAAGGTTACTTTTATTCTAACCCTTCATTTGGTGAAAGAGAAGAAGTCTTTGTGGAATCTGTTCATCAACCATTGGTATAATGGTTCATACTTGCCAAAATATGGGAGCTCATACAACTAATAGAATCCTACTTGCTTCAACAATTTCTCCCCAGCATCATCATATACTGGCATATCCTCCATTGTGCACTTGTTGGTATTTGTATTCAACAATGCATCCAACTCTTTCTTGTTGTCAGATGTACGGTGGTTGTAGTCACTTATTTTACACCTGCGGATGTGGGAATCCCACTCTTGTCTGACTATCACAGTACTACATCTCTAAAAAATTACTCTTGAGATCCATTTCCACTTCAACTTCTACCATCTTCTTTCCTTTGACATCTACTGAGAAGGTTCTTTCTTTAGTGCCATCATGAAAATCCCACCTTCGCTATCTGTAACGAGAAAACACAAACCCTAGCTCAAATCTACCAGTAAACTTTCTACTAGAAAAAAAAAGGATGATCTATAATACCTTCTCCAGGTTGAGCTAAAACCACACCAATGGTCATGCTAGAGGTGTCCACATGTACATGAAATAGTTGGTTCCATGAGGAAAACGTAGAATAGTCACTGTAGTAAATTTTTCCTTCAATACCTCAAAAGTTCGTTGTTGCGGTTCTACCCAATAGAATGTCCATTTTCCCTTTAGTAACTATTCTAAGGGTGTAAAAATCTTTGCATATCCTTTGATAAACTTTCTATAACACCCAGTGTGACCCAGAATCCACACACCTCACTCTAACTAGTAGGCTCTTCTAGGCTTACAATAATCGTAACCTTAGTTGGATCCACTAACAAACCTTCCTTGCGCAGATGATGTGCTCTAAAAAATTTCCAAAAGGTGTAGCAAACAAATGATTTTGGATGTTTAAAGAGATGCTTAACTTTCTACATATTTCAAACATCAAGCACAATTTTCACAATGATCCTTAACAAGTCCATACACCATCCAATCATCCAAGTAAACCTGCAAGAAGATGTGAATAAAATCCTAGAATGCTTGAATAACTATTTACAAAAATATAGCAGGTGCATTTTTCAGACCAAAGGGCATCATAGTATATGCAAAACTTCCCCATTTAGTGGTGAAATTTGTTTTCTCTTGATCCTCATGTGCAATCCTAACTTGATGATACCCAAAGAATTCATCTATAAAATAATAGATTTTTCTCCCTGCAACACCTTCTAATATCTCCTCTGTGAAAGTTTTAGGAAAGGGATCGATCACACATGCAACATTCAGCTATCCGTAATCCACACAAATCCTAATCTGAACAAATTTATTTATATTGATGACCATGGGGCTAACTCCCTCTAATTCTTCTAGGGGCTTGATGATGCCATACTTCAACATCTTGTCAATTTATTCTTTAACTTTTACACGTAGGTTAGGGTTCATCCTGTAGGGTCTCTTCCTGACCAGAGCATACACCTTCCTTAAGCTTGATCTTCATTTCTCCTAATGACTCATGCAATCCTTTTAATTCATGGTAGCCCCTAGGAAATAAGTCTTGAAAATCATGGAGAAACTCAACTATCTTTGCCACTTCAGAGTCAGACCAATAATCTCCAATTATTACCTCCTTAGGTTCAACATCTGTACCAATATTCACTTTCTTTGTCCTCATAGGTTCATGATAGGTGTGCACGTTGTTATCCGCACTATCCAAAACCTCATGCATACCTACTAAATGATCTATATCCATATTTTCTACTTCTTCATCATCCATTATGTAGACCATCTTTCCTTTTTCTTTCTCAAAACAAGTGTGCTTAAGTAGCGTGGCATCTATCTCTACTTCTTCATCAAAGCTCCCGAGTTATTCTCATCAAATAACTCTGAATGAGTTCTTCCACCTTTGCAATGTCTCCCATAATTAAATTATTTATAACCATTAATGCCTCTTGTACTTGAGGTTTAGTAGAGAAGTAGTCAAAATTTTGGACCATTCCTACAATCAAATCCTGCCAATTTCTAGTTTCTCTATGTAGCTCTGCATATACATACCAAGTGCATGCGCAACCTTGTAAAGTGGAATAAAGTTTTTGCACCCATAGAGAATACGGTAAAGCTTCATGCCCCTCTATCCAAAGCCTCTCACGCTGCTGAATGCGATCTTTGAACATGTTCATTGCCATGATAAGTGTAGATTTGAGTAGGTGCATTGCTCCTAGAAAACCAAGTTGTAAGAGCAATCCTGACATTATTCCACTCTACAATATTATCCCCTGTGAGCCACCCACTAGTGCATTATTGTCCCACATAGGGTATATGCTAACATATTTCTTATTTCAAATTGGTCTATCCATTTTTCCTCCATGGTGCGCAAGAATACTGTAGGGTCTCCTTCTCCAATGTACCGAGGTACAAAGTTGTTACCTATCCTCCTGATGCAATGAGGTTTTCTTTTCCATGCAAATGTGCTCCTTACTTCATGCCCAACCATCTCATAAGTACCATGAGCCCAATTATCACAAGAAATACTTGTAGTATCACTAATAGACTGTGCATCTTCCCACTAAAGGATTCCTTCCTTAGATGGCTCAGTACTTCTAGATCCTAAATGAAACATACATAAATCCTATTCAAATCTTCCTCACTCAAAGGCTAAACATAGGGCACATGATTTCCCATATGTTAAAGGGATAATAACTCTTTCCTCCTTGTTCTCAAAACTAATATATCCCTTGTTTAATCGAAGATCAACATTATTCACATAACACCAAGGGCACCCAAGAAGAGTCTGGGAAACTATCTACTTCTACAAGCGCTAAAACCTCAAAATCCCTAGTGAACTTGGCCCCTTATATAATAATGGATGCATCTTTTAAAACTCTGATAGGAGTGGCCTTAGTTCGATTAGCCATAAACAATACATTAGAAGATGGTTGTAATGAAGGTCTCCCCATCTATACCCATGCATCTAAAGTAAGCACATTTACCTCCGTACCTGTGTCAATCAATATATTACTCAAGAGTCATCCATCAACAACAACATTCAGAGTGATCTCCTTGTTGTAATCTAAGCTATGGGGGAGATTTACATGCAGGATCTGATGCCCATTCTCAATATTCACACGCGGAGTGTTTCCTTTAGCCAACTCCCTAGTAATGGAATGATATTCTCCTAGCGCAACATTTTACATACCTCCTTCAAGTTATCAATATTGTCTTGGACCATATTTGTTGCCTTATTATGTTCCATCTTCTATGATTTCTCCTTTAAACATTGTATTTCCCCTTGAAGGTCTCTGAGTACTTCCATGGTCTCTTGATAAACCTCCTTTTGGTGTGCAGGATCTGGATACCTTGCATGAAAAATGTCCTCCTTAGTGATGGTAGGCTTCTATTGTAACACTTCTCTAGCACGTGCATCTTCAGTGTGTGTAGTGATATTCACAGGTAATACCTCAAGTTCGTGCCAACTTTGGCATCCACTGATTTTCCATAGCATGTTATATCCTAACCATCCCTACACCTTTGTTCTCCTATTTATGCTGCTTGCTAAGATGCTCATATAGATTCGGCATTCCTTATAGCTATGATTCTTCCCACAGAAATAACATGTAATATTTTGAGGACATTCACACCTATAGTGGTCAGGTGATCCATATGTAAAGCATGTTATGCGAGGGTATCCACTTCATCCACCACTATGGCCTCAACCTACGAATCCACCATGGTATCATTGATCTCTTCTAGGTCCTCCTTTATATCACCCTCATTCTGATCATAGTGCTCTTGATTATGATTTTTATCCTAATGCTCACCTTTACCCTTAGATTTATTTGATATTCTTTTCTGTCACACACCAATATATATAGCATAATGGATATGACAAATCAACCTACAAGTTTTTGTATCATGAGTCATGTATCGAAAAATATTACAATATTAGGATACATTCTTCCTTATCACATGTTGTAATAATGGGCAGTGGTTGACGTCATGGTTCAGGTGACATATCTCATAGTCTAGCAATAATGAATGTACTATTCTACGGGGACAACTATATTTGGTGTGCCCTTCCACTTCATAGTTTGTACACCAAATCCTAGTGTGTGTCTCATGTGTCAAATTTTCGATAGTTTCTCCAACTGATTTTCCATAGCTATAATCTGTGCTTCCAAGAATGGGATGACTCCAGTGTTTATACTCCCGAATGCCTCGGTCGCAAATCTTCTTGAAGTGCTTCGTTCATTATTCCCTTCATTTAATCAACTTCCTATTGATGTCATATTCAAACCAGGGGTGTGTCTAAAGCTATATGCAACAAGAGTAATCCTATCGATCTAGTAGTTGACTGTAGTTATTTTTGTATTTTATGGGGATCTTTTCAATGTCTTAAGGACTTCTTGGTAAAACCTTATTTAAATCATACTATGAAAACTTTGCTGAAAGGAAACACACTGAAAGCTTTGCTAAAAGGAAACACACTTTGCAGAATGGAAATAAACACACTTTCTTTTGGAAATAAACACACAACTTAGAGTGCTTAAAAATGGTTGCAAGAAGAATAAGAATCTATCTAGACACCTACAGAATGAGTATACAACAGAGTTTAACTAGAAGAATTAAAAGTGATACAAAATTAATAGATCTAAACTATTTTCTTAGGAAATATAAATACCAAATAGATGAATATCCTGGTCCTTGGGGAGTGGGCCCTTGCTCCTCCTTGAATCAGGATTTAACAACTTAGAATTCTCTCAAATAGGAATGGCTATTTATTGATAAAACATTCGATATTACAAAACATACTGGATCTGTGTACTTTGATCTGTATTACTTATTCTATATGTATATATATCTTCTCTTTCTATATTTATCTACTACAGGTATTCTTATATATACATTTACAATCATAGTTGTCTCTATGATTCTGATGAAATCAAATTGTGCCCAAAATAGATGCTGACTTGGATTGTGGCTGATCAGACAGTTGTAAGATAACTATCCCTAGATCTTGATCAGAAATCTTCTCATCCTTTCCTGATTGAAAGGTTCATTAATGCTAAATCACCGATGTGGTTAGAATAGATAAACTTTCCATCGTTCCGTAACTTCAGAGAAGTTCCAGAACCATAGGAAATCATTAAAGATCAAAACCGTGAGAGTTCCGGAGCTATACCTAGGAGTTCGGAACTAAGTCTAAAAATTGAACTAAATACTGGAGTTCTAGAACTAAGTCCAAAGTTTCGGAACTAGATGATGAATGTGTAATGGAGTTTCGAACTAGCTTGGAAGTTCGAACTAAGCCGTATTGGAACAGATGCTACCAAAAACATGTTGAATGCTACATACTTCATTTCTTCGACTAATTAGACCTACTTTATTACAAAATTAAATTTCCAACACACACTTGTTAGGAATTTTAGAGATTTTAAACATTAGAATCACAATCAATCAAAAGAAAAAAATTACATCCTAACTCATATCAAATCAAATAAAAGTCACAAAATGCAATCAAAATTAATAAAAAGGAGAGTAAGATGAGATCATTTATTGTACATTTAATGGGCATATTCTGGCCTCATCATTTCCCCCACTTACTTGTTTGTAAGTCCCTTTACAAAATTTATTCTTCAAAAGTGGGGTTATATGTTTTGCATTCCATTTGATTGCTCAAATCAAATGGCTGAAACTGGATCTTCCAATGCTTAAACTTAGAGGTATTGTACCCTGCTCCTACTTCTATTTTCCTCTTCCACTCTTCAAATTGAGTAGGATCTTGAGGTTCTCTATTTTTCCAAGGAGACATGGGGGTGAGAAGTAGAGGGGCCTTGTTCACATTCCCATCCATATGTGCCCATAGGTCTCATTGATATGAGGAATTATTGTGCATAAATATTTTTCTCTTTCTAAACTCCAGATCAGATTTGTAGGGGATATTACTTCCCTTCTTCTCAAGGAAACCATAAGAAGTTCCCACCTTTTGAGCATCCTCATAAATATCTTCAAACTTCTCCTCCTCATAGGAGGTAAAGGTATCAATACTTTTTGTAAGATGGAAAAATAATGTATCTTGAATCATTCATCAAAGGCATGAGTTCTAAAATGTATGAAGAAGGCAGAAGGTTTACCATAGTGAGCCCTCATGTAGAGACCAGTTGAGCTAGCTTTCAATAAAAACTCAAAATCCCTTTCCTTCCATGCAATCTGATTTTGTAGAATAGAGACAAATGCATTGAGCTAACTTTCCCCCACATACAAATTGATCATAAATCCTATGTTTTTTCTCTAGCATCAGATTACAAAGATAGAATTCACATAGAAGATTTTTCTACTCAAGACTGGCTAAAGAATAAGTTGTCATGAATTCAAATTCATCTTTTAATTCATGTGGAAGTCCACATGCAATCCTTGACAGCTGCAGAAAATGAATTGTTCTTCTAAAAACACACTATATGCAGGAGAGGGCTCCTCAGTAGGATAAGTATTTTTCACTCATAATACAAACCATATGTATTTTTGCAAGACATTTATATTTGTTCCTTCTTCTTATAAAAATTTTCTTCCCACTCTTTTCTTGCCTTCTTTTCTTCTTCCATCTTGGTCTTCAAATATTCATTTGATGTTTTAGCTTCTCTGAGTTCCCTACGAGTGTCATTCCATAGTTTTTTGAGTGGAAAATAAATTAACTCAATCTGTGTAGAGACTGTGGACACAACATTCTATTTTCTGGAAGTTTGACATTCTTCCTCTTTCTCTATCAACTATTTTTAATTACTTGATAATTCTCTCGCCTTAACTCAAAGCTAAGTTTTAGCTCTCCAATGAGCATTTCCCTCTGTTCTAATTTGAGTTTGAGGAAATCCAATTCCTCATCCTTTTCCTTAATAATGAGCTCTACTCTAGACAAGAACAAAGCCTATTTAACCTGATGTTTTTCTTCTTCCTCTGAAATTTCTTGGGAGTTGAGCATTCTTCTTCTATCAAAGGAAATTTACCTTTTCGTCTCTAGGATGCCAACTCTTCTTCTTCATGTGATAATGTTGATGGTTCAACCAATTCTTGAAAATCCTACTCCTCAAGTCTCTCATCTCCTTTGTCCATCTCATCTTGGCTTGGTTTAAGAGGAGTCATGGCCATGCTTGCCCAAAATATTAGTAGCTTATTTTTCCATCTTTTCCTATTCACTCCTTCCCTCTGGGGTTTCCCTTGACCTCTTATGAATTTTCCTTCTTTGGGGAATTTCAACATGCCCAATGGTGGATTTCCTTCTAGAGCTTCTTCTTACTTTTGTTTCTTGCTCTTGCATGGGTGAAATATCACCATCAGAGATAGATATTAGCTCCCATATAGTACCATGAAGAAGGAATTTCCTTCAAAGGCACAAAAGGTTCTTTGTTTTGATCTTTCTCACAAATCTTCTTATTTTTGGTATATTCTCTCTTCCCACTTCCTTTATGTTCTTCTTGCAGGGGCATCATTTCCAAATTAGTTGAAGGATAAAATGGAGCTGGTATTGTTCCTCCTTGATAATATCAGGTTTTTCTTAAACTTGCCAAGAAAATTTTCCCAAATTTCTTCTCCATTTTTCTTTAATAGAAAATGGTGTTGGCATACCAAATGAACTAACCTATGATGCCTGATTGTCCCAACACCCTAGGAATACCTCTATTCCATGATTTGGATAGAATAAAAAAGAAAATTGGAAGGTTTATTATGTATTCTAGTTTTGTGGCTCCATATCTCAGATATATGAGCATCTTCAAGACTTCTTTTCCTATGGACCCAAATTGACCATCACAGGTTAAATACTTCACTATCCAAAATGCTACCCTATCAAAGGGTTTGGGAAAACTAGCCCTTTTGACCCCTTTTATGATTTTCTTTGTATTGTAAATGTATTGGGGTTCAATTTCCCCTTCTTGTAGTAGGGTTTCAACCAATTATTTCAAGGTCCATTTGGAAGGATGTGGGACATGCACAATTGGCACCCCAAACACATTACTTATTGTATTTAAAGAAAAAGAAATAAAAATATTTCTAACCTTTTTCCTGGATTGCTCTAGGTTTACGGTAAATTCTCTTATTAATTCATCGTTATACTTTGAAAAAAAAATCAAGAACTCTAGCCATCCTACATGCTCAAAGATAGATATTTCTTCATCCGCGAGAAGTCAAATGAATAATCCTCTGTTCTAATTTCTTTTTAATTCCCATATCGACTCAAATTTTGTTTCCTTTGATTCTAGTTAATCGGCCACTATTTTTCTTGGGGATCTTTTATATTAGCTAAGGAACTAATGATTTTATTTATGAACCTTTTCTTAGCTGTTATTTCTTTTTGAACACAATCATAATTCACAGAGGACTTTCCATTTCTCCCTCAAAATTTCTCTTGCAACTATTTCATTTGATTTTTCACTAATGATTACTTGTGATAACTATGCCACCACTTATTCCATCCAAATCATCTTCAATTACTCAATTTTAATCATAATGTATAAATAGATGACTCATCATACAAATTTTAAATCAAGTATAATCACACATGCAAACTTTTAATCTAACCTTAAATAAGTTAAAAGATATAATTACCATCCTTAATGGTGTAATCCTTTCATTATGATGACTCATCATTCCTAAAATGGAACAAAAATGGTTAGAAAAGACAATGGAATTCCAATAGAATTCCCTTTTATTTGAATTAGCCATATGAGGAGCTCAACTATCCATTATTGGTTTTTTGTTGTTTGACCTTTGAGAGAATTATTTTTATTTCCCCTTTTTTGATTTTATTTTGGGGAAGAAAATGTATTTAAAAATTTTAGTGGTGAATATTTTAACTAGTGGCAAATATTCCTTTTTGAAGATTTTGGAAATGCAAATTGTTTCTTCCATTACTTATCAAATTCCTTTACCTAAAAGGAATAAAAATATTTCTAATTTTCATCCTCGGATCGCTCTAGGTTTATGATGAATTCCTTACATTCATCTAGATTATTCGCCATCAAAAAATTCTACTTCAGAAACATCTATATCCTCGCATTCAAGATGCAGAGGGTGCCACTTCATCTAGCGACAACGGGATCATCCTCTAGGATTCTGATTTTGGTATTAATCCCCATATCGACTCAAATTTTAATTCCTTTTTTGAAAATGTGTTTCATGTCATTGCTTTTTTTTTGATTATCTTATCTCGATGAAGAGGGCGAGGAGTTTACGCACGTGAATATTTGTTCTTAGCTCAAACCTTTGTATTAGTTGCATTTCATGCGCACAATACCTAATTTAACTGCTTCCTCAATCAAAATTTCTAACAAATTCACTTTTATTTTGCGTCACTAAGGATTACTTTGATAACTATGCCACCATTTTATTTATTTTCCATCTAAATCGATTTTTTTCCCATTAATAACTCATATGATCTTCATGATTTTACTCACTTTTAATCATAATGTATAAATTTGATGATCATCATACGGAGATTTTTATGAATTTGAGTCAGGGTGATCAGGACACTGCAAACTTTTAATTTTGTAATACATTAAAAAATGTTAAAGACATATAATTACCATCCTTGATGACGATGTAAAACTTTTCTTATGATGACTCATCATTCCTACAAGTGGAAAAAAACTTTACCATAATCATAAGAAATTTTTCATAAATCAAAAAAATTCAACCTTTTATTTGAAATAGCTATTTGAGGGATCAATTCGCCATTTATGGTTTCAATTGACCTCCGAGAAATTTTTTTAGGTCTCTTAAATGGGAAGAAAACGCCATTTACTGGTTTTCATTTTCTTCCCTTTATTCTAGATCTATCATCTAGTTATTTGATCATTTTGGAAGAACTGGGCTCTTCCATATGATCAAATTTTTTGTCTGCTTCAATCTTCCTTAAGAATTCATCCTTAGTAGGAGGCTTCCTATAGAGTTTTATCCTATGTCCATTGACCAAGAGTGTTCTTCTACTACCATCAATGGGAAGTAACTGAATAAAACCATTGTCAAATATCTACTCAATCTGATAGTGGTCCCAACCATTTGGTTCTCAATTTTCCCTTGAATTTTTGGTACTTAGAATCAAATAGCAATGCACAATATCCTACTTTGAATTTCCTTTTCTTGATATGTGTGTCATGCCATTTCTTCCTTTGATCTTGGATTATCTCTATTTTTAAAGTGCTTCCATCCTCAATTCATCCAATTCATTGAGTTGAAGGATTCTTTTCTTTTTCTTAGCATCCAACTCAATACCCACCTTAATTGTTGTCCTCAATGTCTATAGTTCAAACTCAATGGGAAACAAGGGCTTTTTCCCATAGACTAACTCATATGGTGAAAACCCTATTGTAGTTTTCCAAGTTGTATTATAAGCCTAGACAACTTCAGGTAGTCTCTTTACCCAATCTTTTCTCCCAACTTCAACTATTTTGGTAAGGATGTTTTCCAATTCTCTGTTTGTTACTTCATCTTGTCCATTTGATCTATGGGTGATAAGGAGATGAATTCCTATGATTTATTTGGTAATACATTGTGAAATCTTGGATCATATTAGACATAAATTGTGGTCCCTGATCTAAAACTATGCTCCTTGGTGCTCCAAACTTTACCATAATTTTGTTGCCAAAGTAAATTATCAACTACTTCTTGAAGTGAGGTTTATCAATGCCTAAACTTCTCCCCACTTTTCAAATAGTCATTACACACAAGAATATATTCCTTTCCTTGTGAAGGAGGATTAAAGGGACCAACAAAATCTAATCCCCATCTCTCAAATGGTTCAATCACTACTTGAGGTTGAAGAGGCATTTCATTGGTGAAAGTTGGTTGTCCCATCCTTTGACAAGGATCACACCACTTGATATATCTCTTCACATCCTTTACAAAGATGGTCAATAATAACTAGTGCCAAGTATCTTATGAGATGTTATTTTCACTAAATAGTGTCCTCCACTTGGTTCATCATGACATGCTCTGAGGATGTCAAATATTTCATCTTCTCTTACACACATCAAAACAAAATCAGGACCACATTTAAATAGCATTCCATTTAACCATTTGAATTGTGCACTAGTTTTGATTAACTTCTTTATTTGTTTATTAGTGAAATAAGGAGGAAACTTCCTGTTGCAAGATAATTTTCCATATTAGTAAACCATGGTGTAATTGCTGAAATAGCAAATAGTTGTTCATCTTGGAAATTTATCCTTGACTTGATCTTGCTCCCCTGTAGTGGTTAGTCTTGACAAAAATCAGCTACCACATTATATTTACCTAGATTGTCCACAATGGTAATATAAAATTCTTGTAAAAGTAATAACCATCTAATTATTCTTCCTCCAACCACTGTTTGTTCATTAAATATTTAATTGTTGAATGATCTGTGTGTACAAATATTTTGTACCCTATAATGTAATGTCTGAATTTATTGATTGCATAAATCACAATAAGAAATTATTTTTCAATGGTGGTGTAATTCTTTTCAGTGGGAGTAAGATTTTTACTAAGATAATAAATAGCATACATTTTTCCTTCTTCATCTTTCTATCCCAAAACTACACCAATGGAATTATTTGAGGCATCTGTTTGGATATGAAATGGATTTTCCCAATTAGGTCCTCTCAATATTGGGGCAAGTGATTAATTTTTCTTTAATTTCTTCAAAAGCATTCATGACACTTTTCATCCCAAAGAAATTCATAGTCCTTGGTTAGAAATTAAACATGGGGGCAGAAATTTTACTAAAATATTTGATAAAGCACCTATAGTACCCAACATGTCCTAAAATGACTTGATATCTATGGGGGTATGAGGAATAGGTAAATCTAAAATGATCCTAATTTTGTTTTTATCAACCTAATTCCTCTTTTTGAAATATGGTGTCCTAATACAATCCCTCATCAACCATCATTAAAAACTTTTCATGACTAAGAGACAATTGTGTTGTTCACATCTTGTTAACACTCTATCCATATTTCTCAAAGCATCATCAAATGTATCTCCATGTATAGTGAAGTTCATCCATATATACCTCAACACAATCATTTGTTAGATCAAGTAAATATTACAAGTACAACTCTCTAGAAAGTTATAGGAGCATTGCATAAGCCAAATGGTAACACCCTATAGGAAAAGGTACCCCATGGACATGTAAATGTAGTTTTGTCTTGATCTTCAGCAAGAAAATCTGATTTGATTGTATCCACTAAAGCCATCCAAGAAGGAAAAGTATTGTTTACCTGAAAGGTTGTCTAGGACTTGATCTATGAATGGTAAGGGAAAATAATCTCTCATTGTGGCTTTGTTCAGTTCCCTATAGTCAACACATATTCTCCATTTTCTATTCTTTTTAGGAAAAATTACAAGAGGAGATACCCACTGACTATCTGAGATAGGGTAGATAAAACCTACTTGTAATAGTTTTTCAATTTCTTGTTTGACTATATCCCTTAAGGCTAGGTTAATCCTTCTCTGAGGCTGCCTAACTAGTTTAACATTTTTAGTATAGATGTGATGAGTGTAGATACTTGGGTGAATTCCCTTCATGTCTTTGTAATCCCAAGAAAAATATTTAGTATGATTTTTTAGAACATCAAACAATTTAGCTTCTTCATCATCCTTCAACTAACTATTAATGTTCAAAATTTTACCCGGTTGAATCTCAACATGCTTGGTTCCAATGTGTGATGAACTGATTTTTGAAAGGGTTCCATTAAATTATTTAGTGGACATGCATGTGGTAACAACATATGATATGTAGCAACATCTCCAAAAGTTCCTTGAGACAAAATACTGGAAAAGGACAAGTAATGAGAATTATGATACTTATCTCTTTGTAGGTCAAACTCTTCATCACTGCTACTTTCTAGAAATTCTTCACCATTCCCTGATGTATTTGAAACTAAAGCTACTGATTCTTCCTCTCCCCATGAGAAATCTCATTCCTCTAGAGTGAAATTATTTTCAATCATAGAGAACCATTGTTTTCGTGATTCTAGAACTAAATATGGTGGTTCTGGAACTAAATGTGGTGGTTTTGGAACTAAATGTGGTGGTTCCAGAACAAAGTTCATAGGTTCCAAAACTATAGTTGCAGGTTTCAGAACTATTTCTGATTGCTTCAAGGACAACTAGTGCTCATTCAATGGTGGATTAATCATCTCTTCTACTTCTCTTACATGATCCTACAATGTGATCATAGCCAAAGAAGACAAATTTTGCTTATTAGTATCAGGAGAATCAACCCACAATTGTTCTTGATTGTCAATAAAAGGTCATGCAGAAGGATATAAGGAAATTTTCTTAGAGTTCTTACCATTCAAGATAGTCATATCACCTGACCTATAATCAATTAAGGCAACAACTGTAGCTAACCATGGTCTACCCAAAATAATGGGATAACCCAATGTTTTACCTTTTGGCTGCAGTATAAGGAAGTCAACTAGATATTCCCATGACTCCACCATAACCACCACATCTTCAATAATCCCTTCTAGTTTTTCTACAGACTAGTCTGCCATCTGCAATATGGTATTAGTAGGTTGTATACCCATTAATGGTAATGTTTTCAAAGTGTCCATTGTCATTACATTTATAGCACTCCCAAATCTACCAAAACATTATGTATATCCTTATTCCTATAGAGACATAAATAACAGACTTCCAGGATCTCCGTATTTGGGAAGTAAAAGTTTTCCTGCTAATAAATCAGCAAGTTTCCCATCTACTTTGATAGTCTTGGGGTACTGTTTCTTCCTTCCAGGATTTTTCAAACATAACATTTTGATTAATTTGTTCAATTCTAGAATGTCCTTAATTTCTTGTAATAGTGGTATTTCAATATTCAATTTCCTTAGTTCCTGTACCAATTCAAACTCCTTGGTTTCTATAGCTTCTTTAAATCTCTCTGGAAATGGAGTCTCAGTAGTGTCACTATCTGGCTCCTTTTCTTTTCTTTTTATATCCTCTTTTGGAACAAAAGTACTAGGGGTTTCATTTTCTTTTGTCATTTCAATGATTATAATAGGTGGACTGCTAATTATTTTTCCAGATCTAGTTTGAATATCCTTACAATCCATGGCATTTAAATCAACTATTTTTTCTCTAGTTTTGTTCCATAAATAGGAGTTGTTTGTTTGTTTCTTGGGTTTGCTACTAGCTGTGTTGGTATTTACGTTTGGACTATATTCTCAGTTTGTGAATTTTGTGTAGGGGATCCCATGATGGCCTGTTGATTCTAATTTGGATATGTTTTCCTTGAGCATAATTACTAGGGTTCCATCTAGGTTGTGACCAAGCATAAGGACTTCCTTGACCAGCCCATGGTTGTTGATGCCCTAAGCATACCAAGCTTGACTTTCCCAATCCTAAGGGTTCCATGTTGGTTGAGGTACCCAAGGTGGTTGTCCCAATTTTTGGTACTATCTGAGCAGCCCATGGCATCATCCAGGGATTAGGAATTGATCTTGGCATAAAATTCCCTTGGTGAGGTTGTCTCTAAACAAAATTCAATTCTTCTATTGTGGATGATGTACTAGTTTGTTTAAGCTGATTCTTTATGACTAGGAGTAGAGAACAAACATCAATATCATGTTCTTTAGATTCACATATAAGACATACTTCTATTTTATCCAAAGGATAGTCTCTTATTGCATGCTTCTTCCTACATCTAGGAAAATACATAGCCAATGGTTTAGTTTTGGCATTTGCTTTAGCTTGTAATCCATCCATAGTAGAGGTTAATTGAACTAAAATGTTTATTTTAAAATTTTCTAACTCATCCATTAGTTTGTTCATATCTAGATTCAGACTTTTCACCGATTTTCCTTTTCTAGGTCCACCTCTTGTTCTGAATAGCTTCTACAAATCTCCTTAATTTCATTCATCTTAATTGATCAATGTCTCCACCTCCTATCAAGTTAAGGGATTCCCTATATTTGTCATCCAAACCCTTAAGAAAAATGGTTTTACTTAACTCTTCTTGAAGTACAAATCCACACCTTTTTCTCACAAAGAGGAATCTATCTAAATAGTCTTCTATATTTTCATCCTCCTACTTGATTTTGAAGAATTATTCCTTCCTATTTCTTGTGGTGTTTTGGCATGTTACAATTGTTTTGACTATCAATATATTGGTTAAGTGTCATAAACCCTTATCGGTGCGAGTGTGTGAAGTGTGGGGGTATGCCTAATACCAAGCCATGTTTTGGTATTCATCATAGATTTTTGCCTCACGTACCTTTGGGTATATCAAGGAAATCATCCAAAACAACTGAAAACCTCTTTAGACTAGCCATTTCTTAGGTTCCCTTTGAGTATTTCCTTTTCTTCTTCACACTTGTCTAAGTAAAAAAGATAATTAACACTTTTTAATTTAATTTTCTTATCATATTAATAAATATCATAAGTTCTTGTTGTTTATTTGCATGTTGTCACTTGTTCTCAAACTAGAAAAATGGGGCACATAACTTCTTCCTAGAACATCTCCACTTCCAACAATATTTCCCAAGAAACTTTTGTACTTGTCATTGTTTCCTCTACACCTATAGTCACCACACCTTTGGTTTCCGAGCCTCTTGTTTCTGTAGTACCTTCTCATGAGACCCATGTCATCTAAACTAATCCTCTTTCTTAAAACTAACCCTTTCATCTACCATCATTATATCCCTTCTAGACCAACTACAGCCCCATCTTCTTCTTCCTTAGATACCTTTGGGCCTCCCACTATCCCTCGCAGATGATTTGAGGTTTAGGAACTCCTAGACACTAACCCCATTTCTCTCCATGAATATCTTATCCATAAATCCACCAGCCTTCCCATTGATGGACCTCCCCTTCAATATATGTATGTTTATAAATCTTAACTTTGAGTCCACCCAAGTCCCCACTTCTCAACTTGTATTTTTCCTAGAGCCATGAATGAGCTTGCCATAGCCCAACATGAACATGGCTCTCATGATTCTTCTACTATGATCCCCAAACTCATCAATCCACTCAATTGGTGGTTCCTATTCCACCCAATCTACCTTACATTAACACCATCCCTACATCTTCTCTCCCTCATCTAATGTTGACATCAAAACCCCCTTCAAAATCTTTAGGATTATAACTTACTCCCTCCATTATCTCGAGTAACACATTCAAATCTTGGTGCCTATCTTCACATCCCAAGTCCATGCTAATGTTATTACCTCACAACCCCACCCTTTGGATTCAATCCAAACCAATCAACCTCCACTCTGAAGCACCTTCCAACACATGTTTCCTAATCACCCCATCCAAACATCTCAACCACCTCATCCAACACATCCCCAATCTAATCCCCTATCATCCAACAATATCCTCCTCAATCACACCTACTCATCTACATCCCTTCCCAACATCCTATCTCCCAACCTATTCAATCAAAATCCTTCAACTATCTTCCCCCTTATCAACCACCTCCAAAACTCCTACATACCCTTAATGGTATCAACCTCATCCACAACCCAACCCATCCACTTATTATAATCTGCAAATTCATCAATCAAACCCTCACCCTCACACATCCAATGACCCCATGTTAGCTTTTATTAGTAGGTTGGAAAAATTAGAATCCACTACTTTGGGTCCTAAAATATTGTTCACCTATGAACAAATATGCAATGAGCCTATCAACCCATCAGTCCCCATCAAACCTTATCCCCTGCACTAGGAACTCCCTAAGTTTTCTAAATTCAACATAAGGAGGACCCTCAACAACACTTTTATGCCTTTAGGCATGCATGTTATCTCATTTCACAAGATCAGGACCTCATGCTCCATACCTTCCCCATGTCATTAACTTTGACATGCGTTGGATTGGTACCATTCACCCAACTCATGTAATTATTATTAGAGAACTTCTATATTAATATTACGTGCAAAATCAACATCACCGACCTCTATGCCATTAAAATTTTTGACGATGAATTAATCATAGATTTTTTCACTAGGTGGCATGGCATCATTAATCAGCTTATCCTTTTCCTTTCGCCAACCCGAGCTTATCAAGATTTTATTTCAATCATAAAGCATATCTCTCCAACTCTTCAAATCTAATTTTTAAAAATATTTAAGGAAGCCTTCGCCATGGCTCACAAAATTTAATTATGTGCCCTTGAGAAAGGACATGTCAAGATTCACTCCAACAATCCAAAACATTAATTCACAAAGTCTTTTACCCATGGCAACAAATCTAAAAATACGAATGATAATGTCATCGTTGTTAAATATTCTTTTGCATCCACCTTTCATGTCGAGCCTCTACCAAGGGATCCTAGACTAGGTTCTAAATATATTACCCTCGTAGAATCCTATAGCTATATATTTAAAAACTCATGGCAGCTATAACATCATCATTTATGACTTAGAAAATAGGGGAATTTTTTTTAAAACATAATGTTCTCTGTTCTAAATTCACATAATTTAGAACACACATTCCTTTGCTAATCCATCACATAATAGAAAACCATATGCAATGTAATGACTCAGTGTTATACCGATCTCTCATGTTTACTTGTTCTTTTGTATACAAAGTATACTTTGGTTCCTTTACCCTTTATGGTTCATTCAAGTGTTATTGTCTAAGATGCCTATCTGAGTATCTATTACCGATACCCATCTGAAATCCCACAACCTTAGACCAGGTGACATAAGACAATGCAACCCTTAGCTTACAATACTTTGGCCAAAGTTTTAGGTCATGTTTTCCATGCATTTATTCCTAGATGACATACTCATCGAAAGGAATATTTCCTTTACCCCACTTGATAGTGTTATCTAGATTAGACTTCCTTGACTTCTATCAACCAAATTTTATCTCAAATTTATTAGACTAAATAGGGACAACTCACATACACTAGTGTTACAATCAACTTGTGGTGACTAAGGATAAGTATACATACTCAAATCAACTTATGTCAATTTGAGTGTGTTTATTCACCCTAGGTCAACATGATTTGACAACTACACTTGAATATATGCCTATCCCAGTTTAGAGTAAAAAAATGAAATGAAATTCCACTTATGACAGTTGAGTTAGAGGAGCTAAGTAGTATATTGCTGCATAGTGGTTGCTTCACAATATCCACCTAATTACTTTCATCATTCGGTAGGTACTATGCGGCGTAGCATATATACCACAACACCCACTAAGTACCTTTCACATGACTGTCATACTTAATGAGGCAATTGTTTGATTAAATTTCATATTTTTCATTAATTTAATTTATAATACACATGTATCTAAGAATCAACTAAGTTTGAAACATGATTCATTTAAGAAAGGTATCGTAAATCACCCTTAAACCAATTGAGGTTATGCAAAACAATTTCTGCATTAATGTTTTTGAACTCATTTTCAATTAATCATTTGTTCATTAGCCTCATATTCCAATCTGATTTAAGTAATAATAACTTCATCAAGTCTTCTTTATTAAGCTAGTCTAATAGTACACATATTGTATAATTCATTAGGTTGATTTAATGATTTCCTTATCATTAATTTCCCTTCCTCATCATATTCCAATTATCTTCTCTCTTTTCCATTTATTGGTTCATGCATTAAATAAATCACTTTCTTTTTCAACATTATAAATTCAACTTATCAATATAAGTTAGGATCATAACTATATCTTTATTAATCTTTCACTATGTCAAGTGTTGATTCATAAGTAAATAGATTTAATATCCATCAAGGTGTTGATATAATCATCCACATATGATAAATACCATATCCTTGTCCATTGTAATTAAGATAAGTAAGTTCCTTCTTTATCCACTTAGGATCTTATAGATTCATTTACAAGTTCCAAACACATTCATTTGGTTCAACTCCAATAAGGGATACATCAATAAGCTGTAATGTTGGTAATAGATTATCCTCTTGGTCTTAATAAATAAACTATATCAAAATTATAATTTAAGTAGTTTACTATGATAAATTTAGAATAAGGAATCCATTAAATAGTTCCCCATTTACTCTGTAAATAAACCAAAGTTATCAAATCATCATAGAATATAACTAAAGCCATTTATCTTACAAATCTTAACCAAACAACAAGCCAATTTGATGAGGTAGAATTCGATTCACTCAAATAGATATAAGTATTTCATAAACATTTCAATCAAAAAATAATATCATTTTTCAACCATTACAGAGTACAATGGCACTAGGCCTTCATGACTCATACAAAATCATTTCATAACTATAACATTTTTGAATATCCAAAATAATTAAACATCATCAATAAAACAAATGCAACTTTCTATAAGTCTTTCTACTTTCACTTTTCATGAAATCCATCTACACATTGTTAGCATATGTCAATTTGTAAGAATTGAGCATGAAAAGAAATAAAACATTAAGATAGTGTGCTTCTATCTATCAATTTCATAAAAATAACCCTGCTAATTATGAAATTGATCTAATTTTTAAACATTAACATCTTTATAAAAATATGTCAAAGTGCCATAAGGAAAAGATGTCACATGCCCTTTTTATGAACCTTTGTCTAAAATTATAGAAATTTTTACAATCAGTTAGCTACAACTTGCATTCATAATGCAATAAGGTTTTAAATTAATAAAAAAATTAAAAATGACTAACAAAATTTTGGAAATGTTTTCCTTTTTCAAGAAGTTAAATCATCAATTTCATTCTCTTGAAGTATTTATGTTGATTCTACATAACGGTAAAGTTTTACTAAAACAATTAACATTACCATTGAAATACATTTACCTCAAATACTAAACCTTTTGACGTCCCTCTTCATAACCATTCAAAAATACGATCAAAGATACTATATTGTCCTAAGAGGTAATCGACATCCTCTTGAAGAAATTATAGCTATCACCAATTCCTTGGTCTATAACCAATATTGAAAGTAAGCATGGATTCATACAAACTAAGGATCACACGGATCCTTCATGATAGATCAAGTGATATATTTTAGTCAAGAAAGAACTCACCTCATATAGATGTAACGGATTAACTCACTAAACTACCTAGTCTTCCAGCCGAGCCCAACAAGGAGTCTAACTGTCTACGGTTCAACAATAAAAAACTAGCAGAGGTTTGACGATAGAAACTTGTATCAATTACAGGAAAATAGATCTTGAAGAGCATTTTAATACTTCAACAATAACAAACCAAACACCCAATATGATCTAACTCTTCAATACTAATCATCATGGCCTTATCAGATCTGACAAAGGGGTGTTGTTTTTCTACCTTAACTTAATCTATTACAGAATCAGGGTAAGTTAGAAATCATGATCAATCAACAACATAAAAATAATGTAGCACAAGGCAGACTTTCTTTCCAAGTACTAAGTAAACTAGCAAGAAGGGAGAAAATTCATTTTACAAACAAGACAACTCAGAAGTGAAGAAAATCAACTGAAAAAGAGAACTATGGCATTCCTTAATAAAGTACTTCAAGAAAATGTTACAGTCGACTCAACTTAAGAAGAGATAAATAGAATTTCCCCCATTCCTTGGAAATTTTTTCCCTTCTTTAATATATATTAGAAAATAGTCACAGATAATGAACAGCCAAATTGGGTTTTGAAATGATTCAAGTATCCCTAAACCCATAACCATATTTAAGTCAATATGGTCTTAAGGATTGAAATAATAGACTGAACTATTTTTTTATTAAAAGTTTCAAAGTCCCAACCACACCAAACCTAGGTCTATGTTTCGAATAATTTTTTTGAACACCAAACAAAATAACAACTTAGAAATTATAACAAGCAACAATTGATACAAATTAGTCACGTGGGTGGAAGTGATATTTTTTAAATAAACCATTCATAATGAAAAACAGAGTCACTTCAACTGAATAATGAATACATACTTTTTACTCATGAATATAGAAGAGAAACTAAGATTTCGATAAACCCGAACCCAAAATTTAATTTTAGAAGATTAATATACTAAATGATCAACCCAACAACATTTCCACACTAAAAATCACTTAGATTTCAATTTCAAAAGATGAGCAGAGTTATTTTCAGGAAAATTGATAAATATAGAAAAGATCGTAATGTGTTAGAGCCTATCATGCCTAGTAGTGATCTCTAACTCTTTTTCCCAAGCTTCCAATTCTCTTGCAAAGTTCCAAAGTAATATTATTTTTCCATTATTTCTGCCATGCAATGGCAAACTTAAATTTGTAACATAATCAAACTAATAGTTTGAAAAATGGAAAAACTACATGCAAAGCCATTGAGCTCGAAAAATAAAAATGCAAGACTAAACCAATTCTCTCCTTTTTCCACCAAACCATTTTTCCGATTCCAAGGCGGTTTTTTCTCAAGGGTCGAGATTAATCAATGTGATTCAGACTTCCAGAGGCCTCCATTATTCCCACCAACTTCCCATTCAGTTTAGTTACAACTTCCAGTTAATTCCTTACTAACAAATAGCTTAGTAGAAGTAAAAATAGTAGGCATTCCATCAAGACCAAGTCTCAACCAAAATTGGCAGTGAAAAACATTAAATGAACAATTTAAAATTCCATTACAACTTTCAAATGGTGCCACCACCTAATTCAAACCCAAACTCTCCATCAATGATAACCATAGTTACTTTTAGGTTAGGTCGATGCCACTTATGTTATGTGTCCTAAAATAAAACCATAGCTTAGCTTAAGAATTAGTGCATTCTTATTAATAATTTAGGGATTAGGTCCCATACCATGCACCCCCCTTTAGCTTATGGTAATTTAACATAGTTAGGTTCTAATCAAATGTAGTGATCATCTAGGATAGTTTAGTTATGCTCCTAAGAACATTCAAAATGATCACTTCCATGTGGGTTGTCATACTTTGACGATAACCCAAAAAGAACAGTGTTCAAAAAACCATGTTATGATGATAGGCATGCCTTGGATCACTACAATTGATCCAAGGTATGAATATTTCATTTATAGAAGAAAATTAGACTAAGAAATAAGTTTTCACTGTACTTAAATAACATGTAATGTTGAAATCCAAAGATCACGCTAATTGATCATTACCTAGATTCACGAAGTTATTTCCAGGTTTAGTGTAATGAGTTCATGCAACATTTAAAAATCTATTAAAATAATGTTTACATTCTATTTTTTATAAGATTAAACATATCATCTAAAACAAACATGACCAAAAGTTCAAAATAGTACACCATCTCATAACAGAATCATATATCAATGTTTACAAATTTTAATTACAGGAGTTGGTTAAGATATCATTAAAAACAAAGGTATTACATACCTCCCACCTAAAAATCATAATCATCTCAATGATTAACTTAGTCCACACACATCTTAAGAACATAGGAATAAATATAACTTATTCATCCATCAAAATTCTTAAACAAATATCAGATTTGCAGAAATTTCAAGTTTCTTTAAACTTATTACAACATCAGTTTGTTGTCCCAGTTCATACGAAATAAGTATTTTCCCAAAATGGTAGAATCATAAATAGTTTTCAGACTTAATAATCAGATATCACAAAAATCAGAATTAATTTTGTTCAAAAAGATGAGGAAAAATAGTTTTTATGTCCTCAAGATTTTCCCAAGTTGCACTCTCTTCACTAAACTGGTCCCATTGAACCTTACATTGGCTTATTTTGTGATTTCACAAGTGTAACTTGCATGTTTCCAAAACTCTGATGGGTTCAACCATGATTATTCTTGGGTCTTAGACCTACAAGGAATTCCAATTTAATACATGTGACAAGTCTAAAATGTATTTCTTAAGCAAAGAAATATGAAAAACATCATGCATTTGTGACAATGCAAGAGGTAATGCTAAGCGATAAGCTATAGGGCTAATCACTTCTACAATATTGAAAGGTCCCACAAAATGAGGTGATAAATTTTTTTATTTACCAAAAGTGATTGAACTCTTTTTAGGCTTAACACATAAAAAGACCTTTTCACCAAGTTCAAATTTCTTATCGACCATTTTCAGGTTTGCATAACTTTTCTTCCTATCAAAAATCCTTTTAATCATTCACAGATTAATTTCACTTGTTGTTCCATTTTAGTAAGCATTTTAGGTCCAATTACCTCTCTATCTTCAATACTATCCCAACTAACAGGGGTTCTACACTTTCGTCCATATAGTGCTTCGAAAGGTGTCATCTTAAGAGAGGAATGATAAGTATTATTATATGAAAATTCAACTAAAGGAAGGTATTCTTCCCTTTGTACTTTTAGTCTATATAGTACATTCGTAGAATATCTTCCATTACTTTATTTACTCTTTATGTTTGTCCATCTGTTTCTAAATTACATGCGAACTAAAATTCAGTTTTGTTCCTAAGGCTGCATTCAGTGTTTGTCAAAAACATTAAGTCATCCTTGAGTTTCTATCAAAAATGATTAATTTAAGAACACCATGCAATCTAAAAATTTTGTGAACAAATATTTTTTAGAATAGGTGAATCATCTTTAAGATTACCAATAATAAAATGTGCTACCTTAGTTAACTTTTCAACCATAGCTAGAATAACATCATGTTATTTCTTAGACATAGGAATCCTTGAAAAAAATCCATACTTATTACCTACTTATAATGTGGTATGATATGTGGGTATAGTAAACTAGCTAGATGCATATGTTCAGCCTTAATTCGCTGATGTTCTAGACAATGTGAGAAAAAATTAGTTATGTCTTTCTTCATTCCTTTCCAAAAATATTGTTTTTTACATTAACAAGCATTTTTATAACTCCGAGATGTCTTAAGTAAGGAGAGTTATGAAATTCAATCTTAAATTTCTTCCTTAACTCATTTTTTGAGGGTACATACACCTAATTTTCATACCTTAAGATTCCTTCAATATAAAAACTGAAATCTTTATACCTATCATCATTAGGATGTGCAGTAAGTGTCATTTTTACTTGCTGAAAATACAAATTAGAATTCATTATGTTCTTTACTTCATCCTTAAACTAAGTTTTCAAAGTTACAAGTGTGGAAATATGTTTCCTACGACTTAGTGCATCTTTCACTCTATTTTATTTACCTTTAATGTAACTTATGTCAAAATCATATTGTGAGAAAAAATCTAACCATCTTCATTGTCTTTCATTCAGATTTGGCTGAGTAAAAATATACTTTATCCCAAGGTGGTCAGTTTTTAACTCAAAGAGTCTACCTAAGAGATAATGTCTCCATACTTGAAGTGTGTGAACTATGGAATCAAGCTCTAAGTCATGGAGAGCATAGTTCAACTGGTGTAACTTGAGTTTTTTGATTTCATAAGTTATAATGTGATCATTCTTAAGTAGTATACCTCCAAAACCTTCTCTAGAAGCATCTGTAACTACTATAAAACTTCCATTTGGATCTAAAATAGTCAAAATAGGTGTTGAAGTTAACTGTTCGTGTAGATTTTTAAATGATTCTTCACATTTATCATTCCACAAAAAAACATTATCTTTTTTTTTGTAATGAAGTAATTCCGGGGCATCTACTTTTGAAAATTCCTTAACCAATTTTACGTAATATCTTACAGAACCCCATGAAGCTTATAACTTCATGAACATTCTTAGGTGTTGGTATCCATATTCTATTGAGGGCATATAGAGTTGGGGGTTGATTCAATTACGGATGCAATATTTGATGGATCCAAAATATTCCATATTTACTTATGACATTTCCAAACTAATGTACTTTTGTTTGAAAAGGAACATTTTGACAATTTACCATACAATTTTATCTTAGTCAAAATCTCAAGTACAATCCTTAAATGCTCATTGTGTTCTTCTATGATTTTAGAATAGATAAGAATATCATCCAGGAATACAAGAAAAAAATCCAAGTATTCTTGAAATATATTGTTCATCAAATTCATGAAAGTTGCAGGTGCATTTGTCAAACCAAAAGGTAAAACAATGAATTCATAATGTCCATACCTTGTTCTAAAAGTTTTTTTATGAATATCCTCATCCTTAATTCTCAATTGATGATATCCAGATCAAAGATATATCTTTAAATATATTTATGCACCATGCATCTGATCAAACATATCATCAATCCTAGGAAGGGATATCTATTTTTTATTTTTGTTTTGTTTAACATTCGATAATCAATGTAGAGTCTAAGTGTTCCATATTTATTTTTGAAAAAATTACCGGTGCTCCCCAAGATGAGGCACTCGGTATAATTAAACCCTTACACAAAATTTCTTTTAACTGTGCCTTGAGTTCTACTAATTTAGTTGTAGTCATACGATGAAGGTGCCTTAGAAATAAGCTCCGTCCCCGTTTGATCTCTATAGTGATGTCAAATTCCCGTTTCGGCGAAGACCGTGTAGTTATTTTGGAAACACATCATTTTACTCTCATAACAATGGATATTTTCCATAAAATCGTTGTTTTCATCTACTTGATTAGATATTTTTATTACATATAGAATGAAACATTTATTTTTGGCCTTTTTAAGCTACATGGTTACCGGTTTCTAACTAAAATTTCTCGTTTAACCCCTTTTATGTCTCATTTTTTCTACATATCATCAAGGCATGTAATATTTTTTAAAAGAATAAAATTTTGATTTATTACCAAAAATCCAGTTTACCGTATAACATGTTTCACTTTGTTATAAGTTCTCACTGGGAGCATTATGACATCATATTATTCTAAAGGAGCCACATACAGGTCTACTTTTGTAGAAAAACTTAGCAATTCTAAAACTGCACCAAAAAGACATTTACTAACAGTATGGACAACATTATTCCCATAATGAACAATCCATGATTTTTCCATTATTCTAGATTTCTTTTTAATTTAGCAACTAGTTTACTAGAAATGAAACATTTTGTAGCACCAGTATTAAAAATTATGGTTACAAGTATACCAAATAGTTTACCTAACACCTTTATTGGCATAACTTGTTCTTCAAATTTCTTATCAACTACTACAACATGTATCTTGTGCTACTGATTGCTATCATTTTTATTTATAGGACAATTTGGTTTGCATAGTGTTCCTTTCCATAATTATAACAAATTTCCCCTACGGGTTCTCTTTTTGGCTCAAACTTATTTTCAGCCTTAATATTACTATTGTGGCTGCTATAAGCTTTCTATCCATTGTAGTTATTCCTTGCAAAATTATTTATGTTATTTGTTGTTGTTTTCTTACCATTATTAGTTCCAAACTTGTTTTTTGTGCCAAAATTTTTCCAGGCCACCTTTTTAGGTGCAAGTGATGAAGTAGTGTTTGAGATTTTCTTTCTAATCTCCTCTTTATGCACAGAAATTGCCTTCAATTTATGCTCTTTCCTTATGGATTTTTCTACAACTCCTTCCATGGTGGTTGGGTTATGTACATCTACCTCTCCACCAATGACAGGATTTATCCCCATAATAAACTTGTGTATCTTGAACTTCTTGTTAGTTTGGTACTGTGTGACATACTTGAGAAGTTTAGTAAACCTCTCCCAATATTCAATTCATTAATTATCCTTGTACTAAATTCTGAAATTATATCATTTTTATCATAATAGAGCTGTGGAAACTAGAATTTCCTAAATTATCCCTTAAATTGATCCCATGTAATGTTTTCTTCATCAATGTTCAGTTCAGCCTTACGGTTATCCCACCAGGAGGATGCTTCATGGGAAAGGTGGTAAACTCCCCACACTACTTTAGTTTCTTTCGAGAAGTTCCTTATTACAAATTACTTCTCCATTTCGCTGAGCCAATTCTCATCCCCATCCCTCAGTGTTCAGTGTAGTGCCATCAAAATTTGGTAGACTTATCCTTTTTATGTCATTATTAAGTTCAATTGTCAATCTTGGATTTTTATTTTTAGGATGATTAGGTGCATTTGCATTTGTATTTGCAGCGTTATTATTGGCATTTACAACATTGTTATTTATTACATTATTGTTATCAACACCAAGATTTCCAGCATTAGTGTTATTTCTTGGAGGTTGCTAATTTTTATTATCAGCACCATCTTCCTCCTCTTCATTTCCCATTACTTGCTATTCAAGTACAACAAGATGATCTCTTGTGTCCAATAGGGAAACAAGGATCTCATCAATTTTTTTAGTGTATATGTCTCACCACTTGGAGATGAATTATTTGCAACACCTCCCCTTGTTCTTACCATTTACATTTAACAATAAATTAGGTTCTTATCGCTTATGGACTCAATAAGTCCAAGAATTGTAACCTCACTCTAATACCAAAATGTAACATCCTCATTTATGACTTAGAAAATAGGGGATTTTTTATAAACATAATATTCTCTATTCTAAATTCACATAATTTAGAACACACATTCCTTTGTTAATCCATCACATAACATAAAACAATATGCAACTGTAATGACTTGGTGTTATACCAATCTCTCATTTCGGACTTGGCTAAAAATTGCTCTCTCATGTTTACTTGTTCTTGTGTATACGAATTATACTTTGGTTCCTTTACCCTTTACGGGTCATTCAAGTGTTACTATCTAAGATTCCTATCTGACTATCATTACCGATACCCATATGAAATCTTGCAACTTTAGACTAGGTGACATAAGAAAACACAACCAACAACTTGTGATACTTTGGCCAAAGTTTTAGGTCATGATTATTGAGATTGTGGAGTTGAATTGCTTCAAAAAGGATATTATTTACAACTTACATGTTTACACAATTATCGGCATCGGTCGGTTGACCGTTGTTGGTCACCTAGCATACTAACAAGCATCACCGGACAAATCGGAATCATTAGGGTAATTGGCATCGATTACTGTGTGTGAGTGTTTATATTCAATTCACGGAATTACATCTAATATTTGTTATAAAATTGATCTAATAGTTTTAAATGAATGGCTAAAGTGCCCTAATTTTGTTTAGGCTTATATAAGCTAGGAAATTAGGGTTAGAGGTAGGATTTGGGAGAATTGTAAAAAGAATTATTGGTGAGAGCTTAGAGAAGCTTGTGAGAAGAAAAGTATTGTATGTCATGTAAGGTGTGGAAGATTTCACATCTTTAATTGTAAAACCTATAGAATAATATATTGGTCATTTCTTGGTGGATGTGGCCCACACTAGGATAACCATGTTATATATTATGTATTTTCTTTTGTTGGTTATTTTTGTGTTTATTGGTTGTATTATTTAATCTGATATATATCTATACAACTGGTTTGGTCTAACCCTAACAAATGGTATCGAGCTTTGTTTGAGGGTTGTGTGTGTTGACAGATTTACTTACGGGGATTTTTGATTGAGTAGGAGCATAGCAATAACAAAAGATTGTAAATATAAAGTAGAGAAATTTGAATGCCGTAATTATCAACTATGGAAGATGTAAGTGGAGCATTATCTATATCATAGATATCTATGTTTACCATTGGATGAGAAGGCAAGGCCTACAAAGATGACTGATGAAGAATGGAATATTCTTGATAGAAAGGTTGTGTGATCTATAAGATTGATTTTGATAGGATCTATAGATTAGAATACAATAGAAGCAGAAACCATGATAGAATTAATGAAAGCTTTAGCTAATTTATATGAAAAACCAAGTGCATCAAATAAAGTTTATTTGATGAAGAAATTGTTTGATTCTAAGATGCAAGAAGGTAGATATGTGTCTAATCATTTGAATGATTTCCATTCTATTGTAAATCAATTAAAATCACTTAATATTCCTTTTTAGGATGAAGTGAAAGAATTGTTATTCTTGTGTTATTTCCTAGATAGATGGAATAGTTTCATAATGGTTGTTAGTAATACAACATCCACTACTAATATTTTGAAGTTTTATGATGTGATGGTATAATTCTAAATGAATCAATATGTAGGAAAAGTTCAAGAGAATCATCATCTGGGAATTATTGAATGTAGAAATTAGAGGAAGGAAAAACTAGATCTAAGAGCAAGAGTAATGGGAAATCATAGTCTAAGAGTGGAAGATCTAAATCTAGAGGTAGAGGAATAACCTCTTTGGAATTTTGGAAAGAAAGGACATGCAAAGAAGGAATATTGGTTCAAGGAAAATAAATAGAATGTACTAGAGAAAGGAAAAGAGGAAAATGTAGCATCAAAGGTAATGCAAGACGACCTTATTCTCTTCTTCAATAATGAAATTGAATCATGGGTTCTAGATTCAGGAGCTTCTTTCTATGCTAGCCCTAATAAGGGTTATTTTAGAAATTATGTCCAGGGTAATTTTGGGCATGTATATTTAGGAGATGATGAACCATGCATGATTATTGGTAAAGGTGAAGTTCATCTTAAATTGTAAAATGGAAATACATGGATATTGAAAGATGTGAGGTATGTTCCAAGCCTCAGGAGAAATCTAATTTCTGTAGGACAACTAGGTGAAGATGGATGCATAGTTGCATTCACAGCCAATTCTTGGAAAGTTTCCAAGGGATATCTTGTTGTTGCAATAGGAAATAATTTAGGAACATTGTATTTGTATACCTATATTATTGATTCATTTTCTAATTTATCTACTTTAGATTTAGATGCAAACATGTGGCATAATCGTCAGGACATATGAGTAAGAAGGAATGCAAATCTTAAAGTCAAAGGGTAAATTATCATATTTGAAGGATGTAGATCTTGATTTCTATGAGCATTGCATATTCGTAAATAAAAATAAAGTGAGGTTTCTTAAAGTTGGGTCAACAAAGAAGGAGCGAACTGGAGCTTGTGCAATCATATGTGTGGGGACTAGCCCGGGGTAGCTTCTCATGGAGAATCCCAATACTATGTGACTTTTATTGACAATGACACAAGAAAGGTGTGGGTTTATTATACTTAACATAAATCTAATGTTTTTGAAACATTTAAAAGATGGAAATACCTTGTAGAAAATCAAACTAATTTGAATTTTAATTTCCTTATATCCGATAATGGTGGTGAGTCTTTGCCAGGGTTTTTAATGATTAATGTTCGAGTGAATGGAATACGTAGACAAATAATGGTTCCTAGAATCCACAAGAGAATAGAGTGTTTGAAATCATGAAAAAAATATTATGGAACATACAAGAAGCATGAGAATGCATGTTGAATTACCCTTGCATTTTTGGGAAGAAGCGGTAGATCTGATGGTAGATTTGATTAATCGTTGCCCCTCAAGTGCACTCGAATGGTGGAATACCAAAATAAACATGGACTGGAAAAGAGATAGATATTTTTTTCTTAGAATATTTGGTTCGAATATTTTTTTCATGTTGATAAAGAAAATAGGAAGAAGTTGGATGTTAAATCCAAGAGATGTACTTTCATTGGTTATGGTTCTGGTGATTTCAAATTCCAGTTTTAATATTTAGAAGATGTTAAGATTGTTAGGAGTCATAACATTGATTAGAATGAAAAGATAATGTACATGGATCAAGTTTTGGTACCAAAAGAATAATTGAATGAAGATTTTGTTGAGAAAAGTGCATTCTCTTATTTAAAACAAAAATCCACAGACACAAGCGTCGGTCGGGTGACCGGTGTCGATCGGATCGGGACCAACATGGGTTGGGTGAACTAATGTCAGCTACACAAGACCAAAATTAGCTAGGTGAACCAACATCAGGCTACGGAGGAAACGATGTCGGTCATTGTCATATTTGAACATGAATGTCTAGGAGGTCAAGAATGAACCTCGGACACCCCAAATTTATGTAATAAGGTCTCAATGAGTGAGTAAACCTCCAAAAATATTTACTCCATTATTTTATCTTTTATTGACTATTTATGGTGAACTGGAAAGTTTTGAAGAAGTAATGCAGTAGGATGCCCATTTTTAGTTGGAGTATGGCATGGATGAGGAGATGAATTCCTTGAAACAGAACTAAATATGGGATTTTTCCAAGTTGTCAGCAGGTAAGAGGACATTGCTGAACAAGTGGGTTTACTGAATCAAGGAGGAAGATGGTGGACAAAAAAGATACAAACCAAGGCTTGTGGTAGAAGGGTTTGGAAAAAAACTAGGTATTGACTTTGGTGAGATATTTTCTTCTGTTGTTAAAATGACTTCCATTTGTACTATTCTAAGTTTAGTTGTAGTAGAATATTTACATTTAGAACAACTTGATGTTAAGATAAATTTCCTTCACAGGTGATTTAGAAGAGGAGATCTATATGAATTAGCTTCTTGGTTATGAAGTCAATGGTAAAGAGAAACATGTGTGCAGGTTGAAAAAGAGCTTGTATAGGCTCAAACAAGCTCCAAGGAAATGGTAAATGGGGTTTGACCATTTTATGCATGATCATGGTTATATGAGATGTGGATCTAACCATTGTGTTTATTTCAAGAATCTTGAAAATGGGAGCTATATTATTTTATTATTGTATGTGGATGATATGCTTATTGCAGGATCTAGTATGCAAGACATTGGCAAGCTTAAAGAAAATTTATCTCACACATTTGCAATGAAGGATTTGGGTGATGCAAAGAAAATCCTTGGCATGAAAATTCTTAGAGATAGGAAGAACAAAAAATTGTATGTCTCAGGAGGATTATATCAATAAGGTGTTGAAAAGATTTAAAATGTAATATGCAAAACTGTAGGTACACCTATGGCTGGACACTTTAAATTGAGAAAATATCAGTGTCCTACATTACATGAGGATGTCAAGTACATGGCATGAATTCCATATGCTTCATAGTTAGAATTCTTATGTATGTTATGGTTCATGCAGACCAGAAATTACACAAGAAGTAGGAGTTGTGAGCGGATTTATGGCCAATCTAGGTAAAGAGCATTGGAAAGTAGTCCAGTGGAGTCTAAGTTATTTGAGAGGAAATCCAACATTTAGTTATGTTACGGATGGTTTGATACTATTTTACGAGGATATTTTGATTATGATATCACTAGAGATTTGGATGGTAGGAGAAGCACCACTAGATATGTATTCATAGTAGGTGGGATGATAGTTAGTTGGATTTCAAGATTAAAGAAGGTCATGGCCTTGTCTACTATAGAGGTTGAGTATGTTGCAGCTACGAGGCTATCAAAGAAATGCTATGCATGAACAAGTTCATGGAAGATTTGGGAAAGGAATAAGAACATTATAGATTGTATAGTGATATTCAAGGTGTAATTCATTTGGAAAAGAACTAAAATTTCTTTCAAGAATGAAATACATTCATTTTAGATATCACTTCATAGGGAAAGTGTTGGAGGATGGGCGGAAGAATTTGGAGAAAAATCATATGAATGATAACCCTACGGATATGCTAATGAAGCCATTAGAAAAGGATAAGTTGGAGCTACACTCCACTTTTTTTTTAGTCTTTGAGTTTGAGACTTGAAGAGGAAGAAACAAATCCAGGAGATGAACCAATGATGGAGTTGTGCGAGGATAGTGCAACAATTTATCTTCAAGTGGGAGATTATTGAGATTATGGATCTGAATTGCTTCACAAAGGATCTTATTTACAACTTATAGGTATACAAAATAACCAAATGTCGATTAGTGACTGGAATTAGACACCTAGAATACTAACGGCATCGGTTACCTATGTTTGATTCTTTATATTTAAGTCATGGGAATTAGATCTAATCTTTGTTATAAATTTGATATAATGGTTGTAAATGAATAGTTAAAATGCCCTAAGTTTTTATAGGATTATATAAGTTAGGAAACTAGGGTTATAGGTAGGATTTGTGAGAATTTTAAGAAGGAATTCTTGGTGAGAGCTTAGAGAATTGTGTGAGAAGAAAAGTATTGTACATCGTGTAAGGTGTGAAAGATTGCATATCTTCAATTATACAACCTCTGGAATAATATATTGGTTTTTTCTTATTGGACGTAACCCACACTCAATGAACCACGTTATATCTTGTGTATTTTCTTTTGTTGGTCATTTCCATGTTTATTTCTTGTATGGTTTAATCTAATATATAACGTCGACCACGACAGTTTTTGGTCTAACCCCAAAAAAGTTTTTCATGCCTTTATTTCTGGATGACATACTCGTCAAAAGGAATATTCCCTTCTACCCACTTGATACTATCATATAGATTAGAATTCCTTGATTTATGTCAACAAAATTTCATATTAAAGTTTTAACACTAAATAAGGACAACACACATACACTACTGTTGTAGTCAACTTGTGGTGACTAAGGATAAGTAGACACACTCGAATCGACTTATGATGATTTTGGTGTGTTTATTCACCCTAGGTCAACATGAGTTGATGAATACACTCGATTATATGCCTATCCTAGTTTAGAGTAAAATAGTGAACTAAAATTCCACTTATGACAGTCGAGTTAGAGGAGCTGAGTGGGATATTGAGGCATAATGGCTGCTTCATAGTATCCACCTAAGTAATTTTGTCATTAACCGGGTATTTTATAGCAAAAACTATCTTTACTGAACATCCCACTAAGTACCTTTAACATGACTGCCATACTTAATGAGGCAATTTTTTAATTAACTTTCAGCTTGTTAATTAATTTAATTTACATTACACACGTATCTAAGGGTCAACTAAGTTTGAAAGATGATTCCTTTAATAAAGGTATCGTAAAGCACCCTTAAACCAATTAAGGTTATGCAGAACAATTATGAATTAGTTTTTTTGAACTCATTTTCAATTAATCATTTCTTCATTAGCCTCATAATCCAATCTGATTTAAGTAAGAAGAACTTCATCAAGTCTTCTTTATTAATCTAGTCTAATAGCACTCATATTGTATAATTCATTAGGTCGATTTAATGATTTCCTTATCATTAATTTACGTTCCTCATCATATTCCAATTATCTTCTCTATTTTCTATTTATTGGTTCATGCATTAAATAAATCACTTTCTTTTTCAACATTACGAATTCAACTTATCAATATAAGTTAGGATCATAACTATATCTTTATTAATATTTCACTATGTCAAGTGTTTATTCAAAAGTAAATAGATTTAATATCCATCAAGGTGTTTATATAATCATCCACATATGATAAATACCATATCCTTGTCCATATTAATTAAGATAAGTAATTGCATTCTTTATCCACCTGAGATCTTATAGATTCATTTACAAGTTCCAAACACATTCATTTGGTTCAAACTCGATAAGGAATACATCAATAATTGTAATGTTGGTAATACATTATCCTCTCGGTCTTAGTAAATAAACTATATCAAAATTATAATTTAAGTAGTTTACTATGATAACTTTAGAATAAGGACTCCATTAAATAGTTTCCCATTTATTCTGCTCATAACCCAAGTTATCAAATCATCATAGAATATAACTAAATCCATTTATCTTACAAATCTTAACCAAACAACAAGTCAATTTGACAAGGAAAAATTCGATTCACTCAAATAGCTATAAGTATTTCATAAACATTTCAATCACAAAATAATATCATTTTTCAACCATTATAGAGTACAATGGCACTAGGCCTTCATGACTCATACAAAATCATTTCATAACTATAACATTTTTGAATATCTAAAATAATTGAACATCATCAATAAAACAAATGCAACTTTCTATAAGTCTTTCTCCTTTCACTTTTCATGAAATCCATCTACACATTATTAGCATGTGTCAGTTCACAAGAACTGAGCATGATAAGAACTAAAACATTAAGATATTATACTTCTTTCTATCAATTTCATATAAAGTGTTAGAGTAGGTATTTACCTTAGCTCATGTTCACCTAGGTACTTTATTTACCTTTATTGTATTTATCCTCACCCACTTATGTGTGTGGATATTTCTTTTATCTTATTTAGATATTAGGAGATATTATCTAGTTGTTAGGTATAGTTCTTTCCTTGATCTATGGTATTGACTAGTTCTTTCCTTGATCTAAGGTATTAACTAGATCCTTGATGTCTAGTTCTCTCCTAAATCTATGGTCTTGACTAGTTCTTTGATAAATAGTTATTTCCTTGATTTATGGCTTGATCTACCACCCCGATCGGTTCTTAGATTGGTATTCCTTGCCTATTTAAGCAAAGCCCATTCTCAATGTATTGCATTGAGTTCCATAATAATATATGATATTGCTTCTCATTTGTTTGCAAAGGTTTTATGTAAAGTTTATTCGGAAAATTCCTTTCATCTTATTGATCGTAGTGGTTGATTAGCATCTGTGTTCTTGGCTTGGTACAATATGATTATCGTTCCTTTCACCTTGTTAATTGTGAAATTGATCTAAATTTTAAACATTACCATCTTTCTAAAAATATGTCAAAGTGCCATCAAGAAAATATGTCACCTTCCCTTTTTATGAACCTTTGTCTAAAATTATAGGAATTTCAACAATCAATCATTTCTGACTCTCATTCATAATACAATAAGGTTTTCAATTAACAAAAAAAGAAAAATGACTAACAAGATTTTGGAAATTGAATGAATCTGAATCGATGCCACAATCGGGAGGATGGTCTCGCGTGTTTGAAAATGCGGGAGGACTGCGTGTTTGAAAATGCGGGCGGGCTGCGTGAGGGTTTTGAAAGCGCGGTTTCAGCAGCTCTGGCTGCTGAATGTCTTTCAAAGGACTGCGTAATAGCTGCTAAAGCACCGGTAAAAGAGAAAGAATCGACCATTGGTGGTAGTTTTGGATCTAGAGCCTGGGCGGATGTTGTAAAGATTCCTCCTGACAAAAATGTGGGGCCTCAGCCTGCATGTGATCTGATTTTTAAAAGTACAAAAGATGTTGAAGGGGTGACCCACTTATAGGTACCTGACGGATGTCTGCATAGGGCACTGGAGAAAACCAATCTGGCCCTTGTCGGAAAATTTTTGGGGTCACGACCCAATGTGGACATTATCAGAAAATGGGCCATTTGCAGATGGAAACCAAAAGGGGATTTGATCATCACCACCATGGCAAAGGGATTTTTTCTGGCCCGTTTTAATCTCCAATCTGATGTTGAATCGGTCTTGTTGGGTGGTCCCTGGTGTCAGGTAATATGGGACTGTTTCTAAAAAAATGGTATCCTGGATTCAATCCATTTGTTGAGAACATTCATGCCATACCCATCTGGTGTAGACTCCTAGGGCTACCCCTACATTTATGGGATGATGAAATCCTCCTTCATGTAGCCAAATCGATTGGTTCACCTATTGGACTAGATGGGCCCACGAGAAATAGGTCAAGATTGGCATTTGCTAGGTTCTGTGTCTCTACTTTGAAATGGATCAAGAGCTTCCTGATCACATTGTTCTGCAGTCCAAATTTGGAGTATGGAAACAACAAATAGAATATGAAGCTTTCCAACTAAGATGTAGCAAATGCCATAAATTAGGCCACTTTGCCAACAAATGCCCTGAACAAATAGTACAAAAGCTAGAAATACTCTCAGATATATCTGAAGCTCAAAGACAGAAACAGACGGATAAGGCTGATAAAGAGCCGCTAACTGATCCAACTACTGGAAATAGATGTTTGCAGAGGCATTCCAGGTTAAAAGAAAGGAAAAAAGGATTTAAGGTGAAGAGGCCACCGGTTTATAGAAAACTATGGAGACCTAAGAAACTGGTTGAGACTCAACAGGAAATCGATCTGGGTCCGAAAGAGGAAGAAAGCAAAAGGGAGATGTCAGTGGATTCAGCAATGAACACTTTGACACCAAATCCGGTAAAGTTGAGTATGGAGGTTGATGAAGAAAATGAAAAAGTTATCATTTCTCTTTCTTATATGGAAGAAGAGATGGAAAAAATCACTGCTCATCAAGAGCTGTTAAATAGAAACAGCTCTCTGGAGAAACTCAAAATGAGACAAGGAAAAGTCAAAGAGGATCTGAATCCATTACATGAGATCTAAACCAAGATAAAGAGGATACTGATATGGAGGAGCTAGCTTCTAAACTGGATAAACAGACTGATATTGTCACAGGAAAAGAGGATGGGGAAATTACCCCCATTAGCAAGGAAAATATACCAGACTATGATAATGATGGATTCATCTTAGTGAGAAGAAAGAAAAGAGGTCTAAAAAGTCTGGAAGAAAGTCTAGAATCACTCTATAGTGATAAAAAGAAGTAGATTGGAAGTTGGGAAGCTTCCACCTCAAGAATCACAAGGGCCATTGCTAGAAGAAATGCAAATATTGGAGTCACATATAGAAAAGGCAGGCTATCAAAGAGAGAAGCAAGAGAAAAAGAGACTGAAAAAGAAATTGCAGATGGTACACAGAATTTTGAACCATCCGGAAAATGCATCTCCAAATTTTTTTTAATGAAGGTTATTTCTTGGAATGTCAGAGGCCTCAATGGGGGGCCTAAGCAAAGAATGCTAAAGGAAATTAAAAGATCAAATAGACCCAACATCCTTCTTATTCAGGAAACTAAAATGAAAAGTAAGGTAGTTGAAGACTACAAAAGATATCTCTGGGAGAACGTTGCCTTTGCTGCTGTTGATTCTCAAGGGGCTTCTGGAGGCTTAGTGATCTTTTGGGATACCAAGATTGTTAATGGTAAGGTACTCTCCTCCACCCAGAACCATTTAGCTATTATTTTTAAAAGTCTTGAAAATAATCATAGCTAGATTCTATCTAATATTTACGCGCCCAATACTACTACTGGTAAAAGAAATCTATGGAAAGAGTTAACCTTATTCCGAAGCAATGTTGAAAACATGAACTGGTTGGTTATGGGAGACTTCAATACTCCTTTGAATCTGGGAGAAAAATTTGGGGGAAGCTCTGAATTCTCCCTTGGTATGGAAGAATTTGCTGGCTTCATTTTGACTCTTAATCTTATGGACATAAAGCTTCATGACAATCAATTTACCTGGTCCAACAGAAGATTTGGGGAGAACTTAATCCAGGTTAAACTTGACAGAGCTCTTATTTCAGCTAATTTGATTCTGGACCAGAATTTTCACCTTTCTTCTCTCCCCAGAATGGGCTCTGATCATAATCCAATTGTCCTAAATTTCTTCAATTGGACAAAACCTTTTCATGGCAATTTCAAATTTGAGAAAATGTGGCTCGAGCATGAAGATATTCTGAACAGAATTAAAGAGTGGTGGTATTGGGAAGGCACAGGGATGGCCCAATTCAGGCTTCTGCAGAAGTTGAAGAATGTTAAAAAAAATATTAGAATTTGGAATAAAGAGGTTTTTGGAAACATTTTTGAAAAGAAGAAAGAACTTAAGCAACAGCTAGAAGAGCTTGAGCTAAATGTTTCCATGAAAGGTATGTCTCTAGAGGATCATCAACGGGAAAAAAAAATCCTCTCGGATCTACATAATATAAACAGCCATGAAGAATCCTTTTGGAGAATGAAGTCTAGAGCCCTTTGGCTTAAAGCAAGCAACAGGAATACAAATTTTTTCATTTGACAGCCCTCAAACATAGAGCTTGTAACAGAATATCTGAGGTTGCTAAAGGCAATGGAAACATTACCAAGGATCCAGAGGACATCAAAACAGAAGCACTTAATTTTTACAAGAACCTCCTCACTGAGAATAACTCCTACAATGAACAAGTGGCCTCTTTCCTCTTAGACTCCATTCCTAATAATCTGATACCTACTGAGAGATTTAAAAGTCTTTCAAAACTCACACCATTGAGGAATTAAAAAAGTCTTTTTTTGCTTTAGAAGGGGATAAGGCTCCAGGTCCAGATGGATTTTTGGCTAACTTTTACCAAAGATGTTGGGAAATATTCTTTGAAGATCTCTTGAAAGCTGTTAATGAGTTTTACAGAATGAGAAATCTCATTAAAGAACTAAATAATACACACATTGTGCTTGCCCCAAAAAATTGGATGCAAAGGACTTCAAAGATTTCAGGCCTATCAGTTTAGTTAATGTTATATATAGGATTTTCACAAAGATTCTCACCACTAGAATGCAACCTATTCTTATGGAGATCATTTCACAACAACAGAGCGGATTCATCCAAGGAAGAATTATTCAAGATGGAATTATCATGGTTCATGAAACTATACATTCTATGGATAAAAGTAAAAGGCGGGGATGGCTATCAAGTCTGGACATGCATAAAGCATTCGGCGAGTCTCCTGAGATTCATGGATGAGGTCTTATCCAAGTTTGGTTTTCAAATAAAATTCAAAAAATCATTTACTCTTGTATCTCTACCTCTAGATTCTTAGTGGTTGTTAATGGGGAACTGTGAGTTTTTTTGCCAAAGAATAGAGGTATCCGTGAAGGCAACCCAATTTCCCCTCTATTATTCATTAATGGTGACAGTTTAAGCGAGATCTATTTCCAAAGCTATTTTTCATTGGCATGATAAAAGGCTTTCCTCCAACTTCTGGAAATCAGATCTCCTCACACCAACAGTTTGTTGATGACACTCTGATTCTCTTGATGGCCTCAATCATTGAGGCAAATGCTATCAAAATTGTCCTTAGATTTTATGAGGAAGCCTCGGGACAAAAAGTTAATTTTGACAAAAGCTCTATTTATTTCTTCAATACTCCTTTGGAAAGGCAAAGAAAGATTGCTAATATTCTAGGATGCACTATTAATTCTCTTCCAGCTACTTACTTAGGTTTACCTTTAAGTACTGGCAAGATTTCTATGGAGGTATGGAATGATCTTATTAAGAGATTTCAAAGAAAGTTGGCTGGCTGGAAAGGAGCTGTACTTTCAAGTGCAGGAAAGTGCCTATTGGTTAAAAGCACGCTCCAAAACTTGCCTATTTACATCATGTCAATGTTCAACATACCTGCAACAGTGATGAATAGTATTGAAAAGATTCAAAAGCACTTTTTATGGCATGGTACTGAGGACAGATTCAGATATCATCTTGTGGCTTGGGAGCAGGTATGTAAACCTAAGAGACTTGGGGGGTTAGACATCAAAGATATCAAACATATGAGTGCTTCCCTTATTGCAAAATTAGGTTGGAGGCTTATAAAAGAGCACAAACCTTGGACAGAGTTGGTTAAGATCAAATATCTTTCAAACCAAAACAAGATTTCCTTCATATATGATCAGTCTCTTCCGAGTGGTTCTATTTTCTGGAACAACCTTCTTCGCAGCAGACACATTCTTTCTCAGGGGTGTAGCTGGAAGCTTGGGGATGGGAAAAACATAAACTTCTGGACAGGGCTGATTCTAACTGGATTTCTGCTTATGATCACATTAAAGATAGCTTAATTACAAAGTATGGGCACAAAATCTAGGGGTACATTAAGAGGGATGGAAACAAAAGAAAATGGAAACAACTAAAAGTGGAGAATGATAATGTACAGGCTGATGTTTCATCTTTACAGAATCAACTTTCTCTAATCCATATAAGTAATCAAAATCTTAAGGATGAACTCATCTGGAAAGATTCTTTTGATGGGGAATACTCTGTTAAATCAGGATATAATTCTTTCTTTGTATCCATGGAAAGTGAAATTAAGTGGCACAAGCTGTGGATGCGAGTTAACCCCTAGAGTGAACTTTTGTTGGTGGCTAATCATTAATGGCAAGATCCTAACTAATGACAACCTCATCAAGAAGGGATTCATCATGCCAAATAGATGTTGCATGTGTCAGAAAGAGGCAGAAGATATAAAGCATTTATTCCTCCATTGTGAGTTTGCTTCCAAAATTTGGCAGCTTGTTTTTGCAAAGTTTAATCAGAGATGGATTTTTCCCCTTACCTGTCTTCAGGCCTGGGAACAATGGGACTCTCCGTTTAAGCATTGTGTGGTGAAAATATTGTGGCAACTTGTTTTACCCCGCACTATGTGAAGAGTTTGGAAGGCTCGTAATGATAACATTTTCAGAAACAATAGAAAGGCATGTAACAAAGTCTACAAGGAAATTATCATTGTTGTGCAAGATAATATTGCTAGATTTAAACCTCCTAAAAATAGGCTTTACCCTGAGAAGGAAGAATACATCCTGACTGATTGGAATATTGACACTGTCAATAAGAATAACAATGGTATTGATAGAAACACAGTCCGATGGATTAAGCCTCCCACTGATTGGCACAAGTTAAATTTTGATGGGGCCTCAAAAGGAAATCCAGGGGACTCTGGAGGAGGGGGAGTCATCAGAGATCAAAGAGGTTGTTTTGTTGCTGCTTTTTCTGGGAGAATGGGCAGGCAGACTAATCATTACTCTGAAGCCCTGCGGCTCTTTGGGGTATAAGACTTACCAGAGATTGTAATATTCTGAATATTATAATTGAAGGTGATTCTCTGAATATCATCAATCTATTAAACAAAAAGCAACACCCCAGCTGGTCTATCAGAGATTTCATTGGGGAAGCTATTGATATATGCAAGAGCTTTGAAAATGTTAAAATCACCCACACCTATCGGGAAGGAAATAGGGTCGCAGACAGTTTGGCTAACCTCGGTGTTACTAATACCTTTCAAACTTGGCTTAGGGGGGACATTCTACCCACTCAAATCAATAAATCCATAATCAATGATCTACATGGCCATGAAAATCAGCACTAACAGCTGTAATTTGGACGCTAATGTGCGATCCTCAAGTACAATATGATGACATCACATAAGATATGGATGATTGATGTGATATGTGTGAGATGGACTGTCATCATTTCTAGGCATAGGAGGAAAGCCGAGGAGCGGGGAAATAATTACAAGTATGGTATAATAATTAAACCTACTTTCATGGAAAGGAAAGATTCAAAAACCAACATCAAAGCTCTGCCTGTCCCGCATAGTGATAGCATTTTTACCATTGAGAATAGGAAAAGGAACAGAGGAAACATGGGGGGTCTACCTTGCAAAACTGAACCGACCCACAATCCGGCATGGAAAGAGAATACGGTGCTTTGGAATTACCTTCAAATCGGGGGTCTGTCTAATTTAATTGAAAGGATTCAAGGATTTGACCAAGACATTTCTATCAGATTCACCCAGGGATGGAAGAATCGGATTGTCAAATACAGTAACATGGAGATTGAGATCACGGAAGAGCTCATCACCTAGATCACGGGCCTCAGCCTGGAGGGCACCAAATTCTTCAATAAGAAGGTGGACAGGGAGGTGGAGACCAAGAAGTTCCTGGACGATGGGGAGAATCTTGAATTCGTGACTGCTGGCATCAAGGTGGCGTCGATTCCTGAGCCTTTTGCTGAGCTTGCTAGGATGGTTGTTAGGTATGTAACTCTTGAAGGAAGATTTGTGACTATACCTCAAAAACATTTGATATTTCTAAATCACTTTCGTAGAAATATCATCATCAGCTTTCCTCACTATTTGATAAACTCACTGGAGAAATCAATTAGGGAAGTTCAGAGCCACTCTAGGGCTGTCCCTTTGCACTAGGGGCTTATCCTCCTGATCCATCACCACTGTTCTAGCTGCCCCCCCTGAATCCTACCCCACCTTCTTCCTCCATACCTCCACCTACTCGCACCGCTTCCACTCCCCCTCTTTGAAAAGGAAGATTGAAGCTGCTGCTTCTAGCAAGAAAAGAAAGAGCATAAAAGCTAAAATCCCTTCTTCCCAATGGGTCCTAAGGAGCCACAAAGACCTGGAACTTGCTGAGAACCTCCTACATATCAGTAAACCGATGGAGGAGCCCGAGGAGGAGGAATTGATGGACAGAGTGGACAAACTAGAAAAGGAGATACAAGAGCTCAAAGGGACTATAAAAAATATGGAAAGAGCTAAGGGAAAAGGAATTCTTCAAAGTGATGATGAAGAGGGGGTTATTTCTGAAGTCTTCAAGAAGTTACAGTCCTTGGATGGTAGAATGGGGAATGCAAAAATTTGCAATGACTGCATATTATCTACCCTTAAAAGCATCTATAATTTCATTGAACAACATGTTCATAGTGTCTACAGTTTAAGTGGGGTTAATGAGGACATTTGGGGCCCTAAAGAGAAAAGGGATATTGTAATTTCTCAAGCGGATATGAGAGACTCCTCTCAGGCCACTGCCATTGCCTTCTTCATGTCGCTGCAGGCTATCAAGACCAAGATTGACAGGGCTATCAAGTAACGGTTGCTGTGTTGCTATTTTTTGGCTGCAAAGTTGCTTTGTTATCTGGCGGTTCTGGAGCTGATTTTTGGTGGAGTTTTATATGTTGTTTCTCTTTTGGTTGTTTTTGATCTTTTCTTCTTCTTTTTGGATCATTGTTCATTTGGATCCTTTCTTCACTTGTATTGTCATATTTGGCTATTGAGCCCTCTTTGGTTGGCCGTTTTTCCCTTCTCTGGGCTGTTTCTCTCACCTTTACTATCTGGCTTTTGAGCCCTTTTGTATACAAGGCATAGTCCCTTCAAAACTATTTTCCCTTAATAAAAAAACAAGATTTTGGAAATTGTTACCTTTTTCAAGCGGTTAAATCATCAATTTCATTCTCTTGAAGTATTTATGTTGATTCTACATAACTGTAATGTTTTACTAAAACAAGTAATAGATACCACTAAAATACATTTACCTCAAATCTTAAACCTTTTGACTACCCCAAATATTAACCCTTTTGATTTACCTCTTCATAACCATTGCAATAAATATCATCAAAGATACTTATCTTGTCTAGGAGGTCTGGGAGGTCATCGAAATACTCTTGAATGAATTAGAGATATTGTCAATTCCTTTGTCTATAACCAATATTAAAAGTAAGCATCGATTCATATAAACTAAGGATCACACAAATCCTTTGTGATAGATCAAGCGACAAAGTTTGGTCAAGAAAGAACTCACCTCATATGAATGCCACGAATTAACTCACTAAGCTTCCCAATCTTCCAACCGAGACCAACAAGGATTTTAACTATATACAGTTCAATAGTAACCAACTAGCGAGAGGTTCGATGATAGAAACTTGTATCGTGTGACAGGGAAAAAAATGTTGGAGATCATTTTAGTACTTCAATAATAACAAACCAAACACCCAATATGATCTAAATCTTCAATGCTAATCATCATGGCCTTATAAGATCTAACAAAGGGGGTGTTGTTTTTCTACCTTAATGTAATCTATTACAGAATCAAGGTAAGTTACAAATCATGATCAATAAACAACATTTAAATAATCTAGCCTGAAGGAAATTTATTTACCCAATACTAAGTAAACTACCAAGAAGGGAAAAAGTTTGTTTTACAAATGAGACAACTCATAAGTGAAGACAATCGATTGTAAAAGAGATCTATTTCATTCCTTAATGAATTATTTCAAATAAACATTATAGTCAAATCAACTTAAGAAGAGACAAATAGTATTTCCCCATTCCCTAGAAACATTTTCCCTTCTTCATAGATATTGGAAAATAGTCACAGATAACGCACACCCAAATTGGGTTTTGAAATGATTCAAGTATCCCCAAACCTAGAACTAGATTCAAGTCAATATGGTCTTAAGGACCAAAATAATAGACTGGAACTATTTCTTTGTGAAATGTTTCAAAGACCCAACCACACCAAACCTAGATCTACATTTCGAAGTTTTGTTCAACACTAAATAAAATAACTTAGAAATTATAACACACACCATTGATGCAACTCAGTCACGTGTGTAGGAGTAATATGGTTTAAATAAACCATTCATAATGAAAAACAAAGTCACTTCAACTGAACAATGAATACATACATTTTTACTCATGAATATAGAAGAGAAACTAAGATTTCTGATAAACCCAAAACCCAAAATTTAAGTCTAGAAGACGAATATACAGAATGATCAACCCAACAACATTTCCACACCAAAAATCACTTAGATTTCAATTTCAGAAGATGAGAAGAGTTATTTTCATGAAAATTGATAAATATAGAAAAATATCATAATGGGTTAGAGCCTATCATGCCTGGTAGTGCTCTCTAAATCTTTTTCCCAAGCTTCCAATTCTCCTGCAAAGTTCCAGAGAAAGATTTCCACCAAAAAATCCAACCAAAACCTCTGAAAAATCCCCATTTTCCTCTCATCTTCCTTTATAGTTTTCACAATAATTTTTTTCCATTATTTCTACCATGCAATGGAAAACTTAAATTTGTAACAGAATTGAACTAATAGTTTGAAAAATGGAAAAACTACATGCGAGGCCCATTGAGCTCGAAAAATCAAAATGCAAGACTAAACCAATTCTCTCATTTTTCCACCAAACCATTTTTCTGATTCCAAGGTGGTTTTTTCTCAAGGGTCAAGATTAATCAATGTGATTTGGACTTCCGAGGCCTCCATTATTCCAACCAACTACCCATGTAGTTTAGTTACAACTTCTAGTTAATTCCTTGCTTACAAATTGCTTAGCAGAAGTAAAAATAGCAGACATTCCATCAAGACCAAGTCTTGGCCAAAATTGGTAATGAAAAACATTAAATGAACCATTTAAAATCCCATTACACCTTTGGAATGGTACCACCACCTAATTCAAACCCAAACTCACCATCGATGTTAACCTTAGTTACTTCTAGGTTAGGTCGATGCCACTTAGGTTAGGTGTCCTAAAATAAAACCATATCTTAGTTTAAGTATTATTGCATTCTTGTTAATATTTTAGAGATTAGGTCCCATACCATGCACCCCCTTTATCTTAGGTTGATTTAATATATTTAGGTTCCAATCAAATGTAGTAATCATCTAGGATAGTTTAGTTATGCCCATAGGAACATTCAAAATGATCACTTCCAGCTGGGTTGTCATACTTTGATGACAAACCAAAAGGAACAATGTTCACAAAACCATGTTATGATGATAGGCATGCCTTGGATCACTGCTATTAATCCAAGGTATGACTATTTTTTATAGAAGAAAAGTAGACTAAGAAATAAGTTTTCACTATACTTAAATAACATACTAGCTGAATCCAAAGACTGCGTTAACTTCTCATTACTGCATTCATAAAAGTTCTTTCCATATTAGTGTGATGAGTTCATGAAACATTTAAAAATACATTCAAAGCATGTTTACATTCTAAGTTTCAGAATATAAAACATATCATCTAAGAACATAATCATATATCAATGTTTGCAAATTTTAATTAAAGAAGTTGGTTAAGATATCATTCACAACAGAGGCATTACAGTTGCACATCTTATCCAAATTTCCCTATCCACCCCATCAATGACACGTATCCTAAACCCATGTGGTACCACAAAGACCATTACTACGAACACCATCAATTCCATGGTCATGATATTAAAAAATGTTGTACCTTCAAAGACCTCATCCAATGGTTTATTGATCGTGGGGGCCTTCACTTGGATAATCCTAACACCCCTTCTAACCAACCATTAGATGTCTTCAATAATCCATTCCCTATTCATTCAACAAATAAACAAGTTGATCCATCTACATATTAAGGACCCAAAGCTCATACGATCAGTAATTTAAGTCGATTTAGCACAATCACCTTCTCACATCATCCCTTCATCCACCATACCCACCTCTAATCCTTTTACATCTATCTCCACATCTCTAACTACACTATCATCCACACCCATGTATGCATCTATCATTCCTACATCCACCATATCCAAGTATACTATGCCCACATTTGTTATATCTGCATTCACTACATCTACATATTTTATAACTACATCTCTTATATTTGTACCCATCCCCATATATGTCTCAACATATATTTATACACACATTATTACAACTTATTCTACACCCAAACCTATAATTTTATCCATGCCTACATCAGCACCTAAATCCAATCCCCTATCCACATCATCCCTTTCAAAATATACTAAGCGAGACACCCTCACTTGATGTGCCGTAAAGTATTTCCCAATCCCATATTTGTTTCCAACAACTACCACCACTTCTATACCAACACCTTCAAATCCCACACAATCTATAACTCCTTTCAATATCATCAAACATATCATCCAAAACCACTTCCATATTTTATCCCCACATCTTCAACAAAACCCACTTCCACATCACTACTTCCACATATAAGGATCCCTCGATTGAAATCATCGTGATCACCGCCAAGGGTAAAATCTTGTAATAAAAATATAAACACATTTTCATCCTTATTCAAAATTCCCTCACCCATCCACATAAAAAGTTAGAGCTTCCCCCTTCAAATCCCCATCAACCTAAATATCCCAACATCTCATCTTCCATCTTAGGACCCCACCCATCTATCTTGGGACCATGCCCTTCATCCAAATCCCTGTCATTTCTAAATCTATATTGAAACCATCCATTCCACCTTCCAAATCAAAACCATCTAAATATAAATCAGAATCCAAAGTCCCTATCAAAACCTAAAAGAGTAAGGCACCTCTCTTTCCTTTATCATCTTACCCCAAACCAAATCCACCCAAATTACATAAGACTTCATCTTCACAAACCCTTCTCAAATTTTATATTAAAATCACTTAGTGTCTCACCCAAGTATCCACAATCACCCTTTGCCATATCAATCCCTTTGACCCACATGGCTCAAAACCTACATGGTCTGATTCTAACACCATATATGCCTACCATCATGTCATTAGACATGATACATAACATTTTAGTTCCATTATAACCCTCATCAAAATCTCAAAGAGGATGATCTTCTCATCAAATAAGACCACCCTCTCCCATATGTCATCCCATCCACATCTAAGCCCAATCCTCTAATCAATTCTATAACCTCTAAAACCTCTAAATCTACTTCCTCATCCACATCTTTCATCACCATATTGTTGCCCACTTCTAACTCTCCTAATGATGGTTCCTCATCTTTATATAGATGTTGTTTATATCACCACTTGTTCTACCCTTGTGAATCCTAGGCATCTACCCAATCCAAACCAAAAGTATCATTTGTTTCTCATTCTCACAATCCCATTTCATCTCCTTTTTCATTCAAGGCCAAATTTTCCATCCTAGTTGCACCACAAAAAAATCATGCCACCATTAAACAAATCATCATAAAATAGTTACATCAGCATCTTGTTAAGATGTATCTCTATGATCTCATTCGAGAGCTCACCTAGCCATCAATGAGCTCTTATTGAATCCTTACAGTGTATCCTTGTTACTTTCGATGAAGCCCAACCCTTCATGGCCCTTGTTGGATCTCTTACCGCTTCCACCACTATCTACTTTGACAATTCGAAATCCCATAAATCTTAGTGAAGATCATGACCTTATTATTTTCATCGCTGTCTTTATCAATGACACATTTATCTAGTGCTCTATGATCGATAATTTTGTAAGCATTAATATCATCTCATCTCAAACCTTTGACTAGCTTAAACTTCACAAATCCATTGTTTCCTTTCTTTAGGCATAGTTACCCTCCCCATCCGTTTCATTGAAAAACTTCTCAATGAAATCTTCTACATTGTTGAGGGGGAGTTTCAATATAACATCTTACTTGGATGCCAATGGATGTGTTCCATGCATTGCATCTTATCCACTCTCCATTGCTATACCAAATACAAACATTAGGGGAAAATCCATACACTCCCACTAAACTTCCTCCATTCAAGGAATTTCATATGACCTATCGACCAAATGAAATTCTCATCCCTAAGAAAGACCCATCCTTTGAAGCATCCACTAGTTCTTTTGTACCTACATCTAAATTACCTAATGATGAATCTCTTGATAATGTGATGTAAAATATCTCTGTGGGGGAGTATCATCTTCTCTCTCTTAATTATTTTCCCTCACTCAACTATCTTAGTAGACCCAACAAAGCTCCTATATACTATCCTAATGTCGTGGATATCATTTCCCATTTCCTTTGGTCCACCTCATCTCAAAACCAATCTTACCTTTGGTGGAAAAAATCATCCTTCCTCTCACGTCGACATTCAACCCCATACCAAGGCATACACCATTGGCTTTAATTTCCTCCATAACAAAGCCTTCACCTATACCTACCTCCATTGTTATGCATGGAAGGGATTCGGTCTTACACGCTATGAAAAAGGCATGCATGATCTTATCATTGATAAATCCCACAAGCCTCACAAAAATTTGGTTCTAATTTTTAAATAACATCCCATCGACTCCCTCGGGCATCCTTCTTTTACATATCTCATGCACATCGATTTACCATCCACCGCTTCTCCATCCGACTATGCCATAGACATGGATGACATTATGTCCCTTTCTTTTATATTTTTTAATCTCCACAATCACTCTGGTATAGGTCACTTATCGGGATGGGGGTGAAACTAGATCCCTTCCTCTCAAATTTCCTGAGATGATAAAGGATAAGTCCCCTACCATCGACATTATCCATTGTAGCGATGATGAATCCATTTTTTCCTACACGAGGGTAGGAAATCCTCATCTTCATAAGATATTACCTCCTGACACATACACTCTCCTTAAAAAATCCACTAACAACATCAATATAAGGACTCCATAAGATCCCCACATTCTCAAATTTAGTCAATCCCTTGATTCGTAGGAGCTCGATTCCTTCACCACTTTCCTTTCTAAGAATATATAGGAATTCACATGGTTATACACTACCATGTTAGGCCTTGACCCAAACATTTTCATTCATAACATCATTACCATCCCTAATGCAAAGATGGTTAAGTAGAAGTTACACTGCATGCATCCTCATGTGGCCCTCTTTGTTAAAGAGGAATAGAAATGCCTCCTCTCATCCAACTTCATCATACTTATCAACTATCTCGTAATGGGTTTCTAAATCCTATGGAAATATTTGCATCTATATTGACTTCCTAGATTTGAATAGAATTTCTCTCAATATGAATTTCCTCTTCCTAACATCAATCAACTAGTCAACTTAACAACCGGCCATGAAATTCTTTCTCTTATGGATGGATCATCGCACCATAAGACCAACATAAGACATTTTCATCATCCCTTGAGGAACCTTATATTATCATGTCATGCCCTTTAGTTTGAAAATTGTAGGGTCCACCTATCAATGTGCCATGACATGTATCTTCCATGACCTCATCCATAAAACTGTAGAGGAATACGTTGATGAACTCTTGGGTGAATCTAAGCATCGACGGACCACCTTTCTATCCTTGAATTTCTCTTTGCATGCCTCATCTATTTCTTCATCCATCTCAATCCCTTTTTTGTGTTTTTAGAGTTCTTAACTGAAAAAATCCTTGGCTTCATCATTTTTGTCGGGGTATTGAAGTTGACCTGCAAAATTTAAATCCATCCTCGATATTCCTCTCCTTATAATCTAAAGAAACTTTACAGTATTAAAGGATGACTTTAATATTTCTTCCTCTTCATCTCACAACTCTCTAATATTTTCCAAATCTTTCATCACCTTCTTCGTAAAGACACCCATTTTAAATGGGATAACAATTTATAGAATGCCTTCAATGATCTCAAGAAGTATGTTCTATCTCCACCTTTTCTCACACCTCAGCACAAGGGGGATCCCTTCTATCTCTACATATATTCCTCTGAAATTATCTATGTGTCATGTTGGCACACTATGATGAGAAGGGAATGGAGCAAGCCATCTATTATATTATCCATACCCTTCACGATTATGAAACCTTTGTTACACTAAAGCTGAAAAGCTATGTTGATATATTTTCTTCGCCACCTCCAATATTCATCATTATCTTCTTAACCAAAAACATACATCATCATTAGCTTCAATATCCTCAAAACCATGCATTCCAAACCTTATCGCTAATTTTTATTTTGACCTAGAGTTCATCTCTCAAATGTCAATCAAGGGCTATGTTATCACTTCGATTAACTTGTTGAATCCCCTCTTCCGAAAATAATCTTCCTAATGATCAATTCCCCAATGGATCTATCAATACCATCGATCATGAATTATCTCCCCTCAAAATGACTCTTTTATTTTACGGATCTAAGTTTCAGCAAGATAATTTTTCAGTGTTATCAACATTCCTCTTAGGATACCTCTATCCCCATCACTTATAAGCTCAACTTTGAGTGCAATAATAACATGGTTGAGTATTATTAGGAAACCATAGATTATGCAAAAATGAATATGCAGAAAGTAGAATTAAAAAATACCAGTTTACAGAGATAGAGAAAAATAAAATATATGAAATATCGAACATGCAAGATAAGAACACTATATTTATATGGTAAAACCCCTACTAAGTGTAGAGGGAAACATCCACGGTCTGAATATATCAAGCTTTATTAACTAAATATGAATAAATTACATGCAAACTCATTATAAGAAACTTTATATCTCCACAAAAATATATACACCTAATTGATGAAGTACAATTTGGATTCCTCCTCCTAAAAATAGAGTGGAAAAACACCATTAGGATTTTCCTTCCTAAAAATAGAATTCAGTTGAATTCGTCTTTCTAGAAATAAGGGATTGATTCCTTAATTTTTTTCTTTAGGGGCTCCACCCTAAAACTCTCACTAGAGGGGGCTCCATAACATGTCACCACCCCCCTATGAAAAGATTTGGGGGTAAATCCCCCAAACCCCCTTTAATAAGTGAGGTACAAACTACACCACAAAGGGATCCAAAATTTAACTTTTTTGGCACATATCTAACAAGTATGAGGCCCACATCTTGGCTCTTTAAACTTCTATCATTCTTAGCATTCAAATCCTCGAAATATATGGTGATTCTTATCTTATCATTAATCAAGTCAAGGGATCCTATCAATGAAAAAATGAAGCCCTTCATAAATATAAAGAAATCATCAAATTCCTCCTCAAGGCCTTCTATCAGTATACCATCCAATATGTCCCTCATTTTTCTAATCGTTTCATAGACACCATGAAATATCTTGCATCCCTCATCCCTTGAACAACTAAAAAAATATAAACTCTCCATTTTTTTCATTGAATCAATCAACATCTCATATCCATGAGATTCCTCAAATCAATCATGTCGACACCAATTAATCTGACCTCTGGTACACCTAGATCTTCGACTATCTTTCTCAATCCGAAATCCCCTCTGACCTATTCAATGTGCTAACCACTATGTTATCCTTGGTGGCATCATTTAAAAACATGGATTTTATGGTATTCTTATATGATTCCTTAAATACCATGAATCTATTTGTGTTATCCAAGAGGTCCATGATGGCATATGTGGTGGACACTTTAGTAGTTTGGTTGTTGCCAATCACATTCTTTACTCCTGGGATATTATTAGCCCACCCTTAATCAAGAATGTTTTGAATAAATTAAAAAATGTGTCAAATGCTAGCAACATTCTAATCTCATCTACATCCCTATTCGAGCCTTTTAGCGAGCTCCAAATCTATGGAATTTTTCACAAGGGGCTTTGACCTCATTAATCCACATTCTTTTCGGTTCTATCATTCTATCTTCACCACTACTGAATACTTCACCAAATCAATGGAATCCATTCCAATTATAGCTATCAAAGATGATAAAATCATTGATTTCATCTATCAACACATCATCTACTACTTCAAAATTCCTCATAAAATCATCACGAACAACAAAAATTACTTCAAAACTAAGATCTTAAGAATATTTGTAACTATTTCAATATCAATATTAGCTTCTCGTCTCCTTATTATCCCAAAGATAATGGTCGGCTAAAGCCATTAATAAAACTCTCTGTAACATCCTTGCTAAAACTATCAATAAGGCAGGTTGAAATTGGCATCTTCACATCCCCTTCAATGTTTGGGCTTACCGAACTAGCATCTACACCTCTACAATTACTACTCCCTTATCTCTATTCTACATATCCAAAGTCATTCTTCCTCTTGAAGTTAAAATCCCATCCTCACATGTCTCCCTTCACGACTTTGTTTCCAACAAGGATTACCGTTAGGAGTTCCTAGCACAACTTGAACTACTAGATGAACGTCACTTAATTTCCCTTCAACATGATTATGTCTATCAAGATCGCATCAAACACGCATATAGAAAGCATCTCAAATAAAGTGACTTTAACATCGGTGACCTTGTCTTAAAAGAAAATCAAAATGTCACTACTCTAGAAAGGAGCCAACATGGAAAGTTTTCTCCCAATTGGATTGGACCATATTTTATCACACATAAATATGGGTCCGGGTGATTTACCAAATATGTAAATTTGTGAAATCCTAATATTATAGAGTCACATATGATAAATAAAATGATAAAGAATAGATTTGACATAAACAACAAGCTATATAGAAATGAAACCCTATGTGCAAGAGAGAGGATAAAACACTTAGTTCATTCACATTTGATCCTAAAGTATTCTAGATAGAAAGATTGATGAACAAGAGGAGTGGATTGTTGCAAATCTTGTACATAGAAAAATATTGTAATTACCGAATGATCCAGGACTACGGTGCTTAGAATAGGGCTGGGCACCTAGGCGCAAGAGACCACGGTAGGCACTTGTGATTGTGTAGAAGTTCAAAAACTAGTTTTTGCTTTGTGTTGCAAGGTGGTCACTAACCTTCATTTTTTCTCACTTGTATATTGTTGGATGATCAATGTATTTTCCTGTAACCTGCAAAACAAATTATATCCTTTAAAACCCCAAAACATATAAAATCCTAGAAAAGAAAAGATGCAAATGGGGAATCATACTAACCCTGATGATCACCCAATAGAGTGAGCTTATGACCAAAAATTGTACTAAAACTCAAAATCCATGTAGTTCTTATGAAGTGTGTGATAGAATCATGCCCTAGGAGGCCCTTGTGTAAGTGCACATGATAGCGGGAAATAGTTATATGTACCAATGTAAATAGATGTGTGGATGGAAAAATGAACTTCCCTCCTATGTGTGTATGAAGAAAATGTAGTTCATGATCCTTGTATGATTACTATATGGATGCCTTTGATGATCTTAGAATTCCTTTGGATGAAACCTTAAGTGATGATAATATATTCTTAGAGCTTGTTCTATTATTTTGGTCACATAGCTTTGTATTTATATGATTCCCTTAGTTGAATTTAGTAATTGATAACTATAAGGTTGACCCATAAGAAAATAATATTCCCAAATGATAAAAGAGGCCCAAAAAAGGTGAGTAAGATAGAAAAAGGATAGGGTGCCTAGAGGGGATGAGGGCACCTGAGCATTGTCATCCTGGTTAGGTGATGGTGTCTAGAGTCATATAATATAGAGTAGTAAAGTAGCAATTTGGTTGTAGGGTGTGAAAGACCAGAAAGAAGATCAAATATGAAGCAAAAATGCCGAAGATAGTTTTTAATTACTAATTTTCTCACTTAGGAATCATATGAATGTAAGTATGTGTTTATGGACCTAGAAATGTACCCATGTGTGTGATTTTTTGTCTACATTTACCCCCACTTTATGTTATTAAGTGAATATTGGATAACATAAAGTATATAAGAGATGCATAACCGATAACCATGTAGATTGTGATGACGATAGCATGTTGAAGAGATAAGTGAAAGTGTGGAGTGATAAATAATGAAGTGTTTAAGATAATAAAGATGAAGTAACCCTAGGGGTGAAGTGTATGAGTTGTGTCATGTTGTACATGTTGTTTTTGTAGCTTGATGTTTTCATTGATGTGGTGTTTATTTTCATTGCGTATTAAGGACAGGACACAGCAAAAGAAGAGTAAAATAAATAGTCAGATATGTGTATATGAAAAATATGCATAATTATGTGAAATTATGTAAAAGTAAGTTACATGTGTAAAAAGAAAAGTGTGCACCTAATCTGTGATGATTAAAAGGGGATATAAAATTTCTGAACTATTGTATAAGAGAGGGGTTTTGGGAAATCTCACACCAAGAATGAGTTTTTCGGGTGATATCACACCAAGAATCATTTTTTAGGTGATCTCGCACTAGGTGCAAATATTTGGGGTGATCTCACACCATGACAAAGAATGTTGGGGAGATTTCCATTTTTACTCTCCATCCATGACTTCTTCCCAAATTTATACACCACTGCAGATAGTGTGATCCTACTTTTTTCGTGTTTGTTCCAATTTGATCTAATGAGATATAAAAAGGAGATAGAATGCATTCTAATTGCTAGAGGATTATTCTGTACTATGAAAAATTCTTTGTGAACTACTGAAAAATGTGTTGATATGATAAAGTAACTGTAACTTCCCCCTAGTCATAGGCACCTAGGAAAGGTCAAGAGTTCCTAGGCACTAGTATATGTGTTGAACTGAGGAACCAAGTTAGATTCTAGGTCATTCTGTAAATGTAACTTTATTTTTTCTTATACTATATAGGTTTGAAATGTATATCTATACTATTTTATGGGGTGAATGATTCACCCAATGTATTCCCCCTCGTTTGGCATGCATGCGATGCGATGTCGCTATGAGTATGTGGCACAAAGGAGAGGATGGGAAATTGATCGAATTGATCTTGAATGGGATACTTACATGGGATGGGATGTGCATGGTAGAAACCAATGCACATACAAAAAAAGTGGATAGAAATATTTTTTAGTAGAAAAACCTAGAAAAAATATGCAATAAAAGAAAGTAGAACAAGCAAGAAGAAAAGGTAGACTGTGAAAAGTGGGTTTCAAACATGGTACATTGCTCACAATGTCACAAGACAATCAGGGTCAAAGTGGAAAAAATTATACAAGAAATGATCATACAAGACATAGGAAAAGCCCGCAAACAATGGCGTCTGATAATGGAAAACAATGGAAAAATGTAACAAATAAATTATCAGACAACCATGGTGGAAAATAGTTCCTAAAAGGAAAATGTTACACATGAAGCACCCGTTAGCATGTTAGAAAGATAAATATTATTTCAAAACATTTATGTATTAATGGAACTAGTAGTGTGCTAGTAAGAACATGAAGTAGTATAAAATGAAACAATATCACCTGTAATGTGTGAGAAATTAGATGCCCCTAGGAGCCTCGGTGGGACTAGTAAGAGGTACAGTGCTAAGCATCAATGTTACATGTAAAGATCTGTAAAAACTCTACATTCACAACTAGAAAACAAGTTAACGTGCAGGTGTATATAGAAAAATTAATGACATACTAGATATCTGACTATCATAGTAAGAGAAGTGTACATGTGAGTATAAGAAAACACGAGTAAATGCAACCAAGATATGAAATAACTTGTTAATGCATGAGATGGAATGATATCCAATGTGAATGTGGTAGGATCAGTGTGCCTCTTGAGTGGATGTGAATGAGTATGATTTAAATGAGGTTCATTTATAAAATGCCCCTTGGAATTCAAGAATGAACCATAGAACAAGAGTGTGTCATTAGGAAATGGTTTGAGCATGTGTGCTCAATAGATAAATCAATGGATAGTATGATGTGTGAGAATAAAATTCCATAATGATGCATCGTGAAGTGTGGTGCATAAAATTTGTAGTTTTTGAGGTTCATGAATGTAGTATGCCCTCAACAGTCAAGTGTGAACCTTAAAATAAGAGTGTGGCATAGGGTAATGATATGTGGTTTATGCATAATATTGTTTGAGATGCATCACTTTAAGTGGGTTCTTAAGTGGTTTACCTAGGAGAGTAACAAGGCGATAGATGCCACCCCAAGCTTGTATGTGATGACATAAGGACCAAGCTAGTTAAGTTTTAATTTTCCGTTTAAAGGAGCTTTGGAATTTGTGTTTTTAATTTTCTTTTAACACTAGATAACCCAAATTGAATTCACGAGGGAGAGTCTTGCGATTTTATGATTGGGCGATACGAGATTGATATACTCAAATATTTTCAAGAGCTTGAACTTCACGGAAGTCAATAATTTCAAGCTCATTTAAGCGGTTCTCGAGATATTCATTTTCTTTAATTATACATTTAAGTGAGACTCGTAATGATGGTATTTTGAGCTCTAGTTGAATGATGACCTCAATTTCATAAAATAGTGAGAATTATGTAGCATTTTTGGGCCTACGCAAATTAGTTCAATAATCCTAGAGATCAAATAGGATTTGATTATGTCAATCGTCACCAATAGTATCAACAAGCTTGTGTAATATTTTGACAATGGTTGTATTGGTGGTCTTTGCTTGGCCATTGCCTTGTGGGTAATAAAAGTAGAGAAAAAAATTTACTCTTGAATTTATCACAAATCCTTTTAACATCCTTATTTTTAAAGAACCAATCTCAATTATAATAGCATGGGAATACCAAAGCACTTAATGATGTGAGTAGTGATAAAATGATATATATTAGGACTAGTGATATTTTGTAATGGTGCTTCTTTGATCCATTTAGTAAAATATTATGTAGTAGTAATAATATACTTGTGGCCATCATCTGATTTAGGATTTATCATGCCAATAATATCAAATCCCCACAAGGAGAAAGGCCATAAGGGAGGAATCATTTGAAGGTCACAGGAGGTGTATAGTGTGTTAGTGCTCAATTTGATTTCTCCCTTTATTTCAAGTGTTCCTTCAAAAATTTCCTTTGACTGGTTTTTCAATGTCAAAAATACATATGCATTCATGTTTCAAGCAAACAAAATCCCATATTTTTGGTTGAGGAATGTGGTAACTGTGTGGTCACTGAAAATCCTTATGAAATTACCGATTAAAGATCGTGATTATCCTCGAAAATACATCTTGTATTGTTCTTGTGATATCCATTGTAAATTGCACTAAGTCCCCTGATGCTCAAGGATACGTGGCATAATATAAATGGTGGCGCTATGGTGGGTTATGTTTGTAAAATTGCACAATTTACATGAAAACTGCAAAATGCAAGTCTAACTCTCAAACTTGGTGGAATATTCTAGGGAATATCTAAGTTATGAGTGAAAAATGAAAAATAAGTTCTATTTCTTGAAAGAAATACGTGTCTAAATATTGTTGGAGCGGGAAGTGGATATTCAGTGTAATTTTGTACCAAAGGTACATGATAGTGCAAAGTGTAAATATACCTCTGAAGCCTGTCGAAGGAAAAGTGTCAATTTTCTAGGAAAAATCAATAGGAAGACACTCTAGTCAATAGCGTAGACTTTCACTTACGTGAGAAACTATTTAAAAATATAAATGAGCTTCATAGCCCCACCACCTTTCAAATGGAAACATGTGGAAATCCCTCATCAAAAGTCAAGAGGAGGAGGTTCAGATCAAGATTGCAAATTTGCAGTCATTTGAAAGGCTATAAAAATGTGTAAAATGACTCCCTAGCCCCGGAAAGAGCCTAATTAATCCACGTGGATGATCCACATTCAAATGAAGAAAGTGATATCGATGGCTAAGATGGAATGCATTTATGGCTACCACTATTAATGTGTTTTTCACGAATCAAGGTGTAATTCTTAAAATTTTCCAAGCATTTTTAATTTTTACCATTGCTTACGAAGATTTGGGTGCCTAGCTGCATGAATTAGTGAAAGGAAAGGAGAAAAATCAATTGAGAAGCAAAAAAATTGAGCTAAATAATTGGGAAGTGTGAAATTAGAAGAAAGGTACACAGAATTCATAAAAATGGGTAAGTCTTACCTCTACCATTACTAATTCTCAATACTCAAAGTTAAAATAAAATATTCATAAGATGAGGACCCTAGCATCAGGCTTCCACATAGGTTTTAGCATTACCAGTGATTTAGATAAGGTCATGGGCACAAGTTGTTAAATGCCAAATTAGGTGATTTTTGAAGAAGATTGAGTGATCCAAATAAAATTAAGTGGATGACATCCATTGATGCTAATGGCATTATGCTAGAAGATTTTTTCCCACTGTCCATACATGCACATGAACTTTTATGGTTATGTGTGAAGAAATATAAACTAGAAATGAAATAATTATTAGATGGAAGTGGATAAAGAGTTATAAACTTGGCACTGGGGGGTTTTAGGGAAATTATAGGGTTACCAAATTTGGATCAACCAATAATTACTACAGTTGAGTCTACATATATTGATTATGAGGCAAGGCATGATGCGTATGCTATAATGTTAAATTCCCAATTGTGGAAAGATAAAAACCCATATTTCAAGAGAATCAAATAGATTGCCAAATCCATCCCTAGCTACACAATGACTTAAATCCCAAGATATATTTATCTAAACATCTCGTTTAGCTTATTGATGTTGTTTGACCTTTAAGGTGGGACTGATTCGGTACCAACACCCTCATGGCACCATTTCTGGGGATTATTTTTATAAATTGAAGGATACATCGATCTCTCAGTAATGTAGTGAATATGTTTAGATGTAAATACATGATCTAGACATCATCCTTTGTTGAGATTTACAAAAATGGGATTAATAAAAATTTATTTTCTAGGTATTTTCCTAGTTTAAGTAAGCTTTCCATTAAATTTGACTTGGCTAGGGGTAAATATTGATAAAGGATACTAATATTTTCCAATATTTGTTGAAATTGATCGTTAAGTTTTAGTTGGCAAGTTTTTTATAGTGATTTATACATCTAAGGTACAAGACCTTAGTGGTGACTCCATGTTATTCAGAAATTTTGGTAAATACCAGTACCTTAAGCTTCAATTACTGTATTTTTCATTAAGATCTATAAAGCTATAAGGAATAAGGTCCCTTTAAGATAAATTATAGTAGAAAGTTATTTCTAGAGTTGGGAAGAACAAATCCAGTGAAGAAAAAAGTCTGAAATCCCTTGGAGATCAAAGATCTGAAGAAAAGTAGTGCCAATTATTGAGAGTGATCAAAATTTGTTAGAAGATTACTCTAGCTCTTCAGACGGTTTTGTATCAAGTAGTCCTTACACAAATTTATACACTCCATATCGATGGGGTCCTTAATTTTAAACTAATAAGGGTATTCCTCATCTCCCTCCTTTGTTACTTAGACATAATAGGGTGTTTTGTGAGACTGAATCATTAAAGGACCAATACTTTGAAGATCATACACCATTACCTCAAATACCTCTAGTTCCCCATCATTTTAACCCACATGTTGGAACACCTCCTCAAAATAACATGGATAACCCTCCACCTAGACCTCCCTTTGTTGTAAATGTATATAGACCTATAGATTTCTAGGCTATGGTGGGTTATCCTAATGTAGTTCCAAATGATGTGAGGAATAGATTACCTAAGTTTCAAGGGAATAATGCTATCAGTGGTGACCAGCACCTCAGGATTTTTTTTAATATTATGGAATATTTTGAGATTGAGCATGAGGATGTATATGTGAAATTGTTTATTCATACTTTAGAGGAAGATGCCCATGATTGGTACAAGTCTTTTCTAGAAAATTCTATTGATTTATGGATTGAAATGAAAAATGCATTTAGATCACAATATGGGGACAAGACTGATCCAAGATTTCTTCTCTCAGAGTTTGAAAATATAAAAAAGAATCCCAATGAATCTATCCAAGATTTCAATACCATATTCAACAAGACCTTGACTAGATTTCCTATGACATTGAGGCCAAGTGATGAATCCTTCTTGATAAATTATTCTAATGCCTTTGATAAGAAATCAACATATTATCTTAGGGACAAAAACCCTAGGAATTTAAGACAAGATTTCTCCGTGGGAATCAAAAAGTGATAAAAATATCAAGGTAGTAGGAAATCCTCCTAAAAGGGAGGGTGTCAAGTTAATTAATCCTAAAAATCCTTAGGAAAGTAAGGGAGTAGATCTAGAAGAAGTGGTTAAGACTCTAGCAGGAGAAGTGAAAGAAATTTCTTACAAACTTGCTAGGGCATAAAAAGGGATAGGTTAGAATTCTCAGGCCCAACATCAACCTCAAGGTCAAAAAAATTTGGTAATCATCCTAGAGGTGATCATAGGTCGATGATAGAGGAAAGGGGCCCATGGGATCGGGAATAAACAACAACCACCAAGAGAAAATGAATTGGTCCTAGATCCATTAACTGCTAGAGTATCCTTTCTTGAAGAAGATTGTTTGATTGGTTGGTGTGATAAGTGTTTCTTACCACATCTCCCATGTGACCCTACTGAGGAAATTGAAGAGGTTGATGATAGTGTTACTTATGGTGATGTTTGTATGATGGAGTGCAATAATATCTCACAACAAGAAACTAATTCCACTGAGTTACTGAGTACAAGAACAGTGGAAGGATTTTTGGAGTGTATACAATGGGTAATTTCTATCCCATCCACTACTAACTTAGATGTTGATATGGTTCAAGATTTTGAGTTGCCCAATCATGATTTTGAATACTTGAGAACATTAATGATTCATAAGTATGATGGAGGAATTCCTTTTGAGGAGGACAAGTAGCTTTTAATGAATGCAGTGGTTTCAAAGGAAAAGGAGTACAATATAAGAAACAAAACTATTAAAGGGGTAGGGCCACAACCCAAACCAAAAACCCCTATCCTCACCAATATCCTAAAATATCCCCTCAAGAAGGATATGCCAAACAAAAGCCCGGTTATTACCAATAAATCAGGTATCCCTATCCTACCCAAGCCATGAATAACCTCATACCAAAATAAAAGGCAATTACCCTACCTCTCGATACAACATTACCCAAGTATACCCCCTATGATATGGCTTAAATCTTGAGTCAGATCAAATTTATTATACCCATTGTTGAGTTTCTCGAGATCCTGAGCATAGAAGAAGAGTGCTTGAGTATTTGGGATTCAACGATGAGTTAGTGGCCTCGAGTAAGGATGTTAACATTTTTATCTCCCCTTGTAATTATAGAATTGGAAGTGCCACAAGAATTGGAAAATTTGGGGGAATCCCCTAAAGTATATTTAGGCACCTCCCTTGTTGATTCTCAACTTTATGTTGATCCCTTTTACAATAATTTGGTCATTAAAGACAGACTTGTTCACAATTGCATGTTTGATTCAGGAGCTTCATTTAATGTGATGCCCCTTGAAGTTATGAATGAGCTAGATATCAAAGTAATAACAACCTTTGGAAAGTGCACTGCTATGGATTCAAGATAAGTACGAGTAATTGGGTATGTAAAAGGTTTGGTGGTGCAATTAGCAGCTTACCCTGGTATGTTTTAAACTATGAATGTGGTCATTGTTGACTACCCTTTAAAATGGGGTATGTGTTGTCAAGGAAGTGGGATACTAGTGTGGGAGGAAGTGTGTAAATGGATATGTCATATGCCATTATACCAGTTGAAGGGAACCTTGTCAAGTTGTATGGAGAGAAAAAGATGTTGCATCTGATTGAAGATCCTAACAATGCTTCTTATGAAGTATTGTATGCAGATGTAGATGTTAACAATTTTTTTGGTTATGCAGATTTTGAGGAGCATAGTATCAATGAGAGTAAGTGCTTTGAACAATTTGGTGCCCCTTGGACCTTGATGTTTGATGGAGCTTTCTCTAATATGGGAAATGGGGCTGGGGTTGTACTTATATCTCCAAGCCAAGAGACTTTTAATTTTTCTTTCAAACTGAAATTTGAGTGCACAAACAATATTGCAGAATATGAGGCACTACTCTTGGGTTTGAGGATTGCTTGGAGATATGGTATAAAAGATATAATTATTAAGGTAGATTCAAAGCTTGTGGTGAAACAAAGAAACTATATGCTATGAAGAATCAAATAATGAAGCAATACAAGCATGCAATATGGGATTTTTGAGTTATTTGATTCTTTCAACATCTTATACCATGACAGAAATAAGAATGTTGCAGATGACAAGTTGGATGTCCTTGCATCCAGGTTTGGTAATTACACAGTCTCTCCTTACTACAATTATGATGTTGAAATATTGTCTAGACCATCTGTTCTAGATAATGTGAAGAATTGGCAAGTATTTGATGATGATGCCCAGGTACAAAGGTTTTTACTAAATGAAGGAGAATTCACCAATCAGTGCATGGATTGGGAACCAATGGTTGCAAAGTGTGATGGGAAAGAAACCTTGTTTGGAAAGGATATTATTCAGTTAAAAACCAACACCATTCCCAGAGGGTTGGTTGCTTTAGAATCCAAATTTGATAATGTTGATAATCCAAATTTATACTTGAGGGGACATTGAAGAGTTAAATTTTGGAACTAGAGAAAAGCCCAGGAAATTTTGGATAGGGAGCAATTTGAGTAAGGAAGAAAAGAAGTCTTATGTTGAATTATTGAAAAAATATCAATATTTCTTAGCTTGGTCTTATTCAGAATTAAAAGCATATATGGAAGATTTATTTCAACATGAAATACCTTTAGAACCCAATGCTAAACCATTTAGGAAAAAATAGAGGCCTATCAATCCACTACTCTCCCTTAAGATGCAAGAATAATTAACAAAGTTGAGGGATGGGGGATAATACAGCCCATAAGATATTCTTCATGGGTGGAAAATCTTGTGCTTGTTAGAAAGAAAAATGGAGATATAAGGTTGTGTGTGGATTTCAAAAATTTTAACAAGGCCTCCATCAAAGATAAATATACATTACCTAACATGGATAATATGTTATAATTGGTTACTAGATTTGAGTTGCTCTCTACATTAGATGGATTCTCGGGGTACAATCAGGTGGTTGTGAAGCAATCAGAAAGAATTAAAACTACTTTCACCACTCCATGGGGTACCTATGTATATGTGAGAATGCCATTTGGCTTAATGAATGTAGGGGCTACCTTCCAAAGAGCTATGGATGTTTCCTTTATAGGTTACATTAATGAATTTATTGTAGTATATCAGGATGATGTAACTGTATTCTCTAGGAAGATAAATGACCACCTTAGCCATGTGGAAAAGATGTTAATTAGATGCAGGGAATATGGGATTTCATTAAATCCTAAAAAGTTTCATTTGGAGTTCAAAAGGAAAAATTATTGGGGCACATTGTGTCAAAGGAAGGGGTCATGATAGATCCTAAAAGAGTGGAAGCAATTGGTAAGGTTCATATCCCTAAAACTAAAAAAGGATTCAATATTTTTTTGGTCAAATCAATTTTATCAGGATGTTTATTTCCAATTTTTCTGAGATATCCATTCCCATAACAAGCATGTTGAAAAAGGACCAAATCATTAAGTGGGAAAATGAAGCCATCTAAGATTTCAATGGAATAAAATAATCATTGAAAAATTCCCCAATCTGGAAAATACTGATTATAAAAAGGTTTTTCAAATTTTCTCTTTTGCATCTGAAAATACCATTACATCAGTGTTATTAAAAATATGATGAAGGAAATGAAAGGCCTATTGCTTTTTTCAGTAAAGATTTGCAAGTTGCTTTGAGTTGGAATACACTATTATGAAAAATTAGGATTTTTCTTTCGTAAGAGCTACCAAAATTTTAGGCCTCACATCTTGAGTTCTAATATTGTAGCTTTTTTTCCTCACACAATGGTTAAGGACATTTTATCATAGATGTAAGTTTCTACCAAAAGATGTCATTGGGTGAATAAGCTACAAGAATATGATATGGATATACAAACTACTAAATTGGTTAGGGGTTTAGGCCTTGCAAATTTGATGGCAGAAAGAAAATTACAAGTAATGGAGATAAATGAAGTTGAGGAAGGAAACATGGATGTCCAAGAGAAGATGACTAACTCCATATGGTATAAGGACATAATATTTTACCTCAAGAATTTGGAGTGTCCAGTTATTTAGATAAAAATTAGAGAAGGACACTGAAATTGGCCTCCCAAAAATATGTTATAACTAAATATGGGTTGGCTTGGAAAAATCCTGAGGGGGTCCTCTTGAGATGCATCATAGAAGAAGAAGCTCCCAAAATTATTGCATAACTACATGGGGGAGTATGTGGAGGTCATTTTGTAGGAAGAGTGACTGCTCATAAAATTTTGAGAGCAGGTTATTGGTGGCCTACACTCTTTAAGGATGCAACTTTTTTGGTTAGAAAGTGTGAAAGTTGTCAAATGTTCTCTAGTAGGATGAAAGCTTTAGGTGTTTTTCCCTTGCAACCAGTATCAATAGAATCTCCTTTCAAATAGTGGGGAATGGATTTTATTGGAGAGATCTCAGATCCCTCAAGTGCAGGGCATAAGTGGATATTGGTAGCCACATATTATTTCACCAAGTGGGTTGAAGCTATCCCCACCAAAAAGGCAACTCACCAGATAGTCATGGACTTCATTCTGAATAATATAATTTATAGGTTTGGAGTACCTGCAAAAATAGGTTTTGATAATGCTTTGGGATTTAGGGACAAACCATAGTAACTATGTGTCAAGATTATGGAATCAGTATGACATATGCATCTATCTATAATCCTCAGTGGAATGGTCAAATTGAATAAAGTAATGAAAATTTGCTCAAGATAATTAGGAGGACATTAGAAGTTAATAAGAGAAAATGGGGTGAGCAATTAAAATTTCCTTATGGGAAGATAGGATCACTGCTAAAAGAACTACTAGAAAAATTCCCTTTTAATTATTTTATGGAGTTCAAGCTCTTTTACCCTTACATATGCAATTTTCTTCCTATAAGTTCATGCAACAACTTGAAGATGAAGAAGTAAACCCCTACAAATCCAGGATCAATCAGATAGTGGAATTGGATGAGGAAAGAAGGGAATCCCATCAAACGCACCTTAAATTTAGAGAGATACTTAAGAAAAATTATAAAAAGGTGACCCTAGAGCTTTTAGTGTTGGAGATCTAGTATTACTATGGGATAGCAGGCATGAGGAAAAAGGAAAGCATGGAAATTTTGATGCATTGTGGATGGGCCCCTACTCCATTGATATAAGGATTGGTGAGCATACTTTCTTCTTGAAAGATTTGGATGGAGAATTAGTTTCCTATTAATGGTAGGCATCTTAAACACTTTTTGGATTGAACACATGCAATCAAGGTATGAACTCTTGTATATTGTATAGTTTTGTTGGTTTTTTGTTTTTGTTTCCCTTTTTTGTTTTCTTGGTCTACAATGACCATTTTCCTTGGTATCTTAGTGTGTTTTTGTGAAGTATGTTGTCCTTGTTTGACCTAGTGCATGTTTTTGAATAACTTCATTGCCCAATGAACTAAGGAACTTGGTATGTGAAATGTTTGTTTTATGTGGTTATTTTGGAACCCAAAGGGGATGCCCATCCTCGAGTTAAAGCCAATATTAATGCTTTATTTGATCTCACCTTTTATTTCAAGTGTGCCTTTGAAATTTTTCCTTTGACTAGTTTGTTAATGTCAAAAGTACATATGCATTCATGTTTCAAGGGAACAAAATCCCCCATTTTTTTAAATGGGATGTGGAACCTTTTTTCGGTTGAGGAATTTTGTAACCATGTCATCCCTAAAAATCATTATGAAAGAATTGATTAAAGATAATGATTATCCTCAAAAATCCATCCTATATTATTCTTATGATATCCAGTGTAAAATCGCATTAATTCCCCGACACTGAGGATACGTGCCATAATATACATGCTGGTGTTATGGTGGGTTGTGTTTGAAAAATTGTATAATTTACTTGTCAAGTGTAAAATGCAAGTCTAACTCCAAAACCCGGCAGAATATTCTAGGGAAAATTCAAGTTACTGAAGTGCAAAATTAAAAAAAAAAATCATTTCCCAAAAGGAATACGTGTCTAAATATGGTTGGAGCAGGGAAGTGGATCGTCAGGAAATTTTGAACCAAAGGAAGATTATAGTGAAAATCTTAAATATGCCTCGAATCCCGACGGAGGATACATGTCATTTTTCTAGGAAAATTCAACATGTAGACACTCGAGTTAATAACACAGTCTTGCACTTACGTGAGACACTAGTTAAAATTGCAAATGAGCTCCATAGCCCGACCACCTTTTAAATGGAAACACGTATCAATCCCTCATCAAAATTCAAGTGGCGAGGTTTGGGTCAAAATTACAAATTTGCAATCATTCGAAAGGCTATGCAAATGTGTAAAACAACTCCCTAGCCCCACAAAGAGCCTGATTAATCCACGTGGATGGTCCACTTTCAAATGAAGAAAAATATTGATGGCTAAGATGTAACGCATTTATGGCTACCACCATTAATGCATTTTTACATGAATTAAGGTGTAATTATTACAAGCTTTCGGTCATTTTTAATTGTTATCATTACTTACGAAGATTTTGGTGCCTTAGCTACATGAATTGGAAAAAGGAAAGGGGAAAATTTGATTGAGAAGTGGAAAATTTGAGCTAAAGAACTAGGAAGTGAAAAATTAGAAGGAAGGATCACAAAATTCATTAAAAAATGGGTAAGTCTTAGCTCCGACATTACTAATTCTCAATACTCAAAGTTAAAATAAAATATTTTCAAGATGAGGAGGTTAGCATCAGGCTTGCACGTAGATTTGGGAATTACCAGTTATTTAGATAAGGTCATAAACATGAAGTTGTTAAATGGCAACTTAAGTGATTTTCAAAGAAGACCGAGTGATCCAAATAAAAGTAAGTTGATGGAAACCATTGATGCTAATGGAATTTTCATAATAGTTTCTTTCCCATCATCCATACACATTCCTAAACATGTATGGTTATGTCTTTGAGAACTACGATAAAAAATAGAAATAAGTATTGGATGGAAGTGGAGAAATAGTTATAAACTTAACACTAGGGGATTTTAGGGCAATTCTAGGGTTACCAAATTTAGGTCAACCAATAATTATTATAGTTGAGTCTGTATCGATTGATTATAAGGAAAGGCATGATGATTACTCTATAATGCTAAATTCCCAATGGTTGAAAGATAAAAAACCATCTATCAAGAGAATCAGAAAGAGATTTCCATATCCATCCTCGACTACAAAATGACTTGAATCCTAGTATGTCTTTCTCTAAGCATCATGCTTATCTTGTTGATGACATTTGACTTATAAGATGGGACTGATTTGGGTACCAACATGGTGGAGATTACCATCTTTGTGGAATTTATCATAGTGTTTAGTATATTCTAGGTAATATTTTTCCATGGTAGGCCAATAGTATCCTTGATAAAGGATCTTGTATGACATAGCCTTTCCATAGAAGTTGCCACCACATAGACTATCATGTACCTAAGATATCATGGTGGGGATGTCATCAAGTGCTATACATCATTCCTTATGTCATCACGAGATGATGACATAAACTCTAAAAATCCAATGATGAGATATCGTGTTACTTCACATTATACGACTAGCTTCATGATTTTAAATACCATCATGAATGGTTTTTCGATACAAAATGTTATAGAATGGAGTGAACCATTCAGGATGGTCATTATTATGTGTGATGGAACAAGATTCAAGAGGTGCATTATCCGTATATGGTTGTCACAAATGTCAGGTGATGAATGTGGATTTCTTATCGGTGATATCCTTATATATGGGTGGTGTCACACTATCCATAGCATCCACATGATGATTATCTTTACGGGGGATGGTTATGAGAGAGTAAGACTCAAATGTAGCTAAAATATCCTTAACAAGATTATTATATGGTACTAGATGTTCCTCTTTTGTGTGATACGTGTCATTAACTTGATTAATAATGAGTTGTGAATCATTGTGTATGTGGATATGTCAAATTAGGAGCTTGTGAGCAATGGTGAGGCTGAGAATGAGGGATTCATACTCAATGATGTTATTGGTGCATGAAAACCCTAAGTGATATGCAAAGGGGAGATGATCACCATGTGGAGTAATAAAGACTATTCCATGTCGACGCTAGAGTGAAAACAAGACTTGTCAAAATACATGGTCCAAGTCTCCAAGTTAATGTTGTATGTAGTAAATTCATCTCGGAAATAGTCATGACAGGTGATGAATTTCAAAGAGGATCACCGACTAACCGATCAACAACTATTTATTTTGTCATTGATTGATTTTTGTGGGATAAATTTGAAATCAAATTATGTAAGTACTATGATCTAATGGTAAAGGCATCCCGAGAGATGAATTTGAGATAATAGATAGTGCAAGGATCTACTTTGGTAATGATGTGCACCTCATTATTGAGAAGGTAGTGTCATAATTTATCAGCAATAAAGACTAATCCAAGAAAAATATTTTTATATAACTTTAACTTCATTCATAAGAGATCAAAGTGTGACTACTTTTGTAAGATATGGTACTTTTGCATTGAGAATCATCATGTTGTGTCAGGAGGGCCCCTAATGCATGGAATGTGGCTGGAATATACAATATAAAGGGTCGATCAGCCATGGGAGGGAAAAAGAACGGGAGGATTTAATAATTATGATTTTATAGCTTCAAATGCTCACTGACAATGATCATCCCAGAAAAAATTTGTATCCTTTTTCATGAGACACATGAATGGTTGATTTTTATCAAAGCAAGTTGCGTAATGAGTCAGTGAATGGACTGAAATTTTCCTTGTAATGAATGTAATTGATGCCTATTTTTAGGTGAAGGCATATCAAAAATTGCATGAATTTTTTGGGATCAATTTCAATCTTGTGTTGGGAAATAATATAGAAAAGGATCTTGCCAGTGATGATGCCAAAAACACACTTTTTATATTGAGATGAAATTTGTAATGGCATAAGCTTTTGAAAAGTGTTTGAAGATCTTCATCCTAAATAAAATGGTTTCATTATTTGGTCAAGATATCATCAACGTAATCTTAAAGGATTTTATCAATGTAGTCATCAAAGATATGTGCCTTTTCTCATTAGTAAGTGGCCCTATATTTTTTAAAGATGAAGGGAATAACCATGTAGCATAACGTACCCCATGGTGTAGAAAATAAGGTTTTCTCCTGATCTACATTGTCGATTTTGATTTGGTTATAACTAGAAAATCCATCCATGAAATAAATAATTCCATAGCCAGTAGTGGAATCAACGATGGCATTGATGTGTGGAAATGGAAAACTATCCTTGGAATAAACCTTATTAAGATCACAAAAATTTGTGCAACAACAGAATTGGCCATCTGGTTTCATAACTAGTACAATGTTAGACACCCATTCAGGATCATGGGTGACACAAATAAAGCCAACATCTACGAGTTGTTGTATTTCATCCTCGACTAGTAGTGTGACCTTGGGATGCGTTTTGTGAATTTTTGTTGAACAAGCTTAGCACCGGGGTGGAGGATACTATTTTACATGACTACAAAAGGATCTATACCGGGCATATCACTTTGTAATCCTAGGTGAATATATTGGAGAACTTGTGAAGAACTTTTTGATATCCTCTTGCTCAATAGGTGAGAGATAAGTGGTCAACAAAACCATTTATGGGTTGGCGTCAGTACCAAGGTTATATTGGATGGTTTCTTCATTTAATAGAGTCGAATGATCCTCAATATAAGGGTTAGTGGGGATTGTGTCGGGATCATCCGAAGCTTCATTAGACATAAATAATTCCCCAAAGTCGGAAATAGTATTAAGATATGTTTGAAATTATTTCTTGTGATGGAACGAGGGGAGGTGATCAAAATTCCCCATGTATTCTAAGAAATATTCATCAAGTAGCAATATTGTCTAAGTCGGGCCAATCCATAGAAGTAGTATCACTAATGATTTCAAGATGTAGGAGTGGAAGTGAAGAAGTATGTAGAAAAACATAAGATTATCCTTGACCATTTTGGCCTAAACCAAAGACACTAGAAAATCCATAACGAAGCGTATACTTCTAAGCAATACCATACTTGGAGAAATTTTGGTTAATTACATAAGAGATGGGGGTTTCAATGGAATGTTCAATAGAATTACAAAATACAAAGGGGGCTCTACTATAATATTGTAAACAACTCCTTGAAAAAGGAATTTGAGCCTTGTGTGAAGAGTGGAGGGGATCACATACATGACATTGATCTAAGTCCACCCAAGAATAATATAATTATTGGGCATCACATGGCATAGTGTAGGTAGAGTACACGGACCAAAATTAATAGGAAATGTAATTGTACCTAAGACCCACTTGGGAACATTGTCAAAACCATGGATAGAGACATAGGAGGGAGCCAAAGAGGCTTTAGAGGGGCCAATTTGATTGAGAGTTACAAGATCACAAATGTTAAGTCCTGATCCATTATCAACTAATGCATGTTTAACCCAAAAATGATTAACATAATCATGAATATAAAGATGGGGATCATGATCTAACATATCCATATAAGGCAACTCATAGAATGTGAAAGTAATGTGCTCTTCAATGAAAGATAAGACTGGAGTGGATTTTTAATATATATAGTGAGGAAAAGTATGAGGATGAATGTAGGTATTGGCCAAATGAGATCTAAGTTTATTTACATAATCGAGTGACCTTATAAAAATGCATGAATGAAAACATCCATGATTAGAGGATCCTATTAAAATGATGAAAGAAGTAATGAAATGAAGACCAAATAGTGTTTGAATGAGTCAAGTTCACCAAATTATTTTAAAAATATGTAAATTTGTGAAATCCTAATATTGTATTATGATAAATAAATTTTATAGAAAATATTTGACACAAACAACAAGTTAGATAGAAATGAAACCCTAGGTCCAAAAGAGAGGATAAAATAATGAGTTGATTCATACTTGATCCTTAAGTATTATGGACTGGAAGAATGATGAGCGAGAAGGAGAAGATTTTCCCAACCGCACATAGAAAATTATGGAATTTTCGGATGAGGTGGGACTAGGGCACATTGAACATGATTATAGCATCTAAGCATCGAGAGAACACTAGTAGGCACCTATAATTATACGGAAGTTTATAAATTTATTTTTGTTGTGTCACAAGGTGGTTTCTAACCTTTGATGTTGATTCCCTATATGTCATTGGATGATCGTTGTATTCAATTCTAATCTACAAAACAAATGATATCCTATAAAGCCCCAAAAAAAATTAAGTTCTAAAAACTAAAATATTGAAATGGGGAGTCATACTAACCTTGATGGTCACCCGATAGAGTGAACTTAAAACCAAGCATTGCACTAGATATCAGACTCCATGTAGTTCTTGTGAAGTGTGTGATAGAATCATTCCCTAGGAGGCCCTTATTCAAGTGCACGTGATAATAGGAAATAGCTAGATTTAACAAATGTAAATAGATGTGTGGATGGAAAAATGAACTTCCCCTCCTATGCATGTATGCAGAAAATGTAGTCCCTTATCCCTTGTATAAGTACTAGATGGATGCATTTAATTCTCTTAGAATGTCTTTTGACGTAACCTTAGGTGTTGATAATATATACTTAGAGCTTGTTCCTTTATTTTTGTCACATAGCTTTGTATTTATATTATTCCCTTGGTTTAATTTTGCAATTGAAATCTAGAATGATGACCCATAAGAAAAAAAGGTGACGAAAAGATAAAAGAGTCCAAAAAGAGGTAAGTAAGATAGAAAGAGGACAGGGGGCATCCGGAGGGGATGAGGGTGCCTAGGAACCCGACAACCTAGCTTAGTCTTGGTGTCCATATTCATAAAATATAAAGAAATAAAGTATCGAATGGGATTTACGGTGTGAAAGACTATAAAGAAGACTATAGACAAAGGAAAAAGGCTAAATATAGTTTTCAATTACTAGTTTTCTCACTTAGGAATCATATGAATGGAAGCATGTGTTTATGGACCTATAAATGTACCTAAGTACTTGATTTTTCTCTACATCAAGTCATGTCACTTATCCTCCCTCGATGGTAAACTGGAATCAAAACCTCTCAACTCCTTGCAATTGTGACCTTTATACTATTAACATACCTACAACCATGATCTTAGTCACATTTAACGTTCTTACTTCCATAATTAACCTCTCCATATTTCATCGTGATGATTTGTAATTATAGGGTCTTCTGTCATTATCCCATATATGACCTTGAATATAGGCACCATGTCTCTACTCATAGCATATTCCTTATGGATCAAGTCCTCCATCTAGGTGGGAACCTCACAATCATTACATCCATCTCCCTTCTTATCTACCTATTGAAACCATGATAAGTTTCCATACGTGTATCTTGTACATATTATTTCCCCTCCCTAAGTGGTTTACTTGGCTATCCTCAACTCCACTATAAAATTAAAAATAAAATCATGGATGTTGATTACAGTTATCTTATCCAAAAATAGAATGCTCCCTCAAAGGATAGTTGTTCAAGAAAATTATCAAAAGCATAGACTAATCCCTTAAAGTAAAACTATCATATATTATTCCATCTAAATCAAAAGTCAAAAATCCAGAGAAAATGTTCAAAATTGTAGACTACTCCCTCGAAGGATGGCTACAATCTTATATCATGATAGGAGAAGGTATCCATTGATCATACTTTTAAAAATCTAAAAATAAAAATAAAACTATAAAAAATCAGGTATCCTAGAAATATTCTCACATCAATCATCTTTCCATCTATAGTAATATTCCTACATTGATCGGTTTATGCGGTATTTCTCAAATCTGACGTATATACCTAGTATAACCACCTAAGGAGAACCTAATCTCCCGTCAAGCTACATCCAAAACATTTTTCATGTCTATAGTAGGTGTATAAGCACACCTTCCATATTTCCTTATGATCATAAATATAACTAATTATCATTAGTTAGGTGCTAACAACCTGTCATTAGCCATAAGTGTTTTACTTTGTTCATGTTCCCTTTCACGTTTTATCTCTAAAATAGTCCACAATCATCTTTTCTACATGAGCTCTTTTCTACGGTATAGTGTATTTCGTATATCTTAGGTCACGACCTCGAGGTTGTGTCTTATCTCTGCTTTCATCTAATCCGATCCAATTGTGTCCTCCCATTTTCATTATCTTATGACCAAGTCTAATCATCATCTCTACCATCTAATCTACCGTATCATGTCCAATCTAAATCACATCATCAAGTATCCTCTAAAGCTAATCACATCTAATCTATATTTACCGCATCATTTTCTATCTATCATCCTCAAAAATATGAAACCATCAAATCATTCATATCTATGTTACATCTTAATCCACCATATCAATTTAAAAACATATATAAATCATATCAAATATCTAGATCAATCATGTCCATGTCTATAATCTCAATCCATCACATATAATCTAAATCTACATCATATTATATCATATATATCACATTATGAACTATATTTCATCTGCATCATCTAAATCAACATCTCTAATCTACTTAAAACATCATGTCATATCCATAGTCTCATCAAACATCAACATCCATCAAAATATCATCATAAGCCATCACATCTAGCTAATATACTCATCAAAATACATGTAAATCATGACAAAATCATCATATATATATATATATATATATCATAAAATTGTGTGTACATCCATGATAGGGCTCTCTTGGGCTCTGTCTCAAAATATATACATCTAAATAATCAAAATATACATATGATATTCACCCGCTTACTCGTTGAACACCAAATTAGATACCTGAGTCTTCACAGGGTGAGAGTCTTTCCTCCTTCCTTCACATTATTCATTCCCCTATTGCACCTCGGTTGCACTACACTCACCATGATCCCTAAGGCCACTTGTCTCCCGAGGTTGTCTGTCAAGCCTATTTCCTCCCTCCATCTAGATATGTTGCATAACACGGAATATCGAGTAACCTCGTTGTAATAATGTGCTCATAATTGTGTATCTCCTCACCTAGCACGTAGTACTACTCTAGTGTCACAATACTATTTGGCGTTATTTATCCTACTCCTGTGAGGATCCTAAAGCTTCACTACCCATCACCTTAGATGCGGTACCACTGATCGTTGTATTTTTTCCCTAGGGCCTCTCTCTCTGTCTATGGTACCTTTCTGATACTATATAGCCATGTCCCTCTTATGGCATATCCTATCTAACTCCTAGAGAGTCGTATCCAACTCCACCTATAGTATATATATCTCAGCAACCACTCCTCTATCTTCACCCTCTCATCCTACATGCACTACCACCTCTCCTCTTGTCGGCATTGTCTCCTCTCCTCCTACCTGTGATCTCTCCTCAACTTCTTGGTGTGCCCATGCATACATCATCCACTCTAAAAATCCCTCGCCAACTCCCACATCATCATCATTAGTATTTCAAGGCTCTCCCTCCTCCACAAATGGTTCTCCCATCACAAGAATAGGTAGGTCCCTTTATGTCTCCTCTCGTCTGTATCTAATTGGTGCTCTAGGTGCTATCTATACTAATCCAAACTGTCACATCACCCATGTAAATTTGGATGCCTCCACCATCTCTAACCTCTACCACGAACCCATCTAACCCTTCTCATCCACATAGCTATATATTCATGCTAGGCCATGTAGAGAAACCTTTATACAACCTCCATCTAACCTCCTCCACATCAAACCTCCCTAATATCTCCTTGTACCAGTCCTCTCCTTACTCCTCTCTATCTCGAAGCACCTCATCAGATCTCCATCGTAAAAATCCCATTGTCATCTCTATTTCATCAACTGTCACCCATGGAATCCCCGGAGACCTCACCATAGCTTTATGCTTGTAGGCCTAATAATGATTTAGAAATACTACATCCAATATTGACCTCCTCTCTATAACATAAATCCAAAACTCATGATAGATATATGCTAGCAAAGTTATCCCAAAATAAAATGCCATCCTATGCTCCACATTATCATCTAGCACCCTGTTAAATTCCATGGGAATCTAGCCCCCACTAAATCGTAAATCATAACACAAAATTACCTTCATAATCAAGCATATCATCCAGATCCCCAACGTTACTAGTTGGTATCGTGCCTCAATATGGAAAACCCCTAAAACAAAATCAATTTGCGGGGCCTCTGCTCTAAACAATTATGTCAATGCATCCATCTTCCCTATGTTATAATGGGAACTATCCTTTCCCCCTAAATCGGTAGTCTCAAAGTATGATACATTTCCTTTAGCATGATCATCATCTCCCTTATCTTGAACCATAAGGTATTGGTCCTTGGATCCCATATGTTTATCAAGGCTATCATAATCCCTATGTCTCTGGGCACCCTCTCGATAATGGAAGAATCTATCAAATCCCACTTTGCCTCTAAATGATCCCACTCTACATCTCTAATATCCCCCTAATCCTCTCACACATGGTAGAGACCCTGTCTCTTAGATATAAAGTGTCTCTAGCACGAAAACCAATCAAACACACACCCCTTGGCATCCAATCATAAAAATATCATCATCTTCCATATACTCTAATAAAAAATAGTCCCTATCTATCCAATTGACACCCCCTTTTTCCATTCGACACCAATCTTATACAAATCAATTTTTTTCCTACCACAATCAATGATGTAAGCGTGTCTAGTTGTTACAAACCACTCCTTGGCACCCATTTTAAATTAAAAAAATCCAAAAAATGAAAATAACAAAAAAATCAACTAAAATTAATTAACTAAGATAGAGTTTTGAGGCTTCTTTGCTCTCTGGTCCTATGACACTTCTTCCCTCCTCTATTGGCTTCCATCCTGCTCAAATCCCACACTTTTTCTCTCTTGAAGCTCTATATATTCAAACTCATAATGTTTAAAATATCCTTATCAGTTGTCTTTGTTAATTATATATTCGTGTCGACCCCAATATTTGGCAACCAACCTAGTTGTCGTTGACCCAAACCAATTCGATGTCGACTCACCCAAATCATCGTCAACCCAACCCTATTTTACTCTTTTAATCCCCTCACATGAAATCTCATCATCAAATTATAGTTTCTTACCCTTTAGGATTGTGTGTGACCCATAACACACCTAGGCTTATCTTGTGTAGCTCACCTTGCCATATTTTGGCCTATCTATGTGTCTTACCACCACATCTAGTAGCTTTGCTCTATAACCATCTTTATGTCGCTCTTGGGAATCATAACTCATATAAAATCCCACTATTGTGGCCATATTTTCATCCCCTTCCCACCAAGATGTATATTTTTCACTTCCTCATATCTTAGGGACAACACATGCTCTTTTTCCCTTCTTTGTTACCCAACCATCTCATCATACCGTTGTCTTGACAATCCTCACATTTTATTACGCATACTTTTGATGTCTACCTTTGACCCATTAGTCCCATGGCTTGAACATCTATCCAAGAAGATTCCCATTGGATTCCCTCCATCTCGCAGTGATATTTTCCAACTCATAAGATTTGTACGCCATTTATGTCACCTTCATCATAGGCTATTCTATGCCCCTACCGATGTGTTTCCAAGGACACTGCCATATTTTTATTTCTTTAATTTTCTTTTCATATCCTACCAATGGACATCCTCCTTCACTTGGGGCACATACCTATCTCTTTCAAAATTGTAATCAATTCTTCTTTATATTATCAATCCATATTTTGAGGGGGAGCACCTCAACCATCATCCTTCATCACTTATTTTTTTTATCTCGTGACTTGTTTAATATAAACCATGTAACAAAAAAGGAAAAATTTAGACACCAATTTTTAGTACACTTATTCGTCATCCCGCATTCACTCCATTTCATTGTCAACTCACACATTTCATACCTCTAGCCCTATTTAAATTTTTATTTCCCTCCTACATTCCATTTTCCCTAATCCTATCTTAATATTATTATTAGTCATCCACCCCTAATTATATTTAATTACCCCTAAAAACCTATTCATTATCCTAATATTTCCCATAAATACCCCCATTTTTGTCCCTAGGATTCCACCTCCACTCATTCAATGCCCTCTTATCCTCCCACTACCATTTATTCTCCCCATGCAACATTAACTCACCCAAAACAACTAAAACCCTAATTTTAGCCCCTTTAAGGCCCCCATTTTTGAAACAAACATCACATCCACTTGCCCAAGTGCATGGTGTGTGGCGATCACTAGTGACCCATCCAGGTCATCATTCACCCTATTAGTATACTTCTACCCCTCCTTTATTTTGATGAATTTTTTTGAGTCTTTTGCTATCCTGCGAGAGCTAGGTCTATGTAGTCCTCTTCTAGTGATCAAAAATCTTCAACTTGAGTTGTCTTGGAACCTTTACACATCTTTCATGGAGAATTGAATATTTATTGTTTACTTTGAATCCTTCATTATATTATTTCCTCTTTTTTTCAAGTATTCTAGTCACCTTGGATCCCTTTCCTTGCACCATCTTTCATTGATCATTTGTCATAGTCTATTTGTCACAGTAAATGATCCCTCCCCGAGGACATCATTTACTCTACATGGTTATTGTGAACCTGATCCACATCTTCCTTATTCTCTCTCTTCCACCATCTCATCCAGGTTGTTCTCTAGCCCCATGTAATACCTCGTATGTTTTTATCTTTTTGTTTCGCACACTTGTTACTTTAGACCTCATCTCCATTATCTAGATTAGCCATCGTTCCTCGGTCATCAATGATCTAGTTTGGTTTCCATAGATCCTATCTTTATCCACCATTTTTCTATCTCTATCATCATCTTGCATTATCCCTACAACTTCTTCTTCGGTGCTCGGATCCTATACATAATCTCAACATCGTATCTAGCTTGAGATCCATATATAATTTCTTGTACTTATTTGATCCGTTACATTGCAGTCATCATTGATTATACTAGTCATTATTAGGTTTTCATCAACTAGACTAGGTTTGAATTTGTTATTATCATTTATCTTATCGATAATTATCTTAACATCTTTATCATATTCTATATATCCGCTTTATTATGTTATATGTTTCATCCATATTATCCATTATCATTTTCTCATATATTTGTATCAAAGTGGGTTGACATCCATTCCTAGGAAGTTACCACTTCTCGGGATTGACCTAGTTTAGTAACCCACCATCTTATCTATTAATTATTTTCTTGTTTAGATTCTCTTTTTTGTGCATGTTATCGAGCTTGCTGTGGAGAGGATCTTTTGTGCCGATATTTTCACCACCATCATCATCCCCATCAGGAGGTCGCCTTAAATCCTCCCATAGTTTTTGAGTTTATTTATTTCTTGTATCCCTTTCATTAACTTGAAACAAAAGTGGGAAATCTCATCAAACACCTACACTAAGAAAGGAACCTATCATTTCCTCACTTACTTGTAGGGTTACAACACTAGAGAATATAATCAAATATTCTTCTCTAGTGATAAAAAAATAGTAGAAAGGAAAGAAATTAGCCTTTAAAAAAAAGAAAAATAGTTTTTAATTCATCTGAAAAGAGAGTAAATCATCCTTATCTTTTTCGAGGTATATCTAAAAATAATGGTTGTCAACCCTAGATAAGAATCAAGATCTCATAAATATATTGGAAGTCCCACGTCTAAGAAAATCATACTTAATATCCCTAGGCATGTTTATTTCTCTTGTTAGTTAATTTTTATTTATTTTTGCACTAGAGGGAAACTTTTAGGAGTTCAATGATAGAAATGATAAACTACTTTCTGAAATCAATACATTTTTCTTCACTCTATAAATATTGGATCTTGAAGGCAAAAAAAAGTGAAATAAGAGGATTTATAACTTCCTCTCATTATAAACATCACAGATTTAGCACCAATAGTCTCATATGCCTTTCTTTGAGTCGGTATGAAATAATTTTTATCTATTAATATTTATCCATTTTGTGAATGTAATATTCTCTTGTAATTTCATGGCCTTATATGATATATAGTATTACTTTAGTTATAGATATACTATGGACCATCATGGCATTTTATTGTAATCTTAATTTTTTTATTTCATGGGTGAGGGCCCTTGTAGATACCCTCATGTTTTACTAATTCAGTAAAGTTAATTAATTAATAAATAAAATTAATTGATGGCTCGATTATGGGTTCTAACATCTTCTTCCCCTAGTCTATGTGACTCATATGATGCAATTTACAAGCTTCCTTCTCTCATGTTATGTGGACCTAGTGGATTATATACCACTCCATTTGTTAGCACCTAACTTTTTGTTCTTCTCTTTGAGTTTGTTTATTGTTCACCCTCTTATTCATCATCCATATAGTGGAGTAATTACAACCTACATGCAGATTTTTCTTTGGCCTATGGGTGAAAAATAATTTCTACATGTTCTTCTTAAATGCCTCCAACACATATGTGACTACTTTGTTGGTCAATTCACCACCACTTATTTTGTATCATAATTTGCATTATTAATTTACCTCATGTGAATCATCATTTATATTACTATCATCCTCAACATTGTTGTAGAGAAAATTTTAGTGGTGAATTTTCGTAAACTCATGAATATTAGGGATTTTGGAAATTGGAAATGGCTAATTTTCAGCAGTCGTCTCCCACCCAATTCACCTAAAATTTCCACTGATAAGTCATTTATATGGGTGAATTTTCCTACTATTTATATGTTAAATTAACTTATGCATGTATTTCACCAACATTTCTTATCATTGTACCTCATCCAAGAAAATTACACCTGCCAAATCACCTTTACCATGAAATGTTTTTTTAGAAATTCGCCACCAATTCAAAAGTCGGTTTTGGAGATTTGCCACCCATTCTAAACTAATTTTTCAGAGGGGCTCTTAAAATGAACCTTGAATTGTTAAATGGATAGCTCATCATAAAATTTAGCATGGTGACTTCATCATCTCCATTTTCCACCTCCAAATGAAGGCTATCCTCAATTCTAGTGAGTGTGAAATCAAAATATGCCCCCAAAATTGTGTAAGGTAACCAACAAAAAATAGAATAGGCACCATCCTCCATCAAATATTATAGACATAAGTAATGTTTCATTACCAAGAACTAGACTTTACCTCTTTCTACAATTAGAATTTTCCTTGGAATGTGTTATTCATTTCCAAAATTCTTCATACACGTATCACATAATTTTTCATTTTAGATCTTTTTTTCCTTCTTATCATCAGTGGGGATCCTTCCATATTAGGTACTCAAATACTAGGTCATAATTTTTAAGTACCCAAATGTCATCGAAAATTATTATGTTTAGGTTCATTTAAAACCTAAATATGCCCCCATTCTCATGTGAAATTGTTGTTCCCTTGATGATTTTATTAGCAATAAAATAGGTTAATTTGTATTGAATATTTGCAGTGACTATTTTAGGTACGAGATATATAAATTTTTATTTATGTTTACCCATATGAATTAGTGGCATAAATTTTTGCTCATCAAGTGTGTAACAATCCTTTTTCATGTTTGTAATTTCTAATATATGCATAGTATACTTACACATTTGGTAGTTCATCGTCTACACCAAGTTCTCCACCATTTTTTCTTCATCCATCACCCTTTACATGCTTGTGTCCACCTTTCTTATTCCTATGAGATGATGGATTAGGGTGGTAGATAACTTATTATGGTGTATGGTGAAGTATAATTGACTAACATGGATGCAAAATAAAATAAATCTCATGAACTTGGTTGCACACCTAAAGTATGGGAGTTAAAAATTTGAAACACACCGAGAACCTCCAACTTCATGCATCATTTGATATCTACTTAACTCTTTTAATTTACACCCACAACACCTTTTATTAGGTATTCATACTCTAGGTTATTAAAATATTTCTAGTGTTTAATGTCTTTTATCTTCCACCATATATACTTTGATCTCTCACCTTTCCCTAATCCAACATTATTTAGGAAATTGAATATCGAGGATGCCCACTTCATCTCACTTTTTTGAGGTACTTTTTCCTCCTCCAGGATGAATCTATCTCATCCACATGGATATATTTTTGGAAAGTTTTCCCCAAACATTATATGGATCTTCTTCTCTACCATTTTGGGAAGTTATATTGTAATAGTTACAAATGGATTTTTTTCCTTTCAATCTTCAATCTTCATTTCTTATCAATGGTAGAAATCTACTTTCAAAAACTTAAAAATTGAAAGTTCTCAACTTTATCCACTCCAAATTTCTCCCAACTGCACTTTTTCATCCTTTTTCCCTAATATATCTTTTTCTTTTAAACATTGGTCAGATTCACACAATCCCTCAACCTAAACTCATAAATTCTTCACATATAACCCTAGCACTTTCTCTCCTTCTTGTCTCATTGATTGTAATATTTCAATGTAAAAATTAATGTCATCTACTTAATGGAGTGGGTATTTATTATTTTCATTTGTCACATGTTACTATAATGTCAAAATTTTATGTCTTAAAATTTATCTTATGCCCAACCATTTTAAGACCATATGTGTTTTTAATATTTTCTATACTCTCTCTCTCTCCTTGGGTGAAACAAACATTCAGTGTTAATTTAACCTTTCTTGTACTTCTTCCTTATGACCCTGACTTGTATCCAAATAGTTGATTTTGAGGTCATCCCTAATCTCTATTTTCTCTTCCCCGCAACTTTATGCATACGGTCCTCCAACAAGTGACTAATCCCTATGTAAGGTAACGTCTTGTTCCATGCACATGGATTACGCATATCCTTCTCTCCCACTTGGGCTTAACTATTTTTTCTTCATCTCTGTGAATGAATTTTCACATAGTCACCATTCTTAAATGGTTGGTTTCCTTTATGTGCAATGTGTACAAAAATTTACATTTTTACTTTTATGTGTGCCTACAGAGCACACACTACCAAAACTTAATCAAAAGATAATGAATAGTCCAAAATAAATGGTGTTATTAACATACTTTCCTTATGTGAACACATCATGGCTTATACAAAAATAGATTTAAAAATTGGAAATAAATATATTACATAGAGGGAAATGACTAAGGATATATCTTTTAGGGTGGATCAAAGAATTTTATTAACTTTGGAATCCACGATGGTGTTGTTAGGAATCGTAGGGATTCAATTGACTATCATTTGCATGCTCTATGATAGTTTTCCATCAAGTGTGTGTAGTTTGCACAAATTTCTCTCTAGGATATTATTTATGATGTACATGACCATAAAATTTATATGCAACTTGTTTGGGTGTTTTTATATCGAGAATTGTACAGGATGATGTGTGCACCCTCCCTTATCACTTTTTCCTTGATGTTTTTATCATGTCATGTTTTTTTATCGGCCTTCAGCAACCCCTAGCTCCATTCTTTCCAACACCTTATTTTCATCTAGTTATTTTAATACCTCGAGTATTTAACTAATGGTCATTCTATCATCTAAGTTATGTGCGTGTGCTATGTAAAAATAAGGCACCCGAAAATTGATTAGGAGTACTGCCTCTCTACCAAAGACCAATTGAATTGGAATCAACTTCATGAGGTGATTTTATATGGTTATATATGCCCATAAATGGAAAAAAAACATGGTCATCCCACTCTTTGCACCTTATATCACAAATCATAGTTATTGTAGTTCCTATGATATTATTGAATGCCTCCACACTACCATTTTCATGACAATGATACAATTTTATTTTTGGTTCACCACCATAAATTATGTCAATAAAATGTAAAACATTTCAAAAAGGAAGTGATACTTTAGTCACTATTTATACTAAGTGGGTAGCCATACTTGTTGATTATATTTTCTCATTTAAACCTTGTCGGTTTTGTTAATGTGTTATCCTTTATGGGTGTCACCTCTTCCCACATAGTTAAATAATAAATTGTGTAATGATATACCACACTTTGGTTCAAGTTTGATAGTCCTTACAAATTACAAATCCCATTTTAAAATGGATCTCCTATGCATATGGGGAATAAGGGAACCTCATCTCCTCAACTAGATTTGCTAACTCTTTGATACATATCACACTTGGTGATAAAAATTTTAGTTTTTTTTTATAGAGGGGGCCACCAAATCATAGAGAAGATAAAAAATTGAGATGTGGCTTCTCCATCATAGTGCCCTTCTACTATGAATTCATGTGCCTCACATAAAAGTTTTACACACTCATGTTCCAAGATACAACACCAAAAGACTTTGAATCATAATAAATGTATAACTCCCCATTAATGAGATGGAAGGTGGATGCACATAATGGAAATATCTACTTCTCACTTATTTTCCATCATTTTGGTGCTAACCCTAATGTACAAAATGATAAATTTTCAATTAATTCTTCAATAACTCATTTAACACTATGTAGATGTGATTTGTAATATAATCCTCAATGTCACAAACAAATTCTTAAATTTTTTAATTTTAGATAGATGGTCAAAACCATGGTTGATATTCCCTATCTTTACCACCACTAAGAAGTTGAATTCTTGAAAAACAATGTCCATTAACATATGTTCCCATGAATAACATGATTATTTTCTAGTAAATTCAATTCCTAAAGGTTAGTAAAGAACTCAAATTTCATGTCCAATAATTACAATAAAAAAGTTGAGTACATAGATCATAATCAAAGGCATCATGCTTAGCCATCATATAGTTGTGCTCTACAAATGATAGCTTTCTACGGTAAAGTATATCATATGATCTAAGTTTCCCTCACTGAGTTAGACATGAATAACCCCTATTGTCATTCTTAAGGCATTCATGTGAACATGGAATGGTTTTTATAGTTTGGGAAGCATAATATAGATGGGATGACCAAATTATCCTCTAGGGTGTCAAAGGCCTCTTCTGGCATGTCATCCACATACATGGGCTATATTTTCTTAGTATTTATTCCAAAGGACCTACTACCATTTTGTATTCACTTATAAAATTTATATAATAACTTGCGTGCCCAAGAAATGTGTACACATTATGTTAGTGTTATGTTCCTCAAGGTTTAATATTGCTAAAAAAATTTGGGTTAGACAACATTCTTTCCTAATAAATTACATGTCCTAACAGGACCTTGAATGGTGACATAAAGACACACTTTATTATCTTTATGTAAATTTTTAGTTACATACATATCTCAAACATGAAACTCGAGGTTGGTATAGTGACCCTCACTAGACCATATATGGCCTAATCGCTAAGTAGACTTATAGGAACTTTTGAACAAAGTTTTAAAACCCTCAATAATTATGCACAATAAGACTATAAACATATTATTTAAACCAAATGACATCATATTGTATGAAAACATGCACCATTATATTGGAAATGTAATCTTCACCTTATCTTCTTACACAATCTATACTTGGTAATATCCAAAGAACCCATTTTTGAAGATATAGATCTCACATATTGATACCCCTCTAAAATTTATTTAGTGAATGGAGTGGTTTTTACACCTTTAGTAAATTCATGTTATAACATCCCCATTTTAAGATACTAGAACAAGGGAATTTTTTTTTATATATGCAACGTTCTCTGTATTGAATTATATAATTCAAACACACGTTCAAGTTTTAATAATTGTTCTCTGTCCAATTAATGTAATTTGGATCACACAATTTCTTTTTAAAACCAATGTTCTCTATTCACATATTTGCAATATGGAACACACATTCAGTGCCATTCAATCATATAATAGATACCATATGCTGCTGTAAATGACTCGAAGAACTACCGATCTCCCATTTTATGGCTCGGAGTTTCAGCGATCTCTCATTTCATGACTCGGTGACTTACCGATCCTTCATGTTAATCCATGCAATGTATAATAAATATACCGGGTTCTTTTACCATTTCCGGTTATCGAAGTGATCCATTTAAGAAGCCTATCTGAATATCTGTTATTGATATTCATTTGACATCCTGCATCTTAAACTAGGTGATTAGGACAACGCAACCAGCACTTGTGATACTTTGGCCAAATATTTTCACATGCTTTGCATGATCATATTTCTAGATGTGATACACATCATTGGATACGCCCTTCACCTCACTTCGAATGGTGGTCTTTCCCGGTCTCTCGCCAACCCTTCCATTTAAGGTCAAGCTCTAACCCCAACTAGCAATATGAACGAGTATAGGAAGTTACTCATGGTAACTAAAGGTACGCAGACATACGGTGTCATCCCTAGGCGGCTCTGTGTGTCTAGTTACCTTTAGTCCTTTGGAGCCACTCCATATATGCGTTCGCATTCCCATCCCCCATCTAAGAACTTAGTATCCAGCTCATGTAAACTTGATGATTTGATTCGGGAGGGCATTGTAATATGTCAGCTATAACATTGTGTCGTCACGAAGGCCCCGCCTTCATGAAGACACCATATTGTAGCTGGCATATGCCAATGTCCTACAAAATCCTCTCATCAATAGTACACATCCAGCTCAAGTATGATTTGACTATAATCTTAATATTTAAGATCAACTTTCAGCAGCCATGCTGATCCTTTAACCTCATTCTCGTTACAGTTGTATGTAGCTAAGAGAGAGACTTAATTTGTCTTCTAGCTTAATATACATCCCCTTCTTCATACCGAAGGGTTGCATATTCTCTTCTTGGTTCCTTTCTTTACTCTTCGGACTAATCAGTCCATTACAGATAATGTAATAAGTTTAACCTATTAAACTTAACCAAGTTTTACCCACAACTGTAAATAAATTCAGAATTCCATCTTATTAGACATCATTTAAATGAGGTCTAATTCTAAATGAGTTTATTCATTTATTCTCCCTAACCTTACTTCAGTTAGGTCTGTTAACAATAGATATGTTTTTTCCATATCTATATTTTCTGAATTTGAACATTCGAGGCTACAATCGAGTCCGAATACAAGGTTCAGCTGCTCCTATGTTATTTGATATTCCTTAGCTTATAAGCTAATCCCGAATACCTTTCAATTAAGAGTTCATATTCACCTAAATCCATTTTAATGTCAATTTAAAATTTATCTTAACCCAAGTATGAACTAATTGCACATTCCAACGTAAAAGTTGTATTCAGGTAAAGAATAGGTGTTTATTCCTTTTAAATCTATCCACTATCATTTGAATAATTCCAAATCAAGGAATAATATTATATTCTCAATCTTATTCAACAATATCAAATTGATACAGCCATTAAATATCACACTTTTCCTTGTATTCATCCATAAGTTTTACAATCTATACATTTGCCAGCCCAAACGACTGGACTTCGTTTATATCAAACAACATTACAACTCATAAAGATAGAAGAATGTAATTTCTTCCTTTCTCATTTCCTCGTAGAGGAATAATAGCTATCAAATACAATCCATCCTCAGCTAATCAAAAGAAGTATCAGAAAACAACCATGTCTTCGTTTATACTCAAGTTCCATCTGCAAAATTACTTACACGGGTCAGTTCATTGAACTGAGCATATTAAGCACTTGTCATTAAAATGAGGTGCTTTTAATTAACTGTCTCAATAAAAGAACCCTACTTTTATGAAACGTTAAAATGAACATCATCCAAGAATTAAGTACCGATAAGGATGAACAACGCATAACAACTCAATCATCTAATTACCCTCCCAATCAGAAAAGATAGGATTACTCCCTTTTTCCCAATAATTACTACAAGAAGTAATTTCCTTCAAATAGTTCCAGAATTAACATCTGTAAGAACTAAAACACAATTATGCATATTGTTGTCCCAATATAAATGCTGTAATTTCCATTCCTTACAATAGTTGTAATTTCAAAAGATAGAGTTTAACTAAAAATTCAACCGAACTACTTTCCTTTGCTTTCATACAACTCATCGGATTTCAAACAATCAAACGCTGAAGAGAAAAGTAAACAGCAATTAAATGCAGATGCTTAAACCAAAGCAGTACAAAATTCATTCCATAATAATTATAGATTTCCAACTGTATGAGAGAAGAAATGAACATTAATTCAAATTATCCATCCACACTCTCTTTCCTTTCATCATAACTGTATGGAAATTTTAATCCAAACGTGATATCAATCAATGATAACAGTCCAAAGAGAAATAAACAAAATCAATAATCGAATAAAAGGGAGAAGGATCATATTACCTCTTCTCACTGTCTAACCAAATATCCATTATTTAGAACAGACATATTCCAATAGTATAATTCATTCTAATAGTATATTTCAGTATTCAAAAACTACTATTACCTTTCCAAAAAGTTGACCAGAGTTCATTGCAACTGGTCCGTAAGCATCAGTACCAAAAGAACCTCTAAACGCAATCATTTCCTTTTAAATATTTCACTCTACAGACATTCACGTCTAGATATAAACAAGCAAGAATGTACAGCTAGTTTTATCAGCAATCGTTTCATCAAAACCAGCATTTCAGCTAGACCTGAACAACAAGAATGTACAGCCAGCTACGAAATTATGAGCTTCATCATAATAGTAAAAAGAATCATTTTCCAAACATTCAAAGTAAGAATTCCACTTCAGTTTAGTCTTGATGAAACAACAAGAAGTCTAAAGGGCAGTTCGTATAGGTATACATTCATATATATGCAAATAATTCATCATCCAATCCAAAGAAGACTGAAATAGTAAACTCTAATCTATCTGGTAAATATCCAGATACTCAGTTCCAGAATCAGGAAATAATTCTTTTAAACAAAATCTTTCATGGATTTCAACCAAACACGGAGGCTTTTAATCGTTTTAAAAGGAAGTGAGAGTAAAATGATGAAACAAGCCCACTGTTCCAAGAATTTATATTCTATGCGCTATATACCCTCAGAGAAAATAACTCACCCAATAGTTCCATCTATCATTCTCACGGTTCTTCAAAAACCGTTCACGCACAGAATTCAGAAAACAATCTCCATATCAGTATTATTTACATAAGACCGAATCCATAATACACAATAAAATCCACTTACCATTACCTTCAGATTTCCAACAGCAAAAGAGAAAACTTAATTCATTAATAGTTTTAGTAAGAAAAACACTCATTTTCTTCAAAATGCACAAGAATACCCAAGTCGTATTCATCCTTATAATGACAGTTCAACCAGACATACACAAAAATCATCTCATCCTTCCATTTTCACAAGGATGCACGAACTCAAGAGTGATACACGCATAGCTAATGTATTCATAAGCACAAACTCATAAAATAAAATAAAAATGAATCCCCAACACTCAAAATGAACCCACACATCATGGGCAGTATATTCGACTCAATCATTATGCAAAGAATGCTCAAGTCGCATACAACAAAAGAAAATGACTCAACCCAAAAATCACCTCAACATAACAAAGAAAATCAAATAACCAAAACCCCCATCATAAGAGCAGGGTTGTTTTAATGAGACGATTAAGCAAAAGCAAGCGGTTTAAGGAGAAGGGCTTAACATGCCTGTATTTTTTTGTGGTTCGAAGAAAACTGCGTCCACTGGAGTTGTTTCTCTCCATGACATCCTCGCTAGGATTTCCAACCAGTCCACTAACTTCCACAGGCTCAAAAATAGCCTTTTCTTTTCCAAGAATAGAGATAATAACCAAAATACAGCAGGTTCGACAGAACCATGGAAGAACAAAATGCAGAGCAACTAAAAACCCGATGCACACAACAACAAACAATTCTTTCTCAATCCTCTTTCCAAGGCGAGCTGGTCGCTAAGACCAAGGTAATTGAATGCATTGAATGCATTACCTTTCCTCATTCCTCACGCCACCACCAACTCAGGTTGGTGAGTTTTCTTTTTTTTAATTTTGCTTGCAATCATAGTTTAGCTTCATAGCTAGTTGGATGCCTCCAACTTTTCCATGTTCCCGCCAAACTTGGCGCTGCAACTTGTAAGGACTTCATTTATTGTCCTAATAAATTTCCAACCTTCCCTTCTTATCCATTTCCATTCACATGGGTCCATACGTCCCCTTCCATAAGTTAGGAATAGTTTAGGATTTTTAATAGTCCATATCTAGGTTATTCGCCTAGTTCATAGGTTAATAGAATTTACATCTATTTTCATCCTTATGAAATTTAAAAATCCATATAGGGTAGTAGTTAGGGTATAGGATTAAACTTAGTAGTAGGTTAGTGTTTAATCCCATAGTTTTTAATTAATAGTTTCCAATCAAGTCTTTCTGACTGGCATTCATATTCAACACTATGCAGGACGTTTCGTCCTATGTTTCACATACCTGTGCCACTCGCATCTAGGCCCTTATTGTCTTACGTTGTCTAGCGTTACAACAGTGTGTGGTTCAAGAATCGAACCTTTTCATTGGAATCTACGTACTCAAATATTCATATATTTAATCAAGTGTTGTAACCTTTATATCAACCTTCAGTCTGGTTTTAGACTTCGTTCTGGTTTTAGAAGTAAATCGACAAAGCGATCACAAGAAGGCCACATCATACCTTGGATCAATGGAATTAATTCAAGGTGTGGTGTCAATCAGTCAATGAAAAGAGTTCATCAAGCATACGACAAGTTTGTTGTCTCATTAGCAATCACACAAGCAATAATAACTTCTTCCCAAGCAAACAAGGGTCCAGATTAGCAACACATTCCTTTAAGATCAAAAGATGTGTCTTAACATATTTATCTTCATTTCTATAGTTACAACATCATGAAAAGTGATTACCATGCTAGCTTACAAAAATTCAAGGCATTACACATGTTATGCAAAGTGCCTTAATGTAAGAATCAATCAATTTACAATTGATCATTCATAACAAGAATAATGTTTTAATACTTTCAACAACTAATAAATGCTACATGATATCTCAAATAAATAATAGGATATGAAGGCCTAGCTATATAGGTCAGAACATAGAATATCTTGATGTTTATAAAAGTTGAAAAGAGGGTTTTTAGAAGTAGGGGATTCATTTTGTTCTAACTGTACAATTGATCATTCATATAATGCTTATATAGATGATTTGTTATGAATTATAGAACTAGAAACAGAGTAGGGGTGGGACCATATAATTTATTTTTTCTATACCTAGAAATATATAGTCTTGGAACCTTTGACAGTTGGGATTTAAAACTTCCTATGTGCTTCACTTTCGTATAAATGTTCTTCATTTTATGTTACTTTTTCTTGGAAAAATTTGGGATGAATTATAATCACTTGAAATAAACTAGAAACCCTAAAAACCTGCAATACCCTTCATAAAAAAATATCAAACTAAAAGGAGAAATCATGTGTGGGGTAAAGTTGGAATACCCTTATCATTCAACCTAGTAGAACCAATCCAAGTGTTTCCTTACATGTCCTCATGTGGGATCAAACCACATGTTTTTTTATGTTCTTGTGCAAATGTGTGTGCTTTAAGAAAATCCCCTATGGGTTCACTCATGTCTCTTAACACAAATAGTGTGGACTAGAAATATAGTATAGAATACCCATTGTGGTAGTAGTGTGATGTTGTTTGTTTCAGCGTCATGACCTAACCCTTTGTTCTTTGAAATCATGTCACAATGTTTGGAGTGAATTTTTTTCTAATACATGGCTCTATGACCTTTGTATACTTAGAAATAGAGGAATATATACTGATATCCAAATAAAAATCCTAGTTATTTGGGCAACTGGATAAATTTTCGCTCTCGCCCCATTGAAGTTTGTGTGCACTCAATTTTAATTGGCACAACTCCTTGGTTACATTTTTCCTTTGGCACCCCTTCTTTTTCTTAAGCACCCATGCATGCTTTCTATTCTCTCCTTCCATTTTCCTCTCCCTCTTTGTTCCACTCCTCCCTTTCTCCCACCTTTCTTGCTTTCTCCTTCTTCCTAAGAATCTTCTTCACCCCGCGTGGGTCTCGGACTTACTTCAATCAGCTAAGTCCCTAGCTCTCTCACACACTACACCAATTAATTTGTAATAGTTGTGCCTTCACCATGCATTCTCTGCTCACCATTTTTCTTCATTTTCCATCCATGCATGCCCTTGTGTGCCTTCCTTCTATCTTCTTGTTGTGCCTCATTCTTCCGCGTGTGTCCCTGTACCCTCCTTTGTACCCTTCTATTCTAGGTCATCTTCTAACATACTTGAGTGTACTGTGTAAAACCAATCAAAGCGCACCAACAAGGTGCCAGATCCTTATAACAAATCAACAAGTGACACATGGCAGAAATGAAAAATATTTACACAGTTGGTCATCATTCCATCCAATCAGTGCGTGCCATGTGTTTTGTGTGCACCAAAAACTCTAACATCTTCTCGATAGTCGTATCGTTTGCTACATATGTGAGATCAGCATACACCCAAACTTTTCTAAGATATGATGACATCAACTATAATGCCGAGAGATTCAAATTCAAATTCTTGGCCAATCTAGTAGGTGAGAAATGGGAAAATGTCTTTCTAAAAATTGATGAGCAGATCTGATTACTCCAACCACGTGATTTGATATGATCCACACTTCTTTCTTCTCCAACACACCAAACAGGATTAGGGAAGCGTATCTCACAGATCTCTAGGTGGATTTACAGGAATTCAATGCTTCTTGTTGGTGGTTGTGTTTCAAATTCAGGTTTTCCCTCATCCTTCTTTTCTTTTTCCTCCATGGATTCATCTATAAATGTAAGAGCAATCCTCATTTGTTATGTTGGACACTCTGATCCTTACACATTTTGCTAAGGACTCCATAATTTTTGTATTTTGAGTTGTAGACCTCTAGATCTGGCTCTTGCATGTGGATATTGGCCTCCTTCATCATTGTAACAGCTATGTGCATTTCTGGAAGTAATAGAAGCATCGTTTTGTGACTATTCTCTTGTCCTAACATTTTTTATTCCTTCTTCTTGCCTTTTCTTTTGTGTTGTGTGTTGGTTGTGCTATTTCACGTCCCTTGTAGTTCCTTATTTGGTTGTGTTCCATGAGAACAATATGATGAATATGTGTTCAGCTGTGCTACTCGTGCCTAGCCTCCTTTCACGCATTTTCCTTTCATTCTCACTCAGAATAGATAGTGTTCATCCCTCTTTTCTGGTACTATCACCTTTTAGTGTAGTTTACTTTCATGTCATCCCTCTATCCCCGGTCCCTTAGAATTATTAGCTTAGTTTCCCTTTCAACACTAGGAATACTAGTATCAATATAAATAGATAGAGGAACTGACCTTCTCCAGAGATCCATCCCAAGTGCACAAGGTCCAAAACCTTGGGGACAGTTCCATTGTGGTCTCAAACACCTTGGCCCTTCTAAGATCTGAGATGCGGGTGCACGTTTGAGAAACTAATAGTTTCTAAAGCACACCCTAGGGTGGGAGAGCATTGAAAGCTCAAATTTCATATCTCTAAGTTCTGGTGTGTGGACTTAGTATTTCAGCCTTTAGAGGCTCATTTCAACACATCTGATGACTCCCAACCATTTAAAATCTCTGATTTAGCAGATCTTGAGAACCTTTTAATGAGAAGAGTGCATAAAAGAAGAAGTGCAGTAGATGAAGATTCTTTTGAGTACCTCTACCTATCCCCAAGGAGAATCATTTGTATAAATCCAAAGTGCGAGCATTGTTATCTCCCACACTTTATACCCATTCAACTCCTCAAAATAGATAGCCTACATACCCTGCAATGGTGCATCAGCAACCTCCTCCACTTAGGAACTTTTCAAACTTTTATGGAGGAAGTCCCTTTCATCTGGTTGTGCAACATGATATGTTGAATGTCACACTCAAGAGTATTCCATACGTTACTGGTGAGAATAAAGTCACCCCTTGAGAGAATATTCATGATATAACAAACATGTGTTTAGTTTATTTGATCACACATGATGATGTAGAAGTTAGGCTTCTTGTAGCCTCTTTCAAAGGTAAAGCACTTAAATGCTACCAAGGCCTAAGACTTGGATCTATCACCACCTAGGATGAGATGGGAACATCTCTTTACAATTACTTTGAAGATAAGCCAGATCACTTATCTCTAGTGGAGTAACTGACAACAAGAAGGAGGGCATCTAACGAGTAGATGACTAATTTCAACATCAGATTTCAGAAGACTTGGGACATAATCCCTCTTGTCGTAAGACCTATAGCCCAACATGCTTTCATGTATAATATGAAGGCACTCAAAAACAATATTTCATTTATGATCTAATCCATGGGAGGTAGGACTTTACCATCTACTTATAGTATTGCAGTAAGGGAAGAAAATAGTCTTATTTAGGCTAGAAAGTTGGCTCCTAGACCGCCTATGCCCTTGTTCCCAAAAATGTCACAAGCACCCCAACCTTCTCGTGGCTCCTGCTCTGCTGCTCCTAAGAAAAGTACACACTAGTTTCCTCGACATCCTACTCTATAGCACAATAGAGGGAAGATGAAGATTTGAAGGCCCTGATTATAAATTTATCAAACAAAGTCATATCATTAGAAAAGTAATAGGTGCAAGCCTATAGAGGTAATTCTAATCAAGCACATGGCCAAAGTAATCAGCCTTGGTAGAATCAATATGGAAATAAAAGATACATGCCCAATCAATAGAATGATAGATGGCAACCCAATGCACATCTACCCTTGCATTTTTTTCCTCTTGCACCTTCTCTTCTAGCACCTAGTGCAATTTGTGTGCTTGTTACACTTTCGTAATGCTTTGGCACAAGAGTCGAATTATGCTTCCTTGAAATATGCCTCATAGTCAATATCATTATGCCAATACCACACACACCAAAGCCTTTATGATCCAAAATTCTTCAGTTTATGAGCCTTCAAAAAGCACCCCAAGAAGAAAATCTAGAAAAACAAAAGATCCTCTAGAGACAAATTTGATGTTCTTTGGCACGGAGGATTTCTATGTAATCAACCAAGTTGCAAAAGATACAAACAGACCACGTGCCCAAGTTGTGGATAACACAAGATATAAGAAGAGAATGTTAGAATCTAACACACATGTCATGATCCCAGCAATGCAAGCAGATCCTAAGAAGCAGAGAGATGCAAACAAGGCATCCAGTAGAAAATGTGCTTAAGTCCCTACACAAGACGTGTTGTGCAAATCTCCTTATAAAGCAATGTGTGCTCCTCCTTTGGTAGGTCAAGCCTCTATTTTAGCTAAAGTCCAGGCTTTTGCACCTGAACAGTCAAGAAGGGATGTTGTTCCCTAAATGCATAAGACAGGGGGCCTTCCATTTAGCATTGTTGACCAAATAAAGAGAACAAACATAAATGTAACAATGTGGGATGCCCTCACCATTCCATCTCATTGGGATTTATTGCATGAAGCTCTAGCGTAACTCCCATGCGATGATCTAGCTATGTAGAAGCCACAAAATTCTATCAAATTATATCAAGAAGAGGAGAAATAAGTAAGTAAAGTTGTTAAAAATCCACCCTTTTATATCTCTTTGATCATAGGAAAACACCTAGTCCATAATTTAATGATTGACTCAAGCGCTAGTACTTCTGTTATGCCTAAGAAAATAGTCAATGTCTTAGGTCCGAAATATAGCCCTTTTTCTAAAGGATTCCTCAGTAATTTGATGGTTCAATTGTCACCACCTTAGGATTCATCAAGGATCTTGAGTTAACCCTCTATGGATGCCCAAGCCCGACTATTACTCAAGATGTGTCAATAATTGACCTACCTTCTTTGTTTGCCCTATGTCTATCAAGAGACTTTAATTCTAAAGTGGATCGTTACTTGTCTTCGTATTGGTCTCATATTCTACTCAAGATAAGGTATGCTACCTGGTTTACCATACAAGATGAGACTATATTTTCCTATCATATAGATTAATATATCCCATCCCCTCTCCAATCCAACCGCTTAATACAAGAAGAACAAGCTTCAGCCTCGAAGAGTAGTCTCTTCCACCCTTTGTCCCGCATATAGTTCTTAATGAATGGGCAAAGAGGCACCATAAATTTTATCCATATGAAACTCAAGAATTGAAAGCTTATGAAACTATGCTTTGTACTTATTTCATTCTAGAAGAATAAGCTATCTTGTCATGCACGCTCAAGAAAGACAAATTTCAACCTAGTATATGGAATTTATACTTTGATGGATCCAAAAGAAGAAATTGTGGGGAGCAAGAGTGGTTCTCATTTCCCCTAAGGATGATAAATTCTTCTTCATACATAGGCTACAGTTTACATGTTCTAACAATGTGGTAGAGTATGAAGCGTTGGTGCATGGCTTGCTCATTCTTGAGAAGAAGAAAATTAAGGCACTACGATCTTTGAGGACACAAAAATGATTATCCATCAAGTTAACAACAAATTCCAGCACAAAGAATACAATTCTCAAAGATTATAAACACATATTTTGGGACCTCCTTGAGAGCTTTGATGCTCATAATTTGTAGGTGGTTCTACACAAATGAACAAAGAAGTCGATCGATGGTCGCGCTTGGTTCTGAGCTTCTCTCTGTCGAGGACTTTGTCAAAAGAAAACACTCAAAGACATCAAGATGGTGATCGAAAATCCATTCTAGACAACAACACCAGCTTAGCAAGTGTTTGATAGTGACGCATAGATCATCTATTTTATATAGAATGAAGTTGATTTTTCATCAAGTATGCAAACTGACTTGCATGACATCTATGGTGACCAAGTGATACAACTGAAGAAAAAAAAGTTTCCTAAAGGGCTGGTCACCTTAGAGAAAATGTTTAGCCCGATGATGAGTTCAAGGGTGAAGAAAGGTACATGTGCGCTACATAAGAAGATTGCTCCTCGGTCCACTATTACACACGGAAAGATTTGTTTCTCGAAAGGACTTGTACGCATGATGAAAAGCAGGCCTTCATTTCTCTCTATCAAAAATATAGTGATATCTTCTCATAGGAGTAAGAAGACCTCAAAGGTTTTGATCCAAGTGTTACTCAACACTCCATTGACCTTGATCCTAATTTCAAACCTATCGTGAAGAGACAACAACCAAATCAATCCAAAGATAGAGCCCTCATGAGAAAGAAATTATCCAAATATATTAAGGCAAAAAAATTCCTATCAAATATTCTACCTAGTTTGCAAATCTGGTTCCAAGACATAAGAAGAATGGTGAAATTAGACTCTGTGTTAATTTCAAAGATTTAAATAAGGCATCTCTAAAGTATCATTACCCTTTTCCTTCAATGGAGAAGATTCTGCAGACTATGGCTGGCACGCAAAGATTCTCCATGCTAGATGGATATTCATGTTTTAACCAGATCCTAGTCAAGGAAGAGGATCAATTCAAAACAACATTTACGACCAAGTGGGGAACATATGCATATCAGAAAATTCCCTTTGGTCTATCAAATACGGGCGCCATATTTCACTGTGCCATGGATATTACCTTCAAAGGATACATCAATGAGTTCATCTTGGTTTACCTTGATGACATAACAATCTTCTCAAAGTAAAGCGCGGATCATATATCGCACCTAGAAAAGTATTTGAGATATGTAGAAAGTTTGGGGTGTCTCTTAACCCCAAGAAGTGCAATTTTGTAGTGGTGCAAGGAAAGCTCTTGGGCCATGTGGTTTCAAAGGATGAAATCATAATTGATCCTAAGTGCATTTCAGAAATCCTATCTCTTTCCCTACCAGTGCACAAAAAGGCCCTACAGTCCTTCCTTAGTAAGATCAATTTTGTTAGGAATTTTATCCCTAACTTTGTGGGACTGGTTTAGCCCATCACCTTGATGCTTAAGAAGGACATAGCCTTCAGATGAACAGAGAGAAGGAAGAGAAATCTTCAACAAAATCAAGCAAGATATTGCTTGTGTACCAACACTTATCAACCTGGATTATTCCAAGGATTTCATCCTTTATGCTTATGGCACTGATGTAAGTGTTCCTATTGTCCTAACACAAGAAAATGAACAAGGTCTAGAAACAACTAGTCACTTTCTTCAGCCAAACATTGAAGGATTATGAACTAAAATATAGTCATATGGAGAAGTAGGTATTTTCCATCATGCGTACGCTCAAGAAAGTCAAGAGTATGTATGCCACCAACCATATTAAGGTGTTAGTCTCCCAATATTCTATTAGAGACTTCATCATGGGAGTAAAAATCAATGAGAAAAGAGCATGATGGGTGACCAAAATCATGGAATATGATGGGACTATAAAATCCACAAAGTCGGTAAGAGGTAGTGCACTTTGTAGGAAAATTTCGAGGATGCACATGATTGAGCTCCGAGGCATTATTATTTCTAGAAGGTCTTCGACATAGAGATCTCGAGGAGAATACAAACTCTAGCATGTGTGACTAGATGAACAACATAATCATATTCCTGGTCTAAATAAAGAAAAGACAAGACATCTGAGATTACAATCTATCCCTTATGTGTTCATTGATGGACTTCTCTTCAAAAGGAATATTGATGGCATGCTGTTAAGATGTATGAATGACACGAGGACCAAATAAGTGTTAGCATAATTTCATGATGGATTCTCTGTGGACACTTCTCTACCAAAACTATAGAAATGAAGATCATAATGGAAGGTATCTTCTAGCCTACCCTATTTGCAGATGCACACAAGTGGGTCATAAAATGTAAAGAATGCGCTTTCTTCACGAGAAAAGAAAATATTGGTAGCACTTCCCTTTGACCAATCCAAGTGGATCATCCTTTTTCATAATGGGGTCTCGACTTCATAGACATGATCAATATTCCTTCAAGCATTGGACATAAATGGGTGTTGACAGCTATAGATTACTTCACTAGATGGACAGAAGGTGTCACTCTTAATGAATCAACTAAGTTAGTCATCATTGACTTTATCAAAGGTATAGTCACAAGGTTTGGCATTCCTAAACCATTATCTCTGATAATGAAAAATCCTTCCTTCGTACTAAAATCACCGATTGACCTCTAAGTCTCGGGAATTTACTTGAAGACTTCTTCCAACTATTACCCTCAGGGAAACGGTCTCAGCGTAATCAACAAACAAGAACTCCGATCGAAATCATGAAGCACACAATGAACACAGCTAAAGATAGTGGCATACAAAGGTCTCGTATGTGCTCTGGGTAGATAGAATCACAGTAAAAAAGGCAATAAGAACTTCACCTTACAAGCTTGTCTATGGCAAGAAGGCTACCCTTCCTTTGATACTAGAACTAAATTTGTTAGTGCTTGCCTAGTAGCTAGAATTTAAAGGCGCAAAACTAAAGAGAAATCGAATAACAGAGCTGGCTAATCTTGAATAATCAAGGAACTCTACCATGATCAAGCTAGAACAACATTAGTAAGTAACAAAGAAATGGTTTGATAGAAATCATAGGCCTCAAGCTTTCAAGGTTGAGGACTTGGTTTTAAATTGGGATGCCGACAGAGCTAAACTAGGATGCTATTCAAAGTTTGACGTAATTTGGAGTGGTCCATACATCATCAGTTCCTGCAAGGAGGATAACTCTTTTGAGTTGACTCATCTTGATGGAGGCATGTTACAAATCCCAATAAATGGGATCTATCTCAAATTCTTCCATTGAGTGTGCTACATCATGTTGTATATATTAGAGTAGTTTCAATTCCTCCAAGTGTTGTTGGCACACAAAGGTGTTTGTTTGTACATAGTTCTTTCTCCTTGCATGCTTCTTGTGTGCACTCTTCCGTTGCTTCCAAAATGCTGAGCTTCTCTTAGTGGTTGCAAGATTCAAAACAAAGTCAATAAATGATCTTCAAATGAATACAAGGGAAGTTTCATGATTGCATAAGAAGACTCCATGCCCAATGGATGCTCCAAGCTACTATTTTTCTTTGTCTAGAAGGAATATGGCCCCAAAGTCTCCAAAACTATTATCCAAATAATCGTCCTAGTTATTTGGGCAACTGGATAAATGTTCCCGCTCTTAGTTCCCCATTGAAGACTACGCACACTCAAGTTCAATTGGCATGACTCCTTGGTTGCATTTTTCCCTTGGTGCCCCTTCTTTTCCTCAAGTTTCCTTGCACACTTTATGTTCTCTCCTTCCTTTTTCGTCTCCTCTTTATTGCACTCCTCCCTTGCACCCACCTTATGCGCTTTCTCCTTCTTCCTAAGAAACTTCTTCACCCCGTGCATGTCTTAGTCTTACTTCACATAAGTCCCTCAGCCCTCTCGCATGTTACACCCATCACTTTGTAATAGTTGCACCTTCACCATACATTCTCTGCTCACCATTTTTCTTCATTTTTCCTCCGCACGTGCCCTTTTGCACCTTCCTTCCTGTCTTCTTCCCATGCCCTCCTTTACACCTTTCTCGTGCTAGGTCATCTTCTCGACATACTTGATCGTGCCTCCCGTAACCATTCAAAGGATGCCAACAAGGCACCGATCCTTGCAACAAATTAGTAAGTGACACATGGCAGAAATGACAAATATTTACACATTTGGCCATCATTCTATCCAATCTATGCATGCCATGTGTTTTACGTGCACCGAAAACTCTAAAATCTTCTCGATAGCCGTATCTTTTCCTACAAATCTCATATCGGCGCATGCTCGACTTGTCAAAGAGCTGCTAACATCAGCTACAGTGCCAGAGATTCAAATTCAAATTCTTGGTAGATCTAGTAGATGAGAAATGGGAAAACGTCTTTCTAAGCATTGATGAGTAGATTTGATTACTCCAACCACCCGATTTGATATGATCTACCCTCCTTTCTTCTTCAACACACAAAATAGCCTTGGGGAAGCATATTTCATAGATCTCCAAGTGGATTTTCAGGCATTCAATGCTTCTTGTTGGTGGTTGTGTTTCAAATTTAGGTTTTCCTCCTTCCCTTCTTCCTCCATGGATTCATCTATAAATGTAAGAGCAAGGCTCATTTGTTATGTTGGACACTCTAGATCCTTATGCATTTTTCTAAGGACTCCATACTTTCTATATTTTGAGTTACAGACCTCTAGATCTAGCTCTTGCATGTGGATATTGGCCTCCTTCATCATTATAATAGCTTTGTGCATTTCTAGAAGTAATAGAAGCATCATTTTGTGACTATTCTCTGTCATAACATGTTTGCATTCCTTCTTCTTTCCTTTTATTTTTTTGCGTTGTGTGTTGTTTGTGTTATTTCACATCCCTTACAATTCCTTATTTGGTTGTGTTCCATGAGAATGATTTGATGAATACGTGTTCAGCTTGTGCTACTTGTGCCTAGCCTCCTTTCATGCATTTTCCTTTCATTCTCACTCAAAACAGATAGTGTTCATCCCTCTTTTCTGGTGATATCACCTTTTAGTGTAGTTTCTTTTCATTTCATCCTCTTTCTCTAGTCCTTTGGAATTATTATCTTAGTTTCCCCTTTCACCACTAGGAGAAGCAAGAGTATAAATAGATAGAGGAACCGCCTTCTCCAGAGATCTATTTCAAGTGCACAAGGTCCCACAGCTTGGGGATGGTTCCATTGTGGTCTCAAACACCTCAGCCCTTCTAAGATCCGAGAATCGGTTCAAGTTTGAGCAACCAACATATACTATTTAATATACTTGAGTTCTTCAAACATATGGTGGGGACTATTATAATTGATGTGTAGTTTATTTAAGAAGATTTTGCAGAGCCTTGAGTTCTTTTGGCATTTTATTTATAATATAATGTTGTAATAATTTCATGTGAGTTATAAATTGATATTAACTTGTTTAAATATCCTTTATTAGGTGAATTATTCTAATAAGGTCAACCCTAGGAAGATGAAATGGTCCAATAAAGGTATTAAAATTAAAAATAGATTCAAATAATGTGAATGTTCTAGATTGTAAAAGTGGGTTAGGACCGGATTCTACATCCTAAGAAAATTGTGTGGTCCTAGATAGGGGAGATGTGATGTCATTTAAAAATTTGTAGAATGATGCACATATCCAATTTACTACTTTGATTAAATAATATTTCCTAATTAATGAAAAATATTTGTGTAAATATGAGAAAGCCACTAAAGAGATAAAGATATATAATGATTGGATTCTAAATAATATTATTTTTCTTACCAAAGGAGCATAGATAAACTTGGAATTGCAAGAGGACAAATTACTAATTTTTTAATGTTTACATTTTCTACTCCTTTAAGTGTGTAATTAAAAATTACATGCTTAAAGGGAAAACATACATGAGTGTACACACACATTGTTTATTCACTTGAGAACTATTCTCTAATGTATTGGTGTTGAAACACTACATGATGAAACATGTAACATAGATTTTATTCCATTTCTATGATAGAAATTAAATCATAACTCAAATTGTTTGAAATTGAATAAATTAAGTTTAAAAAGGAGATGCAAAACATGGAAGGATTACACATATTCATTCTATGGAGGGATGATATACCATTCTTGTTGTAATCTATTGATTTGAAATTTTGTGAGATGCTAAAGGATTGGGCATGATTTATCCCCAATTATTTCATAGGAGAAACTAGAGTATTGGGTGCATATAACCTAACACTAAATAAGGGAAAGAAGAACAAATGTACCCTTTTTGAAACTTGTAAGAGAAGAGAAAGGACATCCAAAAAGAACTAATCTGTTTTGATACCTTCATTTTTATAAACTTATGGGATAAGATAAAGACAACCTATGAAGAATTTAGCCACTTTGATACCTTCCACAACACCATGAACCCTATTATTGCAGATGGATCTAACTTAAATTTCATATTGTTGTAATTTTGGAACAATAATAAACCATAAAATGGAAAGGATATACCATGCCCCCTATAAGGTGTTGTAATGCTAAAACTAAGTGTATAGATTTTATCTTTCATAAGGGAGAATCAGTCACATTCCCTCAAACAATGTTCTTGAACTTGTGTTTGAGTAGTGTAGAGGAGAAGGTCTAAAGTAATCATGCCCCATATATCATGCTCTAAATTGAGTAATTTTTATCTAAATTTTTAAGAAAATCATGTACATAGTTGATAGAAAATGACAAAACTAAAAAAATCTTATCCCCTTTATCTATGAATATCTATCTCGATCAAGACCTTACCATGGTCTTGACTATACCATAGTGTTTTGACCTACTTTAGATTATACCACATTTTACTATTTTTTTGTTTTTTTAGGATATGGACCCTATAAACACCTATTATTATATTTTTAATCTATTTATATTTGTATAAAATATCCCGATGCTTTCCCCCTCTTTTGAGGCACATGTGATAAAGCATTTGAGTGTGCAGATCAAAAGAATAAATGTGTATGCATGTGTGATAAGTCTGATAATCTACATAAGATCACATAGAAAATTGGAATGGTGGCCAACTATTGAACTTGTACCTAAAAATTGTTTCACAGTGGAAACCATGGTGCACAAAGAGAACAACATGCAACACAAAATAAGAAATAATAAATGTATATAGAAGTAATAACAACATTGTAAAAATTTTCAATCATGTCATAATCAAGAGTAGTAATAGTACATAAACATCCTAGTAGAAATAAATTGTATCATAAACTAGATTAGCAATAGTATAAAAACATTATAGTATGAATCAATTGTGTCATAAAATGTATTAGTAATAATATAGAAATAGAAACAATAGTGTAGAGACAAGGCATCAATGGTATATAAGCATAAAATTGTCGAGGTCAAAGCCATTAATCAAATATTACAAAGTTATTTAAATATTATGAATTAAACTATCATAAAAAAACATAATAAATAACCATTAGACAAAGAACACATATTTAACAAGGAAAATCTCATATGATGTAAAAAACCACGATCAAAACTAGATTTCCATTTACAAGAAACATAAATATTTACAATCCAAAGAACACTTTTTCACCACTTCTCTCCATTTTACATTTTCAACTTCAATTGATTTTACTAGGCCCCAAGATCCCTATATATGTTGATTTTACAAGTATGTCTTCTCGTGAAGCACCCTGCCACTTTAAAAAAAAAATCATTTTAATAATCAATTAACATTATAACCTAAATTTTATATTAAATAAATATAATTATTATATATTTTATTTATTTATTTATAAACTAAAGTTTATAACCTCTATAAGAAAACTTAAGAGGGGATTAAAACCCTACTTAAGATTAATTTTCTTATAGTATCCCACTTAATATTAAGTGTGATTTATATGACAACATTACCTATTTTTATAATAGGATTTATAATCCCTAAACCATAGTGAAAGATTACGGTAGCATATCACATTTGAAGGATTTATACACCTTCATCAAGCTAAACTTACTTTTTGGTACAAAATAATTTGGAATCTATAAATCGAAGTGATGATTTAGGCTAAGCATGATTTTTGAGACTACATCTCACAATTTCTCATGAAAATCTATACAAGCATCTCTAGGAGCCTTTTATAAAGTAAGGACCTCCTTTACAACATGATGCTTTATTACTAAACTACACAATAAACTTAGAGTGATAATTTTACTAAGATCATAAAAAGATATTTTACAATGCTTTAATTGGAGTATAAGTATAGATGCAAAGAAGAAAATGTGTGGTCGGTCATTAGGAGGTGGCATTGTCATGCACACTCCTCAATGGAAACTTTAAAAGGCCAAACATTACATGAAACTTGCAAAACTTCATGACACATAATGAATTCATTAATATTTCTACAACCGGATCTTTAATAGTGAATAATTGGAGATCTATATCATCAAGCAGTACCTTCTCTTGGATGGAATGCATATGTATCAATATATGATTTTTTCCTTGGTGTTAAACTAGATTATTAGTGAGATCAATAAAAATCTGAATATCACAAAAATAGGTGTACTCCTTTAACTTACAAGTGAATTTATTCCAACAGTCGCTTTAGCCATATGACTTGTTTCGATGCTTCTATTGACTTCTATATTCTACCTAAGTAGAAGAGATGGAGACTTTTGGCTACTTTTTACTACTTAATGTAGAACATCATCAAACTCAACCATTCCACAATGTTAAAATGAAGAAAATATCACAAAATTGTCAAATCTTGAAATTTTAATCACATAACTCTCTATTCTATATAACTCCTTTCCCACTCATCGGGCCGGACCAACAACTGGAGAGATTCAAGTCACGAGTTCCACATATGCCACCGGGTCACTCATATAGAATCACCAACACCATAGTAATAATTATTTATATTTGTTTCTTTATTTTATAGTTATATGCATTTCCATTGAGTATTATTGATTGATTGGAAGATCTAACTCGATTCAAAAACACATCATGGAATCTAAGGAAATCTCTCTATAGTCAAAAACCTTCAAAATCATGTAATTTTTGGATTAAAATCCCAATTTTGCCTCTGCAATAATTTCATCATGTAACTCAAGTCTACATTATGATAATCCAACTATCAAGCTTGTTGAAATCAATCAAAACCTTCTATTTCACTTATATCTCACAAAATTATCCTTATTGGCTTCTTAAGGAAATGTTGAAGGTGAAAACTCATTGGGTACAACCTAGGACTCCCTAAGACAAACTAAAATTACTTTTGGGCACCCATTTGGCCTCCATTTATTATTACCAAACCTTATCTCTCAACTCTCAAATTAACTCGACATTTTCAACTCATTCTCCTTCATTAGACAATCATGCTCTAGTGACCTTGTGTTCCTTTTTTCAAGCTTAAATTTTGTTTCATGGACTCTTCTAACAAACCAATCACATTTCTAAGGACCCATTTGGCCCTTCTTCTTGGGTTCAAAGTTTTAAGATGAATTATTGTGTAAAAACCTTCCAAAACTCAATCTTCTAGTTTCTAATTTAGGCCTCTCTACTCTTCACAAAGTTTGCACACATATTGGCAAAATTTGTGGCTTATTGAATGGTATTCAATCCTTAAAACCTTCACAATACTCTTCCTCACACTTATTAAATGCTATGTACAATTTTTTAAGTCTCAATTCAAAGTTTAAGGTCTTGATTCTTAAGTTTGTGTTCAAATCTTCCTACATGCATCTATAGGCTTGATCTTCAACTGTCATGATTTGAGACAAATGTATTGACTCCCCACATTTCTAACCACATTCATTAGTCTCTAATGGAGCTCTAGATGAAATATCAAACTTTTCAAGTTATAACTTTCTCTTTAAGGCACTCAATGGTTAGTTGGTCTTGTATTTAGGTTTCTAAGATCACCACCTACATATGTCCTTAAGGACGCCATAAATTTTCAAGCACTATAACCTTATCTAGAACTGATTCTATTTGAATAGGTATGGTGACTCTACTAATATCATTTATAAAAATATATATCCTTGAATATACGTGTAATGTCTCTAGACAACCTTCTCCTTAAAAACCCTAAAAGGGTTTCACAAGAACTCCAAGAACCCTCTAAACATAACCAAATTCTTGAAGCTTATGTTCTTGAACTAATAATTCTCCCAAAGTTCTGTAATTACCTCCCAATACCTCTCATGATGATAGTGATTCTAACTTTAACATTTTCTCTTCAACATTAATCTTTTGTTGATTGTGACTCACCAAGATTAGGGGTTTCAAGTATCAACTGCCCTTAAACAAGAACCATTTTTATTCATTAACTTGGAAAGATCATAAGGATTTTTAGAGACCATACTAGTATTTTATAACCTTCTCAAATCACCACCTTCATTCTCTTGATCCAATTCTTACCAAAATAAATTCTCAACCTTTGACAAAGAACCTTATATTATCTCGCCACAAAACTTCCGATAAAGCAGAAGAAATTAAAATTACAAACCTTATTACATGCATGTAAACAAATAAGAATAAATGGATTCACACCTTAACCAACATTTAAAATCTACCATCAAGAGATTCAAAATTTTACTTGGGAATCTTCATTCATCTATAAGTATTCAAACAACTTAAAACTTTGTATTACAAGAAAAGTCATGATAATAAGCTTCAAGGAGTTTTTACCCTCTTTCACTCAAGAAATCCTCCCAATGTGCTTGAATACCCTTTTACAAAATTATCAAATATATCTTTACTATTTACACACAAATGGATTAGTAAATCGATCTATCACTTGCCAAGATCTTAACCACCCAAGCAAGTCTGCAAATTTTCATGCAAACCATAGCCTATTATTTCACAAAGTGTTCAATAATCCTTCATACAATCTTGAATCTCCCTTCAATATGTTATAAACACAAATCTAATTATCTAACTATCAAGAGTATACCACTTTACTTAAAAATACAGTCAAACCTATAAATTAAATCTTATAAAATAGAGATTTGTATTCATCTCAACATATTTCATTACAAATATATCTTTTCAAAGCTCTCTCCATGAGCATACCCTCTTCACAATAAGTAACTACCTCCAAAATGAGATCTCTTATTCTCATATACATACTATATTTTACCCTAACTAACTTTTCCCTTACATGTCATGACCATAAAACATAGGAACACACTTTTCCTTCTTAACACATGGATTTTCTCCTCTCAAATACTATAGGAGTCTCAAAAATTATAACTAGACCCTATAATCATTTAACCCCACTATCACTCATATCACAAGCCAAAAATGGCTCACAAAAATTCAAATTTTCAAAAACACCATTTTGGAGGGAAAAGTAACTTTTTGAATATTTGAAAATACCTTTAGACCTAGCACACTTTATAAACCCAAAATTTATCAAAACAAAAAAAAATCACCTTAGAGAGATGATCCCGCATCACTACTCCAAGTAGTGGCACCTATACCAAACTTAGACACATATCTCGTCAGTAGATTTTCTATCTATCACATCACCAACATGGTCAAAATCACAATATCCATATAAACATGTATTATTAGAAGAAGTATAATGTAAACCAAAATCAATTGTTCATTTACTATATCTTAGTATTAGTTTTTCTAATTCCAATGATCCCGATATGATTTATGCGTTAATCTAGATGCAATACCTACTGCATATGCAATATCAAGTATAGAAATTGTAAGATAAATTAAACAACCTATAAGTTGTCTGTAAAGAGTAGGATTAGCTTTCTCACATGCAGGTTTAGGATCAAATTTACAAAAACTTCAATAGGAATAATAAATTGTTTACAATCTACCATATTAAACCTTTTACGAAAATTAGTAGCATATTGTGACTGAGATACAACAATAGAATATTTATCTTGAAAGATTTCCATGTCTAAAAATGATGTGATAATCCTAAATTAGTCATTTCAAAACAAGTTTTTCAATTTAGCTTTCATTTTAAAAATTAAACTATTTTAATTTCTAATAATAATAAAATCATCAACTAATGATGCAATAAGAATAATCTAATTATTTTCAACTTTAACAAAATGATCATTATTGGATGAGTAGTTAGTGAAAGAAATATCTTTGAAAAAATGTTTATTTTTGCATACTAAGCTCTAGGAGCTTGTTTTAAGTCATATAAATATTTTTTCATTTTATAGACAAAGATTTATTTTCCAAGTTCCTCAAAACCTTAGGTTGAGTCATGTATATTTATTCTTTTAAATTACTATTCAAGTAAGACATTTTAACACCCATTTGGTGAATTTCCTAACCATATTGAAAGCGCTTAAGGCAATAAGAATCCTACATGTGCTTATTTTGACAACAGGTATAAAGGTTTCTACATATTCAATACCGAGATTTTGAGTAAACCCGTGAGCTAATAACTAAGACTTAAACTTATCAATAAGGTCATTGACATTATAATTGTTTTTTTAAAGACACCTAGAGCCAACAATACTACATTTTTTTAAAGGTGGGACAAGATACCAAGCCTGATTTTTAGTTAAGGTAAAATATTCAGATTTCATAGCTTCTACCCATATTTTTCATGAGATGGATTATTGAAATATTTGGGTTCCAGATCATACATAGTAATCAAGGCATGATAGGTTTGGTGTCTTCAAGTTGTCTTACTAGTGTTATCAAGATTAGAGTTTTAAAGAAGAGATTGAGCCCATTCGGTATTTTGTTATAGAGGATATATGAAGAGAATCTTGGTCAATTATAACATCATTATTACAAATTGTTTTATCACATTCATTAGGATCATTGATTTATAATTCATTAGATTCATCATAAAACAAAGAAACAAGGGATGAGTTACAAAAAGGTTTTTAATAATCTTGTTCTCAATAACTTCACGTTTTGTAGGATCATAGATCCTTGGACCTTTTGTTTTACCTCCACAGCCTACAAATATTCAAGGATAATATGTTTGATCTAACTTCTTCCTTTTCACTTTAGGAATGAAGATAGAGGTAGGGATTCTAAAGATTCTCAAATGAGATACACTCGGTTTCTTATTGGTCCATTTTTCTTATTGGTCCATTTTTCTATAGGAGTAGATTGAAATAGGGATTTAGTAGGAACTTTGTTTACAATATGAACAAAAATATTCATAGCTTCAGCCCACAAAAATTTAGGTACTTGAGTTGATTGTAACATAGTTCTCACCATTTCAAGAATGGTATGGTTTTTCCTTTCCACTATACCATTTTGTTGAGGACATTAGGTAATAGTGAGTTCCCTTTATATTCCACATTTGATACAAAATAAATAAAATGCTTTACTAATATATTCTCTTCCATTATTTTTCTAATTATTTTGATTTTATGACTAAAACTAATCAAAAATAGAGATTTAAACTCTTTAAATTTAGATAAAACATCTCATTTATTTTTAATAAAGAAAGACAAAATCATACGAGCATAATCATCAATTAAGTTAACAAAATGTAATGAACCATTTATGGAAGGAACTCTTAAAGGTACTCTAGCATCATTGTGGAAAAGTTTCAGAGGTTATGAGGAGTTAGCTTCATGATGGATATGGAAGGGGTTTGCATATTTCTTACCACATAAGCACCCTTCACAAGTTTCCCGTAGATGAGAGATAAGAGGTAGGCCAACAAAAGGTTTATATTATACATATCATACTTACTACTAAAGTTAATATAACCTAATATTTCATGCCATAACTATAAGTCATTCCTATTTTGAGTTGAAAGACATGAAGCAGATGTAAAACCTTTAAATACATATAACCATTCTTTTATATGCCTTCAACTAATAGTAATATATAACTCATTTCTAATAAACCATTTATCTTTTAGAAAAATTACACTATATTTGTTTTGAGTTAGATATGAACATGATTATGAATTCATTTTCATTTTAGGAACCCGTAAAACATAATTTATAAAACCATTTAAAACTTTAGGTCTTCCTTGAATTTGAACATAAAGAATGGAATGATCACCAATATAGATTTGATCATTACATTCTTTGATATCATAAATAATATCATATCTATAAGTCATGTGCCTAGATGCACCATTGTCTAATATCCATTCATTTTCTTTGGTTATAACTAATGCAACATATAAAGAAACTGCATTTGATTTTTGGTTATTATTTTGATTTTGATTTGGTTTGTTTTCTTTCTGATTTTTAAAATTTGGTTTATTTTTTGTTTACCCTACAGGTCTTCCTTTCTCTAACCAAATTTCCCTTAATTATGACATTTCCCATTAAAAATAACTTTTAGGTTATGATTTCATTTTTCTTATATTTACTATATGGGTTTTAAAGTGTTATTTGAAATTTTGATTCTTGTTAAATCTAGAAAAGTTATATTCTTAGGATTTTGAGCAAGAAGTTCCTGAGTGGAATTCTCCTTTGAATCAAATTTTGATATGACTTTCTCTTCCCGAATAAGGAGAACACTAAGAGTAGATAAGTCTAGAATATCTTGTTCATTTTGATATTTTGAGTTTAAAATGGAAATGAAGTTCCTAAACCTTTCATGGATGTTCATTTGAATAATAAAGTACAACATTTTTTCATGAATCAAATCATAGTTACATCCATCTAACTGATGTTTAATGTTTTTTATTTTAGCTAAAACATTAACAAATTGTTGTTTCTCCCTTTATGGGAGTCTTCATTAACTAAATAATTGATTATATAAGTTTTGAAAGGCGCATACCTTCGTGCATTAATTCTAACAATTTCTAATATTTGTATGGACTTTTCTAGTTTCTATTATATAGAAGAAATTTGTCTTGAATGCTTCACAAGATAATTGCATCGCTTCCTCGCACTTTTTTTTAAATTAAGAAATGTTGTCTTTTTTCGCTTGTCTATTGAATGACGTCTTCTCCATACAATTCATGACAATCCAAATCTTATGTGTCAAGAATTTAACTTTCATTCATATCTTCCAGATGTTGTAGTTAGTATCATTCAACATTTGTGTCTTGTCAATACTGAAATGATTAGAACCCATTTTAAATGAAGATTTCAAACTCAAATCAAGAGAAAAAACTAGATTATAACGAAACAAATGTATATTCAAATCCTTATTCTATTTTTTTTTTTTTTTTAATTAGAGTTTAAGGAGACAAAACTACAAAAAAATTAGTAAAATATCCCTTCCATTTTGAATTTGAGAGTTTTTACCATTTTTAGACACAAAATCATGCACTTTGAGTCATTATCTAGTCTCGATTGCATACTACTATTCATATGGTTCCTAAGTAATAAAATTACTAATTAACCCATGTCTTTGGCAACCTTTCTTTGCTTTATGATTTTTCTTTCTAGACTTGCACTCTTACTTTCTCGGTTGTCTTTTCACCTTTTAGCATTTGTCATTTTGGACACAATTGCCTAGCTGTAGAATGCCGTGGCTAGGCGCCCTATCCCCTCTCGAGCTCCCTTTTTCTCTGTGTACTTTGGTAACACATTTTTGGGTTCTTTCTAGACATTTGAGCATCTTATATTTTTGGTAGTCACCTTTTCAGGGTTAATTATAAAATTCAAGCAAAGGAATCATATAAATATAAAGTTATGTGATCATAATAAGGGACCAAACACTAAGCATATACTATCTCCACCTAAGGTTGCATCCATCAAAGGCATCTATAGCTCCATTTGCATCCATCTAGCTCCATCAAAAAGGAAAAAGATTGTTCATCTACATCACACTTCATAGGAGGGGATTTTATTGTTTCCATGCACACATTACTTACATTCTAAATCTAGCTACTTGATCGCTACTTCATGTGTTAATGTCACAAGAACAACCTAGGGAAAAATTTTGCGCACACACACATAACTACATTGGGTTTGAGATGTAGTGCAATGCTCAATGATAAGTCCATAATTTTGGCAACTGAGGATAGTCTTACCCCTTCATTTACATCTTTCTTTTCTTAGGGTTTGATGTTTTGTTTGGTTTTTTATAGGTGATTCATTCATTTCATATTTACAGAGACATTTGGCGAATTCATTGACATACACACAAAAAAAGGAGAATAAGTGTGGACCACTTACGACACCTCAAAGGAGGTTTTCTGAGAATCTACATAGACCAAGGAAACCAAAATCTAGACTAGGGTGCCCATGGGTGCCTCTATCCTTCTCCAGTGCCCCAATCTAGTCAAGTCTTCTCGTATCTAAATTTTTCTATGCTTCTATGCAACGGTCCTCCATCTTTGTTCAGCCGGTCTCCACTTTGACACAATCTAACAACCTCTTTGAATTAGCTAAGTCTCTTCTAACCCTCTTTGTACATTAGGGTTTCATATTTCATTTCTTAATTGTTTGGGTATTATTTTAGTATTTTAGTATTCATTTATTTACTGAAAACTTGCATTAGATTAGGCTATTATTTTACATTTTAGCATAATCATTTTGGTGAACCCGAACTCGATCTTCACGCTCTTAGGATCCTCATTATTTGATTTTCTTTTCTTTTTCATTCCACAATCTTGTCATCATGAGTATCTCAATTAATGATTTCTTGCTTTCTAATCCTGATTTAAGGCATAGAGTCCAACATCTCCTCACTACTACTCATATTCCTACTACTTTGCATCTAGACTTCGTATATGAATCTTTTCTAGATGCATTTTCTCAACATATTTCTTTCCCATATAATCCTCATGTTGATCTTTCTATTTTCAACAATGATCCACCCTTATATATCATGATTCACATTTACAATATGGGTATCAATCATACTTTAATCAATAACGGATATGATCTCAATCTATGTCTCATTTCAATCCTTGGAAAGATTGGTCTTTTGGTTGTTAATGTTAGTCCCTAATGTCTCTATCTTCATGTTTATGATGGATCTATTCATCCATGTGTAGGTCACATTGTTTTACCTATCACTGTAGGGCCAAAAACTCTCAACATAGTCTTCTTTTCATTGACTTTTCGGTTTCATATAATTGTTTACTTGGTAGGCCATGGCTCCATGCCATGCAATTTGTTTCCTCTATCATGCATCATTGTGTCAAATTTCTACATGAGGGTGTCGAGTATACTATTATTCGTGACCATCATCCATACAAATATTGTGACCATGATCCAAATACTACACTTCCTATTCCACAAGTTGACACTACTGATGACCCACAACCTATAGATGAGCTACCACATTTACCACCACTTGAAGGTGTTATTTGTATGATATATTCTATACCAACTACATCTATGCCTCCTCTATATCTACCACTCGCTATGATTTTTATTAGAGGCATGTATGTACATTAGACGTCACTTTAACTACTCCACCTTCTCATGTACCACCTCCATCAAGTACAACCTCCTTTCACATGCACACTTTTCATGAATGATTCTTATTGGGAGAATATTCCATTTGATCCTACTTTACGATGTCACTATATGTTCACATGATGGTTTGACTTAACTCAGATTTTTTTTTTTTAGGATATTTCTCCTTTAACTCATGACCCTCATCTCTAGAATGGATTCATCACTCTATTGCTTATGGTCTATGTGTCTTCCATCTCACCATCTACCTTGTGCGAGTCCCTCACTCTTCTCCACTTACATTAGGAAAATCTTGGCTTTCTTACATCGGGGGCATGTTAGACCCTGCTCACACTGATATATCATTTCCTATGCCATTTGGTCATGTTTTCATTTGCAATGACTCATTCCTTGGTTATTCACCTAATATGACTCAATGGTATGCACACGGTGTCCATTACCTCCTTTCACTGATGAGGAATATGCTATGGGCATGTAAAAATTATGCTTATATGGTGCTTTACGTGACCAACCCGACACTATAACTTATTAGGTCTCAAATGCATCACCATATGATTTTGACTCTGACAATGATGACCTTTTAGATGAATTTACTTGATCACTTTCGCTATTACACACTTTGGGGGCATCAAAACTCTTCTCCCTAACTTCAATAAATATCTCACCATTTCATCACTTTACATATAGATTTCCACATACAACACACACATATTCACTTACATACTTATATCATTATCACACGATGACGCACTCTTGTGCTTTGGTTCACACTTGACTGTTGAGGGCATCTAATATATATGAACCTCACACATTACAAAATAGACACTACACATCCTACATCCTACATCCTACATCCTAATTACATCTTACATCTTACATTTACTCGAATTTACACATATTATATCATCTACACATCTTGCATACATCCTCAATATCAAACTATGTGTTACACATCACATAGTGATTTCTCACCATCGCACCTACTACACATATTACACATCCTAATCATCTACTTATACACACTACACTCATTACCCTATGACACACTCTAGTCTCATGGTCCATACTAGACTATTGAGGGTATATAAATCAAATGGACCTCATCACACTCACACATTCAACCATTCAACCTCTTTCTCATGCAACATTCCTAGATTAGTGATATATGTTTTAGGCTACATCATCGCTTCTTATAACATCCTTTCATGAAATACACTAAGATAAATCATCACTTCTTTCATTATCTTTTTGTGATATATGTTTTAGGCTAAATCATCACACATTTTCACACCATATTTATGTTTCATATCATCATTACCCATTCATCACATCACGCTACACACAACATATAGTTCGACCATTTCTCGATGACAAACTCTCATTTTTGGTTCATTATTGACTACTTTGAGGGGCATAAATAAATGAACCTCATTGCATACATACACATCCACTCGGGGGAACACTACCCCTATAATTCACATTGTATTCCATTCTATCCCATCCATAACATACTGCATATCTTGGTTGTATTTACTCCCGCTTACTTATTCTTTTACATGTTCTTCCTATTACACATAATAGATAGATATCTTATATTTCATTATCTTTATCATACACACATACACATTCACTTGCTTTTCTAGTTGTGATTACAGATTCTACAGATCCATTACATGCAGCATGGATGTTTGGCATAGTACCTAGTACCAATCCCACAAATGCTCGTAGGGGCATCTAATTTCATCCACTACAGGTGTTATTGTTTCATATTTTTTTCATAGATCCCTCTTTTATCAATTTATACATGCTTTGACATATATTTTATCCTTCTAATATGTTAACGGGTGCTTCATGTGCAACATTTATTATGTAGGGCCACTTATTTCCATGGTTCTATGTTACATTACTTATACTTACTTCTCCTTGTTTAAAATTGTAAGCTGGATTTTCCCTTTTTCTTGTGTGCGCACTTGTATGCTTTTGGCTTCATTGGACTTGATTGTCTTGCAACATCATGAGTGATGTCCCATGTTTGCAGCCCATTCTTTGTGTTCTATATTATCTTCTTAGGTGTTCACATTATCTTCTTACACATTATCTTCATATATTACATGTGTCTTCTATATGCATACACATTCGTACTAACACTTCTTTCCTAGCCACTTGTTTTGATGTGCCTTGTTTTCTACCAAGCACATCCCATTCCCCCTATAGGGCATAGATTTAGTGGTAAGTACTCTTTTGGGCCATATCCTCCTATAGCTACAATGCATGCATTCCAAAAGAGGGGGGTATTATTTAGGTGAATCAGTCACCCCATACAATAGTCTACACATAGTACACAACACAACAATATTCTAGTACAACATAGTTAAGGGATGATAATGAGACTTGGGTCCTTAGTATAGAGATGTCTTTCCTAGAGTGCCTATAACTAGGGGAAATTACACAACAATTAGGTTCAGCATAGTCTATAGAACTCATACACATAATCTTGTACCGGGAAGGTTGTCCTTAGCACATGTGTTAGTACACATTATCTACAGTGGTGTTTTATTCTGGGGAGTAGTTAAAGGTTAGAGGATAACACCAGACCTTCCTCTCTATACTAATTCTATCATGGCATCGGATCACCCAAAAAACTAGACAATACAAATATCTCTACAATTTCGGGAAGTGGTTAAAGGTTGGAAGATAAATCATACTTTCCTCCCTACACTTCTTTAGTGATCTCAAGGATATTTGGTGTGGATAATTTTATTAAACCTCCTAAACCATGACCAAAGCTATAGATCATTCGATACATTTTTGATGTTATAAAAACGCCAAAAACAGAGCCTGGATGTAGAATATATTATAGGTCAAAGAATGGTTTAAAAATGGGTCAAAATGAATCAACTAGAGAATCATGGGTTGACACGTGGCAGAAGTAAACATGGGTAAAAGAGTAAAAAAGTTGTGTTTTAAATCCTATGGTCTTCGACACACTAATAAATGGTGGGCCCCACTTTTTTTATGACTGGGGGCCCTCATCTAGGTTCAACGCACTCTTTTAATAGAGGGTGTCTTGGCCTTTGACTAATTTATATCATCGTGATGATATTTCTTATATATGCCAAATTTTATATGTTCTCGTGATGTGGGATTTTTAGTATTTGCGGGATTGAATTGTAATGCAAGTTAATTGAATTGCATAGCATAATGCATTATCTCAACGAGCTTTTTTTGGCTTGTTGGGGAAATTAACTCCCACTAAGTTGATCGAATTACCTCTATATTGGTCCTGATGAACCCCAAATTAATCAAAGATATATACTTATCGATTCATCTAACAATCCATTGAATCCTTTATATCTCATTGGATTATCCACCGCATGTCAAGCCTATCAACTCGGCCAACATTGGACCAAACACCTAGCACTTTGCGAGATATCAGCATGTGAACCACGTATATGCTTTATACATAAATCAATAGTTATACATTACTCACCACGTATTCGGCACCACAAACCTCAAACGAATCGGACAAAATTATTAGGTAGTCTAAACTATGTGGTGGCATATATATCACCACACCCCAAAGATGTGGCCTTATTATCTCAAAATTTATAGCCAAGGGGTAGTTAAACAATGCATACAACCACTTACTACATGGTGAAGTAAAACAAACATGGGTGTGGTTGCAGCCATGTATAAATTGGTGGACCTTTCCATATTTGAAATCCAACCTATGTGGTATAATGTCCATAATGGCAAAACCACCGCCAAAAAGGAAGGAGGGATGTTTGAAATGGCGACCTCATGGGAAAAAGACTCACACCCAACCAACTCACCACAATATCTCATCAAGCTATAGAATGACCTCATTGATATTAAAAATAGACGCTTACATGTCCAGTGGAGGGGCATTAAAGACGTAGTTTTAAATATCATCAATTTTGAGGCACTTCTAGTCCGAATAAAGACTTGGTGTAATAGGAAAACTTCTCGGAATTCGTAGAGTAAGATAGTGGTGGTCTTCTTTTCCACGACTATAGTATATTTTCCAATGTAGGTGATTTTCAGTCACATTTGCACGAAAAAGGCATTGTGGAGAGCATGTAAAGCCACATGTGAAGTTGTGGATAGTGTTTCACGTAAAATCAAAGTCTACAATACTAATTAAGCTCTAATTACATATATAAAGATATATTTTATCATTATTGAAGGTGATAAATTTTACTTCATTGGGAATTAATAGATCAATTCATGATTACGTGAATATGGAGACGTAGCCTATGGGTGAACTTTGTTATTAAGTTTCTTTGGTGGATTCTGTTTCAATTTTTGAAGCTTTTGATCAGATAAAATTTTAGTAAAAGGAATTCATTAATTTGATTGAGAAAGAAATTAACTGATTAAAAATGGATTAAGTGAAAAATGACAATCCATTATCCAAATCGATGAAACAAATACATAAGTCAATTTTGGGATTAAAAATCAGATTGAGTGTATATATTAAATCAGCAATTGATCAATTTTGGAGAAATTAAATTCTAGGAAAATTGATTAAAATTTAAGATCTAAGAAAATGGATTAATAGTTTAATTAAGTACTTACATTTCTTTATCATTCGGCCAAAGTGGTGTGAGGTCGCATGAAAAACTTGTGTGCATTGACAACATCTATAGGATCCTTTCTACACTTTTTTCTCATCATGGATCAAGTGCACATGTTCCTTCTTCACATTTTCAACATTTTCTTCTACACACTTCCTTGCATGATTTTTATAATATACATGCATATTCGACTACTTTTGATCATTACATCCTTCCATATGGGAAGAACGCAGATCAACAACATCACACACATCAACACAAAAATAAGTACATCGCACACATTGGCATTTACACACATGTTTCTGCCATAATTACATTTTCATCACATTCTTACATTTTGGCATCTTTAGTCTCCATGTTGCATCTTTTTAGCACTCCACGCTTTGTCTAGTCCATCATCACACTTTTCACATCAATCTCGATAGATATCAAGTACACATCTCTATCTACTTTATATTACCAAGAATTCTTCTCACCAACATAAATTGGGGGCAAATCTAGACACAAAATCACTCACTTTTGAGTCATTATCTAATCTCGGTTGCATTCTACTATTCATATGGTTCCTAAGTAATAAAATTACTAATTAACCCATGGCTTTGGACACATCTCTTTGTTTTATGCTTATGCTTTCACCGTGCACTCTTTACTTACTCAATTTGTCTTTTCACCTTTCAGCATTTTTCATTCTAGACATAAGCACCCAAATAGGACGCCCTGTCAGTGCCCCGTCCCCTTTGGGTACCCTTGTCCTCTTTATACTTTGGTCATAATTTTTTTGTTCCTTTATATCCATTTGAGTGTCTTATCTTTTTGGTAGTCAGCCTTTTCAAGGTTAATTACGAAATTCAAGAAAATGAACTATATAAATATAAATTTATGTGATCATAATAAGGGACCAAGCACTAAGCATCTACTATCTCCACATAAGGTTACATCCATCAAAGGCATATATAGCTCCATTTGCATCCATCTAGCTCTATCACAAAGAAAAAGGTTGGTTCATCTGCATCACACTTCATAGGAGGGGATTTTATTGTTTCCATGCACACATTATTTACATTCTACATCTAGTTATTTTCTCACTTGGGTGTCCCAGTTTCACCCCGAAATCCGAGACTACCCCATGTCAAAAATTTTGTACTTTTAAAATAATGGGTCGTTTTGTGTTTTTATTACCAGAAAGTGTCTGTGTTTTGTCAAGATATTCCCAGAGATTCATATTAGCCAATTTCACCCAATACCCGGATGCCCGAAATTGTTATATTTTGTCATTGGGGTTTACCTATAGGAAATTTGTATTTAATTATTTTGAGCCTCAAATGAGGCAAATTGTGCTCCGATTTAACCCTATTATGGTCTTACATGTCAATATTCCCATATACCAAGTAGTTTTTAACCAAGAATGAATCTTGGGCTTTATCTCGTGACTTCCGCAACGTTTTTACATTTTTGGTGTTTTCCCGTTTTGTTTTCTATGAAATTTATCTAGGTTGATTCCTTTTCCAGCTTTAGTTTGATTTCTTTCCTAGAGTATCTCGAAGATCATCTATGGATGATATGCCGAGAAGGAATTTGTCATAAGAGGTTTGGTTCTCTCTCGAAAAGACGAAGTCGTGCACGGAAAAGGTCTCTACTGGGTAGGTCAAATTTTTGGAAAAAGAAGGTTTAAAGCTACAATGGGATTTTTTTGTAGCGGCGGAAGGTGGAAATTTTATATTTTCCTAACAAGGTACTTTTCCCATGGAAGCAATGCCACTTAAGTCACAATGGGAAAATTAGAGGCGTAGGCGGGCGGAATTTCTTACCCGCCTCACAGGTCAAAATTCCCATTGTGAAATAAAAGAAAATCACTTAAGGCATTGATGGGATTTTCTTATCTCGCCTTTGCAGGGTAAAAAAATCTCATTATGAAATTCAAACAACTTAAGTGGATCATGGAATTTTTGGAGCTGCAAAGTGCAAGGTGAATTATCCCATTAGAAATGTACTTTTAAAAATAGAATTCACCGTTGCTAAAAAGTGCGTACCTACCTTGGGTGAATAATAATGCATTTAAATAATTTTTATTAATATTTATTCACCCAATTTTTGTGTCCAAGCATGGAGAAAAGTCAACAAAGAAAAAGAAGGTAAGGGAATTTAAAAATAGAATTCCAAAATTAAATAAATATAATTTATTTAATGCAACCCCCTTCATGTCAAAAAGTGTGCCCCATTTTGAAGAGGAATAATACTTTTTAAAGTATTAATTGATTTAATTAATTCCTATTTTCAATGGCTGAGGTCAAAGCATACTGTGAGGCTTAAGTTAACTAGAAGTAGAGAGCTAAAATTAAATAAATTTAATTTATTTAATGACAACCATGAACATGCACAAAATAGGCGCCCCATTTGAAGAGAAGAGCTTATTAATTAATTAATTAATTGCCAGGAATAGGAGAGGCATTAATTAATTATAGAATTATGAGGGTTATATAAGTAAAGGTTGCCATAAGGATGAATTAATTAATTCAATAGAAAAGAAGTGCAGCCCAGAAAAAAAGTGCACCCCATTTGGAGAGGAATTTTACTCAGAAGAAGGTGTAATTACTGTTGGAAGCTTCAAAATTTGGCACCTAGGTTTGAAGGAGCTTGATTTATATTTGAATAATTGTCTCATAAGTGATACAAGAGCTCAAGAATTCATTATAGGTGATTTTATAAGAGAAAGGGAGCTTAAATCAATGTATAATTCATTGAACATATCCTCTCGAATCAAGAAATATTCGATCTCGCACCGTTATAAAGAATTCCCGAACAAAGAGAAAAAGAATTACTTAGAAAAAGACAGATACAACCATGGCAAAGCAGGATGAAAGTGAAGGATCAGCAGAATCATGCATAGCTTCCATATTTGTTGAAGTCAATAGGCCCAGATCTAGATCTGATAATTACAAAGGCTTCCAACAAAAATTCATCCTCTTATTTCTGACGCAGCCTGTGTAGAAGTCAATGCATGGAGAATTCCTTCCAAGACCTTGTGCATGTTCTCCCAATCTTCCAATTGAAGCCTTCATTGAATTTTCATTCACCTGAGTGTTTTTCATAATTTTTAATTGCTCATATGCAATTAAAAATAAATGATGAATTATTTATGGCAAACATGCACCGATGCATGTATTGGAGAAGAACTACAAAATATTCAAGGATAAGAGGGAAGACATGTCAAAGGCAATACCTGCAAGTAAACCACACCACTTGCTTCCGATCTAGCTAATTCTAGATGCATCTCGCTTCAAGATCCAGTCACTTCCAGATCCAGGTTTGGTTAGAATCAAAGGCAAAAGAATCACCGCATGCGAGAATATGAAAAAGTACAAGACTCGTAGCTTTCCTCTTTCTTCTTCTTTCTCTTATTTTCTCCAACAAAGTAATTGAGCAAATCAATTTAATTATAAAACTTAAGTGATTGGTTTAAAATCCATTACTTGAAGAAGTAAACTACTTGGAAATAGGTAGTAGACATGCAAAATAGAAAGTTCTATCTTCAGTTGTAAATCATGCATGTCATGCAAAGAGGAATTCTAGGAGGGAGATTGTCAATTTTTTCCTTTCTCGACTTCCACATGTGACATTTCACTAAAAGCTTCGACTTGTGATTACCCCTCTACATTTTATAAGTAGAGGAAGAATCTACGAGTTAAAAGATCGAATTTTTAAGCAACATTCTTGTGTTCCAGACTTTGTGCTGAAACCCCTGATAGCCACTTGAAGCAAAGGAATATAAAGGAGCAGATTTCTAGAGAACTTTGTGTCATGGTGCATTGTGTTTCTAGCTTTTAATCTCATATCTACTTATAAACTTTGTGTTATTTTAGATCTAGATTTGAAGTTGCCTTTGCTTATAATTATGTGTGTTGATATCTATTGGTTTCTTCTATGTGCATGCAATCAACTCTGTTATCTATTGATTGGGTTGCACATCTTCCCTATTTCTTCCCTATGTTTTATTATTTCCTTCTTCTATAAATATTTCCTTTCTTAAACAACTTTGCTTACTTGTTACAGAGCTATACAACTATGGTTCATGAGCTGAATAGTTAAAGTAAAACTCGCATATAGATACTAGCATATTTTAATTGACAAATCTGACACGGGAGCCTCACCAATAAATGAGGGAGATTTATCTCATGACTGCCTAGGTTTTCAGCTATGTAGAAAATCTAGCCAATGGTTTTTGCAACTTCATTGGGAACAACTATCTTTGACAGATCAAAGCTTATCTCTTGAAGATCGGTGTGTTTTCCATACAAATCTCAACCTGGTTGAACATCCATTCACCCGATCTGTGAAGGCGTAAGGAAGGACTGATCATTTCTTTAGACCCCAGGAGCAATTCAATTTCAATAATCCTCCTCAAGTTAGAATCCGTAGATCTAGTCTCTCACTAGGAAGGAGAGTGCACATTCATCCAAATCCGCATCATCTTCAAAGCATAATCTAGCAAAGCAGGAATTATCCATGTCAAGTCTACACAAGGAGGAGATGTGCCCCATCCATCATGCGAGAATCGAGAATCGTAACCGAGATAGTACCTGTTCTATGGGGTGCAGCCTTTGGGCCTTTGAACCTGACTCCTCCTACTCATGATCTACCTAAAGGGATGAGAAAGAATTTTTCAAAATTATTTGGAGATGGAAAGTAGAATCCAGATGACCACTTGGCTACATTTTTCATATCCTGTGGAGTGCTTGCAGTCGAACATGAAGATGTATCTATCATAATCTTCATAGAGACTCTACATGACTTGGTTAGAGAATGGTTCTACCGGCTAGCTCCTAGCACCATAACCAATTGGGCTACTATGTGGGATGTGTTCCTGAAAATATTCAAGGCAGCCAAAGATTCTAGCACCTTGATAACCCAACTGACTCAGTTGAAGAAGGAACCACATGAGCACATGTGGGATTTTATTGCAAAATTCTAAAGATTACTTGTACAAAATTCTGGCTTCTACTTCTCTGAATGACGAGAATCAAAAGGTATTCTTCATCAATTCTTTACTTCCTAAAGTAAGCTATCAACTACGAAGAGCACATCTTGCTGACTTGTTAGTAGCTCAAAACATGGTGGTTGAAATTGAAGATGACCTCATCATGGCTAGAAAGATAAAGAGCAACACTTCTAGAGCTGAAAGTTCATCCTTTGCTACTACTTCCGATTCACTATTGCAAAAGTTAGCAAATGAGATGTCACAGATGAAGAAATAAATGGCTCAAATGGCTCAAGGCAAAAATATTTCCCCTACTCGAATTTCAACAACAACAACAACCAAAACCGCATTGCTAGTTCCCAAAGATTAGCAATTGAAGTTGCTCCCAAACAATGTGGAAATGAATGAAGAAGACCAGAAGCTAATGCTTTGATCAGCTCGAGGATGATGATTTTGTAGGTCCTTCTGGTGACTCCAACATTAATTACCTTAACTACAAATTTAAACATGACTATGAGGGGCTTCTTGAAGATGATCATGGTCATGCATATGCAGTACTTACAAGATAAAAAACTCACCAAGCTGAGGAATTAGCTGATGAACAAAGAAGGGGAGCCCTTTGCCTTCTTCCTTAGCTCCCAGAAGTAAGCATGCAGGTTCTTCATCTCAATCACGTAAAATGGATCATGTATCTCGAATCTATTTCTTCTTTTGACATTATTGATCACATTAATAAAACCAGAGTTCAAATGTCAAAGATGAATACTTGAGAGTCTTTCCGAGAAATTAAATAGGCTATTCAAATATGTACAATCACCAGACTATCCAATACATCAAAAGGTCTTTTGCCTAAGCCCAAAGATACTCCTCCCGGAACAACACTCAGCTTGTTAAATCCTCACCATCTTCTCGAAAGAGTGGAACCATTTTATGTTTCCTATTTCTTAATGGTTTCTAGTCAAGCAACTACGTTTTAGATTCAAGTGCTTCTGAAAATGTCATGCCAACTAAAGTTGTAGATGCTCTTGGGATTACCTTGACAAAGACCATAAAAAGGTGCTACTCCATGGAGAGACAAGTCCCTTTAATCAGACAAATCAAATATGCACAAGTTGTTCTGCAGCTTTTCCTGACAAAAGATTAAAGATGACAATCTTAGTTGCAGATATTCTTGTTTCCTATGGTATGTTGTTGAGTAGAAAATTCTGCAAAGAGTTGGGAGGAGAAGTAAAGATGGATTGGTCTTGTGCTCATATTCCTATCAAGGGGATTAATCAGAAGCTAGAGCTGAAAAATAAGTCCAAGTACACGGTTACAAAATATGAGGATCGTAGATCTCAGATTCTTTTTTCGTGAATCGTACCGTGGGGTCTATTTATTGGAAATGGATGAAGATGTTCCAGAATTAGAACTTCAACTGGAGCCAACACAAGAAGAGAAAAAAGTTTTTACACTGGAGTTTAAAGGAAGTTGTTGTTCTTTTGGAACAGGATCCGGTGTTCTACTCTAGATCATGAGATATTCCCATACTCCCACAAGTTGATGTTCGAGAACACCAATCATACAACGGAGTATAAAGCATTGCTTCTAGGAATGGAGCAAGCTAAAAAGAAAGAAATAAGACTCCTCAAAGCCCAAGGAGATGTTCAAATTCTAGTAAAGTAGGTTCGAGGGAAAAGTCAAGTCAAAAGAGACAAGTTAAAGCATTATAGAGATAGAGTACTTTCTGCCACATTCGATTTTGCAGCCTTCTCTATTAACTTCATTCCAACAAATCAGAATTCAAGGCAGACTCTTTGGTGGTCACAAATGCACTATTGAATCTGGATAGACCACCATCCATATTCAGATAAGGAAACTATAAAGTGGAGATGGTCTACTACCCCAAAGTCCCTGATAATGTTGAAGCAAACTTTCAATGAGGACAAACAAACATCTACATTTCTAGAACAAGGCAACTTTGACAAGTTGTATGTTGAAGGGAGTAAGTCACTACCATGACAAACAATCACAAGCATAACTGATCCAGGTTATGATGACAGAATGGAATAATCTAACCAAAAGGTAACAAAATCCCCATGGGTTTAGTTTCCTTATCGGTGACTTTCAATAAGCTTGATCGGTACACTGAATAAGAACAAAGAATATGGTGATAGTCCTTCCTCATAAATGTAGTTGTTAAATTTGGAAATGGATGAAGTTGATGAAGAATTAATCACCATAGAGAGAATAAAGGATAAGCCACCACAGGATGAAGTTGATAAGGACTTGCCCAAGATATTTGACAAGAAGGCCAGAGAAAGAAAGTTTGAGATTGGAGACTGGGTACTCTGGTGGGACATGAGACATGAACCGAAGGGCATGCACGAAAAATCTGATTCACTCTGGAAAGGGCCCTTCGTAATAAAAAAAGCTACTAGAATAGACACTTTATTCCTTTCTTACCAGGATGGAATTGAGTTACCACTACCTTTCAACGAGCAGCATCTAAAGCTTTTTCGGACATAAAAAAAAGTAGGGTACAACCTGTATGTATATAAATAAAACTTTGTTTTTCCTTGTTTTTCTCGTGTTGTGTTTTTTTATTTTCCTAACCTCAAGCCCAATAGACAAGACACGAAACCAGAGATGTTGGGATCTCATCTTTTCCCTTGTCATTTTGACAAAGGAAAAGATGTCCATAGATAGAGCCAACTGGTGTCCCCAAATTTCACCTTGAAATATGAGACTACCCCATTTCAAAAATTTCATACTTTTAAAATAACGAGTCGTTTTGTGTTTTTATTGCCAGAAAGTGTCTATGTTGTGTCAAGATATTCCTAGAGAGTCATAGTAGCCAATTTCACCCAATACCTAGATGCCTGAAATCGTTATATTCTGTCGTTGGGGTTTGCCTATGGGAAATTTGTATTTAATTATTCTAGAGCCTCGTTTGAGTAAAATTGTGCTCCGATTTAACCCTATTGTGGTATTACATGTCAATATTCCCATATACCAGTAGGGTTTTTAACCAGAATGAATCCTAGGCTTTATCTATGACTTCTGGCAATGTTTTGCATTTTTGGTGTTTTCCCGTTTTGTTTTCTATGAAATTTCTCTAGGAAAATTCTTTTTTGGTTTAGTCTAATTTCTTACCTAGAGTATCTAGATATTATCTATGGACATTATGCTAGAAGGAATTTGTCACGTAAGGTCCGGTTCTATCCGAAAAGATGAAGTCGTGCACAAAAAGGTCTCTTCTGGGTAGGTCACATTTTTGGAAAAAGAAGGTTTTAAGCTACAATGGGATTTTTGGTAGCATCAGGCAGGTGGGAATTTTGTACCTGCCTAGCAGGGTACTTTTTCCCATGGAAGCAACGCCACTTAAGTCACAATGGGAAAATTAGAGGTAACAGGCAGGTGGGATTTTCTTACCTGCCTTACAGGGTGAAAATTCCCATTGTGAAATTAAAAAAAATCACTTAAGGCATTGATGGGATTTTCTTATCTACCTTGTAGGGTAAAAAATCCCATTATAAAAGTCAAACAACTTAAGTGGATCATTGGATTTTTGGAGCTGCGGTGCAGGGTGAATAATCCCATTAGAAATTGACTTTTAAAAATAGAATTCACCCTTGCCAAAAAGTGCGACCCACCTTGGGTGAATAATAATGCATTTAAATAATTTTTATTAATGTTTATTCACCCAATTTTGGTGTCCAAGCATGGAGAAAAGTCAACAAAGAAGAAGAAGGTAAGGGAATTTAAAAATAGAATTCCAAAATTAAATAAATATAATTTATTTAATACATCCCCCTTCATGTCAAAAAGTGCACCCCATTTTGAGGAGGAATAATACTTTTTTAAGTATTAATTGATTTAATTAATTCCTATTTTCAGTGGCTGAGGTCAAAGCATATTGTGAGGCTTAAGTTAAATGGAAGTAGAGAGCTAAAATTAAATAAATTTAATTTATTTAATGGCAGCCATGAACATGCACAAAATAGGCGCCCCATTTGAAGAGAAGAGCTTATTAATTAATTAATTAATTAATTAATTACCAGAATAGGAGAGACATTAATTAATTATAGAATTATTTGGGTTATATAAGAAAAGGCTGCCATAAGGATGAATTAATTAATTCAATAGCAAAGAAGTGCAGCCCAGACAAAAAGTGTACCCCATTTGGAGAGGAATTTTTCTCAAAAGAAGGTGTAATTACTGCTGGAAGCTTCAAAATTTGGCGCCTAGGTTTGAAGGAGCTTGATTTTTGTCCAATAATTATCTCGCATAAGTGATATAAGTGCTTGGGACTTCATTACATGTGCTTTTATAAGAGAAATGGAGCTTAAATCAATGTCTAATACATTGAACATATCCTCCGAATCTGAAGAAATATCCAGATATGCACCGGTTGTGAAGAATTCCGCCAAATAAAGAGAAAAATAATTTCTTAGACAAAGACATGAGATACAAATGCCATGGAAAAGTGGGATGAAAGTGAAGGATCAACAGAATCATGCATAGCTTCTAGATTTGTTGAAGTCAATAGGCCCAGATCTAGATCCATATCCAAATCTCATAATTGCAAAGGCTTCGGAAAAAATTCATCCTTTTGTTTCTAATGTAGCTCATGTGTAGAAGTCAAGTGCATAGAGAATTCCTTCCAGACCTTGTGCATGTTCTCCCAATCTTCCAGCTTGAAGCCTTCATTGAATTTGCATTCACCCGAAGTGCTTTCCTGAATCTTTAATTTCTCATATGTAATTAAAAATAAATGCCGAGTTATTTATGGCAAACATGCACTGATGCATGTACTTTGGAGAAGAACTGCAAAAGCTTCAAGGATAAGAGGGAAGACATGTCAAAGGCAATACCCACAAGAAAACCACACAATCACTTGCTTCTAGATCTAGCTACTTCTAGATCCATCCACTTCCGAGATCTAGTTGCTTCCAGATCTAGTTTGGTGAGAATCAAAGGCAAAAGAATCAGCTGCATGCAGAATATGAAAAAGGACAAGACTGCAACTTTTCTTTTTCTTCTTCTTTCTCTTATTTCCTCTGACAAAGTAATTGAGCGATCAATTTAATTATAAAACTTAAGTGATTAGTGTAAAAGCCATTACTTGAAGAAGTCAACTACTTGGAGATAGGTGGCAGACATGCAAAATAGAAAGTTCTATCTTCAAATACAGAAATCATGCATGTCATTCAAAGAGGAATTTCAGGAGGGGGATTTCTAGTTGTTTCCTTTCTAAATTCCACATGTGCCGCTTCACTAAAAGCTTCTGACTTGTAATTGCCTCTCTACATTCTATAAGTAGAGAAAGAACCTATGGGTTAAAAGATCAAAATTTGTAAGCACCATTCTTGTGTTCCAAAATTTGTGCTAAAACCCCTTATAGCCACTTGAAGCAAAGGAATATAAAGGAGAAGATTTCCGGAGAACTTTTGTGTCGTGGTGTATAGTGTTTCTAGAATTTAATCTCATATTTACTTATAAACTTTGTGTTATTTTAGATCTAGATCTGAAGTTTCATTTGCTTATAATTTTGTGTGTTGATATCTATTGGTTTCTTCTATGTGCATGCAATCAACTCTGTTATCTATTGATTGGGTTGCACATCTTCCCTATGTTTTATTATTTCCTTCTTTTATAAATATTTCCTTTCTTAAACAGCTGCTTACTTGCTGCAGAGCTATACAACTATGGTTCATGAGATGAATAGTTAAAGTAAAACCCCCATATAGATACTAGCATATTTTAATTGACAAATCTGACATGGGAGCCTCACCAATAAATGAGGGAGATTTATCTCATGACTATCTAGGTTTTCAGAATGCGAGAAAATCTAGCCAACACTACTTAATGTGTAAATGACACAAGAGTAACCTAGGGCACAATTTTGCATACACAGAGAGAAATACATTGGGTCCGAGATGTAGTGCGGTGCTCAATGATAATTCTATTATTTTGGTAGGCTGAGGATAGTCCTGACCCCTTTATTATCATCTTTCTTTTTTAGGTTTTTATGCTTTGTTTGGGTTTTTAAAAGTGATTCGTTCATTCCATATTTATAAAGACATTTGATGAATTTATTGACATACACGCAAAAAAATGTGAACAAGTGCAAACCTCTTGTGATACCTCCTAGAGGTTTCTTAAGCATCTGTGCGGACCAAAGCACCCATATCCTTCTTAGGTACCCCATTCCTATCGATATGTCGATCTACATTTTTTGAGGCTTCTATGTAACGATCCTCCATCTCTATTCATCTGGTCTCCACTTTGTGAGATAGTCCAATGAATCAGTTAAGGCTCTTCTAACCCTCTTTACACATTAGGGTTTCATATTTTCATTGCTTAATTTCTTGCATGTTATTTTAGTATTTTAACTTCATTTATTTAAATCAAACTTGCATTATATTAGGCTATTATTTTACATTTTATCATAATCGCCTTTTTTGCACATTTGATCTTTTACCTGTTTCTTCCAACACAAGAATGACAACTTGTCGATTAATTTCACAATTTTTTAACAAAATTGAACAATATTTTTTTATAATTTTGAATTAAAGAAAATAATAAAAATCTCTTGAATAATCTAAGGAGATACAATAAAATAATTATTGATTTAAATACTAAATTGAAATTGAAATTTTATAAATTTATCGATTTCAAAAAATTACTTTAAAAAGAAATTCCTCATTAAAAATTCACAGTTTGAACCCTTGACCTCCTCAAGCCAATGCTCTTATAAAAATCATATACCACTTACTCTATGTAACTTAATACAAATATATTAACAATTTATTAATATAAGTGTTTACAAAATATAAAATATAAAATAAAATAAAATAAATTGCAACAAATGCTAAGGTGTAGCATCTAAGTGGATGGAAATTATTATTTTTAATTAATGTGAGTATGGAAAATAAAGCCAACCATTATAATATGTCCACATAACTCCACCACACCACCAACCAATCAAGTGACAGGGTTTTTCATCAATTTGGAGAATAATGCAAAGTGAAAGAAAACTAGCGAGAGATAGGAGAAGCCACAAATAGAAGAGAAAGCCGCCGAAGACTAAAGAAATTTTTGGAATCTGTAAAATCTACTGAAAACAACAAAAACTATTGAATTATATCTAAATCCACAACACGAAGAATACCATAACACAATGCGGCTTGAGCCGACAAAGTCATGACCAAAAGAAGTGTCTTTTGGCTAATTTTGTAAGAAATGATATTTATTGTACTTAATCATAAGAATACGTATGTATAATATAGATAAAATTATGTGGTAGAAGAGAAGAGATATATGTATGATGGAATAATATGAAATTGTATGATTAAGTGTGTGTAAGAGACTAATGTAACTTATTTTGAGATATAAATAAAAAGTGATGGTTGATGTAATGTGTATAATCTGTTATATTTATTACATTCTTTATGTTCATCTATTTGAATTTAAGTCATATTTTCCTAACACATCCTTAACGAAAAGGAGAACTTCTTTAACCCTCGAGATTAAGGTCAACATAACAACTTCACACATTAAACATGTAAGCGATTAAATAAGGGGAACATTTATTTGTTTGTAGATAAAGGAATGTGGAGCTAATTTACTAAGAGCATAAAATAACCATGTCACGTCCCATTAGATGTATGGTTTAAATAACCATCTACTAAGCACTAACATAAAGTAATGTGGAGTGGTCAAAGTTAAAAACAAATGTTTTAATTTATTATGCCAAAACGTTCCCCTATGGGAAAGGGATTTGCGAACATTCACGTCACTATGTAAAATTTGACAGTTGAAATGATGATTTTGTTATTTTTGGCTTTAAATGGAGTTGGCTTTTGGTAAAATTAGCGAAGTTACATGCACTCGAGAGTTTATCTGGGTGTTCCAACTGTTCCTTCTCCATAAACCCTACAGATTTGGAGAACCCACAACCATTCGCAGTTGCTTAAATAATTTAAAGTGGGTGTTTGGCCCCAAAATCAAAAAATCATTGTCAAAAGAAGGTTTTGTTGTATCGAAGCAAGCGGGAACCCATGGAATAATATGCCTGCTAATTAAATGTTAATTCATGTATATTAATTACTTTTATTTGCAATAATTTAGTTTCTTATTCATGAGGAGGATCCAGGACCACCTATTATTGCATTACCCCTTCGCAGCGGAATGTTGGAGTTGGTTGTGTGTCAGGATCAATCTTCCTTAAGTACAACATTCTACCCTTCCTGAGGCAATTTTGGCATGGATAGTTAAATTACATAATGGTACTCTCTCCTCAATTTGGTTGTATAGTATCGTTCTTCTCCTCTGGCATATCTGGTGGGAGTGAAACAAGAGAATCTTCAGGGAGGAAAATAATTCAATGGAAAGGGTTATTCTCAGGTTGGAATGGGCTATTTCTGAGGCGGTATCTTCTAATTGGTCCCGCTTTCAACACTTCTCTAATTTTGATAGAGAAATAGAGAAGTGGTGGCCTAAAATTGTCAAACCCGGGGTGGGTTCTCAGTGTCCTGTGATTTCTTCTACCTCGCTTCGAAGGTTGGCTAGGTGGTATCCTCCTGTCCCGGGGTTCCACAAACTAAACTTTGACAGAGAGTGGCTAGAGGAAATCCAGGTGCCTCGGGTGTTGGTTGCATTGTAAGAAACGAAAGGGGCCTTGTGGTTGGAGTAGCTTCCTTCAAACTTAGGGATGGTACTTGTAATTTAGCATAATTACAGGCTCTGAGAAAGGGCCTGGAATTGGTAGCCTCTCTGAAGGTGGAAAAATTGGAAATTGAAGGGGATTCATTAGTAATAGTGAATGCAATCATTAAGAGGAAAGCTCTGTCTTGGAAATTGGACTTAGGAATCAAAAAGGTCCTTTGGCAACTCGAGAAATTTAGTGCCTAGAACATTAAGCACATGTTTTAGGAATGTAATCATTGCACGGATAAGTTGGCGAATGCGGGGATCGAGCAAGTACAAATGGAGAAAGTGGCCTTCAATGCCAAAGCATGGGAAGGATTGGAGATATTGGTTTTACGTGAGGTGGCATTAAGTGATTTTGCCACTGAATGTGTGCTTGTGTGAAGCATTCGGTCTATTTAAAGCGGGTGTTAAGGGTCTCTCCTTGCATCTTTTCCTTCTTTTTTACTTGCTATGGATGCCCCACATCTTCTCGCATATTTCCTTGAGCTGCAATTTGAGGGAGATGGTGTTTCGGTCCAGGATTATGGATAACCGGTTGAAGAGGATTTTTCTGATTACCTGTGTGGAAGAGCTAGAAGCCATCAAAGCCATTTTGGGTGGTGTTTTTCTATCTACAAAAGGATGGCCACATGTCAATAGTGGTGTTGCCTCTGTGTTTGTGGAAAATTTGTTGATTATCTATCCTTCAAAATCAGATGTGGTGAATTTGGCTTTGCACTAGCTTCGACCTGCGTTCTATGGAAATTTAGCCTCTGAAGTGGTGAATTGTTGTTTGGCATTCTAGGCTATGGAGGATTCATCACGGGGTGCATCGGGGTGGATGTGGGTGTTTTCAAAGATCTTGAAAAGTGGTTCGATGTTCTACTTGGCTCACCGAGCGGTTGGTGGTGTATGCGACACCGTCTTTAACTATGTCCACCTCATGCTCCCAAATGTACAATCCCTTAGTGCTCCGTTGGTACAAGTCCCATCTGGGTGGGCCGACTTGAAGATGTCTGCAAGTGGTGTATGATTTCTTTTGGGTGGGATGGGTGAATTTTGAAGTTATTAGCTCGGTGAAGGTGGAACGGGAAGAAGAAGATTGTTTGGGTCAGGTGTCTTTGGCTTCAAGTGTTGTTGTCTTAATGGAGTATGGGGAGTAATTCCCCTTTTATAAATATTGTAGTTATAATGTAAATCGTAAGGTATTGGCTTATGTTCGTGTATGCCCAACCGCTTTTGGGGTGCTTATTTTGATATGGTTTTCTTCTAAATTCTCGAGGCTTGGCATCTAATACAGTAAATAGGGAATGGGTCCCTTCAACCCACTTTAACTATAAAAAATAAATTAAGTTGTTTAGGAAAAGGAGATAAAATCAAAGCTTGTAGAGAGGCCTCACTTTGGAGGGGTAGCAAGTTAAGTAGATTCAGACCGAGCAAGGTAATAAAAGTTAAAACTTACCAATTTGAGGATTTCGTTACTTTCTTATGGAATTTCTTATGTTGCATCACTTGGACTTGGTGTCATTCAGGTTTACTTAATTTCTCAAATCCTTCACGGATTTCTTAATTCGATGACGAATGTTTTTAAAGGTTTTTCTCTCGTAAGTTTTAGCCTCAAGTTAATTATGGATAATGGATGACACTATAAGTTATCATGATCGGGTTTACTCTATGGAAAATGGAAAAATTCAGTCAACTTCTCCTCTTTATGGTGATAAATTTTGCAATTACATGGAAAACTTAGGTGAAAACACATTTGGAATTTAAGGAAATATGGCATGCTTTTTATGGATCATACACTCAACATGCTCTTGATGTTAACCAATGGCAAAATTTTGGCAAATCCAACTAAAAGGGAGATTCAATAATCATATTTGGGGTATCGAAAGAGGTATATCCATATACCTATGAAGTTATAACAATTAAGGAAGCTTACACCAAGAAATCCTCATATCCTCTTCAGGTAATTATTATAAATGGGAATGGAAAGTGGCAAGAAGTCAAGAATAAGAAAAATAAAAATGTCAAATAGGTAGTATCAAGGACTATTTTTTTACCCAGGTTGGGAAATAGCCTCTTTTTTGTCGGTTGGATAAACAATATTTCGTAGGTTTATAATCTTGGGGTTTTGGCCCAGCTTTGTTTTTTATCTTTCAGGGGTATTTAGGCCTTGTTTTTATTGGGAACGGGTCCCATCAACCCGCTTTAAAAATTAAAAAAATTTATCCCTCTAAATCAAATAACATATACCGTTCAAAGCATTCACATTGCAATGTACACATGAGATTGCTAGTATATAACTCTTAAAGTGGTGATTAAAGAGTGGGAGCATAGCCTATAAAGTGGAGTGGAAAACATGCCACCTTAAGCACCATAGAATATATTCCATATTATATCATATTTAACCTATTTACACTCCCCTTCCAAATAAGCACCATATTCGAATGGAAACATGGCATCATTAGAGATTGGTATATGGTTGGTTAATAGTTTAACTATTATACTTGATAAATATGATATAATATATGTTTTAATTCATTCCATGATTAACATTTAGGTTTTATAAAATATATGTTAAGAAAATTAGGGATTTGTTAAATGTTTACATGGGTAAATTAAAGGGGGACATATTATATGTTTTTTTATATTTGAATTCAAATATAAAGAACTATAAAGGGGAAGATAGTTAGGTTTATTACCAAGACAAATAAAATTTAAAACAATATTACCTCTAATGTAAATCTCAAGACATGGTAAAAGGATGTAATTAATAAAAATATATTATGTTCAAATGTAGTCCCAATTTCAACAATGGTGTATCCCGACCAATGAGAAAATTTAAGAACCTATAATATTATAAGTTATCTTCAACTTGGGAACTTTATTTATCAAAAATAGAATTATGCTAAACCCTAAATATTACATATTCATGTAATCATAAATAAATGATAAAACATATATCTAACACAAGAAATAAGCTAGATAAAATGGAAACCCTTGGTGAAAGAAAGAGGATAAAAGACTTAGTTGATATTCACTTAATCCCAAAGTATTATGGACTAGAAAAGTACAAAATAGGAGGAGAAAACTATCGTAATCAAATACAAAAACTCTTGAAACTGTCGGATGAGCTGATATTAAGGTGCATGGGACAAAACTAGGGTTCCTACGTGCTTTAGAGACCACTTTGAGGTGTCTGTGGATCGCATAAGAGCTTGGAATCTAGTTTTTCTTGTGTTACGGGGTGGTTGATAACCTTATTTACTAGTCACTTGTATGTTACTATATGATCATTGTATTCAAATGTAACTTATAAAATAAATTATATTCTGCAAAACCCCAAACTACATCAAATCCTAAAAAGAAAGATGCAAATGGGTAGTTGGAATGACTCTTACGGTCACCTAATAGAGTGAACTTACAATCGAGTGTTGCACTACATCTCAAACTCCATGTAGTTCTTGTGCATGTGTAATATAATCATGCCCTAGAGACCCTTGTGAAAATGAACATGATAACAGATAATAGCTAGATGTACCAATGTAAATAGATGTGTGTATGGAAAAATGAACTTCCCCTCATATACATGTATGCAGAAAATATAGTCCCTTGTCCCTTAAATGAAGGCTATATGGATGCCTTTGACGCTCTTACATACCTTTAGATGAAAACTTAGGTGGTGATAATATATTCTTAGAGCTTGGTCCTTTATTTTGGTCAAATAACTTTGTATTTATATGATTCCCTTGTTTGAATTTCGTAATTGAAAACTAAAGGATGACCCATAAGAAAACAAGATGCCCAAAAGATAAAATATTCCCAAAAGATAAAATATCCCCAAAAGAGACTAGTAAGATAAAAGAGGTCGGGTGCCTAGAGGTGACAAGGGATCTTGGGAGATAGTATCCTGGTTGGGCCCTGGTGTCTGAAGTCAAGAAAGATAAAGAAATTAAGTTTAGAATAGGTTGTAGGGTGTATAAGACTAAAGAGGAAATAAGAAAGACATAAAAGAGGCCAAAAATAGTTGTCAATTACTATTTTTATTTCTTAGGAATGATATGAATGCAAGTATGTAGTGAGGACATAGAAATGTGCCCAAGTACATGATTATGTGTCTACATTTTCCCCCAATTTATGTTTTTGAGTGAATACTTGATAACATAAAGTAGTTAAGAGATGTGTACCTGATAACCAAGTAGAGTGTGATGGCGATAGCGTGCCAAGAAACAAGTGAGAGTGTGGAGTGATAAAAATGAAGTGTGGAAGCTAAGAGAGGAAGTGACCCTAGGAGTGAAGCATATGAGTTGTACCATGTTGTACCTATTGTTATGCTTGGTGTTGTGTTTATGACTACTACTTCTCATAAGGAAAGACCTACAAAAATAAAAGTAAAAGAGTAGTTAAGTTCATGTATTATGAAAACTTCACAAAAGTATGTAAATGTGAAAAATTAATAAGTGGAAAGTGTGCACCTGATCCATGATGAGTGAAAAGGGATAGAAAGTATCTTGAAGTGTTGTAGAAAAGTGAGTTTTTTGGGTGATCTCATGCCAAGAGAGATTTTTGGGGTGATCTCATACCATGCAAAAAGAGTTTTGAGGAGAGAGGTATGGTGTTACTCTCCATCCATGATTACTTCCCAAGTTTATACACCATTGTATATTGTGTGATCATGTTTTGTTTTGTGCTTGTTCCAGTTCGATCCAAGGATAAAGAGGAAATAGAATGTATTCTGATTGTTAGAGGATTGTACCTGTACTGTGAAAAATTTTCTGTGAATTGTTGAAAATTTTGCCAATCTGAGAAAGTAATCGTAAATGCCCTTGGTCATAGGAACCCATGAAAGGTTAGGAGTACCCAAGGGATTGTGTTTGTATCCGGGTGTTAGTGTTATCTTTGAACTAAGGACCCAAGTCATATTTTGGGACGTTTTTGTAACTAAAGAATGTTTTGTTTCTATATTGTTCAGGACTTTACCAAGCTCGAGGTGCTATATGGGGTCATCGATTTTCCCAATGTAAGCTCCCTTGTTTTGGGTCCATGCAATGACACTAGGAGGATGTAGCCCAAAGGAGAGGACTGGATACTTGACTGAAACTAGTACCCTACGGGGGAGGGAATGTACACGATAGAAACCAAGTCGAGATGTAAACAAAGTGGATAAAAACATGTTTTAGTACAAAAGTGAAAAGCATTCTATAAAAGAAAATGAAAAAAAGCAATAGTGTAGATAAATTTGACCACAAAAGTGAGTTTCAAACATGGGACATCGCTCATAATGTCACAAGACAATCGAGCTAAATTTTCCAAAAGCATACAAGTAATGAACATACAATACATAGGGAAAATCCCATGCAAAAAATGGCAAATAGTAATAAGCAAAGTATCAAAGAACCATGGTGGAAAATAGTTTCTGCAAGGAAAATGTTACACAAGAAGCACCTGTTAGCATGTTAGAAATATATAAAGTATGTCAAAGCATTTTTGTATCAATAGAGTAGTGTGCTAGTAAGAATAGGAAGTAGTATAAAATGAAACAATAGCACATGTAGTGTGTAAGAAAGTAGATACCCCAAGAGCCTTGGTGGGACTAGTAAGAGGTATAGTTCCAAGCATTAATGTTCAATGAAAGGATCTCGTAAGAAGTATTCATTCACAACTAGAGTACAAGTGAATGTGCATGTGTATATATAGAAAGGTAATGACATATTAAGTATCTGTCTAGCATGGAAAACAAAGTGTACGTGTAAGTATAAGAAAAGAGTAAATGCAACCAATATGTACAATATATTGTGATTGAGTGAGATAGAGTGGTATACAATGTGAATGTGAAAGTGGCAGTGTGCCCCCTGAGTAGATGTGTGTGTATGAGTGAGATGAGGTTCATTTATAAAATACCCCATGACAGTCAATAATGAACCATAAAACAAGAGTGTGTCATTCAAAAATGATTTGAACTTGTGCGCTAGAAATATAGGTCATCAAGCATAGAGTGTGAAATGTGGAAGAAGGTGAGGTTCATTTCAGATTTAGACCCTCAACAATCGAGTGTGAACCTTAGCACAAGAGTGAGTTATAGGGTAGTGATGATATAAGTGAATCAAGTTGTTTGAGATTAGTTAGAGATAGAAAATGTGAAGCACAGAGCATGATAGTAGTAATGATAGACACACGATAATTCTAGGAAGGGGGCGAAGATAAAGTGTGATGCCGCCTAGTTGTGTTAATGATGAATATCTATGTGGTGATGTAAGAGATACCATTTCATTTTAGGAGAGCATTATCGGAGTCATGAGAATAGAGAGAGTCAACAATAGTAAGACCATGCCATGGTGGCAGAGTTTGAAATGTGTCTTTTCCATCAATATAAGGAGTAGTTTGTTTGAAAAAAATGTTTGGTTATTGAAGTGGAGAATAGGGAGGGACCTTGAATGGTTTTTTATTATTTGGTAACACCGTAGAAGACTTAGTAGCAGGAGTTTTTGAACTGATTTTTAGCGTAGCTGAATTCGTAATATTGTAGATGACTTGGTAGAAGTGCAAGTTAGACCAATTTTGATAGGAAGTTAATTAGGATTATCTTTACTTACTGTAGAAGGGACATTAGTAATGATGGTATGATTCTCATGAGACATAGATGAATAATATTTAGGAACCCATTGAGATGTAGTAATTGGAAATGAACATGTAGCAGCATTTTGTGTAGAAAATGAGATGAGACCATAATGTTTAAGGTGGTCACTTTTATGTTTAAGAGAATAGCAATCATTTTCATTATGTCCATTCATTCGACGATAATTGTAGTATGGATGACTTTGATATTATGTAAGCCGATAAGGAGGATAGCAATGAGTAAATGGCAAGTTGATCAATTTATGAGTGAGGAGTTGTGGAAGAATATATTGTTGTTTAGTATTGAGATCAAACTTGAGAGGTGCGGGAAGTGACAAGATTTGAGGTTCACTAATATGAGCACATGTAGAAGAAATAGAATGAGGATGAGTAGAAGAAAAATGAGCATGAGAAGCATCCTTAAGATGTTGGATTTCAGATTTAAGGGATGTAATCGTGGATTCCATAGCCTGACATTTTTCTTGAAATAAGGAATGTAAATCTTGGATTTACTTGTAAATAGATTGATTGGAATTATAACCAAGAGAGTATTTAGAAAAACAATCAAAGATAGCACTAACTTGAGAAGGTGGTGTATCACTAGGAAGATACATATTGTCTAGGGATTTTAGAAGAGAATATTTGTAAGGTGAGTGCATTTGAAGAAATTTATGCAAGGAGACTTGATACACCTTAGGATCTATTGAGCTCAAATTTGTAACCTGCCCTAAGCCATAGACAACCAAGGATTTTGAGGAAACATGGGATTGTCTCTAAGTTGTGGGAATTGAACTGTGAGATAGACCTCCAGAGAAGGTTGGTTCCTCTACCTATTCCTAATGCTAAACTACTCCTAGGAATTGAAATAAAACTACCTAACATTAATTTATTATTCCAATGGATCACGTTGATAAGGAGATACATAAAACAAAAATCCTAAACTAAAGAGAGGCGATATCACCAAGAAAAGGGGTAGAGATATTCCAATGAGTGAAAATGGGAGAAAATTAAGGAGGAGAGAGAAAACATAATTACCATAGTCCAAAACAACATTCAAACCACCATTTCTATGGAGCACAATAGATTTACACCTGCAAGGAGAATGGATTATGCACAATATACCTACAAATTCGGTGAAAGGCAAGGAAATGTAATACAACACAAGCTAGGGTAGATAAGAGACACAAAACATGATTTTTTTTGCTTTGAGAAGATGTACAATACATTACAATGGAGGTATAAGGAAAGGATCACCATGTAGATGTTAAAATCTGAGGTATGTAACTCTTATCTACTCGGAAAAAAATTTGATAGAGTTCTATTAAATTTGAGAACATCCCCCCCATAAATGAGAGGTTTTAACATTATATAAAAGATGAGAAAAGAGAGGGAAAAGATAAAGTCAAAATTTTGTCCCCACCCATGAAAAAGATGCATTAAATTTTTGAAAATGGGCATGGGTAGCCTACCAATGTCATTCCTCCATGATTTTTTTCTTATAGAAGAAGAAATGGGCACCATACCTCATTAAATATTTTTGTTCAACTACCTAGAATTTCATCTTTTAATGTTGATAGTGTTTTCCTATTTTTCTCCCACCTACTCTCACCTAACTCAAGATTTTCTATTGACATCATTTAGAGCACAAAATTACCTTTCCTATTATATAAAATTTATCAAATTTGGACAAATAGGGAGGGAGATATGGCCATTCGGGTATGAAGGGGTTGCGAGGAACACGAGTTCCAAATGTTTTGTAAAAGTCTCGCATTAATTTTCTTTTTCCTTTCTTTGTTTCTTTGGTCTTTGGGGATTTTGGGGTTTTGAGGAATGCGCAGGACTATGAAACTAGGGTTAGTTGTGCTTAGTTCTTCCACGGCCTTTATATCATGTACCCCACACTATTTATATGTCTATCGGGTTGAATTTTCCTACGGGGAACTAGTTCCCTAGTGGAACTAGTTCTCACCGACCATCGCTTCCCTATGCACTACTACTATCCACAACATAAAGTGTAACATCATATTTTTCACTACACATCCAGAATTCTTTTTAATATATTTCTTACTTTATGCATCTTATTTAAATACCCATATATTTAAATCCACATAAACCTTAATGCAATCCATTTCCGATAACTATCATAAACCATGTGTCATTGCATGAGTATACAGATCCTACTTGATCCCCCTCAATTCTCATTATGAGCTAATACATCAAATGTATCATTTGGTCTTCCTTTTTTAGGATATGATAATTAAGTGAAGATATCTAAGTGTCTACCTGGGTTTCGCCAAGGAAACCCCGGCATCTCACAACTTAGATCTTGGTGAAACCACGATAGTGTAATCAACAACTTACACTACTTTGTGCAAATTTTTAGAGTCATGTATGCCATGCTTGGTTCCATGATGACACACTCATCATTGGGAACTTGTCATCTCACCTTAATCACTTATTTAGTTATATGGATCTGTAATCAATGGTGTTGTAAATAGCTACAAGTCTTGTACAAGGTACAAATCCGGATTAACCTGCAAGAAGACATACCTCTATGTCATCCTATGATTCCTATGGGAAATTAAGTGTCTTCATAATGATTTTCATCATTAATAGACCACTTCCCTTCTCATATCCATCCTAAGGTTATACTGGGCTGCACATCCATGAGGTTCAATCTACCAATGTAACTCTAAAATATCATGTACTTAATGTGAAACCATGTCACAATTCAGGGATCTTGAAGAAGCAACTCAATACATATACTAAGCAACAGTATCCAAATAGTGGCTACCATCATTATAGGGATACAACTATGTAGCAGACATAATGAGTTGACCCGCTAAGGGTCCTAAATTGGAACAGTGTATCTTAATGTTTCAACGTATTAATTAAATGACAACAGGTTAGCCTAGGTCTCATGACACTTTCCCCTCGAATGATTCGTACCTAAGGTCCTATATCATGATATTACAACACCCCGAATGGCTTAATTTGTGGATGGGGCATTTGGTGTAACTTGTGTAACATTGGGTCATCTCTCAAGCTGTGGGACTTGCGGGCTTGAGATAACCCTCCAGAGAAAGCTAGTTCTTTCTCCTAAACTACCTACCACTAACTACTCCTAATGCAGGAAAGACTATCTAATCCTAATATGACTTTCCAAGAGACCAAGGAGAGAGAATGCATGAAAATAAAGCCTACACTAACAACGGTGATACACCAGAAAAGGAGGGTGTGAGAATAACTTCCCAATGTGTAAAAATAGGAATGAAATGTAGGTTAGAAGGGGTGATAATAGTTCTCCACAATCTAACAACATTAACAACACCATTTCTATGCATACACAATAGTAATGAATCTTGCAAGAGCATAGAATAGACACAATACACCTGTAATAAGATTGAAGAGGCAAGAAGAATGCAAACAAACACAGGAAGGGAAGGTACATCCACAAACTTGCATCTATTGCTTCATTAATATGCACAGTTCAAAATTTTACAAATGAAAGGCTTGAATCACCATGCAAGGAGTCCACTACAAGGGCCTGTAACACATTGGCTTCACAAAAATGACAGAGTTTTTCTACCAAAACTATCTCCTTAACAATGGTCCCAAGACTCCAATTTATAGAATTTTGAGAGGAGAGAGAGAGAGAAAGGATGCGATTCCTAAAATTCCCTTTCCAACTGATTGCAAGTCATGATAAATGAGGGTAGATGGTTATTTTAGACCAGAAAAAAATCTCAAGGTGTACTATAACTTGTAGCAATGAAAGAATGATTTCCCATGCGCATTAAATGTTTTCCAACCACTTTTCAAAAACTAAACAAAAATGGGATATTTTTCCTTAAAAACACCATCAAAACTTCATCAATTTCTATAATTATTGGTTTTTGTGCATTGATCTTGGAGCCACAATTTTGTGAAAATCCGTTGATAATTGCTCCAGTTATGGCCTTCTGAGCGCAGGTGGCTACTTTGAGTTTGACAAGCATTTCTTGTAATACACAAGACTAATTCAATTCATAGGTCTAGAGATGTTTCTTTTATTTTCACCCACCTAACCTCACTAACTAGTTTTTGTGATGTGGAGGATGCTAAGAGATTTCCAATAGTCAAATTTTGTGGAAATTGGAGCACTTGGTCAAAATTTATGCCCATTTGAAGTTCGGGGGGTGGATGTTCCACGTAGGCTCTCACAATCCACAATACATAGTATTTTTAACCCCCTTCACTTTGCTATGTAGGTATTTTTGGTTTTCAAAGAACAGAGGACACATGAGTACAAGGGTCACTTAGGCCTCACGATTCTCGCTTTCTCCACGCTAGACTCGACTCCTTTATTGTGTGACAATTTCACCTCCATGGGGAACTCACGTCTTTACAGTACTTGTGTCGTTTGGGCCCCGAACTTCTGCCTAATCCACAACACATAGGACCCACCTCAATTCCTTTACAAATTAGGTAAATCAGGGATTTCTAGAAACATGCGGCCCAATGGAAGTTGGACCACCCGGCCCGTCAGACCCGATTTACCCGCAAACCATTGTTTCTTTAGCATTTCGGACCCGAGTTGAGGGCGAGGAACCCTAGTTCTTTCCAAATCCATTCCACCCGCAATACATTAAAATAGGCCTTTACTCAATTTCTCTAAATTTTTAACAAATTTTTAGTAACTCCTTATATTTTTCTTGAATAAGGAATTTAGAGAAAAGCAAAGGGGTGCCTCCAAAATCCAATATTTTGTTTTCACAATTTCTACTTGTTCAATTTTAAATAAATTGTGTAAGTTATAGAATTTACCTTGAGGGTAAATTCTGGATAACATGTTCTATCTCAAGTTGATCCAAGGATATTTAATTTCCCAAATTTGATTAATTATCTTATTAAATCTCATGCCAATAATATCCTTTAAGTAGGGATCAAAACAATCTTTTATTTGAGTACGAATTACATATTTAATTTTTCCTTAAGCTTAATCAATTAAGAAAATGTTTATCTTTAATACAGTTAAGTACCATGCCACTAATTCAATGTCTCTATATTTCACATTAATAGAGATGGTGCATTTATACATAGCTAATTGTTTAGGTATGTATCATACTTTTATCAAGTATCATATACTATCAATGCAAGTCAACACTTCAACATAAGCACACAACTTTTCTTTAGTTACAACTTAATTAAAAGTATTCATTTTTATTATATTCATCAAGTAAGTATAACACTGATTTGTATAGCTGATATGTTAGATTGAGTGACTTACTTGTCAATTCATCTCATCCTAACATAACCTTTATAACACTCCATTTACATATGATTTTAATCACATTTTATTATGTTCACTTACTTGTCAACTTTATAGATAATAATGTTGACATAGGTTTAGGATTCAATTACCAAGTCCTTTCCAACTTAATAAGTATGTTTCCCTTTTCTTCCATTAAGGGCCTAATATCTTATTTATAAGTTCATATTGACACATTATGGAATAACCCTTATTAAGAATACAATATCAACCCATATCACATATTATTACATTATTGCAACTCCCGAATAAGGTCTACCATTCTTCCTTATATCTTCATATCATATCAACATAAGTTCATTTAATTAATGGGATTTATGTATAGTCCTTTAACTAATTATCACATCAAGTCACATAGTATTTATTACGTCATATCCATGTTGGCATAGGACTATATAGTAAATCAGCCTTGATCAAAATGAGACAAAAGACTATCTTTCTAATCTCTTCATTCAATAAGTAACAAGAGCAATTGATTACAGAAATCATCTTATTCTCCCAACTATAAATATCCTCATACATATTTCAGTCTTCCAATAACATCATGTTTCCAATAATTACAAAATAATATGGCTCTAGACCATTCAAGGTTCTCAAACAGAATCATTCCCATAACTTTTTACAACAATCATGCATCTAAATTAAATGAACTTCATCAATAAAATAAATGCAACTTCTTATAAGTCTTTCTTCTTTCACCTTTCATGAAATCCATCTGCAAAATTGTTAGCATGTGTTAGTTCATAAGAACTAAGCATGATAAGTACTAAAACATTAGAACAGTATGCTTCTATCTAAAAATTTCAGGAAAGGAACCCTTCTGTTTAATGAAATTGTTCTAAGTTCCAAATCACTAACAACTTCTAAAATCATGTTAAAATGCCACAATGTCAAATTAAGAAAAGAAGTCTCATGTACCATTTATGAACCTTTTCTCTAAACTGACAAAAGTTTAACAATCATTCAAGTTAAGGCCATTGGCCCTAGAAGTCAAAAACAAAATATCAAGTGTATTGGGATTTCAATCATGTAATCATATAGATTATATGATTGAAATCAAATACTTAGACCATCAATCACTATTTCCTTTTCTAACAAATTACTTCACACATCATAATAAAATTATTGAAGGCTAATCAAATGGAAAAATAAGTCATTTACTTAGCATTCAAAGTTATCTACTATCCTTAAGGTAATAATTATAAGTGCAATGAAAATCTACAACAAGACTAATATCTATCCAACTATCCAAGTAGAAATCAATTGAACTAGATAAAATAATCAAGGTATTTTCCTTTTCTTATCTAATAAATAAGTTCTCATCTCGAAGACTTCTTAATAACCCTTTATCAAAACATGGAGGTCAATATAATCTGAATAAAATACAATAGTAATCAAATGAAAAGGAATAATCGACTGCCAACTAAATGGAAATTGAATGAAATTATCCAAGGATAAAGAAGAAAAGAAAACTGAAACCCAATATCATAACAGAGATCTTCACCTGAACTATTTTTTATTAAAATAATGACCAAGTTGTCCATCATATCACATCCAGGATGAGCACAAAGAAGGTAATGTGATTAATGAAATGGCGTTCAATCTAAAACAATCAACTCTTATAGGAGATGAACAAATGGCATTCATTCTAACAAATTGAAACACGACTTGTATCCAACAAGATCACGGTACGAACCGAAGGATTTTTGAATTAACAATCACATCCATAGAAGAATTCCACTCAACCAGTTTGATGTATTTCAAAAAAATTGACAAATCCATTCATCAGTTAGCAACTTGAAAAGCTAAACTAGAATATAAAAGATTCTAAGTTCAATACCAAAAGGATTTTAACTATATCATGAATTACAACCTGCAGGGGTCATTTTAATGACCTAAGTTTGAGAAATCACTGAATGGTGAAATGAATGAACCCAAAAAAATGCTAACCCAGAAAGGGTAGTCATAAGACAAGAAAATAGTTAACCCAAATCATAAAAGAAGACTGGTTTCTCATTCCATCAAACCAATTTCTCCTCCCTAAGGAAGGGTTCAAACAATAAAAAACAATGCACACCCAGAATGGGTTTTCAATCAATTTTTGATTCCTTTAAGCTCTGAACTGAGATTCACAAAAAGAATGGTCAATAAGACCAATAAAATAACCTCGCAATCGGTATTTTTCAAGAACCCATAAACAATCTTTTGTGTAACGTTTAACTTAACAAACAACAATACACCTAGGTCATCATTTCATATGGGTATCAACCTTATATTCAATATCTTCAACTTAACACCATAAAATATACATACAACCATTGGTATGTAAACATAAGCAAGGGTAAACACATTATCATTTACAAAAACCATTCCTAGATCTATATTTTACAAGCAAAGTCATTTCAATTGACTAATACATGTATTTAAAGTATAACCGTTATAAATGCAAAGCGAGTGGTTTTAATCAACCCAGAACCAGATATTAAGAGTATAAAAGATGAATAACCAAGAAAGATAAAAAAACAACAATATTTCAACCACAAAACCCAACTCGAATGCAATTTCAGAATATGAGAAGAGTTATTTTCATGAGATTGATAAATATAGCAAAATATCATAATGGGTTAGAGCCTATCATGCCTGGTAGGGCTCCTACGAAACTCTTCCAAGCTCTCTGAGTTTCCCTTCAATATTTCGCAACAAAATCCACAAAAAATTTGCAACCAAATCCTCAGAAACCCCCATACTCATTCTTCCCATCTTCATTTATAGATTCAACAATAATTTTCTTCCTTAATTTTTCCATGCAATGACAAGATTGAATATGCAACAAAATTGAACTAACAGTTTGAAAAACATGAAATCAACATGTAAAGCCATTGAGCTCAAAAATCCAAATGTAAAGTAAAACCGACCCTATTTCCTTTCCACCATTCCATCTTGGCACTTCCCAAGGTAGTTTCTACTCTTTGATCGAGATCAATAAATGTCAAGATGGTTTGATAGTCCTCCAACAAATCTTCCAACCACCTGATAACTCTAGCAACAACTAAAAGTTTAAAAACCATGCACAATATTCTAACTAGCTAACTGGAGTTTGGTGGCCGCCAAGTCCATCTTGGCTTCCTCCACAATTTGTGCAAATGTCTTATTGAATGTAATTTAATTTCTGGTACAGCGTGGGTTGGCGCCCAACTGACCTTAACTTAAACCTTAGGGTTTTATTCACCATGGTTAAGTCTAAGGTAGGTCTAAGTCCCACATAGATTTAGGATCCTTTTTAAATAGTGCTAACTCAACTTAGATTATGATATCAATGAATTCCTTAAGGTAGTTTAGGGATTAGGACCCTATTATAAACTAATTTTGACTTCGCCAAATTAATAAGCATGAAAATTTTGAAATTTTTCAAAAGTATTCTTTTGCATTTTTATCACCCTTATCACGATCATCTCATTCTTGTGATCGTTCTATTCTTTGTTTCGTTCATTTCAAAGTAGAAATCCTCCCGCCAGTCATAAACCATGTTAATAATTTATTAATTAATTCATTACCTTTTTATTTAATAAAATTAATTTTATTGATTTTGAGTTTTTTAATTAAATAAATATTACTATTATATTTATTAAAAATCAATCAACAAGTTTTTCCTTATTGCTGAGGGAAAATAAAGCTTCCGCTTCCAATTGTCGGGATGCCAAATTGGCTTCCCGTACTGGATTTCCCCTTTCCTAGTACATTCTTATTATTTCCCCACTTGTGGGATTTCTTCCACTGATTGTCAATCCAATCAAGTTGGAAAATGGGCAAAAAATCTCCCGATCTCCCACATGGGGAAATAAGATGGGGATTGTTAGCTGCCTTACTATTTCCACTTGCAAATGACAAATATTTTTTCCTTTTTCCTTGGAAATTAATGTCACTACTCGAAGGAAGAGAATTCAGTTATTTCAACGGGAAGGGGAAATGGTTATGGGGAAGATTCTGTAATTCCCATAACCATTTCCCGTGAAACTAGTTGGAAGAAGTTTTGCCTCTTATTTCTTTTGGGGGAATGGGAGTAATTGAGTTTTCAATGAAGGAAGTTTCCATACTCGATTTAATTAATCTGCTCATGCTATTGCTAAACTGTATTTTTGCATTTCAATACAAAGAAGAAGTAAAGAAAGACATTCATGTTGCAGCCCACATTGAAGGAGCTCTACATTTCATGCCCAAGAAGAAACATCAGTTTTAAATCCCACGCCATGCATTTGTTTTGAAGGAGGAATTGGACGCATATGCAAGAAAGAAGACTTGGATACATGTGTGAAAGGAGGAGCTTTCCAAGATAAGTCTCTAAATAAAAAAAGAATACAACCTAACTCCATTAGATGCATTAGCCTGAGGAAGCTTTAACATGCAATCAACCTACACACAACAAGGAAGAAAATGTTCATGGATTCATAGGAAACTCTAAAGCTCTACACCTTTTTCAAGCAGAGAACAATTCAAAATGCATTTCCAGGAAAAATCTCCAACGCATGAAAAGAAAAGAAATTCCATTCATGCATGCAATAATAAAAGAAAAGTCTGAATGCACCAAGGAATAAGAAAGGTCCACGTATTGCCAAACAAGGAAGAATAAAAAGGTTTCAATTCATTCATCAAAATCTTCATGCATTCACCAAATCAGGCCAATTTTAAATGCCTATGCAAGGGAAGAAGACAAGGTAAAAGTCAGAAGTAAAGTTGAAATTTTGTTTTCACGCATTGGGAAAAGTTCATACAATCCAAAACAAGAAAAAGACATGTCCACCACACATTCACTAGTTGTTTACACGTTCCAAGGCTAAAAATAATATTGTCCACCCATTGGAGAAGGAGGATTTGTCACGTGGTTAAAGTAGCATTTTTTCACATAGAATCATCCAAAGCAAAGTCCACGCAGATCAAGAAGGTAATACCATGCATTAACAAGAGAAGACTATCCTCACAGAAACAAAGGCCACGTATTCATCAAAATTTTCATGCCATATGTCTTAGGAGAGCCCACGTAGGCCCAAAATCAATCCATGCAAGCAATAAAAGGAGTCATGTTGCAGCATCCAAAGAGCAAATTCAACATTGCAGAAGTATTTCAATGCATACCTGAGGATAAACAAGTTTAAATTCAACCACTTTGCAAGAGTGGAATACTAGGTGCAGAAGCTAAAACAAAGACAACGCATTACATGAGAAATCTCAACGCATTGCCAGCAGAAATAGTGAATTAAAAATATTAAAATTGATCCTATTCAAAGTCATTAAAATTTGGGATAATTTAATTAAAATAAATAAATAAATCATTTTCATCACGCATTGGTGAGAAGTATTCAGGATATTCAAAAATATCAGGCATCCAAATGCATTTCCCATGTATGTCAGCACAAAGAAAAATGAATTTATTGAAGAAAATGATAAATGCGAAAAGAACATGCCACGGGTTATATCTATCGAAATAATCAAATTTGGAGCTTGATATCTCGAAGTTGAGTGATTGTCAAAAATAATAGTTTATTTCGTTTAATTATCCCAATCTTCGTATACTCCTTTTCCAAATTTAAAATGAAAAACATCTCATTTGGTATTTTTCATGAAGCCAAATAAAACGCAGTTCGTTTGATTTTCGCCGCATACACCATTTCAGCTTGTTGGAAGGCCAACTTTGAGAATCTGTATTTCAGGACCGGATGATCATCAAGAAAAAAGTTTGGTTCGTTGAATTATCCCCAAATTCATATAATCCTTTGAAAAATTTCAAATGCATAGCACCTCATTTGATATTTTTCACGGAGCCAAATAAAATGTAGTTTGCTTGATTTCGTTGTGCACACAGTTTTCAGCCACCAAGGAGACTGACTTTGAGGGTCTATATTTTGAACTCGGATGATCATCAAGAGAAAATGATTATTTCTTTTGATTATACCCACATTCATATGCTCTGTTGAAAATTTTTAGATTCCTGGGGTGACATTTGATATTATTCCCAGTGCTAAAACCAAACAACATTTTTGCAATATTACACTTGCATTTTTAAGCGGTTTCGGAAGAGTCAACTTTAACCTTTAATATTTGACTGAAGAATTTTATTTTGGAAGACACCCTCTAACATGCAGACCTACGGTACCTTAATAGACTCCCTCATCTAATGAGAGCTTCTCATAAAAAAATTCTATTTTTCCCGGGCTTTCAAAGGTGATTTGTGCAATTTTGTAAGAAGGAAGTAATAGCCTAAAATCACGCTTTTGTCACAATCATGTCATCTTCAAACAAAATAATGTTGTGATATGGGTTCCAAGGCATTCTACCCACCTCGATGCTCCATTCAGAGTATGAGAACATTTCGATACCAACTTGGGACATGTCGACGTAAGTTGGTTCTGCGATCGCATATCAACCGAAGGCGAGTCACAATTTTCCCAACGCTTGTTCCGAATTGGTCATCACTTGCATGGATGCACTACAAAACCTACATAGTGTGGTGATTCAACTCCAACGGCTCTGAAGTGGAAGCGACCTCGACTTGTGAGTTCTCAGTCTCATCTCCACGACACAGGTGCTTCTCAATGGCACCAATGGGTCACCTCTGACTTCCTCATTATGTGGTATAGGTCGTAGCTATTGGCAGAGGTATCTTTGGATTTAAAATCCATTGTTATCATTGGATATTGATAATGGGATAAACTTGTCTACATCAATTTTCTTCACTTAATCATTGTGGCATATTTATTCATCGACAAACCATGACCAATGAAAAGTGTGATTATGCGGATCATCAAGCAAGGCCACATCATTCAAGTGTGTCCCTATCACCTATGTTAACAGTGGGCACAATACTTCATCGTCCATTCTTAAAGTTGGAGATTTCTTGAATTGGATGGTCATGATTGAATTAGAATGGCAACACTTCGACATGGTGACAAAGGCAAAAGACATAACTCGAGGAAGTGAATTATAATCTCGACTCTTGGAAGAGATTCTCAATGGAAAAAGATCAAGAGTTTGATTCTGACAAGCCAAGGTGGCGTAATGACTATAGTCTTGTAGACACCAAAATTAGGTCATACTACCCTTATAAACATTTTTAATTAAATTAACCATACCTTACCTATTCATATCCCATAGTGCACATGATTAATTGAATTAATTACCTTAATTAATTTAATTAACATCCTCACTTGACCACCTCACCCAACCAACTCACCTAGCCACCTCACTCCATGACCCACTCAAACCCCATTAATGACCTAAGACCAAGTCTAAGCCTATCCTAACCAACTAGGACTTAGTCTAAACCTAGACTTAACTCCTATTAACAAACCTAAGAGGACTCTTACTCATCCTTCCATGATCTATCACTCGAGACTCGGATGAAGATTGAAGACCACGCCAAAAATAGCAACAATTAGGCTATTTTTGGCCAACCTAGATATTCATGCCTTAACCGACGTCGGTCCCCTAATCATTTTCAGTTAGGTTAAATACATTTCTAAAAGCCTTTTTGAGTTTGGTCATTCGATTCAAGATCTCACATGAATAGAGACTTGGAACAATTGAATTTCTGAAGCACTCAAGTAAAGGAAAGCACCTGGGAGCACTACCAACAACCATCGACATCCATCACCTTCTTCACGATCACAGATTCACACAGAGAAGCACAGAGGCTCAAACTGCCATGACACATACATGACGTCCCTTCTCTTCGGATCTCTGCCATCATTGTTTTCATCACCTACACTCTCTAGACCCATTCTTCAGTAAGTACCTAACATCTCTTCAGTTATCTCTATTTTCTTTCAGTAAGATCATCATTCCTCTTAATAATTTATTTTTTTATACATCTGTACACCTCCTTCCTCCCACCAACCTATCACCTTACCATATCTAGCCATTTCACTTATCTTCACCCTCTCCTAGTCATCCCTGAGTCACTAAGGCCATTTTATGACCTCACCTTCACCATTTCTAGCCTCTGAGCAATCACAAAGAGCTTGGAAACCAATTTCTAAGAGCCTTTTACTAATTGCCCCTACCAAAGACTGGCTTAGGCAACCAACATCGGTCATCTTGCCAAACCAGCATCGGTCACACAACCGATGTCGATTCTTCGTGTCCACAACATACTTTATACCAACGAGCTCATACCCATTCCCTAATAGCCCAGAATCACTCCTAATCTTTACCAGATCTTACCCAAAGCCTATACCAAACCTGCAACCTAATACTAGCCCATCACCTCAACTGTTTGACCTCAATCACCTTTTATTTGACCTTTCTTATTTTTTTTTTGCATGAGATACCTAAATCATTTCAATTCCAATAAGATTGTTATTTCATGTTTATTTTGGATAGCATTAATATTGTTATATAAAAGTGGATTGACAGCCTGTTCAAGAAGCATCACGCTTCCCGGATCTAGCTTCTGTTAGGTAGTCCACTCATTGTTTTATTTAACTCTATCTGGTGGTATTGTTTTGCATTTTATAGGTAGTTCCTCCTAGCCAAAAGGGAGCTCTCGCAATCAGCATTGGATCAGGAAATCAGAACACGCGCACAACCTTCAACCGACATCACAAACAGGTATTCCTCCTTATCCTATCACCCTCTATCTATTTCATTAATTTGTTAAGAATCTAGTGAAACATTTTGGCATGCCGTGGGACCCATCTAGGGTTCCTTACATTTATTCATTCTTAGGGAAATATTTTGTATGTTTGTTTCTTTTCAAAAGGAAGTTAACATTAAATTTTCTCCCTGGGAATCTTCTCTTTCTTCTACTTGTCTAAGTGACATTTTTATTTTAGGACTAAAAAGAATCATTCTTTTTCTTCTTACATCCGCATTAGTGAAATTCATGCTCTTTCCTATTCACTCTTTGTTTACATCGAATATCACATTTCGATTTTGGGTTCTAAAATACTTGCATTTCATACTTCTATGCTTGCATTTTTAGCTCACATTAAAACTGAGGGCAACCTATACGCTGGAAGTCATGCCTAACTAATGGTTGACATAATTGAATTATAGAAGCACTTTCTCTTCTTTCTCTCTTTACCAAACTGCACAAATATAATTTTCACATCTTCTTAAACAACACCTTAACTGGAAGACATTGTCAACAATCACATGATCAAAGGTTTGACAGTGGGCACCCAACTAGTTTCTCTAACTATTCATTATCAGATAAATGACCGCCCCCACCAAAACATAATCTAAAACCACCCTTAGAAATCTCCTTTTCATAGGACACCTTCCCATAAAAAAATTGTTTTGAATTCACAAGTCAATCTTAAATAGCATAAGCTAAAAACATGAAATTCACTTATAGGATTTCGTGTTTTTCTTAGATTTTTCTTGAGTTTTTTTTTATTTTTGAGGTTGCATTCTTCATTTTATTCTTATTCCTTTGACACTCTGCCATCATAGTTGGTGTACTCTAATTTTTTTGAGTGTATCGGGGTCCATGACTATCATAATCAAACTTCTGGGTTGATATTCCATCTAACTTAATTCATGAAATCAATTTTCTTTTTTTTCTTCAAATTTCACAGTGACCGGCATCAGTCTAGTGACCGTCATTGGTTTATCTAGCTCTTTTTGATCATTGTACCCAAAAACAACATTTATCACATCTTCTATTATTTTGAAGTTCTCAGGACATCATCATACCCCAAAATTTTAAAATCACAGGCACATACAACTTCTTTATTTCATTTTCATCAGTTTTCCTCATTTGCTAAACTATTGATTTCCCATAAATCGCTGGTATCGATTCATCGTAACCATCATCGGTCACCCTTTTAAAAATCATCGGTTATTCCAACCATTGTCGGTTCCTGTGTTTTGATTTTTAATTAAAACATCAACCCATTTCACCTCCTAGAATCTATCCTTCTCTATTTCTGTTGTTTTCTGTGTCATTTACATAATATAGTTTACCAGGTCTATTCTTATTCACATGGTTTTGACTCACAACCAAGCCAACGCCCTTGTGTTTCATGCTAGCCTTTAGCCGCTTCCACCTAGCCCATCACCGCCTTTTATCTTGTCACCTATGGATCCAAATCAACCCATCACCATTCGTATCGAAGATGAGGAGTTTGCAAGACTCCTTAACCAGAATCATGTTTCCCTATAGTACTATCTCACCCACTCATCCACCCAGGACTACTCGGGATAGTTGGTATATGATATGCTCATGTCTATCCCTCCTTCCCTTACCCCCACTTTCGTGTCAGCTACCACTAGCTCAATGTTACCTTCATCCACTTTACCACATGTGGTGTCTCGAATGGACCCCACATCTGCTATAATCTGCTGCACCTATGACATCTATCGCACCCATGGTGTCAACCATCCCTTCACCAACCACCCTAAGCATAGCCTTGTCTACACCTGTCACCTCATATATACCCATTGCATTGCAACCACCCATGGTGTCGGCAACCCACACCCCATTCCAAAACCTCGTCCTTTCCATCCCACATTCCCTACCCCTAATTGCCATAAGAGTCATTATGACTACTCTACTTTCTTACACGTATCACCAATAACCCCTAATCTAGACTATTACTTATTCAAGATATCTTCCACCCACATCTATTCCCCCTTCGCATTTTTCATACTGGTACACGTATATATACTAGGATGTTGTCCACATCATACATTCATCCTCAACCCCCTTACACTATGGGGGTGACCATTCCTCACAATCCACTAATGGCCTCATTAATATGATGATGGAAAAGTAGCAAACATTAGAAGCATCAGTTTCTAGCACTCGCAACTCCTTAACTTATGATGAAATATGTAATGATCCCATTCACCCATATCATGTACATTGGGAAATGTCCAAGTTAAACCATTTCAATAATAAATAAGACCCACAACAACACTTGCAATAGTTCAGACATGGGTGTTATCTAATTTCTCATGACTATGCTTTACTCCTATGGACATTCCCCATGTCCTTGACAAGACCCACATTAGATTGGTATCGTGGTTTACCCAGACATTCCATTTAATCATTTAACAAAGTGGCTCAAGCATTCTTTGACAATTTCTCAATCAATGTTGTTAAAAAATTCACCATGACTGACCTATACTCAACACGACAATACGACAACGAATCTATCGCATATTTCATTGCTCACTTTGGCAAAGCCTTATCAACCAATCAACATTCCAGTTACCACAAGCCGAGATCATAGAGTTGTTCACTAGGGCTTGTTCCAGGCACATCTCACTAACAGTACAATTACAAACCTTTTGTACCTTTGACCAAGCATTTACCATGGCACAAAAACTTTAAATTTGTGCCATCAAAGAGAAGAAAGTTCAATTACATAACAAAAACATCACCTTCAAATCAAATGATGCCTCTTCTTATTCAAAACCCCAAAAAATTATTTGAAAGCTAAAGGATCTACCAATGCGATAGCTCTCAAATCTGGTCCATCTCATCCATCTAACCAAGTGAAACCTTCCTCCAATCTTCCTCCCATTCAAAATTTTCAGTTCAAACAGGAGCAATAGAAGTACATTCCAATCGAGGAGCCTTATTCCTCAGTATTAGAAAAACTTTTTAAGGCTAGAGCCATTATCCTTCCACCCATAAAACCACATACTTGCTTTTGACCCCGGTCATCCTATGCCTACATGGTATAAGGAACATGACTATTGTAACTATCATTGTGTCAAAGGCCATACCAATGGTAATTGCATAACCTTCAAGAACATTTTCCGGAAATGTTAGATAATGGAGATCTCATCCTGGACAACCCAAACGCACTGGAAAATCAAAACTTTCATATATTTAAGAATTTGTTTCCTAACCATACACCATCATCTAATCAAAGTGGTGAATATTCAACCAATGATAACAATGTCCGTGAAGTCCATGCTATTTTCAATGTTGTACCAACCATTCCTCAATTTCCTCCTATCCCCTCTATTGAGGAGATTCTAGCACAAGCTCCTCTACCCATGGAGGATCCTACCTCATCTACTCCTTCACCCATAGAGGAGTCCCCTTCATCTCCCTCTTCACCCAAAGAAGATTCCACATTTTCTACCAATTTTGTCTTGCCATCCACCTTGCAACCTAACGAAAAACTATGACATTAACTCTCCTACCCATGGGAGAGTCTTCATCACCTTTTTCTCCCCTGAAAGAGGAACCGATCTCATCCCACCTGCCATCTCCTCTACCCATAGGGGATCCTTTAGACATGTCACTACCTCACATGTTGGTGACCATTCTCCATTAGTATTATAAAATCTCATTGATCTGCTCTCGGCCCTCTTACCCACAGATTCCAAAGCCAACCAGTTCCCTGTCTCACAAACATATTTTACAGGGATTGCTACTAAATCAACATCAGCTCCTCTTCTACTGTAGTTCCATTTTCACAACTAGATGATCACTTGGATTACGTTGATAATTCCATGCTTTGGGGACATCTTCGGCTCCCCTTTTTGACCCAAATACAAATGTCAACTATAGATACCTCCATGATCTATCCAAAGGTATTTCAAGCGACCAAATCAACCATGACCATTCCTGTTGAAATGGATTCTTCTTCATCACCTTTCCTACATCCAAACCTTTACCCATAACCAAACCCATTCCTATGCCAAAGAACCTACCTGCACCTACGTCTTTTCCCATATCTAGACCCACTGCTACCTTAGGTGTCATTCCGACATCAAGCCTTGTCCATCCACCCGTCAAATTCAAATTATCCACATCTTCCCAAGCCCACATGAAAATCATTCCTCCACCTAAAAAGAAGACCCAACTTTCAAGACCGCATACACTAGTTTCACCCACCACGCCTCTATCACCTTCACCCCTTCTATCTATCCTTAGATCTCACCCATCTACCCTGGTCAAGAAACCTCCTACCCAAAGAAAATCAAAAGCCCAACAATACACATCTTCATCACAATTCTTTATTATGCCTAATCGACCTGCGCAAAACCTTCACCGTCACTATCACCCGCAGACTTTCTTAGCACCTATACCCCCACCATCTACCATAACCCCATCACTACATACGCATATTTCTTCTCTTCAACCTATACCTTCCACCTAGCCTCTACCAAAACCTTTACCAAACCTCGCTATCACCATTGTTAACCCATTCCTTGCCACCATCTTCTTTCCTTTTTACATCACATACTCCTACCTCACCTTTACCCAAGAAGGTCTGATCCAAGGACAAGAACCCACTACCCTCCAAAAAGATAGTTAAACCCACAAGACCTCTTATTTCTAGTTCATCTACCATACCTTTACCCAATCTGGTACCATCAAAACCTAAGACAGACCACCTACCAAAATGGTGGTCAAATCTATTTCACGTCCTATAACACCTCTTCCACCAAAATTGTCCACACCTCCACCAAAACCCAAACAAACTTCACACTTGTGATCGATTGGTAGGGTATTATGCCAACATTTTATCCAACCTTTTAAAGACCTCGGTCATCACATTACCACCACTAAGACCTTATGACCTAATCAAACCCAAACCTAAAGGGTTTGATGAGACCAAAATTTGCACTTACCATCGTGTTCCGTAACATGGTGTAGAAAATTTTAAGGCTCTAAAAAAGCTGTTCTTCTCCAACTATGTCCTCTCAAAAAAATTTGAAGATGATTATCTTCTTCATGAGGACCTTGTTCCATCCTCACTGTCATCGTAAATTATCCCCCTTGCCTGTTCAATGACCCACATCCCCACCTCCACAACCATTTTACCCTCCTCCACGATTTGAGATTAATATGGTACAGATAAGAGAGTTAGCCAAAACCCCACCAAAATTCCATTGCACCTTACTCATTTCATGAGGCTCATATCCCCACTAGGTTTTTGTCTGTCATGTTGTTATACCTTTCATGACATACCTTCTCCACCTACCTCTCTTCCTCAGATTAATATGATCCAAGTCACCACCGGTGCTAAGAAATACAAAGGGAAAGCAAAAGTAACAACCCATCCGCTAATCCAAAGGCTTTGCCTAACATATGATCTCGCACCCACACCCAAAATCACCATTTGATGACCCACATACCCTATTTCGACGTGATCACCCATCATATAATGTTAAAAAAATTACACCAATACCCTCTACAAATGTCTTTGTAGGATCTCATTGAAACCTCTCAATCACATTGTGACAAGCCCTCATGGAGGTTTTGCAATCCATCGAGGTTTTACCTAACGACCCCACACCATTAACCTCCATTATCACCCCTCACCACATGGCCTCTCTTACAAAATCATATTTTTCTTATACCCCCTCTCCCACTCATCAAGTGGCCACCCTCAGCTTCTCTGATGAGGAGATTGTACCTCTCAAATCAGATGATCTTAATCCCACTCTTTTCATCTCCATCTATATCGATAATATACACATTCAATGTGTTGTTATCGATGGTGGTGCTAACATCAAGATCATCTCCTCCCACACATACAATCAAATGCACATCCCTTCAAATTACATGCACAATAACTCGGTTATGTTGTACTCCTTCAATGATGCCATCACTTCCACCCTTGGCACCATTATTCTTCATGTTCGTGAGGGCCCCGTACTTATGCCAGAATTATTCTACGTTTTAGAAGGGGAATTCCAATATAACCTGTTGCTTGGCCGACCTTGGATCTATGTCATGGGTTGTGTTCCTTCAACTTTACATTGTTGTGTAAAATTTGAACATGAAGGACATAACTATACCATCCCAGTTGACCCTTCGCCATTTAAAACTTGCAACATGTTGTACCGACCTAATGATGTCCTCATACCAGTTAAGGCATCTACCACTACCACCACTTCTCCTTCACCCACAACCCCATCCATCGATGTTTCCACTACCTCACCCATGCCTACCTCTTCTATTCCCACTACTTCCGTGGCCTCTACAACCGACCCGTCCATTAACCCATCTAGTTCCCAACCAACTCATCCTTCTTCTTCCCAATTGCCTGGTACTTCATCTATTCCATCTATATACATATCCACTACCGATCCATTAGAAGTTTTTTTTCAATGCCTCACTCTGGGGGAATACCGATTGTACAACATAAACACATTCCTTACTCCACAATATTATGGTAACCTACGCCAACATCCTCGTTATGACCATCACATTGATGAGGTGTTCCCTTATGGTCCTCCCTACCTTCACACCAACTTAACATATGGGGGACTTGATACTTCCACCTATTCACCCGAGTCACCTTCCCAAATGTGACCATTTTCATCTGACCTCCAATCTCTCACTAACTACCACTTCACCCACACTTTCCTTCACCATTGTTGCATGAAAATTCTTTGGCTTTGGGTTCTATGAATAGGGTCATCATACTGTCATCCCGTGTACTACATGTAAACATAAGGACTGTAGTGGTATTGGATTTTCCGAACCATCCTCCAAGAATGCCCACATCGACCTCATCAAGGACAAAAAACCTTGTCCACCTCATTCACCAACGTCACCACCTTCACCCATGGATTCTATAGATCTTGAATCTATTCCTCCTAAAAAAATTCATGAAAACCATTTCCCTAGGACCTACGACTTATCAACGCAATGGCGTGGCTCCCTATTCTCTTCCCTTCTTGCATCCTCGACATGATCGATGATGATACACCTTCTATTAACATCGTTTAATGTCAGAACAATGATTCTATCCTCACCTACCTTGGTGTAGAAGATTATTATATTCATCGATCATTACCTTCTAAGACATAAACCATGTTAAATGAATCGACCATCGAAATCAATATTAACACTTAGGATGATCGACACATTCTAAAGATAGGTCAATCTTTAGATATTGTTGAACAAGAAGCTTTCACTTCTTTCCTCCGGGATTATAGCAATGCTTTTACTTGGTACAACACTGATATGCCCGGTATTAACCTAAACATTGTGGTCCACAATATCATCACCATCCTTGAAGCCAAACCCATAAAACATAAGCTATAGAAAATGCATCCTCACATTTCCCTTCTTGTCAAAGAAGAACTTTAGCGCCTTCTTTTGGTTTCCTTCACAATACCCATTGATTATCCCAAATGGATCTCTAAAAATTTCTTGTCACAAGGGTGACATGGGAACTACGCATCTGCATGTATTTTCACGACCTAAACTTAGCTTACCCCAAAGATGACTTTCCACTACCTATTATCAACCAACTAGTTGATCTTACCACTGGTCATGAGATGCTCTCACTCATGGATGGTTTCTCGGGTTATAACCAAATATTACTTGCCCCAGAAGATCAACATAAAACCACCTTCATCACTTCTTGGGGGACCTTATGCTATTGTGTCATGCCCTTTGGCCTTTAAAATGTTGGTGCTACATATCAGTGGGCTATGACCTATATATTTCATGACATCATGCATCGTATATTGGAAGATTACGTATATTATCTTCTTGCAAATCCAAACATCGAGCCAAACATATTACATTCCTTAAGATCACCTTTAGCTGTCTCATCAAGTATTGTGTTTTCTTTCAACCTAAGAAGTGTGTCTTCGTGGTTCTCTCGGGAAAGGTCCTTGTTTTAATCATTTCTTTACGTGGTATAGAATTCGATCCCGCTAAAATAAAGGATATTCTCTAAATTCCTCCACCTACTAACCTTTTCTAACTTCATAGTTTGCAAGGTAAGTTACAATCTATTCGTCATTTTATTTTCCATCTTTTCAACCGCCGCCACCCGTTTCATCATCTCCTCAAAAATGACGTCTCCTTCAAATGGGATGGTGAATGTAAAAAATCCTTTGATGCATTAAAACAATATCTCCTTCAACCACCTTTTCTCATTCCTCTTAAGGATGACCAACTATTTTATCTTTACATTTCTGCTATGGATCATTCCTTGGGTGTCATGTTTGCTCATCACGATGAAACATAGGGAAAATTTGGTTTACTATATAAATCGTACACTTCTAGACTATGAAACTAGATACAATCATTGTGAAAAACTCTACTTAGCCTTAATTTTTGTTGCCACTAAGCTTCGACATTACCTACTCAACCAAAAACCATTTGTAGTCACCAATACTGGCCCTTTACATTACAGGTATGCCAAACCCTACTAACATCAACGTGCTTTGCACGTTGGCTCATGCTTCTTGTAGACCTTGTCCTTGAATTCATCCATCAAAAATCGATCATAGGCCAAACCATCATTGACCAAATTACGTATACACTCTCCTCTCCGGTAATCAATATTCTAACTTCAATTTTCGAGAAGAATCGATTGTTACCCTCTCTTTAGATGATAACGTTTACTAAATGACCTTATTGTTTGATGGTTTCAAATGTCAGTGTGGCGGTGGTGTAGGTGTTATCCTCATCCCTCTTGATAGTGAACCTATGCCATTATCCTTCAAACTAGATTTTGAATGTACTAATAATATTTTTGAATACGAAGCGTTACTCGTACTAGGTCTTCAAGCCGCTATCACCTTAGATGTTAAATCGATTAATATTTTTGGTGACTCTCAACTAGTTGTAAACCAAGTTAATGGTATATACCAGTGTCGTAATGAAATACTTAAAAATTATAAGCATCATGTGGACATACTTTTGACTACCTTTGACCGTTATGAACTTCAAACCACCCCACGTTCTACTAATAAATTTGTGGATACCATGGCCTACCTTGCTTCTTAGATACCCGCTTCACCTACTAAATCCAAAATATTTGTCACAGTACAAAGGTTGCAATCACCTTCTTATTTATTTTGAGATGTCAACCTTGTTGGAACCATTACACTGACCCACGTGACCTTTGGTATAAGAAGTTTATAGACTACCTTTCCTTGTCAATTCTACATCCCGACCTTACTCGTAATGGGAAACACACCTTTCTCAAAAGTGTCTCTCGCTATGTCATCATGGGTGGAATTCTTTATAAATGTGGCTTTGACAAAGATCCTCTTACGTTGTTTTACAAGTTCTGAAATTCCTTATACCATCAAGGAATTTCATGAAAAATATTGTGGAGGTCACTTTAGTGGCTTAGCTTTCACCAAACACAACATTTTTCTAGTCTATTATTGGCCCACCCTCAACCGTGATTGTTCTGAATACGTCAAACATTGTGTGAAATTCCAACAACATGTTAATCATCATCACACACCTAGTCACGCCTTATAGGTCGCATGAGATCTTTGACCTTTCTCTCAATGGGGTTTGGATCTTATCGGAGAGATCAATCCTCATTCTTCACAATGCCATCAATGGATTATTACCGCAACCAAATACTACACTAAATGGGTAGAATCCATCCCCCTCATCTCTACAAAAGATGAGAAAATTTGTGAATTCATCAACCATCACATTATTTGTCGCTTTGGTGTCCCTCACCGCCTCATCACATAACAAAAAAAATTCAAAAATAAAACCCTACGAAACTTTGTGACACCTTCGGCATTCAACTTAGTTTTTCTTCACCTTACTACGAGAATAACAAATAGCCAAGTTGACTCAACCAACAAAACCTTGAACAAAATTCTTATGAAAGTGGTTGACAATACGGGAAATGATTGGCACACGCACATTCCTTTTACTTTATGGGCTTACTATACTAGTATTCATACCTCAACTATGGCCACCCATTTTTCTCTAGTCTACGGTACAGAGGTATGTCCTGCCTCTCGAAGTCCAAATTCCATCTCTTTGTATCTCACTCAAAGAGATGCTTAACAATGATGACTTTCACCAGGATTGTTTGGCACAAATGGAGTAATTAGATGGGCATCATCTTAATGCTCTTGATCATCTCTAAATCTACCAAAAAGGTATCAAAATTTCCTACGAAAAATGTGTCCATGAATGAACCTTTTAGGTCAACCACCTCGTCCTGAAGGAAAATCAACATGTAACCAAAGAGGAGAAAAGTAAATGGGGAAAATTTTCTCATAATTGGCTTGGACCTTATATCATTACTCATACCTATGGATCATGTGCTTATCGTTTATCTTCACTCGATGGAAAACCTGAACTTGAGCCCCTCAATGCCTTGCATCTTTGACTATTCTATTGTTGAATCAAGTCCTATATCACCTTCTATCTATTTAATGCTCATCCCTTGAGCACCATTCACCTTCCATTTTAACTATTTTAAGGATCCACGACTCAACAAGAATCATGTGATTACCCGTCACTTTTTCAGCCCTATCTTCAATATGAGTACCACAGCCCTACTCATGGCATGATTCTCATGGATACTTTTCATCTTTTTCAAGATGGAATCCCATGGTCGTTCATCACGTAAACTCTCTCTTGCATAGTTAGCCTTTGTGTGCTATGGTTTTTCCTTCAAACCAAGAGCCTATTTTTCTCTATAGTCTTGTCCATGACTTAACAGTCTAATAGAAAAATAATATCAAAATTCAAATGGGATTCAACTCCTTGAGTCAAAATTCTAGCAAAAATATGACTCCCTCAAAAGGACATCTATTCTCTCTATCTCATTATTATAAATAGACTGCTCCTTGAAGGACATCTATACAAAGCTAGCCATATTGTACTTAGTCTCTCATCAAAAGAGGAATATTCTTATACAATAAAATAAAATATTCAGAAGCTTCCCACGTCAACCAGCTTCAAGAAGACCTCAAGGAGATAATATACGCATCTCATAGAGACTTCCTGCATCAATTAATCTATCAAAACAACAACAAAAAGAAGAAAATGATAACTTTTTCATCATAGACTTTCCTATTTTGATCTTAGGTATCTTTCCAAGTAGGCATGTTGTCTTACACCAGGTTATGCTAAAAACCAACCATTTTCACCTCATTTCCTTTTAATCCTAATTTCCTACCTTCTCAAAGGACTTACCGCAAACATGACATTTCATGATCATGTGACTTTCTTCACCCTTAGTATATTCAATCATGAAACACCTTCAGGGTCTTCTGTTCATAAGCCAATCTAAGGTATGGTGAACTCGTTATGGTTCTTATCAATTAGGCAGCTATTTTGTCTCCTCCTACCATTCACCTTCTTCATTACTTATTGATTATCCTATATAGGACTAGACCATCGATACCTACATTTTAAGGATTCCCCTTTCACCAAAATCAATCATGCCTAAATGACCTAAACTCAACCATACCTAAAATGACCTAAACCCAACCATACCTAAAATGACCTAAACCCAACTAGGCCTAAATGACCTAGACTCAATCATGCCTAAAACCTACCCACCCATTCTTCTACCTCATCTTATTTTTCCCTAGCTTATGGGAGAACTACATCAGCTGAGGCCCCTTTTCGCCAAGGCTATGTAGGAAACACTCTAAGGGCATGGGGCCCTTGGAGGTTAGCTTGGCCACTCTTTTCCCTAACCAATTTCCCCCCTCCATGTTTTCAATTAACATTTCACCTTACTTAGTTTCCATTTTTCACAAACACTTGGAAATTAAACAATTAACAAACGTAAATACCGCCATTTTCTTAACAACATCATATCATACATCCATCATTTCACATTTCCATGATATCAAATATTTTGGAAATATACACCATAACATACATATACATCATCATTTATTTCCCATGTTACCAATAACTTGGAAATTAAATCAAAACCAACAAACCTTAACTCCACCATGCCTAACTCACCTAGACTCAATCATGCATATACCTAACTCAACCATGCCTAAATGACCTAAACTTAACCATGCCTATACCAGACTCAACCATGCCTAATTAACCTAAACTCAACCATGCCTAACAAACCTCAAACTCCACCATGCCTAACCAACCTAACTCAACCATGCCTACATGACCTTGACTCAAACATGCCTAATTCACCTAGTTTCCATCACATACACAATAACAATGAAAATTAAAACCAAGTACATCATTAATGTGTACACATCACCATCAGATTCGGAATCTATATCAATGAAAAGATATGTGTATCAAAACATATGTAGCCGTAGGATCCTGTATACATCCTCTAAGGTGACAATAATCTCACCCATCAGTAAATGAAAAGTGTTGGTCGTTGAATCCCATCTATCAATGAGTGTGACCATAAAATTAGGATCTCGAGCTACACACCTATAGTGTCAGATCCTAATCAATCCAACATCATTCATATGCTCCCACTCCTCTGCAGTCACACTCGACCACATATCTACCAATAGAGGTGGTACTCTATCTCACATACGTAGTTGGTCCCTAGCCTGCATCTAACAAAACACAACATTGTTAAGACCTCACTACCTCCAATTACATATTAACCCCAACACCATACCCAATCACACCAATCCTAATTACCCCATTTACCTAATTCACATACCAACCTCCTACCCTTTACACTCATGACTCATTACCTTCACATTATTTCACCTACTCACCTATCCCATCTAGCCAAAGATCATATTTTACCCTTACCCCTCTACAACTAGTCATTACTTGCCCCTTCTTGACCTCTTTTCCTTTCATACATAACCCTTCTTACCCCTATCCCTCTTTCACCCTAACTGGTGTCGGTCTCTCGGACCACGGCAATTCTCCTCAACCGACATCAGTTCCGATTAACCGGTGTCGGTCACCTTAGTATTGACTGATGTCGGCTACAATTGACCAACATTGGCCAAACCTTGGCTAACGTCGATATCTTTCATGTCCTCATAACTGAAACTCCCTCCTCTATTTCTTAAAAATTGACAAAAACAACCTACAACCCTACTTAATCCCAACCACTTACACCCCACATTTATTTCTCCCCCTACTTAGCCTATATTTGACCTCATCCCCCGATTTCATCTATTTTTCACCCACATTTCAAAATTAACATTCCCACCCAAAATTTCTTCATTGTAAAACACAATTGGATCAAATCAACAAGTTAAGAAATGCCCCTACCTCATCACGGTGTTGCCTATGTGGTGGCACGTCTAGCCATTGCGTTAGTGGTCCACCTAAACCCTCTCCTACCTCTGCCATGACAAAAATATACCTCAAATCTCTCCACCAATCACACACCTCCAACCAACCTCGTGGACCTAGCTACCTAGCTCCTCTCACCACTTAGAAACCTCCACCTCAACTTAGAGTCTCATACTGTCGCTTTCTATGGAAGCACTATCACTCTGTCATTTTCCCAAATGAAAACAAGATAAAGTGAATATATACAACACAAAATTTTCTTTTTTATACCCAAATCAACACGACCGATGTTGGTCATGTTTTTCCACGATAAACCGACGTCGGTCATACCTCAATCAATCGGTTACCTACCATTACCATTTACACCCCCTTTTACCCATTTTGACCAAACTCATTACTGCCACATACCTTTTTCTAGTACCAACACCCATTATACCCTACCCACAAGCCTAAACTACCCATACAATTCCTTAATTACATTTAGGGATTTGTTATTTTACCTATACCTTGGCCTTACCCATGCCACGACCTATTTACCTAGACTGAACTATTTTTTTTTACCACTAAACTTGTGTACTCACTACACCTTGTGATGTTGTTACCTATGTTATTTTAGCCTAACAACCCTACCTTGCCTATTGTCATTCTGTTTATCCTAACCAAACCTCTGGTGTACTAGATCATACCTAAACATTCCTTCACCTAACCTACATTTTGTTTCCTAGGACCATATCCTATACCCTAGATACCTGAATCACTTCAACCTTGTTTGCATAAACCTATCGATCTTGGATGATGTAGATTTTGCATGCTCTTCAACGTGGTATTGTGTCGCATTCTATACGTGTGCTTGGGTTTGATTTCCTAACCCATTACCTTATTTGACCCTTTCCTTTACGTATTACCTAATTTGACCATTTCCCTTTACCCAATGTGCCTATACCCTTACCCACAACCCACCTACCTTCACTTTCACCAACTACACATTTATCAAACCACTCACCGACTTTGTATACCACCTCATCAATTTCTTGTTTGAGGGCAATCACTGTCACCCACTCTTGGGGAAACCCCTCTCTCACCAATACATGGGGCAATCACGTCTTGTTTTTTTCAGCATCGCTTATCAATACAAGTTACATGAAAAAGGGCCAAAATGTAGACACCAAAATTAGGTCATACTACTCTTATAAACATTTTTAATTAAATTAACCATAACTTATCTATTCATATCCCATAGTGCATGTTATCGACAAATCACTACACCCTCGAATGGCTAGAATATGAACAGGGATGTTTGGTGTGATTGTGACACATGGGATCACCTATCAAGTTATGGGACTTGGGATTAAGGTGAACCTTTAGAGAAGGTTGGCTTCCTCTTCTTAAAATAAGTGTTGTACTACTCCTAGTGTAATAAAATGGCTATCTAGTCATATGCTAACATTTCCATGGGTTTTAAGGAAAGATATTTGTAGAAATGAAACTATACTAGGGATGATGATGCACCAAATAAAGAGTGTTTCTATATTTAGAGGTGATCCCATGTGTCCCACTCACATCGAACGTCATGTTCACATTCGCCATTCGGAGCGTGTAGTGATTTGGCAACAACAATTTTTGCATGCCCGATGAGACAAAGAGAGTTAGTACTTCTCTTCTCACTTACATAGGTCAAAGTACTGCGACTCTATATCTCTCGGATCCCAAATCTTAGTGTGTTAAATTATGAGAAGAATTCAAACAAGAACTTCTTTAAAGAAAGGAAATTATCAGCATATCAAACTTTCCTTGTCTCCTCAAAAGAGAAGAAGAAGAGGTGTTTCGACATCACCAAGAATAGTTCTACTTCATAGAGATCACTCAACTCCTATGTACGGAAGGTTCCCTCCACCAAGGAACAATTAACCTCTTGTTGCTATGGCATGAAACCATGTTTTTTTCCCTTTCAATGCAAGCAATCCTCTTCTGTTGGCCCAATGTGACCCGATACCTATTGCAGAACTCAAAAGTTTACCCTTTTACACAAGGAAAACTTACATTACTCCAGTGGAACATATTCTTGATGTAGCTAGCATTTGTGACGTACACAATATCATGGAGGAAAACGTTGTGGTTAGAATTATTTCTACCTATTTCAAGGGAAAAGCACTTCAATGGTTTTAATGGTTAAGTGTTGGTAGCATAACCACTTGGGACAAGTTAGGGAAAATCTCTATAAACAATTTGAAAACAAGATTGATAACCTATCACTTTTGGAACAACTCAGTAACATGAAGAGAGCTCCCCAAGAATACATGAGTGATTTCAACTTCTAATTGTACAGGACCTGGAATAGGATTCTGACACTTGTAAAGCCTAATGCACATAATGCATTCTTGTACTATTTATGAGCCTTGAATAGTGATGTAGCAATTATGATCTAGTCCATGGGAGGGGCTACATTACCTGATGCCTATGAAGTTTCCATAAGAGTGGAAAATTCCTTGATTCAGGATAGAAAGATAGCTCCACGACTAGCCAATGTTGTTGTCTCCAAATCTTACGAACAATCAACCTATCATCACTCCTATTCCAATAGCCTCTAATCAACCAGCTCAATCTTCCCCTACCTCTTCAAATGATCTATTTGAAGTCAATTCATTGCTGTAAACTTTTGGAAATGAGCTTGTTGCACTCAAGAGGCAACAATTTCAATACAATCATCCATATCAACCATAAAATCAGTAGTATCAAGCTAACCATCCTCCTTTTCAAGGGAATAATCAGCCACAAAATCAAGCTACAAATCAAGCTATGAATGTCAGACCTTTGAAATTTTGGAACCCTCTTTATGTTAGTTCATCTAGAGCCATTGTACCTGTCCAGAATAATCTAGTTCAAGACTATGAATGGTGTTACCCTTGTTCTCAACCCCAAAATAAAAATCTTTTTCCCAATGGATTTCTTAGTCAAGCCTTTATGGTTCAATGTGTATCTTCCCCTTCTGAGCTAATAAAGAACACATCTACACAAGAAATAACAGATCAACCGTAGGCACCTGAAGAAACCACTTTGCTAAACCGATAAGCGAAGATTTTTTTGCGGGTTAAATATAGACTCCTCATCGTGGCGAGAAAAGACTCATTCCAAGAAGAGAGCACTGGGAATCTCAAACTTACAAACCTGATCAAACATCCACTTCATAGCCTCGACACAAGTGATAGTTGATAATGATGCGGAAAGGAACGCCAAAAGTACTTGCAAGTTAGCCAAAGCTGCAATGAAAGAAGGTTCTTCAGGCATCACAATACCCAACAAGCACTTTCTAAAGGAGGATCCCAATGCCCAAAGAAGTTTCAACAAAGTTGGAGCTATTCCCTTTAGCATAGTAGAACAAATGAAGAAAACCAATCTGAGCATTACTATGTGGGACACACTCTCAATTCCTTCTCAAAGAATTTTTTTATGAGAGGCTCTAAATAGTTTTGGTACAACCGACAGATCGTCAAGTCATGGATCTAATCTTGCTACGAGTTTTTGTCAACTAGAAGGGAAAATTATTCCTAAATCCAACAAGCCACTGCCATTATATATTTCCCTAATCATTGGAAACCACCTGGTACATAATTGCATGATCATTTCGGTGCCAGTAGCTTAGTCATGCCCAAACAAATTGTAGATGTACTAGGCATACAATATGCACTAGTTTTAAGAAGAGTTTTTCAACTGGATGGCTTCAACTTACCATCCATGCATGCCTGAGTTTTTCATTCACCCAAGATATATCGGTCATCAATCTTCCTCCTATATTCGCCATCTTCCTATCACGATATTTCACTACCAAGATGGGTGGTTATCTATCAGCCGATTGGTCACATATGATTCTTAGGACTTGATACAAAACCAAATTTACTATAATGGTGGAACCAATCCATCATAATCATGTAGAACCCTACACTTCTAGTCCTATAAATGGGAATTACACCATCAGAGATCCGGAAGAATAAGATGTTGATCATGAACTAACCACTCTCATTGAAGAAGTCCCCAATATTGTGCTAGATGAATTAAGTGGATATCATCAATATGATCCCTACACTGATGTATTGGTAGAAGAAGAAGTTGGTTTTCTACTTTTGGAAGAAACAGATTGGGTACATACTACATTCATGAAGAAGATACAATCATACCGCAACTTGTCAAAACACCAAGTGATTTGGAAGGAATGTGGCAAAAAAATTTGATGGTTCGAGAAGTAAGAATGGATTTGGTGTTGGTGTTATGTTAATTTCTCCAGAGGAGATAAATACTTCTCATATTTTTAGTTGCAATTCAGTTGCACTAACAATGTTGTTGAATACGAGGCCCTTGTGCAAGGAATTCAGCTAGCCCAAAAGAAGGGAATCAAAGCCCTAACTATTTTTGGAGATAGTGAGTTAGTTTTCCATCAAGTGACGTCATGCAATGCATCTAAGAATGATATTTTAAGATCATACAAGAACCGATTATAGGACTTGATTGAAGATTTCAAATCTTTTGGGATCCATGCAATACTTAGAAATCAGAATCAAGATGTTGATAGGATTGCTATGATTGGCTCGTGAAGAGGGGCAATAATTTTTAAAAATAGTGGTTTGACTGTGGTCCCTAAAAATGTGAGTAGCTAACAAGTCTTCAACAAAGTGACAAACAAATTGTCATTTTATTGCAAGAAGAGGCGAGTATACTGCAAGAAATCGAGATAAGTTGTAAGATTCATATGGTGATAAAATTATACAATTGAATAAAAAAACTACCAAAAGGATTAGTCACTCGGGAATCCATTTTCAATTCAAATGATCAAGCCAAAAGACAAAGCTCTAACATGGTGGTCAAAGAAGAAGATTTTGAAGAAGTCGAGGTAGTGCAAGAGAAGTTTCTGAAGATTGGAGAAGTGTGTACTTCTGAAGATAAATAAGCTTTCATCAAAATTTGTCAAGATTATCATGATATTTTGGCATGGAGCTATAAATACCTACATGATTTTGATCCAATCCTAGCACAACATACCATTGAACTGGATCCTAATGCCAAGCCAATTCGCCAGAAATAGAGGCCAATTAATCCCAAAATTGAGCCACTAATGAGAAAGGAGATAACCAAACTCATTAAGGCCTATATTATTTTTCCCATCAAGCACTCCTCTTGGGTAGCTAATCTAGTTCCCGTAAGGAAGAAGAATAGAGAGATTTGGTTGTGCATAGATTTCAAGGATTTGAATCATGTGTCATTAAAAGACCATTATCCTCTTCCATCAATGGAGTAGATCCTTCAAACAGTGGTAGGAGCTCAAATATTTTCTTTGCTCGATGGATATTTGGGTTACAATCAAATCCTACTCCAAGAATCGACCGCTTTAAAATGGCTTTCACTACCAAGTGGGGCACGTATGCCTACAAGAAAAGTCATCTGGATTGTCTAACGTTGGGGCTACTTTCTAAAGAGCCATGAATATGGAGTTTAAAGGACTAATCAACGATATCATCTTAGTTTACCTAGATGATATAACTATATATTATAAGCATGCATACGATTACATTGCACATATAAGGAAGGTTTTCTAAAGGTGTAGGGAATTTGGGGTTTCACTCAATCCTAAGAAGTGTATTTTTTTAGTGTATGAGGGAAATTTGTTGGGACTATTAATCGATCCATCCATGATTCGTTTAATTATGTCCTTATCTCTCCCAAGTCATAAGAAGGATCTCTAGAATTTTTTGGGAACCATAAACTTCATGTGGAGATTCATCCCTCAATTTACAACATTGGCTAAACCACTGACAACCATGTTGAAGAAAACCATTCTCATGGACAAAGGAAGGATGAGACAACTTGAAGCCATAAAAATAGTAAATTCTCAAGCTCCCATGCTAGTGAAGCCTAGGTTTGATAAAAAAATTTATCATTTATGCTTTTGTAGGTCAAGAGACCCTTCGTGGATCCTCACCCAAAAAAATTATGATCGATGGAGTAGCCAATTACTTTTTTCATTCAATCCCTCAAAGACTATGAGCTCAAATATTCATTTGTTGAAAAACAAGTCTTTTCACTTATTCGATCCTTGAAAATGTTTAGGCACATGTTGTCCAACAACAAAATTAACTCCGTTGGTTTCTCATCCTCGGCGTTAAGGAGATTTTTTTGAACATAGAGATGAACGAAAAGTGCACTTTGGATGGATCACGAAGGTGATGGAGTATGATGTGCATATCAAGGTTACAAAACTTGTTAAAGGAAAGGTTTGTGTCAACAACTTACTACATACATGGAATCAAAGGGTGATGAGGATGTGATGCTCCTAAACAACGATGAGAGTATGAGTAGGTTGGTTGGTTATCCAAAATGAAGAATTTCCTCTTCTCAGGAGTATATCCTATGAACATGGATAAAAATAAAATATGGACTTTCTGTCTTAGTCTATTCCATATGTTCTGGTAGATAATGTTCTCTTTCGAAAGGATTTGAATGGTGTTCTCCTTCGGTGCATAGGACCGGAACAGGTAAGTAAGATACTAGAAGAGTTTCATAATGGTCTATCTGGAGGACATTACTTTGCATGAACAACTACTACCAAGATCATGTGAGTTGGTTACTATTGGCTAGATTTTTCAAAGATGCCCATCTCTGGGTAAGGAAGTGTAAGGAATGTGCCTTTTTCACAGGCAAGCAGAAGTTGACAGCTCTTCCACTACATCTAATTCAAGTGGATCAACCCTTTGTTTAATGGGGGTTGGACTTCATTGGAATGATTAATCCTCCATCTAGTGAAGGACATAAATGGGTCCTTACTGCAATAGACTATTTTACTTGATGGATAAAGGCAATAGCATTGAAAGAGAGAAATGAAAAGGTAGTTCTGGATTTCTTGGAAGGTATAATGACAAGGTTTGGTGTTCCATTTACATTCATTTCAGAAAATGTGATGGATTTTCTTAGTATGAAGTGATCGAATGGGCTATTTAAAATGGGGTCTACCTTAAGAATTTGTCCATTTATTATCCACGAGGAAACAAACTGGTTGAGTCTAATAACAAAAACCTCATAAGGATTACTAAGCACATGATGGAAACTAACAAGAGGACTTAGCATACACATCTTAAGACCACCTTATGGGCATATTGGATCACACCTAAAAGGGCCATAGGGAATTCTCCTTTCATTCTTGTATATGGAAGGGAAGAAAAACTTCTACTCTCCTTGGAGTTACCTTCTTTGGAGTTAGCTCATCAACTTGAAGTTATGGAGAGTGATCCTCTAACAGTAAGGTTTGCTTGAACTCGTGGAGTTAATGGAAATACGTAACAAGGCTATGAAGACTTTGGAACAACATTAGGCTCGGGTTAAGAAATATTTTGACAAGAAGGCGTTCGACAAGTGTTTTCAAGAGGTAGATTTAGTTCTCAAATGGGATGAAGATAGGGCAAAACTAGGAAAGCACGCCAAGTTTGACGCTCTTTGGAGCAATCCATACATCATCACGAGTTGTGAAAAGGTGAATTCATTTAATCTATCTAAGATCAATGGAGAACAATTGCCATTCATGTGAATGGGATACATCTTAAAGCTTGATTTTGAGATCATTCCACCCCCTATACAATTTAGTTAGGTGTTTTCCTCCAAGTGCTTATGCACATTGTTGTGTTTTGTTGTTCTTTTTCTTTTTTTTTGTCATTTTTGTGTTATTATTGCACATTGTATCATTCTCGGAAGTTTTTCAAGGAAAATAAGGTTCAAATTTTTAATAAAAGTTTCATTATCTACCTCATTTAAAATTTTGTAGTGTTCCATAGATATCAAGCATTCAACATATTTTGTATACTTCATGCTTAGCATTATAGGGAGCTCCAAGATCAGTGTTCTCAATGGGATTCTGGGATGTATCAAAGAAGATCAAATCACTTTCAATATTCCAATATTAACTCCATGCCCAATGGATGGCCTAAGGCTAATGGAATCCTGATTAGTAGGAAATCATCCCCGAGAGGTTGCCAAATATGTAATCCAATTTTTGCACATAGCAAAATTGGACAACAGGGTCAGGTTGTGTTCAAAACAGAACATTGGTCCCAATGGACCCACTTTCGGTCATCATCAAGATAAAATAATTAGAATAATTAATTAATCATGTTGAGGAGATTTTTATGTGTCTCTATGGTCCTCAGGTTTCAAGGAGGATCTAGGAAATCCAAGGTTTTAATGTAAGTGTGGAAACACCTAAAAGGGTTTTCGATACTGAAAGCTCAATCAATATTGCATAATGTTGAATTGAACTGAGTTGAGCTCACTTGGTAAGGATCTTGGTCATTTGATTCGAGTCTTGTAGAGCTTAGTTAAAGAGCTATGAGATGAAATGCTTAATAAGAAAATTTGTATCATGGCTCGAAAATGGGCTCGATGAAGAAACATTTCCATGGATCGCTCAAGTCATTCAAGAGGGAGCTCGGCAAGTCTTGGAAGAGTTAGCAAGTTAGCAATAAAATGGTTCAAGCCCAAGTTCGTGGCCAATTTGATCGATGTCTAATTAAATTGGGAGCTTGGCTTTGGCTCATCAATGGACATATCAGTTGAGGCATGCATTAAAGGAAAGGAACGTGTTAATCTCATAGTTTCAAAGCCATGCATTAAATGAGGAACTGAGCTAAGGAGAGTACATGGATGGCTTAGCAAGCCCGCCACCAGATCTTGATCAAGTTGAAGTTTTAGTGAAAATTTGGGGAGATCATGAGCATGAAATCGAGTTGGGAAGATTAGTAAATCTTGGGGTTGAGACATAGCTCGGTCTAGAGCTTAGTCACCGAGTCACGAGTGAAGAGTGATTTCCAGGATCTGTAGGTTCTAAAGCTTGAATTTCTAAGAATGAAGAATTTTTGACAAATAAGCCATGCCATAATGGTGAAATAATCCTCGGGATCCGAGACTTACAATTTCAGGAAAACAAGGATCATAGGAAGCATTTACAGGTATACAGAGAATTATAAGGCTTGGTCCATCGTGCAAATGTGGGGATTAGAGGCCAATTTGCCAAGTTGGTATGTTGGTGAGACATCATCAAAAGTCTATGATTCCCTCTCATAACTTACGAATTTACTTGGTATGAATGTAATTAATCTTGGAAAATGATGTTCGGGCTCTTAAGCTGATTGAGCCAATAAGGAGAAATCTTTGGGGATGATAGTGAGTAAATCTCCAAGCTAGTCGGATCATTGTGTCGGACCAGCGTGGGAAAAATATTTATGTTAAGTTTGAGTTTGACATGTTGGTGATGGTAAGCTAGCATGAAGATTCCACCTAGGGGAGGTTTTCTTTTGTCCGTTTGGGGGAGAGGGAAAATGTATGCCATAATTCTGAGCATGTCAAGCCAACGGTGGAGAAATCTTAGGCCAAAACCATGGCTTATCTCTGAATTAGTCAGAATGGCATGTTATGCCCACCAAAAAATCACCATCTCGAGTCAAATTCTAGAATGATGGAGTAGTTGAAAACCAAGTTATTAGGAAATTCTTCATCTCACACATTAAGTGCTCTCTATTAACATGGTAAAGTTTTCAACAAAAGTGTGTAAGATGACCAAGTCATTCATGTAACCGAAATGAGAGAACTCATTTACAAGAAAAACACAAAGCCCACGTCTAGAAAACATGCTAAGAGTATTGAAATTGACCCATGCATGGTGTAGACACCAAATTTGTGTCTTACGACCCTTGTGACCCGCATCTCATTTCGCAACCTAACCTCATCACCTAAACCTTACACAATTATTTATTAATTATCTTGTAATTGATAAATCCACATCACCTTACCTGCCACCTCATTTTGCCACCTCATCATGACCTAGTCCTAACCCTAAACTAACCTAATTAAGACCTATAACTTGGTCCACACCTACACCCATGACTAATGACCCCTTTCTCGCACCCAAAACCAACCTTCTAGTCACTTGACCAAGCCCGCAACTAATCTCTCGGGAGAAAAGCAGGGAAAGTGGGCTATTTTACTAAAAATAGCCTACTTTTTCCTTACCGATACCGGTTCCTACTCGACCACCGTCGGTTACGAAACCACCATCGGTTCCCTGTAAATGGGCTCCCTTAACCAGAAACAAGGGTCGAAGGATTTTTGGATCGAGAGAGAGCATCAGGAGCGATCAAGAGAATCCGGATCTTTACTTGGCTGAGCAGAGACAAGTGAAGAGACAAGAAGAGTTTGCAGCAAAGGAGATCAAGCCCAAGATTGCAATTGGATACTAGAGCCCTATGATACTCGGTGATCATCGGGAGGAGATATCTCATCTTCTCGTGTGTCGGGCCATCCTACCTCGGTTACGCCTTTGTCATCGAGTTCTTGGACTGCATTTTCATCAATAACCATAAGTTACATCTTGCATGTCCTTTTAATAATACTTCTTAGACTTTTGAATCACAGTCCTCACAAATCCATTCCTAGATCCACTACCCGGCAACATATTGCATCTAACTATCCTTCATTTACTTCTCATCACCTCATTACCTAATATCACCCATATACTAGCCTTACAAACAACACAACTACCCTACAACAACAACCACCCCACAACACAACTAACCCACAGATCCTAGACCCTACCGATATCGGTTATCAGTAACCGGCATCGGTTATTGTGGTTCAAAACTAGAAATCAGCCTTTCCCCTACTGTTTCAACAAAGCAACTTAATTGATATTTTACGGTCTTTGGTGTTGATTCATATTAGCGAGAAACCACCACCTTCGAAAGGAAGTTTTATATTTCACAGGCCCAAGGCGCTTTCCTCATTTATTGTCTAATCAAAATCTTGTGGTCTTGTGTTCTTATTTGCGTAGTCCTTCCAAGACAAAAGGAGTTCTTCGCATCGGCTGATCTTTCTCTACGATGCGCGCACACCATCTCGACATTCAACAGTATTCCTCCTAGCCCTAACCCTTATCTCTTTCTAAAAGGAATGAAAGGATAGAAGCAACTCTATTCCCAAGCTTTGAAACATTCCGAGCGAAACATTTTGGCACGCCCGGTGGGACCATTTTGGGTTTCTTTATTTCTTGCTTGCTTTCATATAGGGAGCATACTTGCTGTTTTAATCTTCTAAAGATATTCACAAGGCTTTGTATAATTTCGGTAAAATAAATTGCTTTGCTTTTACATCTTGCATTAGTGAAAGTCATCTCTTTTGCTTCATCGAACATCATTTTCGATTTGGGTTTAAAACACGTGCATTGCATTCTTGCTTGTTGTTTTCAATTCTAGTGAACGTAGATTAAGTAACAGGTCGTACACGTGGGGGTGATATCCATGGTATTGACAAGAAATTAATCTTACTTTCACTGCACAACACATACCGAATCACTTCACAATTAACACAACAGCTCAAAACATCCCCCCTTTTTCCGCGGTATTCCTCCGCCCGATTGAGGTAACCTTATAAGCCAAAACAACTTGACATTTCCCCTAAGTCTTTTGTTTAGGATTGACATCATTCCACGTCTAAAGGCATAAGCCCACAATAATTAAAATTAACCCTAGGGTTAGTCTCTGGATTTACGTGTGCATCTTGCTTGTTTTCAGTTCTATTTTCTCTGTCATACTCTGTCTTCTGTAATCAATAATTTGACAAGTGTACTAAACGTTGTTAAAAAAAATCAAATTAGCAGCTTTTTATATCTTGTTATCCCAGACTTCTTACACCGGCATCGGTTAACTGACCGACGTCGGCTAACCTCTGACCGACATCGGTTATTAGACCGATATCGGTTACTGTCTTTTCCAATTCCTGACAAACCAGCAACCTACCAATTTTACCAGTCTGAGTTTGTTTCTGTTCCTGACAGATTGAAACCCTACTGTGAACTCCTATCCATGGTTGTTATCACTCGGAAGCAAGCCGCCGCCATGGTTTCACATGCTTGCTCTGTTTCTTTTCCTGAATCACCCCCTTCACATTCTGTGGGGAATCCTACGGATACCAGCGAGGTTCCTAAAATTCCTATGGGAGATAAGGACTTTGCCAAGTTTCTAGATGCTAATCCTAGTGCTGTACAATACTATTTATCTCATGCCCCTGACCGTACACCCGATGGTCAGCTCCTTGTTGGTATGCCTATTAGTATAGCTACTCATTTAGCTCCCACTCCGCCTGATGACACCGCCTTGCTTCCCGCATCTTTAGCCCCGTCTCCCAATCCGATGGCTTCAGAGGTTCATACGACCCAGATTAGCTTTCCTTTGGTTAATCTTGGACCCCACATATCACTACCACCGACTGCCCCTACCTCATCTCTCTTGCAGACCGCTCCATTCATGACTTGCTCTCTGCCACCTATCCACACGAGCTTTCCTTCTCAAGCTCCACCTACCTTTTCATTCCCATACACGTATCCAGTGACCTCAACATCCTATATGGGACATCCCTATTCGGTTGCCTCAACATATTCATCCTCCATACCTTATCAACACTTAACCCCACCATTGTCTAGCGGAGGCCCTTGGCCCAATTTGCCTCCGTTTACCACAACCGCACCCTCATCTCATCCAACCACAGATTTCATCAAACAAATGATGGACAAAATGCATAATCTGGAGGCTTCTGTTTCAGGAAGTCGTAGCACCTTGACATACGAGCAAGTTTGTCGGAGCCTATTCACCCTTCTGTCCCCCTTCATTCATATCCTCCTCAATGGGAATTGCCAAAATTTACTCGTTTTAATAGTAAAGAGGATCCTCAACAACACTTGCGATCATTTAGACATGCTTGTTATTTGATTGCTCATGATGATGCCTTGTTACTCCGCACCTTTCCCATGTCCTTATCAAGACCTGCGCTTGAGTGGTACGGTGCTTTAACCCAAAGACTCAATCTTCTCTTTTAACCAACTAGCCCAATCTTTCTTGGATCATTTCTCCATTAACATTGCCAAGAAAGTATCTATCACCGACCTTTATGCCATCCGACAATTCGAAGACGAATCTATCGTAGATTTCATTGGACGATGGCGTGGCCTTATCAACCAACTTACATATGCCTTGCCTCAGGCTGAACTTATCGAACTTTTTACGCGGGCATGTGCTAAGCATATTTCTCCTACTCTTCAAATTCAAACTTTCCGCACATTTGATGAGGCCTTTACCATGGCTCGGAAATTAGAAATTCGAGCCTTAGAAGAAGAGAAATTGTGGTTGCGCAACAAAAACCCCAATTTCCGAACTCCAGATTCTACCAATAAGCCAAACACCACCCCTCCTCACGCATCCACTTCTTCGAAATCAAAAGGAGCTGTCCACGCGGTGATGGTCAAATCTCAAACACCGTCTAATACCCCACCAAAAACCACCTATAAGTACAAAGCCGAGCCCATCAATTACACTCCCTTGGGAGAAACTTATGGTGTCATCTTGGAAAAATTGCTCAAAGCCGGAGCTATCACCTTGCCTCCTGTTAAACCCCACTCCGGGTTTGATTCCACCCGCGCTATACCTTCCTGGTACAAAGAAAATGACTTCTGTAACTTTCACCGCGTAAAAGGACATAGTCATGAAAACTGCAAGATGTTGAAAAACATAGTGCAGGAAATGGTTGACGCAGGTGATATAACCCTCGATAACCCTAATGCCCCTGCCAACCGAAATCTGAAAATATTCAACAAACCATTCCCAAATCACTCTTCTAACAGTAACATAAACCAGGATATCTTAGCCGAGGAAAGTGTTCATGAGATCCATGCAGTCTTCGACTCCCAGCCAAAAGCCTCTATCGAGAAAATTTTGAATCAAGCCTCTTCACTAACGCAGGGGCCCGAACCTCCTTCACCACCATCAAACCAAGGCAAAATCATTCCTTTACCCATAAAGGAGTTAATCGCCTGATTTTTCTTCTCGCCGATGAGTCTTCTTATACCACATCCCTACAAGACTGCGCGAACGGATGTTATCTAACTTATCTATTTCCCAAACGTCCCTCCTACCGCTCTTGCTTTGCAGAGAGAGGAAGGCTCGCCACTCCTTTTGTCATCCTTAGACGAGAAATCTCTCGCACCGACATCACCGAATTCTTTAACCATAACAGACCCTCTCAAACATGCCCTCCTGCCTATTAGTTCTTCATCGCCTAAATCTTTTCAATGACCAGTCGACCTCTTAACATCTATTGATACAGTGCCTCATCTACCCCCTGTATCACACCCACAGTGGACTGGAATCACAACCCGTCTTTCTTCCGTACAAAATTTACAATTCACGCCTGAAGACTGTTATTCTCCAGAAGATAGACGAGTCCTATGGGAACGTTTGAGTACCCCCTATTCTACTCAAATGCAGATGACCGATCCAGATACCTCTACCATATACCCGAAGTGTTTACAGAAACTCAAAATGCCTATGTCCTCATCTTCATCCCCCGAATCTCTACCAAGTATCTCATCCACCTCTATTAACCTAACCAAATCTTCCCCTACACTTGGGACCTCACCAATACCCAGCCTAACACACCCGCCTAAGTGACTAGATTTATCCAAAAATAAAGCCACCCCGCCACTTAGGAGACAAACTCCATCCATGCCTCTATCACAATCAAAACCATCATTGTCACACCTACCTTCCATATTGGGACCTCATCCCTCCACCTTGCATCAATATATCATACCTCCTGCGTTTTCTTCAAAACGACCTATGCCTCCTACACCCATACAGAGATCAAAGGATATATCAACGTTGTCACCCCACGTATCCTGTCCACCCATCAACCCTAAACAAACTCCATCATCAAAGGATTTATTTTCTGTCACTCCCCTTTCTCCGTGGTTGTTCCCCGCTACCACGTCATCTAAACCTCATCATCTAACCAGGTGAACGTAGCTCTGCGCCCGAAGAAACCACATTTAGTGAAAACCACGTGTCAACACCCCTTGGCTAAACCACCACCCATACGAACCAACCATGCCCAAACATTACCAAAACCCGCACAACCAATGCCCTCATCCTCCTCCGATTTTGACCCACTCAAAGGATCTTACGCCAAAATCCTTGCTATGTTGGTGGAGAATGCGACCATTTCCCTACCCCCACTTAGACCTTATGACCCATCTAAACCTCGACCTATAGGTTATGATGAGTCTAAAATCTACGCTTATCACCGCACACCAGGACATGATGTGGAGGGATGCAAAGCTTTAAAAACCATCCTTTGTCAGTCGCCTCTCTCAGATAAAAAGGTTAAGAAAGACAACTTACGAAGGGAGAGACCTTTAGCTTCAATTCCCTCTCCTATACCATCTGTCCCCACCTCACCAAGATCTATCATTATTACAACCCCACCTCTTAAAGACCATGATTTATCCCAACCATCTTCCTCATCTCAGGTCTACGAGATTAATATGATTAGTGTTGCTACTCGAACGCAGAAAAACAACGAGAAAGTAAAAGAAAGCACACCTGTGTCCTCTCTTTCTCCTTCCACCATCCCGATCGCACCACCACCTAAAGTGGTTGTTCGTGGACCTGCTTACCCCGTCTCTAATGGAGTTGCCCATTGAGCCATGATCAAACAGCTTCACCAATCACCCGTAAAAATGACACTTTATAATCTAATTCAGACTTCTGAATCTCATCGACAAGCTCTCGTTGAAATTCTTCAAGGGATCGAGGTCTTACCTAATGAAACCCTGCCTGTTACCTCCATTCTTACACCCAATCACGTTGCTTCTCTCACCAAACAATCCACTGCCCCAACTTCTTCTGTCTCTGTACAACAAGCTGCTGCAGTCAGTTTCTCCGAAGACGAAATTGTTGACTTTGGTACAGAAGATCCTGACCCTGCTCTTTTCATCTCAGCTTACGTCCGGGACATTCGGTACGTCGTGTTATGATTGACGGGGGTGCTAGCCTAAACATCATCTCTTCAAAAGCCTTCCAACAAATGAATATCCCTTCTAGCTACATGTGTGCCAATCCCATCATGTTGCGGTCATTCAATGATGCTATTACCTCTACCTTAGGCACCGTGATCCTTAACATTCATGTAGGACCACGTACTTTACCCGAACTCTTCTATGTCCTTGAGGGAGAGTTCCAATACAATATATTGCTAGGTCGCCCTTGGATCCGGGCTATGGGATGCGTTCCCTCAACCTTACATAGATGCATAAAATTTGAATACGAGGGGAAGTCCTACACCGTAAAAGCTGATCCTCCCCCCTTTAAAACCTGCAATATGATATACCGCCCTAATGATGTGCTTGTACCAATCAAGACACCCATTCATTCAACCCAACCATCCTCTTCAAATGTGCCTCAACCATCCACCTCAACCGCACCTACACCTTCAAATGAAACCACTGTCGCAAAAACCACTTCCCTTCCTGCAGCTAATATCCCAACCGCAGACCCCTTAGTAGATGTTTTTCAACGCCTTACGCTGGGGGAGTATCGCCTATATAACGTTAGTTCTTTCCATACCCCACAGGAGTACGGACAGGTACATGCACATCCTACCTATGACCATCGTGTGGGGGAAGTAATCCCCTATGGACCACCTCACTGCCGCACTAACCTAACATATGGGGGTGTCGACGCATCTTCCGTTGCCCCTGAGCCCCCTCTTGGTGTGGTTCCTTTCCAATCTGATTTTCAATACCTGACAAATCGTCGTTTCGCCCTCACCTTCTTGACTCACTGTGCTTGGAAAGGCTTTGGTTTTGGTCTTTATGAACAAGGCCGACATACAATCATCCCCGTAACTACACGCAAGCACAATGATCGTAGTGGTCTCGGATTTCCGGGAACACTTACACCGAAGGAACCTCATGTCAGTTGTCTTCTAGAAGACAATGACATCACCCCTCTCAACCATCATCACCCATTTTGCCTTTGTCACCCACAGAGTCGATAGATCCTGAATCTATCCCTCCTAACTTTTTTTTTTCATAAATGCTATCTTCCTAGGTCCTCTCACTTATCAACGCGATAATGAGGACACCTCTTCTATCCCCCTTCTATATCTAGACATGATTGAAGAGGACTCACCTTCAATTAACGTTGTTGAATGCCAGGATGATGACTCCATCCTCACTTACCTTGGCGCGGATGACTCTTATATTCAACGTGCCTTACCATCTGAAACTCAAACCATGCTGAACGAATCTACTATTGAAATCAACATCCACACGGAGGAGGATCCTCACATTGTGAAGATCGGACAATCCCTTAACGCATCAGAACAAGTCGCCTTTACTACCTTTCTCCGTGCTCGCAACCAAGCTTTCGCTTGGTCCTACGCTGACATGCCAGGAATTGATCCTGACATTGCCGTCCATAACATTACACTGAAACCCGATTCCAAGCCAATTAAATAGAAATTGAGAAAAATGCATCCACGCATTGCCCTCTTGGTCAAAGAGGAGCTTCAACGACTTCTTTCTGTTTCCTTCATTCTGCCTATTGACTATCCTCAATGGATTTCTAACATCGTACCTGTCACTAAAGCGACGGGGGGACTTCGGATATGCACGGATTTCTGGGATCTCAACCTCGCTTGCCCTAAGGATGACTTCCCCCTACCTAGTATTGACCAACTTGTTGATCTCACTGCAGGCCATGAGATGCTCTCTCTCATGGATGGCTTTTCAGGATACAACCAAATTTTGGTTGCACCCGCCGATCAACATAAAACTGCCTTCATAACTCCTTGGGGAACCTTCTGTTACCATGTAATGCCATTTGGCCTTAAGAATGCTGGTGCAACCTATCAGCGGGCTATGACCTACATTTTTCATGACATTATGCACACTATCCTTGAAGATTACATCAATGATCTTCTTGGCAAATCTAAACATCGCAGTGAACATCTCGATGTTTTAACCATTATTTTTGATCACCTGTTACAATATTCTGTCCGTCTTCAACCAAAGAAATGTGTCTTTGGTGTCCTTTCGGGAAAACTTCTTGGCTTTATTGTCTCTCTGCGTGGCATTGAGGTCGACCCATCTAAAGTCAAAGCTATTCTAGAAATGCCCCCACCTACCAATCTTAAACAATTGCATAGTTTACAAGGTAAGCTCCAATCTATCCGACGTTTCATCTCCCAACTCTCGGATTGATGTCAACCTTTCCATCACCTCCTTAAAAAAGACATTGACTTTCAATGGAGTGAAGAGTGCCACCAAGCCTTTGAGGCTCTCAAAGCTTATCTCTTGTAGCCACCCGTGCTTATCCCACCCCAGGATGACCGCCCTTTCTACCTTTATCTTTCTGCCACCGACCACGCTGTAGGGGCCATGCTTGCACATCGTGACTCTGAGAATCAAGAACAAGCTGTTTATTATATAAGTCGTACTTTGGTGGACTATGAGACTAGGTATACACATGTAGAAAAGTTGTGCCTAGCCCTATCATTCGTGGCCACCAAACTCTGACACTACCTTCTGAATCACAAAACTTTCGTCATCACCAACACGGACCCCATCCATTACATGTATGCCAAACCTCATCTAAACCAACGCATCGCCAGATGGCTCATGCTCCTTGCCGACCTCAACCTTGAGTTTGTCCACCAGAAATCAATCAAAGGACAAACCATCGCAGACCAACTTGCGGAAGCCCCTTTACTAGGGGAACAATTTACCAATTTTACATTCCCCGACGAACTCATTGCCACTCTTTCACTCAGGGAGGAGTCGTATCCAATGACCCTCTTCTTCGATGGATCCAAATGCCAGCGCGGTGGAGGAGCCGGCGTTGTTCTCATTCCTCTCGATGCTGAGCCTATGCCTCTCTCATTCCGACTCGATTTCCCTTGCACTAATAATACAGCGGAATACGAGGCCCTTGTTCTGGGTCTCCAAGTTACGTTACACTTAGGTATCAAATCTATCAATATTTTTGGTGACTCTCAATTGGTAGTCAATCAAGTTATGGGCATCTACCAATGCAAAAATGAGGAACTTCAAAAGTACAAACACTACGTGGATTCACTTCTAGCCTTATTTACTCGCTATTCTATCCAAACCATTCCCCGCTCCACTAACAAATTTGCGGATACTATGGCTTGCTTAGCCTCGCAAATTCCAGCTTCATCAACTGACTCTGACATTTTCATCTTGGTCCAACAACTCTTTGCCCCATCTTATTCAGCCTCGGTTGTTTGTACGATAAATAATGTGTCTGCTAATTCGTAGGATACCTGGTATCACCAATTTCACGACTACCTTACAACCTCTATTCTCCCATCTGACCTTACTAGTACCGCAAACGCGCGTTTCTTAAACGTGTTTCTCGTTATGTTGTTATGGGGGGACTCCTTTATAAACGTGGCTTTGATGGCATCCTCCTTCGATGTCTCATCGGTGCAGAGGTCACCCATACCATCCAACAAGTCCATGACGGTATTTGTGGCGGACATTTTAGCGGCCTTGCCGTGGCCAAACGAATCCTTCACCTAGGTTATTATTGGCCTACTCTCAATAATGATTGTTCTGAAATATGTTAAGCGTTGTGTTATGTGTCAACAACATGCCAACCTTCAACATACTCCTAGCCACCCGCTACAGGTCGCCCGAGATCTTTGGCCTTTCTCACAATGGGGTTTAGACCTTATTGGTGAGATTCATCCGTCCTCTTCGCAACGTCACCGATGGATTATCACAGCAACCGAATATTACACAAAATGGGTGGAGGCTATTCCGCTCATTTCAACTAAAAAAGAAAAAATTGTAGAGTTCATTAACCACCACATTATCTGTCGTTTTGGTGTTCCTCATCGCCTGATAACAGATAATGGAAAATCTTTCAAAAACAAGTTGTTGCAGGACCTTTGCGACAACTTTGGTATCAAACTCAGCTTCTCATCACCCTACTATCCACAAGCAAATGGACAAGCTGAATCCTCTAATAAAACCCTAACCAAAATCCTCATGAAAGTTGTCAATGAATCCGGAAGAAATTGGCACGATCACATCCCCTTTGCCCTTTGGGCTTATCGTACTAGCATTCGTACCTCCACTAATGCCACACCTTTTTCTTTGGTATATGGTACCGAGGCTGTCCTGCCTCTCGAAGTACAAATACCCTCCCTTAGAATATCTCTTCAGGATATTCTCACCAATGATGATTTCCGCCAAGAGCGGTTAGCCCAATTAGAGTTTCTTGACAAGCGTCATCTTACCGCTCTTGATCACCTCCAAATCTATCAAAAACGTATCAAGCGTGCTTATGATAAGTGACTTCATGAGCGTACCTTTAAGGTTGATGATCTTGTCCTCAAAGAGAATCAACATGTAACCAAACTAGAAAAGGGCAAATGTGGAAAATTTGCTCCTAATTGATTGGGCCTTATATAATCACTCACACTTATGGATCGTGCACTTATTGTTTAGCTTCGCTTAATGGTAAACCTGAGCCTGAACCCCTTAATGCCTTGCATCTTCAACCATTCTACTATTGAATTTAGTGTTATATCACTTCTTATCTACCTGCCGCTCGTCCCTTGAGCTCACTTACCACCACATACACTTTGTTTCCTACACCTCATAATAAAAATCAAGCTCACATAGTTTGATTCTCACTTCACCTTAGCAATGCCTTCCCTTTTAGTCTAGTCCATGACTTCAAAGTATTAAAATAAGCCGTATTCTTATGGGATTTTCTTGAGTCAAACTTCCTACAAAAACTAGATGCTTCACGTCAAAAGGACATCTAGCTATCTATCTTATATATAGACTGCTCCCTCGAAGGACAGCTATATGCCAAACTATTGCTTTCTTTATTATATATAGATCGCTCCCCGAAGGACAGCTATGCACTAAAATCATATCTACTACTATAAATAGATCGCTCCCTCGAAGGACAGCTATACACATCGCCTTTATCGAAGCTTCTCGCATTGATCAATTTTATGAAGACCTCAAGAATAGTAAATCAATATCCCTTGTAGACTTCCCGCATCGATCAGTCTATATTCAGTAAAATAAAAGCCTCATTCAAAAGAACTTTTGAGTCATGGACTTGTCTATTTAGGGTAGGTTCTCTTTCGTCAGAACACTCACTTTGTAACAAGTTCTCTGTACCTCCGTTATATCATCCACCTCACCTCACCATTTGTTTCAACTCAAGGGACGTGACGTACACCCGATATATTGTGATCATACAACTCTTTTCACCTATTGACTTCTCATCTATGCACGGTACCTAGGGCTTCAAGCTCGTTCTACGTTGTGTGGTTTGTTTAGCTCTTTTCACCTACGAGCACTCTTTCCTCTTTACCTCGCATCTAGGATTGTGTGTTGATCTTAATCAGGACATGGTTCCCTTCTACTTGGGTAGGCTAACTTTCGCTTCCCTTATACCTTTTACAACATCACCAATTCATTACCAACACCAACAACCTTACCTTACCAATATTAATATCAATATTTTTACCAACCAACCAATTGCCTAAACCGTACCAAATTGCCTAAATTCACCTCTCCTGGTCCTAAGGAGAACTACATCGGTCCCGAGGCCCCTCCTTGCTTTGTGCGAATGGGCTATGTAGGCAAGCACTTGAGATATGGGGTCTCCCAAGGTTAGCTCGACCATCCCCTACCATAACCTAGCATGTGTGGTAAATATAAATATTTTTGTGTATTTCTATTTAATCACATTCCTCTTTCTCCTTTTTCAAAAAACACCCAAAGTCAAAACGCAAACATTCTTATTATTATCATAACTCAAATCAACATACATATTCAGTCTTATTTAGATGTTAAACAAATACATCTTCTCTATCATCGACACGCAGGTCGGCATCCTTATTTATTCTTATACCTCGATAACATTTACTTAGACCCTCACGACTCATCCCGACCCAGGAGATGATCATGATCGTCGACGCCTCTCGCCGGGCCTCTCCGTCCTCAAAGGTACCACGGCTATTGGTACCGCCCACTGATCTGCCAATCTCTCCTGTAACATATGAATACGCCCTCTCGCATGGAGGAATCCAGCCTCTAGTCTCTCTGCTCGTGACTCCGCAACCGCTAACAATCCTCTTGTCTCATTCATCTGCGTTTGGAGCTGATGAACTAAACTCTGCAGACGATCTCTCTCCGCTGTAATCACAGCTATGTCAGGGTGATCATGTACACCTCGTAGCTCTGCTACCCACCATAACCTATAGGCCTCTGTCATTCCTGCATCCATTACCCTGCGATCGGCTGCTATCTCCTCTGGCCCTTCTGGAGGTGTTGGCCGGGGAGGTGAGAATGCTGCCTCGGCATCGATCCTCATATATGGTCTATAAGCCAGGGGTATATCTGCACAAATCCAAATTTTCGCCACATGCGATCTAGAGGAATCCTCTCATACTCACCGTGCGTGCCTGCGATCCACCTCAATCGCTCTACACCCCTCAACTCCTCAGCTATGTTCTCTGTTACCATATAGTTCCCGTAAGGCCTCCAACAGATATCCGCAATCGTCACCCTCTCCCATACCTCGCCTCTGTAATACTCAATGTCACCCGTCACGGCCTGGGATCTTGCCTCTTGTTCTGTCTGGACCCATCGTCTGAATCCCAACCTCTGTACTCTGGTCTCTCCTGACTGGATGGGTCGGCCTATTGGTCACACACAAACAATGTGCTCATAGGCCCAACAGTGTAATAAGTATGAACAATCCAGTGTCGTCCTGTGATTTCACCTACAAGCCCATAAACCCCTGTATAGCTCCGCCAAATATGCAGGTGCCCATGCAAAAGTCACGTTCCTTTCTATCATCTCCCAAATAACACACATCAATGCTTTTGGAAACCTTCCCCCATCCGCCCTCGGCAATGCATAATACCCTACCGCTATCATTAATATCACTGCTAACCTTGTCTCCTCAGGGTGTGCTGCATACATTATACCATAAGTGAATGTCAAACCTCATTTGTGTTAAATCGCGTGCGTGCAGGAACCAAATCTTGTTGTGGTAGCTACCCGCCCGCACTAGGTAATGCCTCGATATACTAGTTTTCTGTAATAGGGAGTCTCAAAATACGAACACATCTTCCAATGTTACCGCATCTCTCCCCTATTAGCGGATAGAAGGTATTCTTCTCTAGATTCCATCTTTCAATCAATGCCTGCAACATAGCATGGTTATGTGTGATTCATGAATAATAGCGGATTCCACTTAACCCCAAATAATTTATCAATGTCCATTCAGCTGGTGTTACATCCACTCAGATTCATGACAACAACGCCGGTACACTATCATTCATCCTCGGCCTGCCTCTGCCTGCATACGTCACAACAACAAATAACCATTCAATCCATCGAATCCCTAAAGTTTTTTTCTCACATTCTGGAAATTCCTCCAGTAACCGGTATCGGTTATAAATAACGTAATACCGGTTCGAACTGAAATCTTGGTTATCCCTAACCGCTATCGGTCACTGTCAATTACATACACCTTGCCTAAACAACCACCTACGACAATAAATTGATCGTTTATTCCTCTCTGTATACACAGACATACCCGAAACCCCTGATTACCTACCCCATAACACTCACCTCACCTATAACCCTTGCTATCACGTTTTCTTTCTCATATCTACCCACTTAATCTCCCTCCTCCTATTCACAAAACATGCAAACACCAAATTACAACCAAATCGTTTACCTCTTGGGCTGCAGCAGCTTGCGGTGGAACTTGTCTTCCCTCTCGTCCATGCCTGCTGGATGCTTCTCCTCGTTCAGCCATGCTCACCACCCTCTTCAAATATAGCTTGGATTTCTGTCTTCTTGATCTCAGCCCACAATCACGTTACCTGTCTCTTTCCTCCTTATCACTCAAATCTCTCATGCAATTACTTGTCTCAGTCATTAAAACAGCGTCGCATTCGCGTATTTAACATCTTGCATGCCTCTCAAAATAAGAACTTCAGTTGCCACCTACGCTTTTCTATTTTTAGAAAAATCTCATTTTGGAATAACCGGTATCGGTTACCTAACCGATATCGGTCTATACTATACCGACATCGGTTAGCTAACCGACGTCGGTCACATACCCACCTTTTTCAAAACATAGTCCTTTTCTTTATTTTTTATCTAATTTTTGGAGGCGCCCGCCTCTTTTTCCTGCATACCAACACCGATAGCTATAATCTTTTCATCAAATCCACATCTCATTACGATTTCATCCATCTACATTACCAAAACAAACAAATCATCAACAAACGATATCAAAAACCATTAATCTATATACCATTTGGATCCAACTTAACAGCTACATACATACATTTTCATAAAATCAACGACAAAACATGCAACATTTCATAATATAACATGACATCCATATATACGTGCATCCCATTAACAAAAGACATCACCATTATCAATATATCAACATGACAATTAAACTCATCATACATCCTATATCACAAACCATCGACAAAATACTTAAAAACATTTTGAACACAGCATGTGAATCAAAACATCATATCTATATATATATACAAGGTTTCAAATATACAATGTGCCCTACATCGGGGCCTCTGTGATCTCATAATCCAACAAAGCCGCACACGCAGGCCGTAATAACCATCAAAAACCTCAACACGGCTCGCAGGCCGGTCTCCCATATCAAAAACATACTCGGCTCGCATTGAGATTATCAACTATACAACTCATACTCGCTCGCGAGACGGATACAATAAATGAATGAATGAATCAATGAATACATAATATGTAGGCACGCAGGCCTCTATAAACATAACCGGTTCGCAGATCGGTGCCCATATCCAATATACAAATACAAAAACAATGCCGGGATCCCTCAGCTCTCCCCACCGCCCTCAGCACCTCTCCCTGCTGGTCCCTGTGGTGCCTCTCGCCTCCTGCCTCGTGCAGATGCATACACCGGCCGTGGCCGCACCTCCTGCGATCTCTCGACTATGAGAGGTGTCTACTCTATAGGCTGCATATGGCTGATACTTAGCTCCGGTACCATCAAGAACATCCTGATAGTACCGGGCCTCCGCTCTCGCCTCCATATACCTGTCCCGCGCCACCATCGCTGCTGGGGCTGGTCCCCTAACTCCTACTACCAATGCCCCCTGTGCTTGTCTTTGGTGCCGCTAGTGGTGCACTGTGGGCTAGGTGGTACTGTGCTGCCACCTTGGTGGTGCCGCCTGTGCACTGCACTGCACTGCACTGGGTTTGGGTGTCATGGCCGTGCTGCCGCTGCTAGTGGTCTGCCGCATGTGCTCATGTACTCGAGCTCGGGCTAAAGCCCTCGTAAGACACCTATCTGTGCCTGTGCAGCAGCAAGCTGCCCCTGTAATAACTGTACCTGGCCCCTGAGCTGATCTCGCTCTGCTGTCACCACTGCCAAGTCTGGCTGTGCAGGCTGTGCTATCCTCGCTGCTCTCTGACCAGCCCACCAAACCATATATGCTCCCGTATAACCAGCATCATCTACAGTGTCATCTGCTGGCCTCTCAGCAACCCAATCTGGGTCCAAGGGCTGTGGTGCAGGCAGTGGGGCCTCTACATCATCCCTCCGGTACTGAGGGAAGGGAGGTGGCTCATCCTGTCGCAGCCCCATCTGCCTGCGTACCCTCTCTAGGGGTATCCTCTCATACTCTCCCGGCCTCCGTCCCGCTATCCAGAATGTGTACTGGATCCACTGCAACTGTCCTCGGGCTCCTCCACGGGGGTGATGACCTCTATACGGTCTCCATACAATATCTGCCGCTGTCAGGCCCTCTAATAAATGCCTGTAATAAGCGACGTCCCGCCTGCAAGCACTGCTCGTGGCTGGCCCACGACCCCCAACCACCTCTGAAAGCCGTATCTATATATGACCTGTGGCCCTGGCTGCTGGGGTAATCCTACTGGTCTAATGCATATGATGTGCTCATATGCCCAACAGTGAAGCAAAAATGTCGAACAAATCCCAAATCGCCTCATCCGGCGATAGCCCCACAGCTCTCTATATAACTGCACCAGGTATACTGGTGCCCAAGCATAACATGTGTGCTCCTCCACCATCTCATGTAGCACCCCCATCAGCGCCCGTGGAAAGCGGCCTCCCTCTGAGTCTGGGAGGGCGAAGCAGGTGATCCCGATCATCATCAACACGGCAAGCCATGTCTCATGTCGGTGCGCACGGTACATATCCCCATACCCGATACTCGCGCTGTGATATGTCAATAGCGTGGCTGCATCCCCAAAAACCTATAGGATGCTGTCCATGGCTGTCTCTACATCCACCTGAAAGACTGCCTCTCCATCGATAGGTAATCGAAGGATGTGATACACATCCTCCAATGTGATGGTCATCTCTCCAGTCGGGAGATGGAACACATTGGTCACCGGATCCCATCTCTCGATGAGGGCAACCATCAAACTATGATCTCTGTTGATCGCTCTGTATCGCTGGACTCCACCGAGTCCCACCTCATGCATGATAGCCCAGTGTGCTGCGGACACATGTGGTCGCATCCGGCTCAACAGTGGGGGCATCCTGTCCCGCATCGTCACCGCCGACGTGCTGCAAAACCAACCCACTACATTAGCCGTACTCTTTATCACAACATCTACTTTACCCTCTATACCCCCTTTTATCCCCCCGACCACACCCCGACTCTCTAACACACCCCTCTACCCACCTATCTTCTACAATATCCCCCTCCCTCTTCACACCCAAACAAACAACCCACATCATACTACCACGAAACCGAAACGATACCCAAACAACCAAATCCAACAATCGACACAACTTAAATCATACCAAAACACCCCTACCCCATCCCAAAACCATACTCACAACACCTAAACCACAACCAACAATTCAACACCAAAACATAACCCAAACCAACCAAAATAACTACAAATCACTACGAACCGGTACCGGTCACCCATAACCGACCCCGGTCTCCTCTCCACCGACGCCGGTCAACTACCGACCGACACCGGTCACCACCGATCAACCCTGCCCCTAGATTTTTGGACCGATGCTTGCCGCTAGTGACCGACATCGGTCACTGTAAAATTACCGAGCCGAACCCGCGGCTACCCAATTCATTTTTTTCCTATTTCTCCCTACATACCCACCCAAACACCCTAAAAACCTACCCACCCAACCGCCTTGGCCTATTTAGCCTATCTACCCTTTCCTCTTTTCATATAACTTCCATTTATTCATTATTTTCTCCAAATCTAAGATTCCTACCCGAATCCCAAATACAACATAATACCACTAAATTCACATAATGAAGGGTTTCGAACCTACCGGTACGACGACACATCGTCGTGGTGGGATAGGTGGTGGTGGTCCAGCTGGTCTAGCACCTCCTACTCCTCCTGGCTGTGCCATGGCTCAAACTCTGCTTTGTTGGGTCCTCTACCAATCAACTACTGCCTGCTACTCACTCGGGCCCACCAATCAACTCACTTCTCCACTCAACTAGTGCCACCTCAGCCAACAAATGCACCAATATCACTATTCCACCTCAGACACCCCAAATCGGTTTTCTCCTTATTCACCCAACTTTCGCCCCTATTTACTAATCGCCCTTTCTCCCAACATCGCTTATATCCACCTTTGCTGAACACCATTTGTTCACCTATCCGGCCCGACCCAAGGCCTCACCCTAATCATTTGGCCCGACCCAAGGCCACAACCCAACAACTTGGCCCGACCCAAGGCTGTAACCCAACAACTTGGCCCAACCCACGGCCGTATCACTTCAATACCTTACCCAACATCAACAACATACACTTTTATCCACCCATCATGTAGCTTTTTGTTCCATCGAGCTCACCTGTTCGTGTTTTAGCATGATTAGGGTCCCTGACTTGATCTGTCGACCAACTTTGCCTAGACCTAGACCGTGACGTTTATCTCAACCAAACCAACCATTTGGTACTGCCGAACATGCCTAAACATTCCTGTACCTTACCTGTTATATACCCTGGAGCTACTTCCTATGCCTTGGATACCAGGATTATATCACCCTTGTTTGGATAAACTATCGACCTTTGCCTATGCATTGCTGGTTTGCTCGTCAAATCATGTACCCTAGTCGCACTATTGCATTTCAACGTGCGTCTGCTTCCTTGGACTTACCCCACCTTCTCCCCATCATCTCTACACCATTTACCCTTTATCAACCCTATCCCTGATTTCAAGTTCTCTCAATCTGTGATAGATTTGAGGGGGATTACCTATACCCTTAACAGGAGAAACCACTTCATATTATTGTCCGTGCAGCTTTACAAAACAAGCTACACGATAATAAGGGGCTAATGTAGACACCAAATTTGTGTCTTACGACCCCTTGTGACCCGCATCTCATTTCGCAACCTAACCTCATCACCTAAACCTTACACAATTATTTATTAATTACCTTGTAATTGATAAATCCACATCACCTTACCTGCCACCTCATTTTGCCACCTCATCATGACCTAGTCCTAACCCTAAACTAACCTAATTAAGACCTATAACTTGGTCCACACCTACACCCATGACTAATGACCCCTTTCTCGCACCCAAAACCGACCTTCTAGTCACTTGACCAAGCCCACAACTAATCTCTCGGGAGAAAAGTAGGGAAAGTGGGCTATTTTACTAAAAATAGCCTACTTTTTCCTTACCGATACCGGTTCCTACTCGACCGCCGTCGGTTACGAAACCGCCATCGGTTCCCTGTAAATGGGCTCCCTTAACCAGAAACAAGGGTCGAAGGATTTTTGGATCGAGAGAGAGCATCAGGAGCGATCAAGAGAATCTGGATCTTTACTTGGCTGAGCAGAGACAAGTGAAGAGACAAGAAGAGTTTGCAACAAAGGAGATCAAGCCAAGATCGCAATCGATACTAGAGCCACCGTGATACTCAAATGATCATCGGGAGGGAGATATCTCATCTTCTCGTGTGTCGTGCCATCCTACCTCGGCTCTACCTTTGTCATCGAGTTCTTGGACTCAGTATTTTCGTCATAACCAGTAAGTTACATCTTACATGTCCTTTTAATAATACTTCTTAGACTTTTGAATCACAGTCCTCACAAATCCATTCCTAGATCCACTACCCAACATATTGCATCTAACTATCCTTCATTTACTTCTCATCACCTCATTACCTAATATCACCCATATACTAGCCTTACAAACAACACAGCTACCCTACAACAACAACCACCCCACAACACAACTAACCCACAGATCCTAGACCCTACCGATATCGGTTATCAGTAACCGGCATCGGTTATTGTGGTTCAAAACCAGAAATCAGCCTTTCCCCTACCTGTTTCAACAAAGCAACTTAATTGATATTTTACAGTCTTTGGTGTTAATTCATATTAGTAGGGAAACTGACCACCTTCGAAAGGAAGTTTTATATTTCCTGGGCCCAAGGCAGTTTCCTCATTTATTGTCTAATCAAAATCTTGTGGTCTTGTGTTCTTATTTGCAGGTAGTCCTTCCAAGACAAAAAGGAGTTCTTCGCAGTCAGCCTGATCTTTCTCTACGGTACGTGCACACCATCTCGACATTCAACAGGTATTCCTCCTAGCCCTAACCCTTATCTATTTCTAAAAGGAATGAAAGGATAGAAGCAACTCTATTCCCGGGCCAAACATTCCGAGTGAAACACATGGATCGAAGTCAATGGGATTATCAAGTCACATTCCCAATATGCAAGGAATCCTTTTAATCTTTCCATTTAGCTCATGAGCATCGACTTAGCTTGGTCATGACAAGCTCGTAGATTGGCTCACCCAGAAAAATTCATAGTGATAAAATCAAGAGGTTGAGACCATCTAAAAACTCGGACAGAGATCGAGTAAGGCACAAGCCATGAAGAGAAAATACAAGTTTGGAAAACCTTCCCCAAGCTAGTGTATCATGGAAATGGCTCAACTCTTGAGCTCAAGCAAGTGTAGTAGAGGTAATAGTATAGTAGGTAGCTAGAACCAAGTTTAGAGAAACTCATCGGTGAAGTACAAAACCATGGTGATTTGGGCTCATCAAGAGGATCTCAGACATGGATGAGCCATGAGGCAACAAGATGTTTCAATGCATGTATAATCTCATTGTATAGTCATTGGCCCGACTCGATGCACGAGAGCTCATTATATTCTATGCATAGAGGGATGAGCTAGAAGAATACCGAACCTAGTGGATTATACAGATAACGAGTTTGTGTAGGGATGAATTGGGAGCTAGTCAAGCTCAAGAAGTTTGGACATGTCGTGAGCTCATAGTGAGCTTAGCGAGTTCAGTTAGTCTTGGTTAGATGTTGCAGGTGAATTTGAGGCCAAGTCATCGGTGGATTACACACTAAATGCATATAAATGGGCTCAACATAAGTCAACCGTAAATGGTGGAACTCGTAAGCTTGAGTCATTCAAATCTAAGTTGAACTCAAGATTGTGGACATCGAATGGAGTTCATCAACTTGGCTTACTAACCTAAGTTATAATTAAGTCGATCATGTGTGAGTTCATCTAAAAGGGGCTTGACATAGGTCTAGTAACACAAATCAGTTTATAAAGTGATTAAGCTTAGTTAAAATTTGAGATCGGCGTAAATGTGTGCATGAGCTAAGGCCAAGTTGTAGGAGTTTGGAAGAACTTGAAATCGATAGATAAGCTTTAAGGAGAACCGGGTTATGTAGGCAAAATTACATCAAGAAAATGGAGGTTCAATGCACAAGGAAGGTAGCTCGGTGGGAACGGAGCTCTGTAGGCTTAAGAAGAGCTCAATGGAGAGTTTGTTTTTCAAGCTCAATGTGGGAGGATGCTCGAAGTGGGATCATGCAAAGACAGTGGAGGAATTGATCCAAAGTGAGCTCATTTGTGGTGAAGGGTGGAGTGGCACGAGCCAAACTCGAGTGAGTTGGCTCGGTGAGCCAACCACCGAGTTGGTATTTTTAGCCTTTTCATCATAATTTTCCCCTCCTCAAGTCAAACTAGTCAACATGGGGCCCACTAATTTAATTAAATTAATATTTTTATTTAAATATTTTAATAATAATATTTATTATTATTTAAATATTTTATTTAAATATTCTTTTAATTAAATGAGGAGAACTAGGTCAACCGAGTATTAATGGCACATGATGGAAGATTCTAAAGTGGTTCAAGCAACTATAATAAATGCATCATGTCCCTTCAATTTAGGAATGTAATTATGACCTTTCATATTCTCTCTCACATATTCTTCTATAAATGTCACTAGAGGTTCATTCCAAAGGGTTTTAATAGGTCAGATAGGTTGGAACGTTAAACATCTTAGGCAAGTGTAATTTTTCAAGAGTCCTCTCTCTTCTACAAGTTGTCCTTACATATTAAGGGAACTTTCAAGCCTCTTTTCCAAGAAAATAATGGAAACCATTGCCTCTTCTGAATGTATGATGCATTTTGCATGTTATTGAAGCAATAAAAGTGTGTGTTTTATGACTAATCTCACTCCTTCCATCCTTCTATACTTCTTTATGCCTTTTCTCATGCTTGCAGGTACACTATGCAAGTTCATGTTTCTATTGCAGGTTCTTGGAGGTATGCACTTATCGAGTGGTGTAGCATTGCATGCAGTTGAGTTGTGGTGCTTGTTCACCCTTCTCAAGTCCATCCTACTTGACTAAAAGGTGATAACTTGTTTTTCCGATTGAGTTTAACAAAGGGAACATGTGCTTCTTAGCATGTGGTATTTTGTACCCTATCTAAGTTTCAATAGGTGAAGTTGACATGTGGTGCATACAACCTCTTCGATTAACCCTTCTTGAGTCCGACAACACCCTTTATTTGGTGCATCACCATCCCTAGTGTAGTTTCATTTCTGCAAACTTCTTTCCCTAAAACCCATGAAATGTTAGCATAGGACTAGATAGCCATTTTATTACACAAGGAGTAGTACAACACTTAGTTTAGGAAGAGGAATATGTCCTTCTCTAGAGGTTCTCCTTGATCCCAAGTCCCATAACTTGAGAGGTGATCCCATGTTTCACAATCACACCGAATGTCCTATCCACATTCTCGCCATTCGAGGGGTGCAATGATTTGGCGACAACAATGCACATGATTAATTGAATTAATTACATTAATTAATTTTAATTAATTTAATTAACATCCTCACTTGACCACCTCACCCAGCCAACTCACCTAGCCACCTCACTCCATGACCCACTCAAACCCCATTAATGACCTAAGACCAAGTCTAAGCCTATCCTAACCAACTAGGACTTAGTCTAAACCTAGACTTAACTCCTATTAACAAACCTAAGAAGACTCTTAATCATACTTCCATGATCTATCCCTTAAGAATCAAACAAATATTGAATTCCACACCAAAATAAGCAACAATCGGGCTATTTTTGGCCAACCTAGATATTCCTACCTTAACCGACGCGTTATACCTCAACCAACGTCGGTCCCCTAATCTTCACCTTAGGTTAAATAAATTTCTAAAAGACTTTGTTGAGGTTGTTCATTTGATTTAGGATCTCACATGAATAGAGACTTGGAGCACTCAAATTTTTGAAGCACTTAAGCAAAGGAAAGCACCCGGAGCACTACCAACAACCATCGATCCATCACCTTCTTCATGATCACGGATTCACATAGAGAAGCATAAAGGATCGAAATGCGTGGCATGTACATGATGTCCCTTCTCTCTAGATATCTTCCATCATTTTTTTCATCACCTATACTCTCCAGACCCATTCTTTAGTAAGTACCTAACATCTCTTCAGTTATCTCTATTTTCTTTCAGTAAGATCATCATTCCTCTCAGCAATTTATTTTTTTGTACATCCGTACACCTCCTTCCTCCCACCAACCTATCACCTTACCATATCTATCCCTTTCACCTATCTTCACCCTCTCCTAGTCATCCTTGAGTCACTAAGGCCATTTTACGACCTCACCTTCACCATTTCATTCTCTCGAACAATCACAGAGAGCCTTTTACTAACTTCCCCTACCAACGTTGCTTAGCCAACCAACGCTTGGTCATCCCGTCAAACTGGCATTGGTCACACATCGATGTCAGCACTATGTTTGGCAACATACCTTAGACCAGCGAGATCATACCCATTCCCTAATAGCCCAGAATCACTCCTAATCTTTACTAGATCTTACCCAAAGCCTATACCAAACCTGCAACCCAATACTAGCCCATCACCTGACCCGTTTTGACCTCAATCACCTTTTATCTGACCTTTCTTATTTTTTTACATGAGATACCTAAATCATTTCAATTCCAATAAGATTGTTATTTCATGTTTATTTTGGATAGCATTAATACTATTATATAAAAGTGGATTGACACTGTTTAAGAAGCATCACGCTTCTCGGATCTATCTTCTGCTAGGTAGTCCACTTGTTTTTATTTAACTCTATCTGGTGGTATTGTTTTGCATTTTTAGGTAGTTCCTCCTATCTAAAAGGGAGCTCTCGCAATCAGCATTGGATCTAGAAATTAGAACGCGTGCACAACCTTCAACTGACATCAAAAACAAATATTCCTCCTCGGTCTATCACACTCTATATTTTTCATTAATTTATTAAGAACACAGTGTGAAACAGGTCTCACGAAAAATGAATAATTCACCGTGGAAAGGTATTTAAAGCATGTGGAGAATTGTGTGTAATTATGAATGTGAATGCAAATAAAGACAAAATTTTTCACACTAGGATGTTGCTCAAATGGAGAGGTGGATGAATTACAAAATTTTCAAGCTCGGTTGTCTTTTCATCCGGAGGATTACGGACACGGTCGGGGAGTTCATTCTGTACAACCGGGATAGGCGGACTCTTGGCCCAATGGATAAGGCACTGATCCTAGGTGTCTTGATTTAGGTGGCGCATTGTTGACTAGGAAGTCCATGTATTTTTCTAATTCATTTAAGTGGGATCCACATGTACTCATTGCTTTTATTTATGTATTTTTCCTAAAATGACATTAAAATTGTAATAAACATAATTTATTGTTAAACTCACTTTTGGAAAACTTTTGATAACTTAAGTGGTTTCTATTTTTAGTTGTTTTTATAAGCTAGTTGAAAAATTCAAAGTCACTTAAGTGCCCTATTTAATGTGCATGTAAATCCTAACTACTTTGTAACCAAATTTTTGGTTATAAAAGGAAGTGAGGGGCTCATTTGTAAGGGTGACTTTGAGAGAGGAGAAGAAAATAATCTTGTGTGCAAGCTTTATTTCAAAGAAATAAACCTTGTGTTATTTTGAGAAGACATTTTGGAGTTAATGAAATATGAACTTTGTGTCTCAATCATTTTCTCTTATATCATTTTATGTTCTCATGTTCATTAGATGTTAGTGTTTGAATCTTGTATGTAAATATTATCTTGGATCTTATTGTTAATGCTACTAATATGTTTTTCTAGTTCATAGTGATCAAGCTCTAATTATCTACTTGCTCACGTGTAATCCCTTTGACTCATTCTCATTTAGCAAATGCAAACTCCATTTTATTTTTGTTAGTTATTTATTTTTCTTCTCCATGTAATATTAGGCTCTACTTTACCTAACTATTGCATGCTCCTTCCATCCATTCCTTTTTGTTCCTTTCCTTCATGCAATTCCATATCCCTCATTCATTTTTCTTTCCATTGATGTTCCAAAACCTCCCCACATACAATTTTGAATGTATAGGTGTAAATATAGTTTTGGTTTTCAATAAACGCAGCCTCACCTTCATTGAGGAGGGACTTCATTCCCACACTGTTGCATTTCATTTGCATGCATGAAAATCCATATGCTAATAGTTTTTGGTGACTCTAGTGGGGATTCTAGAATCATTAACCAATGTTTGGTTAAATCTTTATGACTATCCCCTCAACACAAGCTCCAATTCTTCAACCAAATCTTGTGCCCAATGAAGATTTTCAAGGATATATTATTTCCAGCCTTCGGGTAGTAGCTTGGGAAAACTATGAAAGCTTGCAACAATTTGTGATTATTGATAGAGCCATTGACAAAGAAATATACATTGAAGACCTTAAAAGAAGAGCACCCACACTTATGGCCGTAAGGATTCTTGGACATGTGTTGATCATTGTTCACCGACGCCCTCTTCCACCAAGGAAATAATTTGTATGACTATTACATGTAACTCACATATCTTCTAACCAAATCTTCTTTTCTGTAGATACTCAAGAAGATGTATAATCATATGTAAGGCAAGCTATTTGGAAAAATTTCATGAGCAAATATCATTTTCATCTCACCACATTAGTACTAGATAACAAAGAATTTTAAGTTGTGAAAGTTTCTAGATTCATTCAGGCACAAAGAGCTCAAGAAAGAGAGTGAAGAGAAAAGGAAAGATCTGATTAGAACATGTTAGTGACCCTTTCACAATAAATATTTCAAACTGCCAGGAAAGAGGTTTACACGAGGTGAAAAAGCTAAAGGTCAATTAGATCCCGTTTTTGAATTTCAAGGAAAGTTTGGTTTCAAGTTATCTCCTCTAAGGAGGAACATGCCCCGTAGATCTGTAAGCCTTGCATCAAGTACTGAAAGAGAAAGAAAGAAAGGAATCACTACAAGCCAAGTACTTATTTTTTCTCTTGCAGTAGATATGTAAGCCTTGCATCAAGTACTAAAAGAGTGAGAAAGGAAGGAATCACTACAAGTCAAGCACTTATTTTTGCTCTCATTATTTTTCTTTCGCATACCACCTTTCCCAAGATGGAATTTAACATACCATGGGGAAATTTCATAGGCCCATTGGCCTTACCATCTCAACATGACCTCCCACAAGGATCAAGGAAGATTCTTCCTACATTCAATGGAGATGGAAAGACTTCACATGATGACCACATTTCTGCCTTCTTTGCTGCATGTGCAGTTTTGTTAGTGGAATATGAAGATGTTTTTGTTCGCCTCTTCATTAAAACATTGCATGATGTTTTCATAGATTGGTTTCATCATCTACCAAATGGATGCATTACAAACTAGAATGATAAGAAAACTTAGTTTTAAGATCGATTCATGATGGCGTAAGATGAACATGCCCTTCTTGCCCAACTATCTTAGGTAAAGAAAGAACCAACATAACCCATGAGGAATTTTGTGGCTAAATTCAACAAAATGGTGAACAAATTTCCTGTCGGATTCACCCGAATCTTGACGGACAAAAATGTTTCTTTATTAATGCACAACAAATAGAAGTATGATATCAACTAAGAAGAGCTAGAGTGGATACTTTGGAACTTTCTCAATCCTTGGCCATATAAATTGAAGATGAATTAATCATGGTGGGAAAATTCAAGAAAACTTCCCTCAAGGGAAAGAGTCAAGAAACCCCCAATGCTTCAGAGGCTATACACACTAAGTCAGTGAATGATGTTCTAGCTTTGAAAAAGAAAGTTGCTCAAAGTAGTAAACCTGCTCCTTATAAAGACATCCCAAGAAAAGGCTATGTTCCCAACAAAGTAAGAATTTTTGGTGCTCCAATGAGGCTTGTTATTGAAGAGGCTCCCATAACTAACTCAAAGTGTGATGTCATTGAAGAAATCGATGATGAAGTTGAGGTCGTTGAGGTTGAAAAAGAATAGATAGACTCTGCGACATCTAAACCCAAAGTCAAATATCCTAAAGGAGAAAGTAATAATCATTTCTTTGAGTACCGTTAAGAAGAAGATGATGAATATGAATAAATTATAGAAGATATGAATAATGAATCCTTTGATGTCTTCACACACTCTCAGAAGGAGTAGATTACCACTAAGGTGGAAGATAAAAAGATCTCCAAGGAAGTTCCTAAAGAATCTAAGACTAAGAAGGCTTCCAAAGAATCCGAGACAAACAATATTTCTAAAGAGTCCAAGGTGACCGAGGTTTCCAAGGTAAAAACTATCTTAAAGAAAGGAGGTCCTTTGTTAAGTTAATAAACTAATAAATAAGCTACGAAGAAAGTTTCTTCTTCCATGCCAGTATCAACCAAGCCCGAAGCAAAGGTCAAAAGTGTGCCATCATCAAGTTTGAAAAAAATAGTATCTGAGACATCAAGTACGGTCATTTTTCCCAAATTTGATCCTATTGATCATATCAATAAAATAAAGATTTCCATGTCACGGGTAGAGTACTTGAAGTCCAATAAGGATCAACTCGATAAATTGGTCCAGTTTATCAAAGGCAACTCTATTGTTCATTCCCCTAAAGCAATTGTGAAAACTCCCAAAGACGGGAAGACTCAAAATATTATGGCAGCCACTACACCTTCAAATGAAAATATTGAACCTTTCTTTATGTCCTTTTGATCAATTGATGCAAATTAAGTAATCGCATTATAGATTCTAGAGCCTTGGATAATGTGATGCCTGAAAAAGTAGCACATGATTTTTGGTTAACTTTTACAAGACACTTAGATCCTAGTACTCAATGGAGACAAGACAAGTTCCTCTAATTGGGCGATTAAATATGCTCAAATCGTTTTAGATCAATTTCCTCAAAGTGAGTCAAGGTAACCATTCTAGTTGTCAACATTCCCGCTTCTATATGGTATGTTGTTGAGCAGGAAATTTTGTAGAGATCTAGGTGGTGAGATTCAAATGGATTGGTCTCATGATATGATCCCTATCAGTGGAGAAATGAAGAAGTTAATGCCAGAGACTTAGGAAAATTTAACCGTAACAAAAAACGATGACCCCCGCATATGTCCTATTTCAAAACTCAAGTATGGTTAATTATATGATGACTATAGAGGTTCATGCACTTGAGGTCACATTCCAAGATCCCAATGAGTTATGGGATCTTGAATTTGATGGAAATTATTGCTCAATGAGTTCCGATGCAAGAGTGGTGCTCATATCTCTCAATGGTAAAATATTTCCTTTTTCTTACAAACTCTAATCTTCAAATTTTAACAATACTTGCAGAATATGAGGCATTAATCCTTGACCTCCAAGTTGTAGAAGAGAAAGTGATAAAAAAATTAAGTCTTCGGAGATACAGAGTTGATCGTGAAACAAGTTAAAAATCAATTTAAAGTAAAGAATGATTGTTTGAGACACTACAAAAATAAAGTGTGGGACACGATAGAAGTCTTCAATGATTTTTCCATAGGACATGTCCCTCATGAAAAGAATGAAAAATAAGTCTCCCTAGCAGTCTCAGATTCATTGATGATCCCTCTTTGAAATTTTGATCAAAACAAATACACCATTGAAATGGTTTTTAGGCCAAGTGTTCCTGACAATGCAGAAAATTGAAAAGTCTTCAATGATGATCAACAAATTATAGCTATCTTGGAAAAGAGAGATAATTTTGAACAATTTTACTTTGAAGGAAGTGATGTTGCATTTCACAAATCAACAACCTAGCCCATTCAAGGAGTTAAGAATGATTCTCTTGGTGATGGCATCATTCAACTCAAAGGAAATAAAATTACAAAAGGATTAGTTTCACTTGAAGAAATTTTTGATAAGCATGATAGGTTTATCAAAGAGAAAGAATAGGAAGGACCTAAAATTTTTGTTGATTATGATCAATTTGACATTGGTACCAAATACAAACCTCACCTAGTCAACATTGGTAGGTGTTACTCACCTGAAGAGCACAAGAAATTTGTAAGCCTCCGTACTCAAATATTCAAACATCTTGGCTTACTAAAATGAAGACTTGAAGTCTTTCCAACCTAGGGAAATGGAGCATGACATACCCCTTAAACTTAGTGTAACTCTGTTCAGGAAAAAATAAAGACAATATAATCCCAAGAAAAGAAGGACAATATTCCATGAGGTTCAAAAATGTTAGACACATGAATAGTGTTTCCTATTCAAAATTCGACCTAGATAGTTAATATTGTCCCCGTTTGTAAGAAAAAAAGAAAAATTAGGATTTGTGTGGATTTCGCAATCTTAATCAAGCTTCCTTAAAGGATAACTACCCACTTTTGGTCATGGACCGTATTTTGCAGCAATAACTAGGTCAAAAATATTATCTATTCTAAACGAGTTCTCTGGTTATAATCGATTAAAGTGGTTAGAGAAGAACAACATAAGACCGTGTTCACCACCCCCGGGGTATGTTCATATATATAAGAATCCCTTTTGGTCCGATCAATTCTCGCACAACTTTTCAAAGGGATATGGATATGGAATTCACATATTATAAAGACAACATCATCGTGATATACCTAGATGACTTGAAAATGTTCTCAAAGAAGAAAGAAAATCACCTAAGAGATTTAGAGAAAATATTGCAAAGGTATAGAATTCATAAAATCTCCTTGAATCCAAAAAATTCTATTTTCAAAGTTATGGAAGGAAAACTTCTAGGTCATATTATTTCTAAAGAATGCACCAAGATCGATCCTGAGTGCATTCAAGCTATCAATAATCTTTCTTTACCCACAAGTAAACCAGAGTTCACTCATTCTTTGGTAAGGTGAATTTTTTGAGAAGGTTCATGTCATATTTCACCAAGTTGACCAAAGAAATCACCGATATGATTAAAGGCAAAGAATCCTTCAAATGGTCGAAGGAAGGTAGAGAAGCATGTGAACTATTAAGAATATTTCCTTACCCACAAGTAAACCTAGAGTTCACTCATTCTTTGGTAAGGTGAGATTTTCGAGGAGGTTTGTGTTAGATTTCATTGAGTGACCAAAGAAATCACCAATATGATGAAAGGCAAAGAATCCTTCAAATGGTCAAAGGAAGGTAGAGAAGCATTTGAACAAATCAAGGGTGTTATTTGAAATGCTCCTGCATTGGTATGTCTCGATTTTAGAAAGGATCTAATAATCTATTGTTATGCTTTATCGCACAAAATCTCTACCATCCCGACTCAACACAATCAAGAGGGAATCAAATCTCCTATTGCATTCATGAGTTCTGGATTCAGAAACATGAACCGAATTACACTAACCTTGAGATACATGCGCACGCTGGTGGTTAGATCCTCTTGAAACATTTCATATACTACGTATTGAATTCTCACACTAAAGTCTTAGTTCTAGATACCACAGCTTAAATCAATGTTGACACTATAGGAAAAATGATCTAAAAGAGGTAATTGGGTCTCCAAGATCTAAGAATATGACTTGTACATCAAGCCTACTAAATTAGTTCAAGGAAGAGGACTTTTCCAACTCATCGTAGAGAATGAGCCATGAGATGACTCTCGAAGAAGAACTATTTGAACAAATTTTACCTCTAGAATTTTTCGGCAATACCACAAACGAATGGTAATCGAATATAGCCTACTTTCTCACATATGGTGAATTCCCGAGAATCGACAACTAAGAAAAGAGAGATATCAAATTAAGAGCTTCCGTGCACGTCATTTAGGACAACACTTTGTTCGAGAAAGGAATTGATGGCATGTTCCTTAGATGTGTCAATAAAGAACAAAAACCCAAGTTTCTTGAAGCCTTTCACAATCATGCTTATGGTGATAATTTCTCTAACCTACCACAACTCATAAAATTTTGTGAGCACATTATTACTCGGCCCACTATGTTTTTGATGCTCAAAATGGTATCCAAATGCGAAGCTTGTTAGAAGTTTGTTGGAAGACCTAAATCGATATCTTTTCCTTTAAATCCAAAGTAGTCATTGAAGAACCCTTTCAACAATGGGCGTTGGATTTCATCAGTGGTCCCGAACCCAAATTATAGTGCTGGTCATACTCATGTGCTCACGGCAACTGACTACTTTATGAAGTGGGTAGAAGCTATTCTAGTGAAATAAACATCTACTGTGGTAATTTGTGACTTCATCAAAGAGAATATATTGATTCGTTATGGAATTCCACAAAAGATCATGATGGACAATGCCACCAATTTCTCTTCTACAGAGATGATATGTTTTTGTTATGGGTATGGGATATCTTTATCTCATTCGTTAGATTACTACCCTCAGGGAAACGGTCAAGCAAAATCTAGTAACAAAAACATCATTACTATCATGTGCAAGTTAGTCAAAGAAAATCAAATAACTTGAGATAAGAAGTTATATGATGCATTGTGGGATGACCACATAACTCTTAAAAGGGAAATCAAGATGTCTCCATTCCAACTCTTGTATGGAACTCGATGCTCAAATTCCCATCCCATTGAGTTACCAACATTACGATTGGCTCAATCGGTGATGATGAATGCTTCGTCCAATGCGTTGGATAAAGGATCATGTTCTTAAGCAAGCATGAAGAACAAAGAAGGCAAGAAGTGAATAGGATCGAGGAACACCAATCCAAAGTGAAGAGGTTGTCAATAAGAAAACTAAGGAGAGGAAATTTAAAATCAATGACTTAGTTCTTATCTGGGACAAGATACGTGAACCAAAAGGAAATCACAAGAAGTTTGATTCACCGTGGTTGGGCCCTTTCAAGATCGACATTTCGTGGGAGATATCACCTATTACTTGGTGTATCCCCATGGAACTCATTTTCCTTTTCCCTAAAGCGGGAAATATCTCAAGCATTATAAAAATTGAAAATGGGTTGTCCCCCGTATCTACATAGGTAATTATGATTTTGGTTTGTTTCTTTTCCCTATTTTTTGGTTTCCTCCTTTTTTCATCCCATTTTTATGCACCATCATTTTTGGGATCGTGTTCATTAAATATTTGGGTCTAGTTTCATTGTTGTGTTAGTGAAGTTCTTATCCCCAATTACAAACCAATCATTATTAGCTAATTTGGGCTTTGCAAAAAATTAATACGTATGAAAATTTTAAAATTTTCAAAAGTATTCTTTTGCATGTTTTATGACCCTCGCCGTGATCATCTCATTCTTCCGATTTTCTAGTCTTCGCTTTGTTCATTTCTTGACGAGGACTCCTCCCTCCGTGTCATAAATCGTGTTAGTTATTTATTAATTAATTCATTACCCTTGTATTTAATAAAATTAATTTTATTAATTTTAGGTTTTTAATTAAATAAATATTGTTAGGAAATAAGGGATACAATATGCGAGCAATCCTCACAAAATCACAATAGTAGAAACTAATATGTAGAAAAATATTACAGATCTCAAATAAAAGTGCGTAATAAAATAACACAACACAAAGAGACAATATCTAATGTGGTTCACCCAATTTGGGCTACGCCTACCAAGAATCACTTGCTCAAATTTTATTACAATCCACCGCTCTCTCAATACAATACCCAGATATTTTTAGAGCTATTCTCAAAAAACTATACAGAATTCACACTCGAATTCAAACACATCTACAATGTTACATAATACCTACCATATGCACAAAACCACATAAGTAGACATCTTCTTTAGCAGATTTACAAAACCATGGGTATCAAAACCATGGGCCAAAACCATACCATAAACCTATGGGTCAATATCTCACCAATATGAGAAAACATGTTTCCCAAGATATTTGGCGTGTTTTTTCGAGGCCAAAAACAAATTCCCACCGAGACAATCGTGGAAAGTGTAAAGTACTCTTATTGTACAATCTTCAACACTTTCACACATGAAGACAAGATCCACAACCTAATAAATATTAATATAATATTTATTAAAAATCAATCGAAAAGTTTTTCCTTATTCTTTGGGAACATAAAGCTTTTGCTTTTAATTTCCTGGGACACCAAATTGGCTTCTCGTACATAGATTTCCCTTTCCTAGAAAATTCTTCATATTTCCCTGCTTGTGGGATTTATTCTACTGATTGCCAATCCAACCAATTGGAAAATGGGAGAAAACTCTCCCGATCTCCCACATGGGGAAATAGGATGGGATTGCCACCTACCTTGCCATTTCCGCTTCCAAATGATCGATATTTTTTCCCTTTTTCCCGATAATTAATGCCACTACCCGAAGGAAGAGAAGTTAGTTATTTCAACAGAAGGGGGAAACAGGGAAGCTTATTTAACTCCTATAACCATTTCCCGTGAAACTAGTTGGAAGAATTTTTTCCTCTTATTTATTTTTTGGGAACGGGAGTAATTGATTTTTCAATGAAGGAATTTTCCATACTCGATTTAATTAATCTGCTCGTGTTATTTCTAAACTATTTTTTTTGCATTTCAATACAAAGAAGAATCAAAGAAAGACATTCACGTTGCAACCCACATTGAAGGAAATCTACATTACATGCCCAAGAAGAAACAACAATTTTAAATCCCACACCATACATTTTTTTTGAAGGAGGAATTCAACGCATATATAAGAAAGAAGACAGGGATACACGTGTGAAAGGAGGAGGTTGCCAAGAGAAGTCTCTAAAGAAAACAAATAATATAGCCTGACTCCATTAAACGCATAATCCTGAGGAAGATTTAACATGCAGTCCACCTACACACAACAAGGAAGAAAATGTTCATGCATTCATAGGCAAATCAAAAGCTCTATGCCTTTTTTAAGGAGAGAACAGTTCAAAACGCATTTCCAGGAAAATCTCCAATGCAGGCCAAGAAAAGAAATTCCATTCACGCATGCAATAATAAAAGAAAAGTCTCAACGCAATAAGGAAGAATAAAGGTCCACATATTTCCAAACAAGGAAGAATAAAAATATTTCACTTCATTCATTAAAATCTCCACGCATTCACCAAATCAGGCCAATTTTCAACGCCTATACAGGGGAAAAAGACAAGGTAAAAGTTAGAAGTAAAGTTGAAATTCTGTTTTCATGCATTGGGCAAAGTTCATACAGCTTCAAAACAAGAAAAAGACATGTCCACCAAACATTCACCAATTGTTTACACATTCTCGAGGATAAAAATAATATTTTCCACCCATTGAGAAGGAGGATTTGTCACGTGGTTAAAGTAGCATTTTTTCACTTAGAATCATCCAAAGCAAAGTCCACGTAGATCAAGAAGGAAATACGATGCATTAAAAGGACAAGATAGTCTTCACAAGTAACAAAATCCATGCATTCATCGAAACATTCATGCCAGTTGTCTTAAGAGAGACCATATAGGCCTAAAATCAATCCATGCATCAATAAAAGGAGTCACGTTGCAACAACCAAAGAGAAAATTCAACATTGTAGAAGTATTTCCACACATGCCTGAGGAGAAACAAGTTTAAATTCAACCACTTTGCAAGAGTGAAATACGATGTTGCAGAAGCTAAGACAAATACAACACAGTGCATGAGAAATCTCAACGCATTGCTAGCGGAAATAGTGAATTAAAAATATTAAAATTGATCCTGCGCGAAGTCATTAAAAATAGGGAGAATTTAATTATAAAAAAATCATTTTCATCACACATTGGTGAGAAGTATTCAGGATATTCAAAAATATCATGCATTAAAATGCATTAACGATGTATACCAACACAAAGAGAAATGAATTTAGTGAAGAAAATGATAAGATGCAGAAAGAACGTGCTATCGTTTGTATCTATCGAAATAATCAATTTTGGAGCTTGATATCTCGAAGCCGGGTGATTTTCAAAAAGAATGGTTTGGTTCGTTGGATTCTCCCCATATTCATGTACTCCTATTTCAAATTTAAAATGCACGTAACCTCATTTGTTAACTTTCATGTAGCCAAATTAAACGTAGTTCGCTTGATTTTCACCGCACACACTGCTTTCACTTGTTGGAAGGCCAAACTCGAGAATCCGTATTTCAGACTGGATGATCATCAATAAAAAAATTTGGTTTGTTGAATTATCCCCAAATTCTTATAATCATTTTAAAAATTTAAATATACAGCACCTTGTTTGATTTTTTTCACGGAGCCAAATAAAATTTAGTTTGCTTGATTTCGTTGCCCACACAGCTTTCAAATTTTACCAAGGAGACTCAAGTTGAGGGTTATATATTTTTAACTCAAATGATTGTCAAGAGAAAATTATTATTTCTTTGGATTATACCCACATTCATATTCTCCCTTTAAAATTTGTAAATTCCCAGGGTGACGTTTGATATTTTTCCTGTGCTAAAACGAAATGGGATTTTTCGCAGCTTTACACTTGAATTTTCTTAACAGTTTCATAAGAGTCAACTTTGACCTTTAATATTTGACTAAAGAATTTGATTTGGGAAAAAACCCTCTAACACACAAACATGTGGTACCTTAATAGACTCCCTCATCCAGTTAGAGCTTCTCATAACAAAATTTGCTATTTTTCCTGTGGCGCTTTTAGAGGTGATTTGTGTAATTTTTAAAGAAGGAAGTAATACCACGAAATCACACTTCATCACAATCATGTCATCTTCAAACAAAATTATGTTGCAATATGGGTTCCAAGGAATGCCACCCACCTCTACTTTTCATTCGAGTATGAGAACATCACCGATACCAACTTTGAATATGTCAACGTAAGTTGGTTCTGCAATCGCATATCAACCCAAGGTGATTCATAATTATATCAACACTTGTTCCACATTGGTCATCACTTTCATGGATGGACTACGAAACCTACATAGCGTGGTGATTCAACTCCAATGGCTCCGAAGTGGAAGTGACCTTGACTTGTGAGTTCTTAGTCTCGCCTCCGTGACACAAAGCTTCTTCAATGACACCAATGGGTCACCTATGACTTCCTCATTATGTGGTATAGGTCGAGCTATTGGCAAGAGGTCTCTTCTCGAGTTAAAACTTATTTTTATCGTCAGAGATCGATAATGGGAGAAAATTTTCTACATCAATTTTCTTCATTGAATCATTGTGGTGGATCTATTCATCGACAAACCATGACCAATGACAAGTGTGATCATGTGGATCATCAAGAGAGGCCACATGATTCAAATGTGTCTCGGTCACCTATGTTAATAGTGGGCGTGATACTTAATCACCAATCTTAAACTTGGAGTGTCCTTGCATTGGATGGTCATGAGTGAATCAGAATGGAAACACTTTGGGATGGTGACAAAGGCTAAAGACATAACTCCAAGAATTGAATTACAATCTCGACTCTTGGAAGAGCTTCTCAATGGAAAAATATTAGGAGTTGGATTATGACAATCCAAGGTGGCATGATGACTACAATATCACAACAAATAAAGGCTTTTCCATGGAAAGGTATTTGGAGCATGTGGATAATTGTGTGTAATTATGAATGTGAATGTGAATACAAATAAAATTGCTCACACTGAGATGTTGCTCAAATGTAGAGGTGGATGAATTACAAAAGTTTCAAGCTCGGATCTCTTGTCATCTGGAGGTTTGTGGAGCAAGGGTCAATGAGTTTATTCATGTACGTCCAAGATAGGCAGAATCTTGGCCCAATGGATAAGGCACTGATCCTAGGTGTCTTGATCTAGGTGGCACATTGTTGACTAGGATGTCCATGTGTGTGTCCAAGTCATTAAAGTGGGCTCCACTTGTACCCATTTCTTTTATTTATGTACTTTTCCTAAAATGACTTTAAATTTTGCATAAAGTGAGGTTATTTTAAAACTCACTTTTGGCAAACTTTGGATAACTTAAGTGGTTTCTATTTTCATTTTCTTTTTATAAGTTGGTTGAAAAATTCAAAGTCACTTAAGTGCCCTATTTAATGTGCATGTAAATCCTAACTACTTTGTAACCAAATTTTGGGTTATAAAAGGAAGTGAGGGGCTCATTTGTAAGGGTGACTTTGAGAGAGGAGAAGAAAATACTCTTGTGTGCAAGCCTTATTTCAAAGAAAGAAACTTTGTGTTTTTTTGAGAAGACATTTTGGAGTTAATGAAATATGAACTTTGTGTCCCATTCATTGTCCCTTATAGCATTTGATGTTCTCATTTTCATTACATGTTATTGTTTGAGTCTTACATGCAAATATTATATTGGATCTTATTATCAACCCTACTAATATGTTGTTCTAGTTCATAGTGATCAAGCTTTGATTATCTACTTGCTCACATGTGTTCCCTTTTACTCATTCTTGTTTAGATGATGTGAACTCCATTTTATTTGTGTTATTTTTTTATTGTTCTTCTCTATGTAATATTATGCTCTTCTTTACCTAACTATTGCATGTTCCTTCCATCCATTCCTTTCCGTTCCTTTCCTTCATTCCATTACATCTCCCTCATTCACTTTTATTTCCATTGATGTTCTAAAACCCCCACATATAATTTTGAATGTATAGGTGTAAATATAGTTTTGGTTTTCAATAAAGGTAGCCTCACCTTCATTGAGAAGGTACTTCGCTTCCCACTGCATTGCATGTCATTTACATGCATGCAAATCCATATGCTAATGCACCCCTTTACCAAAAATGCATTCAACTTAGCTTAGGCTAAGGATCATAAAAATGCCTCTAGAATAGTTAGGTTCCCACAAAGAATAACTATCACCTTAGTGTAGGTTTAGTTAGATCCTTAAAAATATTCAACATGAACATTACTCATAGAAAAAATCATATCAAAGTAATTATATCTCACAGAAAGAGTGCATTCACTGGATGTTACCAGGTGCTCTAGTGGCATCGCTTCATTCGAGCTTAGACGAGATGATATTTAGCAATAAAATGAAGTCAATTAGACTAAAAATGATCATAACATATCGATCAAAGGAATGCCTTAGATCACTGAAATTGATCCAAGGTATGGCCATTCCTTGAATAGACCACAATAGTCTTAGGAACAAATTTCACTTTGTAATAGAGGTAACTTACCAACATGATTTATTAAGACTACATTTACTTCATATCGGTTGGGTTCACATAATGTACTACAAAACTACATTTAGTGAGTACATTATAATCATTCCATGTTAGTATAATTTTTCCAAAGTATGATTTACATTAGATTCATAAGGTAAATCATATCATATACAAAAACATGATCAATTAGTTCAAAAGAGTATACCATATCAGAACAATAATCACATATAAATGTTTGCAAAGTTCAGTTATAGAGACAAGTACATATATCAACATGATAGGGGCATTACATAATTCCACCCCATCCTTTGCTTTTTTATTCAGGTGAAAATCCCTTTCACAGAAGTGGGTGTTCCTAAGGATTTTTCCCACTCTAACCTCATTCCTTTCATTGCTCTTATCCTGCTCTACACACTCGCCATGCACTTTGTAGCTTCCTAGCCAATGTGAGGAAATAGTTCCTTGGTGGAACTATTTTTGTTCCTTCATCCATCCACAAATTTTCACTAAACTACCTCCCTTTTACCTGTGGACCATTGACCCATGTGGGGAACCTTGGTTCCTAGGGAACAAGTTAAACTTGAACCCCTCGAGTCCACAATGCACTAAAAATTTCCCTTTTTCCATTTTTTTACAATTTTTTCGGCTAAGTATCAATCTTTTGATCCTATAAAAAAGAGAAAAGTTCACCAAAATTGTAACGCCTTAAATTTTTGTAAGCTAGCATGGTAATCACTTTTCATGATGTTGTAACTGCAGAAATGAAGATAAATATGTTAAGATATATCTTTTGATCTTAAGAGGAATGTGTTGCTAATCTGGACCCTTGTTGCTGTAATTTGTTTACTTGGGACAGAGGTTATTATTGCTTGTGTGTTGCTAAATGAGACAACAGATTTGTCGTATGCTTGATGAACTCTTTTCACTGATTGACAGCACACCTTGAATCAATTCCATTGATCCAAGGTATGATGTGGCCTTCTTGTGATCGCTTTGTCGATTTACTTCTAAACTGAATGAAGTCTGAAACCAGACTGAAGGTTGATATAAATGTTGCATGCAAAGACTTGATTTCAGGTATGAATATCTGGTACGTAGATGCCAATGAAAAAGGTTCGATTCTCAAACCACACACCGTTGTAACGCTAGATAGCATAAGACGATAAGGGCCTGGATGCGAGTGGCACAGGTATGTGGAACATAGGACGAAACATCCTACATTGTGTTGAATACGACCGCTCCAAAAAGACTTGATTAGAAACTATTAAATAAATACTATGGGATTAAACCCTAACCTACTACTAAGTTTTATCCTATACCCTAACTACTACCCTATATGGATTTTAAATTTCATAAGGATGAAAATAGATGTAAATTCTACTAACCTATGAACTAGGTGAATAACCTAGATATGGACTATTAAAAATCCTAAACTATTTTTAACCTATGGAAGGGGACGTATGGACCCATGTGGATGGGAATGGATAAGGAAGGAAGTTTAGAAATTTAATGGGATGGTAAATGAAGTCCTTACATGTGCAGTGCCAAGTTTGGCGGGAACAAGGAAAAGTTGGAGGCGTCCAACTAGCTATGAAGCTAAAATGGAATTTCAAGCAAAATTTGAAATTGGAAATTTTCCAACCTGAGTCGGCGGTGGCATGAGGAAAGAGGAAAAGGAAATGCATTCAATGCATTCAATGACCTTGGTCTTAGTGACCAGCTCACCTTGGAAGGAGGATAGAGGAAAAAAAAAAAATCATTGTGTTCATTTGGATTTTAGTTTCTCTACATTTTGTTTTTTTTTTTTTTCATTGTTCTGTCGAACCTGCTATATTTTGGTTATTGCTTCTGTTCTTTGGAGAAGCAAAGGCTATTTTTGAGCCTGTGGAAGTTAGTGACTGTTTGGAAAGCCTGGCTGAGGACATCATGGAGAGAAACAGCTCCAGTGGACGCGGTTTTCTTCGAACCACAAAAAAAAAATACAGGCATGTTAAGCCCTTCTCCTTAAACTGCTTGCTTTTGCTTAATCATCTCATTAAAACAACCCTGCTCTTATGAAGGGGGTTTTGGTTATTCGATTTTGCTGTTATGTTGAGGTGATTTTTGGGTTGAGTCATTTTTTTTCTTTGTATGCGACTTGAGCATTTCCTTGCATAATGATTAAGTCGAATATAACTGTCCATGCTGTGTGGGTTCATTTCGACAGTGTTGGGTATTCGTTTTATTACCATTATGAGTTTGTGCTAATGAATACATTAGCTAAGTGTATATCAATTCTGAGTTCTGTGCATTCTTGTGAAAATGGAAGGATGAGATGATTCTGTATGTCTGGTTGAACTGTCATTATAAGGATGAATACGACTTGGGTAATTTCTTTTGCAAAAGGGGTAAATGAAATAAATCTGCTCTTGATGTGTGAGTTGTTGGAAATGTTGGGTAATCATTTCTTTGCTCAATATGAGTTGAGTTGTTGAAAGTATTAGCTATGCATGTATTATTTTATGAGCTCTGTGTTCTCTTGTAAAAATGGAAGAATATAAGGATTCGGTTTGATCTTCTGGTTTGAACTGTCATTATGAAAATGAACATGGCTTAGTATTTCTTTGCAAATGAATGAAACAAATGAGGTTGTGCTTGTTGTATGAGTTTGTTTTGATTGGATTTAGCACCCGCTTCTATTACCCTATATGGGTTTGAGTCATTGCATGTAATATTGATGCGAGTATTGTCTTCTGAGTTCAGTACGAGGAAAAGATTGGGAAAAGCAAGTTCTGGATAATGTGGAGGAACTGTTGTGTAAATTAATTTCTCCTAATTGCTTTCATTGCATTGAATACGATTTTTCCTAAAATAGGGATTCATTTCATCGTTTTTCCTTTGCTGGTCAAAATGTTTTAATTTTTTTTTGAAATGAAGACCGTGACTGGTTTCCCTTCCTTCTTTTGGAGAAAATATGATGTTTATGAACTGAACTTGAATGGATTCTTGTTCTTGTAAAAAAAAAGGGTTTTCTCACTCATTACAGTGAAATGATGATAATATGTTTGCTGAACTTTTACCCATTTTAGACTAAGCTGGGTATGACTGTTTTTAATAAATACGTATGTTTTAAATATATAAATATACTCAATTCGCAGCCTGAACTCTTGTTGTTTCGTTAAAACTGAACCAAAGTGGAATTCTTACTTTGAAAGTTCAAAATAAAATGACTCTTTTTACTATTATGATATGAATCATACTATTGGGTTGTGTCTGTTCTAAATAGCAGATATTTGGTTAGACAGTGAGAAGAGGTAATATGATCCTTCTTCCTTGTATTCGATTATTGATTTTATTTATTTCACTTTGAATTGTTATCATTGATTAATATCATGTTTGGATTAAATTCCTAGTACAGTTATGAGGAAAGGAAGGAGAGTGTTGGATGGATAATTTGAATTAATGTTCATTTGTTCTCTCGTACAGTTGGAAATCTATAATTGTTATGGAGTGAATTTTGTACTGCTTTGGTTTAAGCATCTACATTTAATTGTTGTTTACTTTTCTCTTCAGATTTGATTGCTTGAAATCAAATGAGTTGCATGAAAGGAAAGGAAAGTAATTCGGTTTAAATTTTCAATCAAATTTTATCTTTTGAAATTATAACTGATTGTAAGGGAAAGGAAATTACAGTATTTATGTTGGAACAACAGTATGCATAATTGTGTTTTGGTTCTTACAGATGTTAATTCTGGAACTAGTTGATGGAAATTACTTCTTGTAGTAATTATTTGGGAAAAAGGGGCAGTAATCCTTTCTTTTTTGATTGGGAGGGTAATTAGACGATTGGGTTGTTATGTTGTTCACCCTTATCAGTACTTAATTCTTGGATGATGTTCATTTTAACATTTCATAAAAGCAAGGTTCTTTTATTGAGACAGTTAATTAGAAGCACCTCATTTTAATGACAAGTGCTTAATATGCTCAGTTCAATGAACTGACCCGTGCAAGTAATTTTGCAGATGGAACTTGAGTATAAACGAAGACATGGTTGTTTTCTGATACTTCTTTTGATTAACTGAGGATGGATTGTATTTGATAGCTATTATTCCTCTATGAGGAAATGAGAAAGGAAGAAATTACATTCTTCTATCTTTATGAGTTGTAATGTTGTTTGATATAAACAAAGTCCAGCCGTTTGGGCTGGCAAATGTATAGATTGTAAAACTTATGGATGAATACAAGGAAAAGTGTGATATTTAATGGCTGTATCAATTTGATATTGTTGAATAAGATTGAGAATATAATATTATTCCTTGATTTGGAATTATTCAAATGATAGTGGATAGATTTAAAAGGAAATAACATCTATTCTTTACCTGAATGCAACTTTTACGTTGGAATGTGCAATTAGTTCATACTTGGGTTAAGATGAATTTTAAATTGACATTAAAATGGATTTAGGTGAATATGAACTCTTAATTGAAAGGTATTCGGGATTAGCTTATAAGCTAAGGAATATCAAATAACATAGAGCAAATTGAACCTTGTATTTGGACTCCGTTAATAGCCTCGAATGTTTAAATTCAGAAAATATAGATATGGGAAAACATATCTATTGTTAATAGACCTTAACTGAAGTAAGGTTATGGAGAATAAATGAATAAATTCATTTAGAATTAGACCTCGTTTAAATGATGTCTAATAAGATGGAATTCTGAATTTGTTTACAGTTGTGGGTAAAAACTTGGTTAAGTTTAATAGGTTAAACTTATTACGTTTATCTGTAATGGATTGATTAGTCCAAGATTAAAGAAAAGAACCAAGAAGAGAATATGCAACCCTTCGGTATGAAGGAGAGGATGTATATTAAGCTAGAAGACAAATTAAGTCTCTCTTAGCTACATACAACTGTAACGAGAACGAGGTTAAAGGATCAACATGGCTGCTGAAAGTTGATCTTAAATATTAAGATTATAATCAAATCACACTCGAGCTAGATGTGTACTCTCGATGAGAGGATTCCATAGGACATTGGCATATGCCAGCTACAATATGGTGTCTTCATGAAGGCGGGGCCTTCATGATGACACAATGTTATAGCTGACATATTACAATGCCCTCCCGAATCAAATCATCAAGTTTACATAAGCTGGATACTAAGTTCTTAGATGGGGATAGGAATGTGATCACGTATACGGAGTGACTCCAGAGGACTAAAGGTAACTAGACACACGGAGTCATCTAGGGATGACACCGTATGTCTGCGTACCTTTAGTTACCATGAGTAACTTCCTATACTCGTTCATATTGCTAGTTGGGGTTAGAGCTTGACCTTAAACGGAAGGACTGACAGAGATCAGGAAAGACCATTCTAGATAACAGATGAAGTGAGGTGAAGGATGTATTCCATTGATGTGTATCACATCTAGGAATATGATCATGCAAAGCATGTGAAAATCTTTGGCCAAAGTATCGCAAGTGTTGGTTGCATTGTCCTAATCACCTAGTTTAAGATGCAGGATGTCAAATGAATATCGAAGAATGATATTCGATAGGCTTCTTAAATGGATCACTTCAATAATCGGAAATAGTAATGTGAACCCTGTATAGTTATTATACAATGCATGGATTAACATGAAGGATCGGTAAGTCACCGAGTCATGAAATGAGAGATCATTGAAACTCCGAGCCATAAAATGGGAGATCGGTAGTTCTTTGAGTCATTTACAGCAGCATATGGTATCTGTTATATGATTGAATGGCATTGAATGTGTGTTCCATATTGCAAATATGTGAACAGAGAACATTGGTTTTAAAAAGAAATTGTGTGATCCAAATTACATTAATTGGACAGAGAACAATTATTAAAACTTGAACGTGTGTTTGAATTATATAATTCATAACAGAGAACGTTGTATAAAAAAATTCCCTTGTTCTAGTATCTTAAAATGGGGATGTTACAAAAATAATTTTAAGTGCCCAAAACATGAAAAATACCTAATTTTTTAGTTTCTATACCAAGGGCCCATGAAAATTCCCAAGTCCAAATTTTGAAGTTAGCCAATTTACAGGGGGTGCAAAATTTGATAATAGTTTGATGAATCACTCGGTAATATGCTTGCTAGATTGAAAAGATCAGTGTCCTTAAAGCATCCATTTGGAATGGAGTCAGTCTGATAATCTAAAAATTGATCCAAACTTGAAGAACTCTCCCTTGAATCCACATGAAGTATTGCTTGAACCTCGAACCGAGCCAAGCCGGATTTGACCATTCTCATCATAAGAAAAAAAAAATTATGGGAGTGGAAAATTGTTTTAAATATGAAACTTCACCATCTTTCTCCTACAACTAATTTGATGAGACAAAGAATGAGCATCTAAAACTATCCAAAAATATGATTTTTTCCAAGTTTTGAAGAAATTGAAGATCTTGGTTCCTAATAATAATGGAAAACTATTCAAAGCTAGACCCAAACATTGATTTCTCTTCAAGTATGAAGCATTTAAAAGTTTTGAATTTCATATTTTTTTGATGTAATGGAGTGCATGCACTTGGAACTGTCCCAAACATTTTACCTTCACCTTAAACACTTATTCCTGAAATAAACTGTGCAATAACATTGTCACCACAAAAGTATGTACAAGATGAAAAGCATAGATGTTTTAAGTGGAAACATGCAAATTTTTCACAAGAAATTCTTCTACTAAATACAAACCTATCCTAAACTACTATAACCAGAGGCAAAGGAGGCTCAAACAAATCCTACAACAAAGTTGGGAGAAGTAGCTTCCTTTCCTAAAAAATTGAGATCATATAACGGATTTGGTATTAAACATGGTCTTTGATAAGAGTGAAAAGCTATTGTGAAGTTGGTTTCTTAACCTATTCTTCAAAGTATTAGCTGAAACCAAAAATACCTCTTTTAGCTTCTCTACATTTGGATTTGAGAGGTATTGCGGCTTACCCTTAGCACATTGTAGCTCTTCCTCATGCTCTAAAATGATCATGATTGGTTGTAACTACCTGAGTGGATCTAAACTATCTAGATACCTTATTGGGAAAGGCAAGATCCTTGTGATTTTCCCATTTCCTTGAAGATCATTACCATGAATGGATTTCTCCTACAGAATTTCCTCTTGAAGATGGTTGTTTGCAAGCTCATTTGAACTATTTTCCGATTCTATAAACAACATTGCAAAATAACTTTCCCCCTTCATGTTGATTTCTTATTTTTTAATTAGTTTACCATGGCTTTCCTCATCCTCAAACACAAATTTGGGAGATCAAAATCATCCACAAAATCATATTCTTGTAAGGATGAAGGGGAAAAATATCTAAATTTTCACAATTGAAAAAAGGCAAGGTGACTTTTATGACCTGTTCTTCATTTAAAACCTCTTAATCTCATTTTTTCTCCTCCATGGTATGAAGCTCCTCATGACTGGTTACAACATCTGAAGATATTATTGGTGGATCACTGTAATCCTACAAAAGTGTAACAATTTCCAAATATGTAGGATAGTAGGGGTCACTACATTCAATTGAAGCATCTTTCTCACTTGAAATCTTCTCATCCTTTGCTTTCAACCCTTTAGTTTAAACCTCCTTGAGTTTGTAGTTTTTAATAAAAATAGGAAGAATTTATGTAATGGGTTGGGTCATTTCTTCATCTGTTACACTCTCAGATTCAATCCATTCTTCAATAATTATTTCATGATTCTCAAGAATAAGACTTTCCTTAGTGTATTTTGAAGAAATTGGAGAAGGTTGTGTGTCAGGTTCTTGGTGATGTACCCTTTTTGCTTCAAACTCATGGATCTAATACTTGAAGTTCTGAATTTGGCTCACTCTATTTGGATCCTTCCCATTCTCCTTAAGGCTTTCATGTGTACCTTGTTTTCTAGAAGAATGAAGCTCAACCCTTATTACCATGAAAGATTCAAGATCTTGTTTAGTGAGGAATGGATCCTGAGAAAACCAAGAAATTGGGCCTTTAGTCTATTGGCTAACCTCCAGTACTTCATGATTTTCAACTAACTCTTCATGAATTTCAAGAACATGTAAATCTAATTTTGTAAAATGGGGAAGGGTTTAGCCTTTAAATGAGTTTGCAAAGGTTCAAATGGTGGAGGAGGTGAAATATTCTCAAGTGGATGAGATAGAGTTTTAGGAGGAAATATGGCAGAAAAATGAAGGTGAGATGGAAGGGAAGAATATGGAGAAGGGGAATCCTTAATGGGATCAGTCAAAAATCTAGGAACATGAAAATCAGGATGAGATGGTGTAGGTTGGGGAGGATAAAATGAAGGTTTTTGGGATGGTAGTGCATGGTTACACCATTGACAGGGTTCCCTAAAACTAGATTGATGAGCCTCCAATTGCTCACACCACATTTCTATTTGAGGGAAAAAATCAGCCATGAAAGATAACAGCTTGAATTTCCTTCATTAAACATGTATTTCTGGTTTGCACCATGTTTGCCTCCATTCCTTGAACTTGTCTCTAAAAATAAAAAATCATCTGTAAGATTTCCACCATCACCTACATAACCATGTTCTTGGAAAACATTTTGGTTAATGGGATAACCATATGAATCAATGGGGTTTGGGTTATATGCATATTCTTCATGATAGGGCTCATAAAACTTATTTGTGGAAGGATTTTGACAATAAGGAGGTGAAGGGTAATAATACTACTCCTACAAATAATATTTCCAATGAGGGAATGAAGTCATGATTGCACAACTTCATGGAAAGGAGAAAATGAAATGAAATGATGAATGGAAAGAGAATGAAAATGGAAGAGGAAATGGATAGAAGAATGAAGGGAAAGGTCTGTAAATAAGATAATGGGTTGACTAGATCATTGGATTCACCAAACGTGTTGAAAACATACCTCCAAAGGCTGAATACCATCAAGAACACATCAATCTTGTTGTTATTTCACAACCCATTTTGAATAAGTATTGGTTGTGTGTGAGGTAGGTGTGAAGGGGCGCACACAAGATAAAATAAACAACATGTTAAGGATCGCACCCAAGTAGGAAATATTTAGGACTTAGCTGATTTTGGAACCATCGCTTAGAAATAGATCAGCCGAGTTTGAGTGGCGTTTAAGTAACGTTCCAAAATTAGATAAAAGCATGGACACTTGAGGATCAAGGAACATCTATTTTTGGAGATAAATCACATGTGATTGAAGATCTAAGGTCATGCAAGTATCGATCTAATGATAGGATTAATAGCAGGGTTTATTTATAGATTAATCTATTATTAGGATCAATATAAAATCATGCACAACTTATTTATGTACACATGGATATTTTTTATTATAAATCCTATTTTGAGATACATGGGCGGTGAGGGGAAAGTCCCCACCCATACATACATACATACATACATACATACATGTATGTATGTATGTATGTATTATTACCCCATTTTATTAGACATGATTGATGTGATAAGGTTACATTGCTCTCGAATTACTAGTGTGTGTGACTTTTTGATGGTATTGTTATGTATTCAGCTTCTGATATGTAATACTTCTGTTATGAATGGATCATTATGGTTGGATCATGATTGTTGATATGTCTGAATATGGAGATTGTATGGTGTAATTGATCTTATTAATTATTTGATCTGTTATGATTCCTTATTACATGTGTTTCCTTATGATATTGTATGATCTACTCTTGAATGTATGTTTAGTATTGGTAATCATGAACATGCATGCTAACATCTTGACAATCTAGTACAAAGGAGGGACTTGGTAGCTTCGCGTGCTTTGGTTGAGCATTTAGATTTATCCGAATGATGTTCCAACACGCATAACATCATTAGGTGGTAAAACAAGACTACATTTTGGTTTCATTGTGAGGACCTCTTTTCAAACTATCTTCTAGGATGTTGATTATAGATGATGTATTGATTGACTCGAGAGCATTGAAATTTGGATAAACGACAAACAAGATAATTTTGTGAAGAGATATATTCTTTGGATCTGACTTTAATGCACATCGATATGTGGAAAATAACCTTTATAAATCACTCTATAAGATGTTCTTCAAATTCTTTCTAGTAGAATTGTATGATTGGATGGCAGCGTATGTAGTAGGGAAGTGTTGGATTTATAGGCCGAGACTTTGGACACAACAATTATGAAACTCTTATTGATGTTGATGTGGAGTGGACTAGAGTTGTAGATCATTGGTGGGTTGAAGTTTTGCATAGTTACACACTAGATTATGTTATTTCTACATATTTGTGTCTAGAGGATGCTTTGAGTTTAAATTTTTGCAATAACCTAGGGGATATTACTTATGTTCTATACCATTTTTATCAATATTTTGATAATATAACTAGATTTAGAGTGCCTACCCATGGCTAGCTAAACCTCCGCCGTGCGCGGGGGTAGGTGTGAAGAAAGATGGAAGACTTGGCCACAACAATGCAGAGAGAGGAAAGATAACTCAATTTTAATGAAGCATGAGAGAGGGAAATGGTGAAACAAAGGGAGATTAAGGAGTCTCGTGGAGTTAAGGAGAGATATGGATCACAAACTACTTGAAGCTCTCATAGAAGACAAGGAGCCACACCATCTAGTTCTCTCAACATTGGGTAATTGAATGAGAATCACCTTCGATTTAGATGAGAGTGTGTCAAAGGAGAGAATGAGGACTGCAGTGCACATTTGATCTCACATATCCACCTAGCCATTGTGCTTGGTCTTCCAAATCCATAAGTAGTCATTGAGAAGCAAAATAGTGCAGGTAAACAAGAAAAGATGAGTAGGTATCATTTTGTGTTGAATTTAGGATATAAGGTTAGTAGCACACCCTTGGAATTGTAGTCGAGTCATTGTTTGGAATTCTTATGGCAGAATTTTTCCTGGTATGTCATCAAGACAAAATATTTTCACACAAAATGTTGGAAGTACTACAAGAGCACCTACAATGATGCATACCATTATGGTCTATTCTAGTACCACAACTGGAATGCGAGGAGTACTTCAACTAGTCCAAAACCCACCACATGGGGTGTAGGAGGTTCAAGAGGATCAGAAGGATCAGGCATATCAGGTGGATCAAGAGGAGGAAATACTAGTGGAGGTTCTAGTTCTAGATCTACTAGACAAGGCTCGTATCCCTAGCAACCCACACATCAACTACTATTCCAGCCGATAGCATGGGTTTACTATGATATGTCTCTTTGTTTACAAGAGTATAAAGGTATTAAAGATGTAGCAGAGCATTTGTATAAATGTGAATTACTATGACACGCTAAATGAATTACAACCTAAGATAGGAAAGAAAGTAAATTTTATACCACTCTTCAAAGGATTCGCATAGTTGGTATAGGAAGTATGATCCACATCATATTGTGGTTGAATACGATGTTTTTGTTCTACGTTTATGGTAGAGTTTCACATTCCATAATTTAAGAAATAGAGCATTAGCGCACTAAAGGACATCAAGAAAGGATTAGTTGAAAGTGTGAGGGAGTATGACATGCGTTTCAAGACTTTGTTGTCAAAATTGTCTTATGACATTCATCCCAAACAAAGATACATAATGGTTTTTTGAGGATTATTGACTTCGTCCAAAGAGAAATCTCTCATAAGATATATGTGGACCCATGCAAGGCCTTAGAAGCTAATCTATGCACTTTGAGGTGGTTGGGATTGTTGATACTAGAGTGATCCCATTCTTATAGGAATAGATTGCAGCTATTGAAAAATAGTTGGATAATCTTTTTGCCAACTCATCTCATGAAACACAAAGTGGGATATGGTGCACATATTGTGAAGTAGAGGGACATACTATAGATAATTACCCATGCAAGTCGGTGCACATGTTACTATTAGATTGTGAAGTATGTCACCTAAATCCTGATGTTTGAGATTTCCTTCTTTTCCAAAGTGCACACTCACGCTTAAGGTATCCATGTATTGTAATATTTTCAAGTCCCACACTCACGACACCATTGACTGTAGATTGATTTATCACATTCATAAAGCCATTGAGAAAGGAGTGCACCAAACTAGTGTGGTGAATGGATTAAAGGAACAAGTAGGCCATAATCATGAAGGACATAACCATGGAAATAACATGAATGGAGGTATCCAAGGGGGATATAGGGCGCAAGGTCACCGTGGTGGAAGAGGAATATTTGAATGTGGTACATGTTATACTTGTGGATTCCTTGATCATTATCAGCGTGAGTGTCCTTATAATACAACTTTCTCATGGTGTGGGAAGCATCACAAGTTAGAGGATTTTCTAGAGTTGTATGAACACATGTACAAGATTCAGAAGAAGGAAAAGGGTGCAGGAATGATAAAGGTAAAGCATGTTGTTGTTGATCAATGGATACCTAAGAAGATACTTGATCCTAAGTTATAAATAGTAATGGTTACCACATGTCAAGACAAGGGGATAAAACATATATTAAAGTTATTTAATAAACATTAATGAATACACATAAAATTAAATAACACAATAACATAAGATTTAACATGGAAAACCCCATGGGGTAAAAACCATGGTAGAATAATTTCCACTATATGAGAAACTTTTTACATCTAGTCTAGTAAACTCCCTCCTCACTTCTACTCCATGTATTTACCCGAATCCATATTGATTGAATTATGAATATGACCTATATTCATATTTAAATAACCCGAAGGGTTATGACCTTCTTAAGTGATGGGGTACACCTCCCCAATTAATATTAGTTAATAAATAACTAACAACCTAATATATAGTTTATATTTAAATAATAAGAATATAAGTTATTTTATATTATTTAACTATAAAATAAATATTATGATAACTTAATATTATAGTTCTAACACTCCCCTTAATATTAAGTGGGGATCCATATGCCAACATTACCTATTTGTACAATAGGATTTACAAATCCATAAACCCCAAAGGTTTAGGCTAGCATATGTATTTTTGAAGGAATTATAACACCTTCATCATGCTCAACTTACCTTTTAGTACAAAAGGATTTGGAATCCATAAATCAGAAGTATGATTTAGGCTAAGCATGATTTGTGAGACTAAATCCCATTTTTCTCATGGTTTATAACACAAGGACCTCCTTTACAAATATATGCACACACTAGACTATATTTTCCGTAAACTCTATCAGTTTACATAGATCATAAAAGATCTTTTTAGAATGTTTTATAACAGAGTAGATGTATATAGGAGAAGAAGTCAAAAACCAGACATCCATTAGGAGGTGGTATTTCCATGCATACTCCCCCTCAATGGAAACTTTAAAATTATAGGCATTGCATGAAACTTACAGAAATTTTCAGCACACAATGGATTCGTAAACATGTCTACAACTTGATCTTTAGTTAAGTAGTACTGGAGATCTATATCACCGCAGAGAACCTTCTCTCGGATAAAGTGCATATGTATCTTAATATGCTTTGTCCTTTGATGTTGAACTAGATTTTTAGCGAGAGAAATATAACTCTAGCTATCACATAGAAGAGGAGTACTTCCTTTAGCTTCCATGTGCATCTCTTCCAATAGCCGCTTCAGCCACATGGATTCTTTTACTACTTCCATTGCACTTTTATATTCTGCCTCAGTAGAAGAAATGGAAATTGTTGGCTACTTTTTACTGCTCCAAGTAATGGCACCTACACCAAACTTGAATACATATCCAGTTGTAGAATTGTGATCTATCACATCACCAACATGGTCAAAATCACAATATCCATATAAATATGCATTGTTAGAAGAAGTATAATGTAAACCAAAATTAATTGTGCCCTTAATATAATGTAAAATTATTTTGGCTAACTTCCAGTGATCCTGATAAGGCTCCTGCATAAACCTTGAAGCAATCCCTACTACATAAGCAATGTCAGTCTAGTAATAGTTAGATAAATCAAACTACCTACAAGTTGCCTATACAAAGTAGGATTATCTTTTTCACATGCACATTTAGGATCAAGATTACATCCAAATTCTTATAGGAATAGCAACTAGTTTATAATCAAGCATATTAAATATTTTAAGTAAATTAGTTGCATATTGTGATTGAGATACTACAATAGAATTTTTATCCTGAAATATAGCCATGCCCAAAAAATGATGCAATAATCCTAAGTCTGTCATCTCAAAATATTGCATTAATTTTTCTTTAATTTTCATAATTAAACTGTTAGAACTACTAATGATAAACAAATCATCAATACACAATACAATTAGAATAATAACATTTTCTTCAATTTTAACAAATAATTCATTGTTAGATGAATAATTAAAAAACCAACTTCATTAAAAACTATTAATATTTTCATACCAAGCTCTAGGAGCTTGTTTTAAACCATATAAATATTTTTTTAATTTACAAACATACATTTCTTTTCCTGGTTCTTCAAATCCTTTAGGTCGGGTCATGTAGATTTCTTCTTTTATATCATCATTCAGAAAGGTATTTTTGTCATCCATATGATGGATTTCCCAACTATACTGAGCAGCTAAGGCAATAAAAATCCTTATTGTGCTCATTTTTCAACTGGTGCAAAGGTTTCAACGTATTCAATATTAAGTTTTTGAGTAAACCCTTGAGCTACTAATCTAGCTTTGAATTTATCTATACTACCATCTACTTTATATTTAATCTTGTATAACCATATATATCAGACTATACTTCATTTTCCAGAAGAGGGACTAAATCCCAAGTTTAATTTTTTAATCAAGGAAGAATATTTAGCTTTCATAGCATCTATCAATCTTTCTTTATAAGAAACTTCTTCAAAATATTGGGGTTCAGGTTCATACAATGTCATTAAGGCATGATATGTATGATGACTTCTAGTCATTTTCTAAAGGTTTCCAAGATTAGAGTCTTGAATAATAGACTCATCCCATCTAGGTCTTTTAGTTATAGAGGAAACATGTACTATCTCTTTTTCAACTATAGGTTCAATACTAGTTTCTTCATCATTTACATCATTTTCACAATTTTCAATTTCAATTTCATTTTCATTAGAATCATCATGAATAATAGAAGATGAAGAAGAAGAACAAAAAGGTTTTTCTAGAATTTTAACATTCCTGTTTTCTATAACTTCTCTTTTTGATGGATCAAATATCCTAAGACCTTTAGTTTTGACATTGTATCCTACAAAGATACAAGGAAAAGAGGTTTGATCAAGCTTCTTCCATTTTTATTTCGGAATGAAGAGGGAAGTTAGGATACCAAATATTCTCAAATGAGATACACTTGGTTTTTGATTTGACCACTTTTCCGAGGATTGGAATTTACTAAGGATTTAGTAGGAACTCTATTCAATATATGAACAACAATGTTCATTGCTTCAACCTAGAGGAATTTAGGAACCTGAGCTAAATGCATCATTGTTCTTGCCACTTCCAGAATGGTACGGTTTTTCCTTTCTCGCAATCCCATTCTATTGAGGGGAATAGGGAGTATTCAATTCCTTTCAAATGCCACATTCAACACAAAATGATTCAAATTCTTTATTGACGTATTCTCCCCCATTATCATTCCTAAGCCTCTTAATTTTATAACTAGAAGAGTTTTCAACTAAAGCTTTAAATTCCTTAAATTTTGACAAGACATTATATTTTTTTAATGAAATAAGACCAAATCATACGAGAGAAATCATCAATGAACATGACAACATACAAAGAACCATTAAGAGATGGAACTTTTAGGGGTCCTTGAACATCACTATGGACAAGTTCCAAAGGTTCAAAAGAATTAGCATCATGATGAATATGGAAGGGATTAGTAGATTACTTACCATGTAAGCATCCTTCACATGTTTCATGATTTTGGAAATAGGTGGTAGACTCAGTCACTAGGTTTAGTCGAGACATGTCGTACATGCTCTGAAGTTGACATGACCTAGTCTCTCATGCCACAATTGCATGTCACTTCTTTGAGATGTTAAACAAGAAGCAAAAGGAAAGCCATTAAACACATACAAACCATCTCTTTGAATGCCTTCAACTATAGTAACATCATGTTCATTTTTAATAAACCATTTATCCTTTAATAGTGTTACACTATAGTTATTTTGAGTCAACTGAGAACAAGAAAGAAAATTCATTTTAAGTTTAGGAACTAACAAAACATTGTTAATAAAACCATTTGAAACTTTTTCTTTACCTTGTCCCTGAACGTCAAGAATGGAATGATCACCCAAGTAGATCTGATCATTACACTCTCTAAGTTCATATAGGATATCATATCTAAAGGTCATGTTCCTAGAGGCACCACTGTCCAATATCCACTCATTTTATTTTGCAGTGACAAGGGTGGCATACAAAGCAATTACATTTGATTTTTGACTATTTTTCTAATTTTTTTTTGTTTTGATTTTGATTTTGGTCAGATTTGTTACCCTTTTGATTTTTGAAATTTGACTTATTATTTTTAAATTTACAATCCTATTTCTTATGGAAAAATTTACCATAGTAATGACATTTACCATCAAAGATAACTCTTAGATTTCTTGGTTTCTTATCTTTACTAGGAGGTTTAAAAGTTGACTTTTGGTTTTTGTTGAATCTAGAGGTTTTACCTTTTGATTTTTGAGTGAGAAGTGTTTGAGTGGCATTATCCTTAGAATTAAAATTTTCATTACTTTCTCTTCCTGAATGAGTAGAGCACTAAGGGTTTGAAAATCTATAATGTCTTGTTCTATTTGATATTTTGAATTCAAAATTGAAATGAAATTTCTAAATTTCTCATGAATATTCAATTGAATAATGAAATAAAGTAATTTATCTTGAATTAAGTTACAGCTACATCCATCTAACTGAGACTTAATATTTTTTTTTTTGCTAAATAATTTATCACTTTTTCATCTCCCTTCATGGGAGTTGTCATAAGCTCTAAAATCAATTTAATGATTTTTGATAAATGTGTACCTTCATGCATCGATTCTAATTGAGCCCAAGCCTCACTTGGACTTTCTTAATTCCTAATATGAAGCAAAAAATCATCTTGTATGCTTTGCAAAATGATGGACATCACCTCTTGTACTTTTTTATACACAACAATGTTGTCCACGCTTACTTGTCTTCTGGTCAAAACCTTTTCGATTTCATTTAAAACTTCCCATAATTTGTGAGCCATGAATTCTTCCTTCAATCGAATCTTCCAAATGTTGTAATTATTCTCATTCAACATCTGAGATTTATCAATTGAAAACTAATTAGACCCCATTTTTTCATAAATAGAAATAAATAATTAATGAGGATTTAAAAAGAATTTAATAGAAATCCCCCTGTCATCGTTTAATCCTCGCAATCAAAAAAATGTTTGGTTTATGCAAAAAAGGAGGACATGTCAATTGGATAATCTATACATGAATGTATTAGTATGATATCAAAAATAAATCAAAATGTGAGTGAATTTTTTTAGTTTTCTAACAAAATGACGACGACGATCTAGTCGTTGTGTTGCAAAAATATATCATTTTAAACAAAAATGATTATATTGTTTTAACTATTTTTCACAAAAATAAATAACTTTTATGATTAATATTTATGAAAAACAAAACAATAGTTTATATATTTTTGAAAAAAATAAAACAATAAAAAATTTGGGAAGCTCTTGCTCATATATTGGTTTGAATCTCTATCAACTCGGCCAAGGTGATTTTATCACCGAGTTAATTTTAATTAATGCCAATGATATACCATCGAACCATCTAATATTTATAATTTAAAATAAATATATGGAAAATCATATTAATTTATAACTAAGCTTTATATACCAATCAAACCAACCGAGCCGCATTATATCAAACACAACACATTGCCAACAATACACCATGTGCGACTTGGAGCTTGAGCCATTTGGGCAAGATGAGCAACAAGGATCTCAAAAAATATTGGTGTGACTGGTCACACCACATCCTCCCATCTCCAAGGATTTTAAAGCCTTTATACTCTGACCACGACCGCCCCATGTGGAACTAAATTGTCCAAGGGAGTAAGAACAGGGGCCGCGCAAGGAGGTGATCGACGGTTTGGGGGACCGCATGGGCATGTGGCGTACATGGAGTGGTTGAGAGGGAGGGAGCAACAGAGCATGCCACTTGGCACCTAGGTAGGGGAAAGGGGGTCGCCCCCATTTATATATATAAATTGTGACTTATATAAATAAGGCCGCATTTAATAGGTTATATAGTTTTATAAAAATACTATATATTATAGTTTTAATATAAACTATAGTTCTATATAGTATATAATTTTTTTAAATATAAATATTTGATTTAGAAGATATAAATGGGACCACATTATTAGGTTATATAGTTTATAATATAATATAAATTATAGAATATGGATTATATAAATTTTGTTTATATAAACCGTATAGAATTAGATTTTATTTTCATTTTTATATTTTAATAAAACACGCTTTTATAGATTTAATCTACGATTTAGAGACAAAATATAGTTTATATTAACTATAAACTATATGTGCAACCCTTATTTAAGGAGGGTCTAGAAAGACATGATAGAATATTTTGAAATTTCAAAGGTTCAAAATAATATATATATATATATATATATATATATATAATGTACATCACCAGGGGACAAGAGGTTTGATTAAACCAATAAAAAAATTTGAAACCCCTATTTTCATGGACTCTTGTCTCCTCTGTGAACTAGGTTTCACTTTGAATTTTACCTTCTCTTTTAACATCTCGTATTAACCTGCACACTTTCAAAACTATAGAAATATATAAAATATTTCACATAAATGATTAAACCTTACCTCTATTTTCTAGGCCCTAGTAATTCTCCCAAGTTCCAATTTTCACACGAGGGTTAAAATATTCAAAGAGGTTTCCACTGTGCACACACATATTCATTCATCTAGAGAGGGAAGGGAGGGTTAAATAGGATACTAACCAACTAACCACCTAACTTCCCAACCGTTGCAACTTTAGAATTAAATTAAATTATTTAATCCCACTCTGGTACCATGTCAGGACGAGGGGATGAAACATATATTAAAGTTATTTGATAATCATTAATGAATACACGAAATTTAAATAACACAATAAAATGAGATTTAACGTTGAAAACCCCAATGGGGTAAAAACCACAGTAGAATAATTTCCACTATATGAGAAGCTTTTTACATCCAAATCTAGTAAACTCCCTTCTCACTTCTACTCGTATTTACCCGAATCCATATTGATTGAATTATGAATATGACCTATATTCATAATTAAATAACCCTAAGTGTTAGGACCTTTTTAAGTGATGGGGTACACTTCCCGATTCATATTAGTTCATAAATAACTAACAACCTAATATATAGTTTATATTTAAATAATAAGAATAGAAGTTATTCTATATTATTTAACTATAAAATAAATATGTTGATAACTTAATATTTTAGTTCTAACTCTACACACATTGAGACTACACAATCACACGAGCCTCTGAAGGATAAACCACTTATTACAAGGAGGAAGTGATACATGATAAGTATCCAAATGTTGCGCATTAAAAGGAAGTGTTCTAGGATACCATGGACATCCTCAAAGAGCTCCGAGGAGAGGTACATTTCTTAAAAAATAGGTGCATGAGAATTATCATGCAAGGAAGGTTGAGCTCCCACATAAGGATGTGGATGACTTGAAGGAAGTGTGTAGAATATTGCGCTAAGAGAACATCATTTCTCTAATAGGGTAATGGATACGTGAAAAGGTACCATGTGTTGGAACTAAGCATGAAAGGTAGATACTACATGCAAATATACCACCTCATAATCATGAATTTGATAAAGAGATTACACTTGATGTAGTAATTGATGGGTGATTATTATGCAACATACTGATTGACACATGCATAGAATTAAATGTATTAACTCTGGATGCATGGAATCAAACGGGTAGACCATAATTACAGCCATCTTTGAATGTGTTGTATATGGAAAATAAAACTAGGGATATGCCTATTAGGTCCCGAACGATGCATCTATTACTATACGGGGGAAAATTTTACTAGATACGTTAAAGTATTGGAGCTTGCAGAAGAAGACAACTTTCAAGCATTACTTGGAAGAAACTGGCAAAGCTATGCGAACAATGTATATTTTTACTTTAATAAAAGGTACATCAGTTTTGACAATGATGAGGAGCACATGATTATACCTCTATTTGAAAACAATATTCAGCCTTATGTTGAACCATTGAGTAAGGAGGAGATAAATAGAATATATGTGCATCCATGCACGATCTAGAGAATCTAGAAATATCAAAGGAAGGTATACTTCATTGGGAGTATGTGCGGTCTGTTAGTGACACTACTAGTATCTCTTGTGATAACTTGTCTCATGGAATGTATGAGATGGTCCAAGACAAGGTCAAAGAAAGATTCCCTAGGATGATTAGGTCGAGCATGGTGATGTGTTTAGGATTTACTTAGCTCCCAAGGTACAAGAGTGAGGGGAACCCCGACGTATTCCTACGTGCCATGGATAATAAGTGGAAAAATGAAGGGGATTGAAGAAATATTCTTGTTTATACCTTACGTGGGATAGCGGCGTGTTGGTGGGAAACACATAGATACAGCCTCTTAGAGTGATGAGAAGTTAGAATCACTTTATCCACTAGGTTCATTAGAAGAAATGCACCTACACAAACATATTAATTTCATGGGAAGTCTCTTGCCTCTCATCACATCTAGGAGTGTGAGAGATATTAAGTGCATGGGAAAGGAGGATTTACCACCATTACTCTTGGTGCATAAGTTCTACTCCACATTGTGTGTTTGCACACACGCATGGTATGTCCATGCGAACTGAAAAGGAGACCAAGAATTGGAAAGAGATGATTGCGGGTATGATTCAAAACTTTCATTATGTTTCTACTAATCCTTGATTCAATGAAGCATTATAGATAATGAAGCACATCACATTGGGGGATAACGTGAAGGATGAAGAGCTCATTTTGGAACTATTTGGAGAACCTAATCTTAATTCATGCCTTGATCTTGAGGAGATAGAAGAAGAATAGATGGGTCATTTCGGAGAGAAAAATAAAAAGGTAAACTTGTATGTATGATAGAGGAGGATGAGGTTGAATACCTAGATGTTAACCACACTAAAGGTATGTGTAAACTAATGAAAACTATAGATTAGAAGGTGTGTGTATATCATGATCCTATGAAGAAAAAGAAGGCTAAAATTGATACAAATGTAAAGCCTAAGGAGGCCATTATTGATGATTACTAGTCAGATAAAGAGGAAGAAAATATTATTGAACTTCTGCGTGACTTCCATGACTTGTTTCTACGAGGATACATAAATTGAAAGGTGTGCATCCTTCTTTAGGTGATATGAAGATTAAGCTAAAAGAAGGCATGCACACAGTTAGGAAGAGGCTTTATAAGATGAATCATATTCTATGCATCAAGGTAAAGGAGAAAATTTACAAGATGATCAATTTTGGTATAATTGAGACTATTGAAGAACATGAATGTGTTAGCCTCGTGGTTATAAGAATTAAGAAATATGGGAGGATACCGATTTGTGTGGACTACATATAACTTAATGCTTCATGTGTTATAGATCCTTTTCCCACCCCATTAACAGAAGAAATTCTTGAGGGATTTGTTGGGCATGAGATAGATTTTTTCACAAATGGATTCTCGAGTTATCACCAGTGTGCATGAAAGGAAGATCAAGAAAATACAACTTTCACCACTTTGAATGGGAAGTTTTACATATATAGATATACCCTTTGGGTTGAATAATGTGCCAATAGTATTCTCGTGCATTATTGTGTAAGCCTTTTAAGACTTTATTCATAAATTATTATAGGTATATCTAGATGATTGGATAGTATATGGCTTAGTCAAGGACCATTGTGATAATTTGAGGCTTATGTTTGAAATGTGCATGCATTTGAGCATATCTCTTAATATTAAGAAATACATTTTGTAACAACTTTGGGCACTTTACTTGGGCATATAATTTGTAAGGAAGGCTTGTTGGTAGATCCAACCTAGATAGTTGTGATATTTGGTTTGGAAGAGCCTACTAATTAGAGTGAAGTGTGTGGATTTATAGGACACATAAGGTATTATAGGAAATTCATTAAAGGTTATTGCAAAGGTTGTCATACCCTTGGAATAATTGTTAAGGGCTAAAGTAAAATTCTATTCGGGTGACGCGCAATAGCAAGAATTTGAAACATTGAAGGAGAATCTCACCACTGCACTTATTTTACATTTTCCTTCATGGGACAAACCTTTTCATGTTCATTTTTATGCTTATAGAATGAAAATTGGCATGGTGTTAGTGAAACCAAGAGAAGGGATTATGGATCATCCTATTTGCTTTGCAAGATGGAATTTGACACCTGTGGAGAAAAATTACACAACCACTGAGTTTGAGGCTTTTTCTATGATCTATGCACTACATAAATTAAGATAATACTTGTTAGTGACCCCGTTTATTTTCTATTCAAAATATATGGCACTCAAGTACTTGATCAATAATCTTGTCTCGCAAGGGCGCATGTGTAGATGGATACTAATATTTCTAGAGTTTGATTTCACATTTGTTTTGAAACCAAGAAAAATTAATTCAGGGCCTTATCATTTATCAAGGATCAATTATGGAGAGGACACACAAAGTATTAAGGATACTATTCTTGATGCACAATTGTTTAGATTGAACCACATGCCTGACGTAAATGGGGGGATATTTAATACGCGACACCTTATAAGTTGATTGGTGGATATTTGTACAAGTTGGGCCGTGATGAATTTTTACACCATTGTGTTCTAGAGTATGAGCGCAAGGCTATTATGGAAGAAGCTCATGGTGGAATAACAAGAGGGAATTACGTTGGTGATGCTACAACACAAAAAAATTCTAATGGTTAGACTTTGGTGGGATACGACACTAAGGAATATGTCAAGGTTTGTGATCATTGTTGATGCCTAGGAGCCTAGAAACATATATGAGATGTCGTTACGGCTTATTACAAGCACTCGATCCATTTGAAAATTGGTCTATTGACTTTTAGGTTCTATTTCACCACACGTACATAGGACCGGGTGCGCTACATTATTACTTACATAGACTACCTGACAAGGTGGGAAGAGGTAGCACCCATAAAGGATTCCACAATAGAGTTACACCAATAATATATTTAAGGGAGACTATTATTAGAAGGTATGGTTGTCCATTAAGCTTAACAAGTGATAAAGGAACTCATTTCTTGAATGATACAATCATAATTCTATTGGCATATTTTATGGTGCACAATATAAAACTAATCCTTATCACCCACAAGATAATGGTACTATAGAAGATTTTAACAAGATTCTAGGACAAACATTGACAAAAATTTATGATGTTGGAAGAAAATATTGGGATGATAAAGTGTTAGTTGTACTTTGGGCATATAAGACCACTTATAAAAGGTTGAATAAGGCCACACCTTTTCAGTTGGTGTTTGGCACATAGGTTGTATTATCTATTGAATTCATTTTACCATCCCTACATATTGTGCATGCAGGTGGACTTGTTGATAAGAAAGTTGTGGAAGAGTGCATTGATAAACATATACAGTTAGATGTGTTGCGTTCCATTACACGTTAGATCCATAAGACTGAAAAGGCAAGGCAGAAAATATGGCATGATAGGCACATTAAGAGAAATACATTTGCAATTGGAAATATGGTCCTTCTCTATGACTCCAAGTTTACGCACCACCCAAGGAAATTGAAATTGAATTGGTTGGGACCTTTTATAGTAATCAAGATACTAGAATTAGGTGCATGTCAATTATAGGCATTGGATGGAACTATGTTTCCCAATTACTTCAATGGGAGTAGGTTGAATCCCTACTATAAATAAGTCTTCTTGATGTTTTTAATAAGGCAATGTTGTTAATTATATTAGATTTCTCTTTTTATTTATTTACTTTCAATCGTTGTTGTGCTTTGTCAATTTAGTTCTTTATTTCATTATAATAAGTGTTTTTACGTGAATGAAGCTAATTAATATCTATTGAGTTCATGCACGAGAGGACCACGCATAATTTTAGTTCGGGGTGGATTCGGTATAAGGGGAAAAAATTGGCATTAAATTTGATATAGGTTGGCACAATTGAGGGTACCCTCTAAAAGGTTGGCATGAGAGAGAAAGGTGTTACAGGTGTTATGGATGAAGGTGCTCTTAAGGAAATTTCTTAGATTGAAGACCACACGAGAAGAATGATCATGCAAGGTATAACACAAGGTAGCAAAGTTATGATAAACTACTTGGTATATGACACAAAGGATTATGTACTTCATGCAGGGGAGGTGCACAAAAAGGAGGTATGTGGCTTGGAAAGTAGTAAGGCATGCCAAAACATTATGACTGCAACATACAAAAGGAAGTCACGTAATAAAGAAAAAATTGGAAAAGGTACTTTATTAAGAAAGTAACTTAAAAGTTTTAAAGTGAGAAAAACATGGGTTAAGTGGAAAAAGTAAGTTGGTGAGTTACAAAAAGTATAAAAAAGGGGTAAGTCGAAGTCATTTTATACCTTGCATTCAAAGAGAACTTGGAGTAATTGAGTTATCGAATGACTTTTTGTGAAAGAGTGAAAATAAAGAAGAGAAAACCAGAGCATCATGTATACAAAGTTCTGTGTAGTTCTTTATGACAAGAGAAATTTGAGCCAATATTTGGGGCATGGAGAGAAGGGTTTGCGGGTGAGTTTGAACATCTAGGGTTTGTAGCTCTCGAATAGTGAAGTAAGTGTGTTGAGATAGAGTACCTAGGGCACAAATTTACAGGAACCATGGTACCCAAAAATAGAATAAATCACCATACAAAGAGGATTGAATTCTAGGTGGAAGAACCCCTAGAGGATATATACTCAGAAATGTAATACCCACCTAGAGGACTTAGGGTTTAGACTTGGAAGTCTCAACTTCCCAAGTGTAACATTAGTGAATACAACCACAAAGCTCTAGGGAATGAAGGACCTTTGAAGGGAGATACGTTGTGGGAGTTTTTGAAATAAACGAGGAAGGGTAAGTATTGGTCAATGACTCAGTACAGAAGAACTTGGAGAAATTTGGAGTCCTACAATTATTTGAACTACCCTTATTCACAAATCCCATGCATTTATACCAATGTATCATGTCTATGGTGCATGAGGATTTATTTTATTTCATGAGCTAGAGGATAAGAATTACATATAAACTTATTGAGTGATTCACAGGGTTGACATGGGGCTGGATTTATGCTCCAATGTAAAGATTGATGAATTGGCTGCAACACTATAGTACGAGAAAGGGGAAGGGCTATACTTATTGAAAACCTCATAGATCATGTAACTATGGTTACAGCTAGATTGTTCACTTTCAAGTTGGGTGCCTCGGAAAGATGGACTGACGTGAATAAAAATATATATACATTGTGCACAGAATGGCAAACAAAGCACACTATAACATTGCACAATATGTTGGATGGAATTGTTAAAGAGGAAAAGGTATAGAATAAAGGATTAAAGATAACTTGGGATTGATCCTTCTCATTTTCTTTTAGGATATTGGATTTATATATTTTCTTGATGATGATATGTGGGTTTACCCACCTATGAATAAGTCTCATGCGATGCAATTCACCTGGATACACCCGTAATGGTGCAATTTCAAACCCATTTAAGGTGAGGATAGATAAATGGTATAACAAAGTATGAGGGGAATTTGATAATGAGTCACATATTAATGCGAGTTACTCACAATAGTTGGGAAGCAGGAAAAGTTCACAAGTGATGTAGCATTATAGTCTTACACGGTTCGAGAATGGGAGATGGTAACATGAGCCATTGGTGCAAGATACCATTCACATTCACTTCTCGATACTTCAAGCATGTTGTGAACATGATTAAAGACACACAAAATTTAACCTTTAATGTTGATAAAGTTGACTCATACTTGTACATCTTGCGTGTGATGTACAAGTATGATGCGAGGCCCACATACTTGGAGACATTGGAGCCCGACACATTGGAATTGAGCCCCCATCCGAATGTTACCATTAGCAGATTGATAAGTCAAATATTTGTGCAATTGAGGCCAAAGACTCGGGGAGGAATTGAGATGGAGGTTACATATTCTACCCTCCCACATCTAGGAAGACTAGTGGTGCCACCATTGAAGAGAACACGTGAAGACACCCATGAAGATAAAGGTAAACTTGATCATTCACTATGTAAGAAGATGTACTACACAAGAAGAAATAGTAGTGGCACTAGATGGTCTTAGCCACCATAGGATAGCGCAAAGAAGGAAAAATTAAAGTGTGGATGGGAAAACATTGTCTCCAAACGAAACAAGCGGGGAGTCTTATTTGGATAAGAAATGAGAAACCTTACGTGAGGATCTTGAGGAAGAATGAGTTAAGCATTTTGCCACAAACAATGCTTGAGGATCAATGGTAGTTTCACACCATAGAGGGAGAAGTGAATAAAATTATGCCCAAGGAAAAAAATACTTATGGAAAGGAGGCACATGAAGAGAAGGTGACTGATGACACATATGTTATCAATGAAGAAAAGGGCACAATATTTAGGACAAGTACACGAACCTCTACTCCAAAGAAGACAAGGAAAAAGGTGAAGGTGGTGAGGAAGAGATGGACACCTAAGTCGCCACATATGGATTTTTTAAATGACCCAAAGAAGGTTTTAAGGGCTTGTTTCTATAGCACAGTTCTGAATGAGAATTTATATGTCTAGGAAATAATGGATAAGCATGGGGAAGTGTCACAAACCAAGAATATGTTGAGATGGAACCTACACAATTATGTAGAAGAACTTGAGTTTGAGCTAAGTGACCACTCCATTGGTTTCATTGAGTTGAAGAATGATCCGGGTGGAAGTATAAGGCAGTCGACCCCATGTACCTCACTGATGAGCAGACATTCAATGCTTTAAAAAATTTGGTTGTGGATGTTGGGTGTAGGAACCTTGATGTAGGTACTACTATGAATGTATTAGTAGTAGAAAATAAAGAAAAGGAGCATGATGTTGGTGATTTGAATAAGGACCTCCGAGGGATAACATAAGCACAATAAAGAGGCATATGAAAGGGTTGGTGTGATGTTAAAGTAGATCTTAGGTCAGTTCCTAGCCTTGGTGAACCAAGATAAATGCAACTATAATGATGAGGTGGAGTACTTGGAAGACTGGTTGGTATGCTCCTAACGAACATTAGGAGTGGCGTAGGGCCAATAAAGCAGAAGAGATAGCTAAAGATAAGGAATAAAATAAGGTTGTTGTTGGGGCAAGAATTGCTTTGAGCTGGAGGATTTATTCATTAATCTCAAGGAGGAAGGTAATAACGTTGACTTATATTTCAATAGGTGTCATAAGAGAGACCCAATCATTTGTGCACACATACATGATGAGGAATTAGTGCTTAAGTCTATCAAAGAATAAACACCCACTAATAAGATAGAGCGCACGAAAGTGATGACTGAAGTGACAACACATAAAGAGTTGATCAAGGCCAAAAAGGATAAATTAGAGTTATGGATAGGCTAGTTCCAAAATATGATACTAGAGTACATAGATATAGTTGAAGGAGTTATCGCAGAGTTGACAGTGGTTATCCGGGATCTCAAAAGCGAGTTGAAGATTTGGTGCTAGACCAAGTACTAGGAATTGTAGAGATGGTGTCTAGGAAAGTGTTAAAAGAGATTGATGAATGGAAGAAGGTAAAGAGTTAAATAAAAGTTGAGTTCCCAAAAATCTTCCAACAACGTTCATCTTGATCTGATTTTGAGATAAGTAGGATGAATATTTTTGGGCATTGAATTATTTTGGAAAGTCACTTATACTTTTGGGTGACTAAGATATTTCCAAGGATATAAATCCAATTTAGTGTGGGGTAATGCTACACGACCCATTTTGACTAAGTACTAGCCATGCGTGAGGTAGGTGCGAAGGGTGCACACAGGATAGAATAGACATCACGTGAAGGCTCGTGCCCAAGAAGGAAATATTTAGGACTTAGCTGATTTTGGAACCACGGCTAAAAATAGATGATGCCAAGTTTGAGTGGAGTTTAAGCAACGTTCCAAATTTAGATAAAAACATGAAGACTTGAGGATCAAGGAACATCTATTTTGGAGATAAAGCACATACAATTGAAGATCAAAGGTCATACAAGGATCGATCTAATAATAGGATTAATAGCATGGTTTATTTATAGATTAATTTATTATTAGGATCAATATAAAAGCATGCACAACTTTATTTATGTATTCATGGTTATTTTGAGCATGTTTAGTGCCCACACTTTACACACACAAATACAACAGTAAAATACCAGGATAATTTTATTTTATTTTCTATACATTGCTCATTGCAAAATGCCACAAGGACTCCAAGTAGGAAAACTCAACAACATATACGACACTTACATCAGTCATCAAATCACATAGACACATGACAATGCCATATACCAGTCGATGCCACACTTTCCTAATGAACGAATGCTAGAAATAACACGACCACAATAAAAAGGGACTTAAGGATTGATAACCCACAACACAACATTACCATGGTTACATCTAGAGTACGTTAAACATCCAATAACATTATTATGTAAGCATAATTTTCTCCCTTTTTCCACCTACATGTTCTGAAAATTCGTTTCACATTTCACTTATTGTTCAACCATTTAATTTTTCTCTTTACCCTTATGCCAATCTTCATAACTTACATAAGTATTTTCCATATTTCAAATTTCATACAAAATTCTAACTCTCTCATTCTTATGTTAAGATTATGCTTCCCAAAATGCTTATTCAATGTTTAGAATTTAACCTTGCTACACAAGTGAACCTAACGTGATGTCAAGATGAAATCTTGGGATTGAGGGAGACTTAGATTCAATATAGCTTTTTCCCAAAACATTCTTTGATCATGGTATAGTTATTTCCCTACAAAAACTTATTCAAATTTGATATATATTCAAAATATTGTTAATTCCAAATATATTATATATATATATATATATATATATATATATATATATATATATATATATATATATATATATATATATCTTTTATTTTCTCGAAGTTTGATCACACCAAACAATTCATATTCTTTGCAACACATGATAATGTTTAATTAAGTTAAAGGACTCCAAGAGTGACCTTAATCCTAATCTCCAATCTCGTTCTCATCTTATATGATATGCTCTTACATCGCACTATGGTCTCGTTATTAGCATTGTTTTGTAATCAGGAGTTACAGAAGTATTTGTCTAACATCTTGAAGGGGTACATGATTGGAAGAATTGTAAACTATACATGAACCACAAGTGACACCTCCTAATCAGCTGAGGTTTGGTTTATTCCAATATGCACTTAATGATCTATGCCTCAACTATATAAGAGTTTAAGGCAAGCGGACATATTTATACTAAACCACATTCAAGAAAATACCAAGATGTTATTTTGATAGAAACCAAGGTAGCACCGCTTAGTCATTCCTTCGAACAAGGACTCATAAGGTGACTTCTAAGGCGGTCTTCAACACTCAACCTGGTGTCGGACCTGAAGAGAGGGCATTCTTCTCACGATTACCAAAACTAGAAGGAAACCGCATACTCTGGATAAAGTTGGACCATGACATTCCTAAAATATGGGTTCATGACAATGTCGCTAAACATAATGACTATGATGGTAAACTCCAACTAGGGGTTTTATTTACCTAACCTAGGAGGTCCCATCGAGTGCAAAGCTTAAGTTCGTTCTACGGTTTTAAATTTCTTATATGGTAAAAAGGATCACACATGCAGGCAAGTTATGCACGAATATTTTATTAGGGTTGAGTGTTCCCATTAAAACTCTTTATTACGTTTACAAGGTAAGAAGATAACCCAGTAATTAATTTAATCATTTATTGAATACTGAGAAAGTACTACAATATATTAACTTCAATTTCATTTACTATATATATATCAAACCCTTTTTCCATACACAACTAAGAATCAAATTGAACCGGTGATTAGATGCACATTTCCTAAGATATCCCTAAAACTAGCATCTCATACATATTAACAAATTTCAATTATAACTTTTTTGTAACAAGAGACTACATTATACAGTTATTCATTTTACAATGACCTATAAAAATTACAATAATAATAATTAAATTACACATCACCTTTTTCGTCGTCATTCTTCCATCTTGCAAAACCCACGTGAGCATGATATCAATGATAATTTGCACTGGCATGGCATCCACCCTAACCTAACATAAGTATCATTTTTCAGTTTCCCATTTACATCTAACAATAATTACAATTTGCAATCGAAATAAAAAGGTCTAGAAACATGTATTCATTGCATTTCATTTTTCTTCATTTTATAACCCAGGAGAGAGAAAGAGAAGGGAAGAGAGAGAAAACACCATTTTTTCAAAAGTTCTATTTCACACAACAGATACACTAAAAGGGTTTTAAATAGTTATTTGCATGTGTTAAAAGTTTCCAGGGTGGTTTGGCAACCCTACGAGGGTCCGCAACTTTCTATTTTTACATTTTCTTACTAACTACAAAAACGTAAAAAACGGGCTCAAAGGCTAAGAAACCACTTCCAAAAGTTATCTTCCGATGAGAACACACACCACAATTAACTTTCTACGTGTCCCCAGATATACCAAGAGTTCATAGCAACTGACGGAATTGAAAAAGAGTGAACGGTTTGCGTTTGGCGGCTAATTTTCTAGGGGCTACTGATCGTAGTTCACCCAGTTGTAAAATGACAAAAGTTAGCTCGAGGGCCTAGAAAACCACATCCATAACTGAAGTTTGATGGAGGAGCACGCAACGAGACATATCCTACTAGTTCCCCTATATAAGGATAATTCATCAAAGTTGACGGGACTGAGAACTAGAAAACTATTTTCAAACAACGACAAGTTTTCTGGAGCGACAAGATGAAATTGGTCCAGTTTGACCTCGTCAAACTGCGACCGGAGGCCTACAAAATGGCTTCACCAAATATCCAAAAAGTACTTTTCCCTAAGTGAAAGTTTTATGCAATTTTCTAGTATAAACACTAGAGGTTTGCGAAGATGGGAAGTAATTTCTCCATCCAGGTTTCAAATGGCGGTTCAAAACGAAAGCCAACTTTCTAGATTTAACAACTTTCTACTGTTGTAAACCAGTGTAATAGGGCTCCTATAAGAGTGTCAAAAGGATGTCATATGTTCATTTCAGGTCAAACCAAAGGTCAAGGTGACTCCTTGTATACCAAGGTACACGAATGAAACTTCACATCTCATTTCCAGAGTTATGAAGGGTACTTAGTGAGTCTCTGAAAAATACAAAATTTAACTATTTTAAACAGGGAGAAGGTCAACTTTATCAATGGGGAGTCAAATTTGTCTGAGTCGATAAAAAATATTGGAGCAATCAAGATGGGTAAGAGTTTTCTAAATCATCTCGAAGTGAGGGTGATAGTTCATGGTTTAAAGTAGACAAGTTATAATGACGTCGTGAGTTACGACACGACAATTTATTGTTTTGCAATGAGTTGAAGGGACATTTAACTGTATTAAAAATCCTAATAATTTAAAATTCTATTTAGTTGCAAAAGAGAACTAAAACATGAGAATTATGAGAGGTAAGGGAAGAAGAACCATGCCTAGAGAATGAAGTCGGTCGAAGCCGCAGGCTTCGGTTCAGCATCTTGCTTGGGCACTTCATCAACCAGTTCACGAGCATCCTCAACTCCACCATTTTGCATACACATCTACCAAGGAAGTCACATTGCAAACAAAAACATCTTGTTTTCTATGCCTTGATGGTTTTCCATGCTCTATTCTAAAGCTCTTATTTTTGCACATGCGGGGAGGATGCTGACAAAGGTTGTGGAATCTAGCTTTACACGTACCAATTGCATTTGCTTGGAAAGTTTCCAAGGCCTTTTCAACAAACTCATTTTTTTACACATCCTGCAATCATTGCAGCCCATAAACCACATTCCTTTCAGACATTTTGTCGAACAATTCACATGCGTTGTGTATGCCTTCACATTTTGTGTACATGCCTATCTGGGCACCTGACAAGACATTTTAAAAATATCATCTTTCCATGATGCTTTGATGGATGTCCATGCACTGTTCTAATTTTCCCATCTTGGCACAGGCTGGGAAGATAGCAGCAAAGGTTGTGGGGTGTGGCTTCAAACCTACCAACCATATTTTGCTTGGAATGTTCCAATGCAGTTTCAACAAAACCATTTTGTGCATATCCCGCCATCATGGCATTCCATGAGCCCGCATCTATTTGAGGCATTCTATCAAACAGTTCATAGGCCTTTTTTTACAAATCCATTTTGTGCATAAGCTGGAAGTATGCTGGCAAATGTAATTGATTGGGTTGGGAGCACATCTCTTTATAAATGGTGAAACAACGTGCCTACCTTATGAGGGACCCATGTCCTCCCACGCACAGTAGCATACGATTCCACGAGGAGCTATCTCGTTCTATCATTTGGTTAAACATTAAAAAACCCCCCAAAGCATATGTGACTACAACATCTGACAGAATCCATCTTTTTTTTTGAAAACGAACCCACATAGGAGTTTGGCGCAGTGGGAGAATATTGGCACGGTTAAGAGGTGGGAGGAGGCCCAACAGTGATGGCACTCCATGAGATGACATCTGGCGAAGCATTTTTGACAAAAACAAAGAAAAAAATGCCCAAAGCAAAATGACTTGAGTAAAAACCTGTGACCCAGCATCACACAGAACCACGTTTCCCCTGCCATGTGCGTCCACATTTTGCAGCATTTTCCCTATGCGTGAATAGAGGAAAATGGGACAAAATGCCCCTGGTTTTGCTCTATCACGCCCCCAAATTCGCCCCATTTCCAAATGCCAAAAGACAAAACCCTAACAGCAAACATTTTAGAGCTTTTCACCCTAGCCTTCATATTGGTTTTATTTAATTTTATATTAAATTGTATATGTATTTTTATTTAATTAAAAGATTGTGTAAGTTTATGTGTTTTCCCTACAATCGCTTATCGATAGATAACAACAAGTTGATAACAAGTCGACGATCAGATAACGAAGTTATCGTCGATCGATAAATAAAATAATAATATAATATTATTATTATTATTATTATTATTACCACTTATTAATACTTGTTAATCATATTAACAAGAACAAACTTACGAGCCTGATAAATCGAGCACACCATTTTCCTTTAATAGGAGGAAAACGTAATGGACGAGGCGGGGCCAACCGCAGAAAACAACAACACGACACGAGAAGACATGATGCAGTGGGAGAATTCCAATTGTTCTCTGTGACAAGGGTGAAGCCAACAAAAGATCAACAGGAGCACCACAACGCATTAAAAGCTTAGTAACAGGGTCGTCATGACAGGGACTGGGGAAACATCGAATGGGGAATTATAGCATGCACCTATTTTTTAGATGCATGGGCGATGAAGGAAAGTCCCCACCTATATATATATAGTACCCCATTTAATTAGACACAATTGATGTGATAGGGTTGCAATGCTCAAAGTACTAGCATGTGTGACTTTGTGATGGTATTTTCATGTATTCATCTTATGATATGTAATACTTCATTTATGAATGGATCATTATGGTTAGATCATGATTGTTTATATGTCTCGAATATGGAGAAGGTATGTTGTAATTGATTTTAGTAATTGTTTGATCTGTTATGATTCCTTATTACATGTGTTTCCTTATGATATATGTATGATCTACTCTTGAATGTATGTTTGGTATTGGTAATCATGAACATGTATGCTAACATCTTGACAAGCCGGTGTAAGGGAAGGACCTGGTAGCCGCGCACTTCGGGTGAGCCTTTCAGATCTATATGAATGAGGTTTCAATGTGCATATCATCTTTATGTGATAAAACAAGACTACATCTTTTATGAAGTTGTAAAGCTATTAAAATGCATCCTATTGGATGTGCCAAAATTGTTGGAGCTTAAAATTACACCTGCCATGACCATAGACAACCCACAATTTTGAGGAAACATGGGACTATCTCTAAGTTGTGTAACTTGCATTGTGAGATAGGCCTCTATAGAAGGTTAGTTCCTCTACCTATTCCAAATGTTAAACAACTCCTAGGAATTGAAATGCAACTATCTAAATCTACTCTATCATTTATAGGGAATAGGGTGAGAAGAAGATGCATAAAACTAAAATTCTAATATAAAGAGAAGTGATAGCACCAAGAAAATGGGTGGAGATATTCCAATGAGTTAAAATGTGAGAAAAATGAATGAGAGGGAAGACCTAAGTACCATATTACAAAACAACATTTAAATCTCCATTTCTATGAAGCACAATAGATTTGAACCTGCAAGGAGAATGAGATATGCACAATATACCTACAAATACAATGAAAGGTAAGGAAATGTGTTGGTTGGATATTTTGTCAAGTCAAAATATGAGGTTCAACCACACTACATGGGATTAAATCCCTCCTCAAAGACAGGTGAGGCTACTTGTTTATTACTAATCTAAAACACAACAGAAATAATATATACGTATTCACACTAATCTAACCATTAGGGTTGGGATAGAATCCCGAAATCCATATCCACACTAGGTGAAGATGTTGTTTTTATAAATGGAATGGGTCGGAAAGGAAATTATTATTATGGAAGAAACACAATGGAAAGGAAATGAGAGGAACATATTTTCTTTCGAGTAAACACAGAGCACCAAATAATCATACGAGCTTTAGATAACAAATGTAATGTAATGTTTGAAACAATTAAAATAATCAAGAATGCTAAACAAAGAATAGCTTAAGATCCTGAACATAAGAACAATATCTTAAGAGAGATGAATCTCACAACACAAAGTTTGCAAAAATAGCATCGGTTTCTATTCCTCAAATGATTAAAAGAAAACACAGTTTTCTTCTTCACAATAATTCTCAATATTCCAAAAATCTCAACCCTTTGGAATGCATGAGCATTCCTTATTTATAATAAAAAGAGCCGAGAGAAAATAGGATAAATCCAAGAAAAAGGTGGAATAACAAGAGTCCTATTTTGCTTGACTCTCACATAGGAGACCAAGTCAAAATTTACTTCCTACGTGACGAAACAGAAATGAAAAAGACATGTCAATTTCAAGATTGAAATGACATGTCGCATCGGGACTTAGTCTGAATCGTCATCTTTTTCTTCCTCATCTTTCTCTTCTTCTAATTGAGCTTGTTTGTTCTGAAATTCTTGGAATTTCAGGATTATACCTTACATCTCATTTTCATCAGGCACAGTGGAATGATCACTCAAGACTTCACATGTTTCATGAGTGTCACTGGCATTGCCGAGAAGCTTTCTCAATCTCTTGTTGAGTTTTCTTAGGGTCTCCAAAGAATTTTCAATCTTTACAAACCTGTCAATGATTTCAATGCCAAATCCATGAGTTAGTTCATGCTTAATTGATTCTAGAATTTTTTGAAAAGATCATCAGCTAGTAGGATACCCGAGTCTCCACCCAACACTTTTGCACATATTTTCATCAGTTCTTCTTCCAGGTCGCTCTTGCCATCAATCAATTGATCTCTTGATTCTCTCAATTTTCCGCAAGCTTCGTTGAGAATCTTTACCCTGAATCTGATGGCTTTGGTCAGCTGGAAATGCTTATCCACATGTGGGATGACGCCCTCTTTGACCAAGATGTGTGATGGGATTTTCTTCAGCACCGAGAGCTTCGAAAGTCAACTCCAGGTGCCCGATCTCTTGAGAGAAATCATCATCCATCTTTTCCCCATCACTCTGTATATTCCCCAAAGATTGATAGACTTCTACGGTGTCTTGAATCACTTCTTTCCCCTGTAGGAGCAGCCTTTGGGTCCATTCATCGACCACCCTCCCTTTTCATTAATCTTTTCAATTATAGGTACCGATGAGAAATCAAACCCGATAGGAACAGAGGATGATGGTATGGACTCAAGGGGTTTTGAGAGCTTAAGCAATACCTCGCTAACTGCTTCAACTTTTCTTTAAGCTCATCCCCGCTGTCCTTTATTTCCTTTAATTTCTGGCATAGCACGTTCATAGCATCTCGTGCATCCTGTTGTGCACCTTCTGTCATCACCTCTCCTAGAGCAACACTGGTTATCTGATATTAAGAGGCTGCTATGTCCTCTTTGGTCTTATCAGTTGTGGGAGTGGCGATCTCTACAAACTTATGTCCCAAAGCGTCCAATAAAACCCTTGAAACTGTTTTGGGTTTCTTGGCTGATTTAGTAGTAGAAGCCTTGAGTGAACTAAAATCAAAGGCTGGTATGGGTACAACCACCTTCCTTTTCCTTAGAGTTTTCTCAAGTAAACATTGAGGCATGCCAGAGGGAGTTGCCATTGTTGTATAAGTTGGTATCATACTTTCAGGTGGAGGGAGATACACTGGTGGAGTGGGAATAGTTACCAGTGTGGTAGCAGATTCAGTGAAAAGAGATGTAGGAGGAGGCATATCTGTAGTTACTTTGGTCCCAACAGAGAGAGGTGAGAGTCTGAAGAAAATTTTGGCCATGGCTAATGTGGATGGGGAAAGAGGAGGTAGAAGTGGTTGTGAAGTAGGAAGTGCAGATCCTAGCACCAAAGCCCGAGATGCAAGAAATAGAGTTACTTCTGTTGGGCAATTAGAAAATGCTGAAATTAGGGGCTGACTCATCTCTCCTTCCAAAGAAATTTCCCCTATTTTCGGTGGTGTTGGTGACTCGCACATTCACCGTTTAACTAGAGTAGCGATTGAAGGGGTTTCTTCTTCTCTTCTCTTCTTGACAAATTTGACCTTTATAGGTCCCTTGGAAGAGCTTTTGTCCTTTTCCTTTTTGGAGGGCCCCACCTCCAAAGTGACCAAATTTGAGAAACCATCTTCTTTCAAACTCATCCCACAAGAGGTGAGCCATGCCTTGGTGTGTGTGAGAATCGGGGTTGATCTATCGGTAATAGAGGCTTTCTCACCGATAGACCAATCAATAGGTGGGAAAACATATTGATCTTCATTCAGTCCATCATAGGAAGAATCCATAACAATTTCATTATTGTCAGTACCCTCTGGAATGTTAGCAAACCTGAGTGTCTGAATCTCTGCAAGTGTCGACCTACTATGATCTTTCCTTCGGACAAGAAACTTCATCACGTAATACAATCCGGATGTCTTCTATGCTTGGTACGTGCAAGTGTAGAGTTCCATATGTCTTAAGGACTCCTTGAAAGTTGAACCTATCTCTAGGCTTCATGTTCTTTTTTAACTTATCTTGAAGCTCATGCACAACATTCTTAGCTTTTACCACCGTTGAGCAGGTATACCTTCCGATAGAAATTGGGAAGGATACCGCGGCCTTGTGCTTACTCTGTTGGAACTTATGAAAATCCAACAATTGCCTAACCAACTCCATCAAGATTAGTTTGTCTCCTGGATATCTGGGAAAATGGAAAGGATCACCCGAGTACATGACTACCCGAAGGTAAGTGAACTTCTTGAATTGTAAGAAGACATAACCCCATTTCAAAACTTCAGCCCATGCCTCATCAAAGACTCTTGTTTTCTTCAGTTCGGGGTTTAACCTGCAGATGTTCTCATAAAATAAGGCATCATTTACCCTTCTGAATTGGTCTTCGGACCCTTTTCTTGTTAACTGAGGAAAATATCAATAAATATGTTCCACTGTCTTGTTCCCCTTTGTGTCCAATCCAGGGTAATTCCTCATGTCAACTGCTACATAGGTGACATATGAGGACATATAAAACTTCCCAGTAGACAAGATTGTTGTCATCTGAGAATCTATCTCATTACTGATAAGGGTACCCCAATCAATCCCCTATTGATTCTTCTTAATGATGATCATGAATTGGTACATCCATCCTTGGAAAACATTTGATTCAGGGAAACCAAAAACCCGGCTCAGCAGAGTAATGATATCATTGATTTCCTAAATGAAATCAATTCTAGGAACAAGTCTTGGGAACACGAAACAACCGACTTGGCTTTGATTAGGAACTTCTTATTCACGCATTTGATAAAATCTTCCTGATCATTGTCCCAAGATTTTTGGGCTGACTTGAGATCTACATCCCCGTACTCCTCAAAGTTAGGCAAACTTGAGAAGGTCATCGAAGTAACCTCCGTCTAACTTGATTACGACCTCTCCCACCTGATTTTTCACAGAATGAGAAGCAGAGTCATAATTTGAAGCACAGGCTAAGATGAACTCAGGGCACTGAGCAGACATGGGGAAACCTATTGTAAGAGGAAGACCACTACCAACTATTGATTTCATCCATGGGGTCTGGGAAGAACTCTTGACTCTATTCCAAAAGTCTTCCATATCTATGTTTCCAGAGTTTTGTATCTCGGATATCGTAATTACAATCAATGTAGGAAGGAGACTCCACCTTCCTAAATTTATACTTCATCCTCCCTGATTTTTCCGTCTTATCCTATGATGGACCGGGATCTAACATGAGGAATTCCAAAGGAGGAGTGAATTGATTGCTTTTGATTTAGACACTTTGGGTTTGAGGACCTGCTTAGCAATCCCAGAGACCCAAAACACTACAGAGAGTATCGAGAGATTAGTGGGTGTCGAACACTTAGAAAGTCCCGACAGTTAGTTGAACCTGTCGGAAGGTATGAGATGTCCACCACTCTGGAAAACCCGTAACACTGGAAGATGTCGAGGGTTTAGAAAACCCGCACTATTGTTAGATGCCGGGAAGATTAGAAATCCTGCTATATTTGGAGGATGCCGGAATGTTTGAAGTGTCTGACACCTTAGAGGATGCCGAAGATTTCGGAATGTCTGACACCTTAGATTTCTCGACACACTACGGGTTTTGGAAACTGCAAAACACCCTGTGAAACACGAAAAGAGGGAATTGAGTTTTGTTAGGTAAAAACATGTAAATTCCTCTCCATTGTTAATATTCTTGATACATTTTTATTGTCATTACAATGGCATATTCCAAGGAATAAAACAAAGTGAGCATTCCAAGGGTGAACCCTAAAACACAAACTTGATTGGAAAACACCCTAAAAAGGAATAAATAATCAAAACCCCAAATCCCTAACAAGAAAGAAAGATGAAAATAGAAGGATCATTACACAATTATTCCACAAATTTCACAAACAAAGAATAAAGGGAAATACCTTCAATCAGAATGAAAAATGATCAAAAATGAGCAACGCAATCGAGCACAAAGGCGAGTCGGGTTTCGGGGTTGAAGATGCATGCATGAAAATCCATAAGGTAAAATTACGTCTGGTAAAAATGACATGGAAATCCAAGTATTTATAAAGATTTTGCATTTAATACACTTCAGTTGACACGTGTGTCAACCACTAGACAACTCAGCATTAATGCCATGTCAGCATGTTTGGGGTGTCTAAAAACCCAACACAAAGGATTTCATATCAATTTGGGTTTCAGGTTGTGGGAAGCTTGATGGATCCGAAAACCCGATACAAAGGAGCGAATTGGGTTTCAGGAATTAGAAGACATGTGACATGAAGCATGTTTTGAATAAGGCATGTTCTGATGTTTAGTGGATCCGAAAACCCGATACAAAGGAGCGAATCAGGTTTTGGGAATCGGAAGACATACGACATGAAGCATGTTCTGACTAAAGCATGTTCCGATGCTCAGAGAACCCGAAAACCTGAAAGACTTACTTGATGTGGGTTTCAAGTTTTGGGAACATACAACATGAAGCATCCAAAACTCATGTTATCTTGCTATGGAAACCCGAAAACCTAATTATCTCTCTAAAAGGGCATTCCTAGGAAACTAGCTCAAAATTTCCTAGGGTTATCACTAATTTTTGGTGTAAACACAAAAATGAGATAACAATTGGCTCTAGCTAGGGACATTCTTTGTGACAACAAAGGAAGAGAATTCAGAAACTCTGGCTTTATCCATTGGGCTACAGAGTCAGAAAAAGAAGAAAAACAAAACAAGGAAAGAAAGAAGATGAAAAGCAAACACACGATAGAAAACAAAGTATGTACAATGCAAGAGAGCATCTTGCATTAATGATGGAACAACTTCAGATGTTGGCCACTGAAAGGTAAGGGGAGTGACTCTCCATCAAGATATGATAGACAGAAACTATTTTCACCATTCAGTTGATGAATCTTAAAGGTCCTTTCCACAAAGAATCAAATTTTCCATGCATTCCTTTCTGCTCCCTTCTCTTATCCCAAAGCAACACTAGATCTCCAATTTGGAAATTACGTTGCCTTGATTTCTTGTCAAAAAATTTATTTACTTTACTCGATTATCCGTAATACGATCAACCACCTTACTTCATTCTTCTTCTAGCCTCAGCTAGATACATAACCCTTTTTTCAATAGAATCTTGAAAAGTCACATCTTCGACTACTTTGGCCAACTGTAAGGCTGGCAACTCTACTGAGATAGGAATCTCAACATCAATCCCATATAGTACTTGAAAATGGGACATTCCTATAGCTCGCTTTCGGGGTAATCTGATTTTCCCACAATGCATCATATAATGCTTTGTGCCATGTCCTCTCGGTTTTCATCATCTACCGGCTTTCTAATTATGGTAACCAAGTTCTTGTTGCTGGACTCAACTTGCCCATTGCCTTGGGGATAATAGTCAGATGAGTGAGCCAGGGTGATGCTGAATCCATAACAAAATTCTGTCAACTCATGTGATGAGAAATTGGAGGCATTATCAGCCACAATCTTGTGAGGCACACCAAATCTGACAATTATATTTTCTTTAAGGAATTTGCACATGGCTTCTGAGGTTGCCTGCTTGATTGGTGCAACTTCCACCCACTTGGTAAAATAGTCTGTAGCAGTAAGTACATAATTGTGTCCAGTACTGGAGGCAGGATTCAACATTCCAATGAAGTCAATTCCCCACTAGCGGAAAGGTTCTTCAATCACTACGGGCTTCAGGGGAAGAGCTGCTAGCTTAGGGCGACCAACGAAATGTTGACAAGCTTCACACTTGGACACCCATTTTCTTTGAGTCCCGAAAGAGGGTAGGCCAATAGTACCTAGCCCATAGGATCTTATACATTGTTACGGAGGATGAGAAATGTCCTCCGCATGCTAGACTATGGAAGGATTCTAGTAACTTTACCTACTGTGATTTATCAACACAGCGACAGAAAACACCATCAATACCTTTCTTATATATTTTGTTATCCCACAGGATGTATCTTACAGATCTTAACTTGACTGTCCTCTTCTCCTTTTGGCTTAAATGTGGGGGGCATTCACCATAAGTTAGAAAGAAAGCAATATTTGTACCATTCATTAGTTGTGTTCACGAAAAGCACCATAGGCAACGCTGAGGAGGCATCTTCAGTCCCTTTGCATTCTATTTCAGCATGATTTTCCGTGATCAATTGGCAGAGGCCCTTTCCTCATACCAACTTGGTAGGTCTAATGTCCAAGTCATACTCCTAAACTTTAGCTATCCAGTTACCTTGTTGACTACCCAACTCTTGTTGAGTCAAAATGGATTTAACAGCGGTGTCGGGAATGAGAACAAGGGTATGAGAGTTCAGCACATAGTACCTAAAATGTTTCACCGCTCGCACTACTGCGTAAGCATGCTTTTCAATCTGTGACATTTTTAGTTCATGTTCCTTTAGTGGGAAGCTCATGAAAGTGATGGGAGCTTTAATGCCCTCTTTGTTCTCCTACATCAGGATGGCTGACATTGTGTGTGTGGAAGCGTAGCTGTACATGATGAAGTCTTTTTTGAAATCTGGACATACTAGGATAGGAGCGCAAGAAATTTCCCTTTTGACTTCATCAAATGTAAGCTTCCCTTTAGTACTCCATCGAAATGGAATTTTTCCTTTCATCATCCCAAGGATATCCTTGGTTTTATCAGTGAAATCAGGTACAAACCTTCTTAGGAAATTGACCTTTCCGAAGAAGGAATGAACTCCAATTTTACTTGTGGGTAGGGTAAGGCTTTGAATGGCCTTCACCCTTTCTGGGTCAATCTTGGTTCCTTCTCTAGTCACAATATGACCCAAAAATTTCCTTTGGTCACTCCAAACATGGACTTCTTGGGATTTAATGAAATTCCGTGACGTCAACATCTCAAGAGTACTTGTTCTAGATGATCATAATGATCATTCCATTTTTTAGAGAAAACAGTCAAGTCATCCAAATATACCACTATGGATCTACCCATCAGGTCTCTGAATGCTAAGTCCATAGCTCTTTGAAAGGTAGCTCTAGTGTTGATTAAGCCAAAAGGCATCCTCCTGTAAGCAAAGGTCCCCCATGGGGTTGTGAAGTCCTTGTGTTGATCCTCAGCAGCTACCTCAACTTGATTATATCCTGAAAATCATTGAGCATGGATACAATTTCTGATCCAGTAACGGTCTGTAACACCTGATCCATGATAGGTAAGGGATAGTTATCTTTTAATGAAGACTGATTTAGGTTCTAGAAATCAACACAAATCTGGATTTCACCATTCTTCTTCCTGACAGGTACGATATTAGCAACCCAGGTGGAATGGTGGATTGGAAAGATAATCCTAGCATCTAGCATCTTCTAGATTTCTGTAAGAATGGTTCCTAAAATTTTAGGATTATAATGCCGCTACTTCTGCCTAGGGTTTTACATCAGGCTTCAAAGGGATACTTGTGTTGTACATCTTTGGGCTTGAAGGATTTTAAATCTGCATAGGATCAAGCTAAGACATCCATGTATCTCTTTAGGAGTGAAGTGAATTTTGCTTTTTCCTCGGGAACAACATTTCCCTATATTCACGGTTGATCAAATGAACCTAGATTGACCTAATATAGCTCCGAGGAAGAAGCTCCTTCTATTTGTCTCTTGTTTTGAATGAAATGGTCATGCTTGTCAAACAAACCTTCCAGAGAAACCAACCCTTTGGGAATCTTGTTTCCTTTAAGCTGAATAAACTCACCATCAACCTCTTGATATGTATCTGAAATAGATTCACTGAAAGCTGATTCCAAACCTTCAAAGTATAGCTCACTAAAATTGTCAGTTTTTCTAGAAAAGACAACACCTGTTGATCATCATTGAACACTTGCCAATGAGTCACATTATCTGGGATACTGGGACGATACACAATCTCAATGGTGTATGTATCTTGTTTGAACTGGGGATGAGGGAGAAGGAGGGATGTAGACACGGCTAAAGAATCAGCCTTGTCGTTATAATCTCTCAAAACGATTTGATGGAGAATGTATCAAAGCATTCTATATTATCCCAAACTTTGTTCCTGTAATGTCTCAGGTGATCATTTTTCACTTGATAGATCCCTTTGACCTGGTTGACAATCAGCTCTACATCTCCTTGAACCTTGAGATTTTGAATTCCCTTTTGTCTAGCCATTTCTAATCCTAATAACAAAGCTTCATATTCAGCCGTGTTATTAGTATTATCAAACTGCAACTTGAAGGCAGAGGGAAAGATCTCGGAATCAGGAGATATAAGAACTACACCAGTGCCTGATCCAGTGGTTGAACAACTACCATCAAATTTGAGGGTCCAAATAGCATTAGAATCTTCTTCCTTGACATCTACAACTGGTACCTCTGATGTCATGAAATAATTTCCAAAACTAGCATCTTCGAAAAGGATTTGAGCCTTAGGGTCATCTGATTTAGTTACCAAATACTTTTCCTGAGGCTCAGGATGGAGAACATGATAAACCCCATTGACTGGAATTTTTTCCTTGGTCTAATCCATATTAATCTCTCCTCCGACGTATTTACAAAAACCTCTACCCAAGAGGATACCGTAAGCTACAGGAATGTCGGCAACTAGAATGGTCATTTTCACTCTCTTCTCTAGGAAGGCAACAAATGCAAACTATGCATATTTGATTTGACCAATCAAAGGAACTCACTTGGTTTCCATGGAGTAACACCATCCATATGACTTTGTCGAGGCCCCCGATTCGATGATGTAATTTCGAGTTTAAACCCATTTATAAGCAAAGACAAATCGAATCAAGCTCAATATTTCGGAAGAAGAAGCGGAGATCGATTGTTCTTAGGTGGGGATTGAGTAGGATTTGGAAAAAGACCTTTTGAAGGTGGGGGAATGGCAAGTGTTACTTCTAATGAATTTGGAAAGTTTTTCGAATTGTTCGAGGTTTGATCAAGGTATTCTCGCTTCTTACATTTGGATCTTGGTTCTTTTTGCATGGTCAATAATGTCAAAAGCAGTATAAGGAGTGATAGTAGGTTTGGTTCTAATCACGTGAGCTTGAGCTGGGGCACTGACCTTGGGAGAAAGAGAATGAGGGGAAGTTGTTACCTTTTTGGTGACTTCTCTTTCAATTTACGCTGAGATAGGAACACCTCTCTTAACTATGGCTATGGGAGGTTCCTTGTTCTTCTCCTTGGGGCCTTTAAGAGATTTTCTTGGGTTCTCCGAGATTGGGATCGAGTGAAGACAGCAAATTACTTGACTATCTCGATGCACATTCATCTTCTTCGTATTATAAATACCCAATGCTAGATTCACCAGCTGAATTGTCATAAGACTCATCAGCGTATCCTGAGGCTTCAAAAGCTTCAGAGGAATCATGTTTTTTTGGTTCTTCCTCTTATTCAACTATCTCTACTACTGTGTTAATGAGAGGGGCTTCTATTGCACAAATTTCGGTTTAGCAGGAGTTAACTGTGGCATGTCTCTTACAGGCATGCCATGGGCATTATTGAAATTCTCTCTAGGGATATCCCGATACGGAACATTGCTCACTTGCTGGGACATTTTCTTTTCAAAGCAATCAAATCATTAGCCATCTTTTGAATCATAGGGTCAGATTACCTTGAGAAGAACCTTGATTTTTAGGCTTGGGTGCATCTTTCCTGATTCTTCCTGCCAAAATGAGATCATCCTCTATTTCAATAGCCATTGACTGAGTGATATCCAAATCAGGGATAACCGACCTTCTTAATAGGAAGCTCACATCGGGGGGCTAAGCATTAATGAAGAAGCATTTCTGATTTTCTAGAGTAGGTACAGCTATTTCCGGAATCTTTCTGATCATCTTGTTGAACTTTTCTATGAATTCCCGCATGGGTTTGTGAGATTCCTTCTTCATATGGCTAAGTTGTACTAACAAAGCATGAGAATCTTCAGCCAATTTGAATTGTGCTTCGAATCTGGTCCTCATGGTAGCCCAGTTTGTGATGCATACATTTGGAAGGTGGTAAAACCATTTGATTTCTACACCATGTAATATTTCAATGAAGAGTTGAACAGAGACATCTTCGTGAGCTACTCCAAGGACACCGCATGCTATAAAGAAAGATGCAATGTGTTCATCAGGATGCTGCTTCCCATCACCATTGAACTTGGGAATGTTCTTACGTGATCCATGTGGTAACTCGTGCAATGGTGGAGTTAAAGAAAGAGGACCAATAGTTGCGCCCCAGGGCACAGGTTGTGCTGCCATCCTTCTAAAAAGAGTGTGTATAGGGATCTAAGTGTCGGGCAAGAATAATGCATGACAAGTTGCAGACACTTCTCGTTCTACGGGGATTTGGTTTCTCCAAACAGGTGAAGAACTTCTGGTTCGTTAGAAATAACGTTGTTGGGGGAAAGATTGAAATTATGTTTTTTCAGCAAATAAAAGAGTGGATCAATTTCATCCTAGGATCAGCGGGATCAAGTGAAGATATTTCCGGCCAGCTTGAACCAGGAAAGAGGTCTTGTTGAAAATAAGGCAAATACAGAGTCACCAGACACCCGAAGGATAAGCTTTATACTATAAATTCGTATTCCCCAACAGAGTTGCCAAAAACTATTTGTTGGATATTTTTTCAAGTCAAAATATGAGGTTCAACCACAATACATGGGATTAAATCCCTCCTCAAAGATAGGTGAGGCTACCTGTTTATTACTAATCTAAAACACAACAAAAATAATATATACAATATTCACACTAATCTAACCATTGGGGTTGGGATAGAATCCCAAAATCCATATCCACACTAGGTGAAGATGTTGTTTTTATAAATGGAATGGGTTAGAAAGGAAATTATTATTATGGAAGAAACACAATGGAAAGGAAATGAGAGGAACATATTTTCTTTCGAGTAAACACAGAGCACCAAATAATCATATGAGCTTTAGATAACAAATGTAAAGTAATGTTTGAAACAATTAAAATAATCAAGAATGCTAAACAAAGAATAGCTTAAGATCCTGAACATAAGAACAATATATTAAGAGAGATGAATCTCACAACACAAAGTTTGCAAAAATAGCATCATTTTCTATTCCTCAAATGATTAAAAGAAAACACAGTTTTTCTTCTTCACAATAATTCTCAATATTCCAAAAATCTCAACCCTTTGGAATGCATGAGCATTCCTTATTTATAATAAAAAGAACCGAGAGAAAATAGGATAAATCCAAGAAAAAGGTGGAATAACAAGAGTCCTATTTTGCTTGACTCTCACGCAGAGATCAAATCAAACTTTACTTCCTACGTGACGAAACAGAAATGAAAAATACATGTCAATTTCAAGATTTAAATGACATGTCGCATCGGGACTTAGTCTAAATCGTCATATTTTTCTTACTCATCTTTCTCTTCTTCTAATTAAGATCGTTTGTTCAAATTCTTGGAATTTCTAGATTATACCTTGCATCTCATTTTCATCAGTCGCAGTGGAATGATCACTCAAGACTTCACATGTTTCATGAGTGTCACCGCATTTCTAGTAAGCTTTCTCAATCTCTTGTTGAGTTTTTTCAGGGTCTCCAAAGAATTTTCAAGCTTTACAAACTGTCAATGATTTCAATGCCAAATCTATGAGTTGGTTCATGCTGAATAGATTCTTGGATTTTTTGAAAAGATCATCAGCTGGTAGGATACCCGAGTCTCCACCCAACACTTTTGCACATATTTTCATCAGTTCTTCTTCCAGGTCACTCTTTCCATCAATCAATTGATCTCTTGATTCTCTCAATTTTCCAAGCTTCGTTGAGAATCTTTACCTGAATCTGATGGCTTTGGTCAGCTGGAAATGCTTATCCACATGTGGGATGATGCCCTCTTTGACCAAGATGTGTGATGGGATTTGCTTCAGTACGTAGAGATCTTCAAAAGTCAACTCCAGGTGCCCGATCTCTTGAGAGAATTCATCATTCATCTTTTCCCCATCACTCTCTATATTCCCCAAAGATTGATAGACTTCTATGGTGTCTTGAATCACTTCTTTCCCTTATAGGAGTAGCCTTTGGGGTCCATTCATCGACTACCCTCCCCTTTTCATTAATCTTTTCAATTATAGGTATTGATAAGAAATCAAACCCGATAGGAATAGAGGATGATGGTATGGACTCAAGGGGTTTTGAGAACTTAAGAAATACCTCAGTCAACTACTCCACCATTTTTTTAAGCTCATCCCTACTATCCTTTGTTTCCTTTAATTTCTGGCATAGCACATTTAGAGCATCTTGTGCATCTTGTTGTGCTCCTTCTGTTGTCACCTCTCCTAGAGAAACCCTGGTTATTTAATAGTCAAAGGCCGCTATGTCCTCTTTGTTCTTATCAGTCGCAAGAGTGGCGATCTCTATAAACTTATGTCCTGAAGCGTCCGCTAAAACCCTTGAAATTGTTTTAGGTTTCTTGGCTGATTTAGCAGTAGAAGCCTTGAGTGAACTAAAATCAAAGGCTGGTATGGGTACAACCACCTTCCTTTTCCTTGGAGTTTTCTCAAGTAACCATTGAGGCATGCCAGAGGGAGTTGCCATTGTTGTAGAAGTTGGTATCATACTTTTAGGTGGAGGGAGATCCACTGGTGGAGTGGGAACAGTTACCAGTGTGGTAGCAGATTCGGTGAAAAGAGGTGTAGGAGGAGGCATATCTGTAGTTACTTTGGTCCCAACAGAGAGAGGTGAGAGTCCAGAGAAAATTCTGGCCATGGCTAATGAAGTGGATGGGGAAAGAGGAGGTAGAAGTGGTTGTGAAGTAGGAAGTGCAGATCCTAACGCCAAAGCCTGGGATGCAAGAGATAGAGTTACTTCTGTTGGGTAGTTAGAAAATGGTGAAATTAGGGGCTGACTCACCTCTCCTTCCAAAGAAATTTCCCCTATTTCTGGTGGTGTTGGTGACTCTAGCACGTTCACCGTTTCAACTAGAGTAGCAGTTGAAGGGGTTTCTTCTTCTCTTCTCTTTTTGACAAATTTGACCTTTATAGGTCCCTTGGAAGAGCTTTTGTCCTTTTCCTTTTTGGAGGGCCCCACCTCCAAAGTGACCAAATTTGAGAAACCATCTTCTTTCAAACTCATCCCCCAAGAGGTGAGCCATGCCTTGGTGCGTGTGAGAATCGGGGCTGATCTATCGGTAATAGAGGCTTTCTCACCGATAGACCAATCAATAGGTGGGAAAACATATTGATCTTCATTCAGTCCATCATAGGAAGGATCTAGAACACTTTCATTATCACCAGTACCCTCTGGAATGTCAGCGAGCCCGAGTGTCTGAATCTCTGTAAGTGTCAGCCTGCTATGATCTTTCCTTTGGATAGTAGCTTCATCACGTAAATCAATCTAGATGTCTTCTATGCTTGGTACGTGTAAGTGCAGAGTTCCATATGTCTTGAGGACTCCTCAAAATTCAAACTGTCTCTGGGATTCATGTGCTTTTTTAACTTATCTTGAAGCTCGTGCACAACATTCTTGGCTTTTACCACCATTGAGTAGGTATACCTTCCAATAGAAATTGGGAAGGATACCGCAGCCTTGTGCTTACTCTGTTAGAACTTATGAAAATACAAAAATTGCCTAACCAACTCCATCAAGATTAGTTTGTCTCCTGGATATATGGGAAAATGGAAAGGATCACTGAGTACATGACTACACGAAGGTAAGTGAACTTCTTGAATTATAAGAAGACATAACCCCATTTCGAAACTTCAGCCCATGCCTCATCAAAGACTCTTGTTTTCTTCAGTTTGGGGTTTAACCTACAGATGTTCTCATAAAAGAAGGCATCATTTACCCTTCTGAGTTGGTCTTCGGACCCTTTTCTTGTTAACTGAGGAAAATGTCGATAAATATGTTCCACTGTCTTGATCCCCTTTGTGTCCAATCTTTGGTAATTCCTCATGTCGATTCTTTGCATAGTTGACATATGAGGGCATATAAAATTTCCCAATAGACAAGACTATTTTCATATGAGAATCTATCTCGTTACTAATAAGGGTACCCAAATAGATCCCCTGTTGATTCTTCTTAATGATGATCATGGATTGGTACATCCATCCTTGGAAAACATTTGATTCAGGGAAACTAAAAGCCCGGCTCAGCAGAGTAATGATATCATTGATTTCTTGAATGAAATCACTTCTAGGAACAAGTCTTGGGAACCTGGAAACAGCTGGCTTGGCTTTGATTAGGAACTTCTTATTCACGTGTTTGATACAATCTTCCTAATCATTTTCCCAAGCTTTTTGGGATGACTTGAGATCTACGTCCCCATACTCCTCAAAGTTAGGCAACTTGAGAAGGTCATCGAAGTAACCTCCATCTAACTTGATTACGACCTCTCCCACTTGATTTTTCACAGAACGAGAAGCAGAGTCGTAATTTGAAGCACAGGCTAAGATGAACTCAAGGCACTAAGCAGACATGGGGAAACCTACTACAAGAGGAAGACCACTGCCAACTATTGATTTCATCCATGGGGTCTGGGAAGAACTCTTGACTCTATTCCAAAAGTCTTCCATATCTATGTTTTCAAGTTCTATATCTTGGATGTCATAATTACAATCAATGTAGGTAGGAGAATCCACCTTCCTAAATTTATACTTCATCCTCCCTAATTTTTCTATCTTTTCCTGTGATGGACCGGGATCTGACATGAGGAATTCCAAAGGAGGAGTGAATTGATTGCTTTTGATTTAGACACTTCGGGTTTGAGGACCTTCTTAACAATCCCAAATACCCAAAACACTACAGAGAGTATCAGAGATTAGTGGGTGTCAAACACTCAGAAAGTCCTGATAGTCAGTTGAACATGTTAGAAGGTATGAGATGTCCACCACTCTAGAAAACCCACAACACTGGAAGATGTCGGAGGGTTTAGAAAACCCGCACTATTATTAGATGCCGGAAGATTAGAAATCCCGCTATATTTTGAGGATGCCGGAATGTTTGAAGTGTCTAACACCTTAGAGGATGCCGAAGATTTCGGAATGTCTAACACCTTAGATTTCCCGACACACTGTGGGTTTTGGAAACTGCAAAACACCCTATGAAACCCGAAAAGAGGGAATTGGGTTGTTGTTAGGTCAAAACATGCAAATTCCTCTCCATTGTTATGATTCTTGATACATTTTTCTATTGTCATTACAATGGCATATTCCAAGGAATAAAACAAAGTGAGCATTCCAAGGGTGAACCCTAAAACACAAACTTGATTGGAAAACAACCCAAAAAGGAATAAATAATCAAAAACCCCAAAACCCTAACAAGAAAGAAAGAGGAATTTAGAAGGATCATTACACAATTATTCCACAAATTTCACAAACAAAGAATAAAGGGAAATACCTTCAATCGAATGAAAAATGATCAAAACGAGCAATGCAATCGAGCACAAAGGTGAGTCAGGTTTCGGGGTTGAAGATGCATGCATGAAAATCCATTAGGTAAAAGTACATCTAGTAAAAATGACATGGAAATCTGAGTATTTATAAAGATTTTACATTTAATACACTTCAGTTGACACGTGTGTCAACCACCTGACAACTCGGCATTAATGCCATGTCAGCATGTTTGGGGTGTCCGAAAACCCAACACAAAGGATTTCATATCAATTCAGGTTTTGGGTTGCGGGAAGTAAGCAACATCAAGCATGATTCTTGATGGATCTGAAAACCTGATACAAAGGAGTGAATCGGGTTTCGAGAATCAGAAGACATGTGACATGAATCATGTTCTGAATAAGGCATGTTTTGATGTTTAGTGGATCCGAAAACCCGATACTAAGGAGCAAATCAGGTTTCAGAAATCGAAAGACATGTGACATGAATCATGTTCTAACTAAAGCATGTTCTGATGCTTGGAGAACCTAAAAACCTAAAAGACTTACTTGATGTGGGTTTCAGTTTTCAGGGAACATACAACATGAAGCATCAAAAACTCATGTTATCTTGCTATGGAAACCTGAAAACCTGATTATCTCTCTGAAAGGGCATTCCTAGGAAACCAGCTCAATAATTTCCAAGGGTTATCACTAAATTTTGGTGTAAACACGAAAATGATATAAAAAATGCAATACAACACAAGCTAGGGTAGATAAGAGCCATAAAACATGATTTTTTTATTTCTTTAATAAGATGCACAATACATTACAATGGAGGTGTAAGGAAAGGATCACCATGTAGATGTTAAAATCTAAGGCCTGCAACTCACAGCTACTTTGGAACTATTTTGACAAAGTTCCATTACATTTTAGAACACCCCCACAAACGAGAGGTTTTTACATTATATAAACTATGAGAAAAGAGAGGGAAGAAAGAAAATCAAAATTCTACCTCTACCCACCAAAAAGATGCATTAAATTTCTAAAAATGGGCATGGGCATCTTGTCAAGGTCATTCCTCCATGATTTCTTGCTTGTAGAATAAGAAATGAGCACCGTACCTCATTAAATTTTTTTGATCAGCTACGTAGAACTACATCTTTTAATGTTAAGAATTGTTTCCTCTTATTCTCCTACATACTCTCACCTAACTCAATATTTTTTCATTTTCATCATTTAGAGAATCAAAATATATTTCCAACAATATAAAATTAATCAAATTTGGACAACCAGGAGGGAGATATGGCTATTTGGGTATGAAGGGGTCGCGAGGAACACGGGTTCCAAATGTTTTGTCATAGTTCACATTAATGTTCTTTTCCTATCCTTTATTTCTTTATCCTATAGGGATTTGAGGGTAATGAGGAACACATGGACCTATAGAATTGGGATCATTTGTAATTATTTATTCCGCAGAATTTATATCACACGCCCCACACTATCTCTTTGTCTATTGTGTCACCTTGCTGTGGGGAACTAGTTCCCGGTGGAACTAGTTCTTCCCGACCATTGTTCCCTCCACACTCCTACTCTCTGCAACACAAAGCCACCCCATAATTTTCTTTATTATTTAGGAAAAATACCTTATGCGAACCGGGGTTCCTAAGAATTATGCCCACTCGACCTGTTCCTCCAATCACCTCTCGATCGCACTACACACTCACCTTGCACTTTGCGGCTTCTCATCTAATGCAAGGAACTAGTTCCTTAGTGGAACTAGTTCTTTCATTCCTCCATACATCTGTAACTCTACACTAACCTACCTCCCTTTGACTCCAGTAGACCATTGACCCATGCGGATAACCTTGGTTCTCGGGAACAAGTTCCATTTGAACCCCTTGAGTCCACAATTAACTAAAAATTTCCCTTTTTCCATTTTTTTTCAATTTTTTCAGCTAAGTATGAATATTTTGAGCCTGGAGAAAAGGATAAAATGTACCAAAATAATTCCAAGTGCCCAAAACATGAAAAATACATTATTTTTATATTCTCTACAAAGGTCCAATGAAACTATCCAAGTCCAAATTTCTAAAGTTGGCCAATTTGCAGCGAGTGCAAAATTGGATAATATAATACATGAAAGAAAAGATAGTGTGAAAAATAATGATCTAAATGACCGATCATGTTGGGTTCACCAACAAAAAATATAACTATGCTAAACCCTAAATTTTACAAAGTCATGTAATGATAAATAAAAGATAAAGCACATATCGACACAACCAATAATCTACATAAAAATAAATCCCTAGGTGCAATAGAGGATAAAAGACTTAGTTGATATTCATTTAATCTCAAAGTATTCTGGTCTATAAAACTAGTAACCAAGCGGAGAATATTTTTGCAACCAAACACCGAAAATGCCAAAACTTCCGTGATGAGATGAGACTAGGATGTCCGGGACATAACTAGGGTGCCTAGGCACCGAGACAACTAGTAGGCACTTATGACTCGTGTAAGATCTTGGAATTCAGGTTTTTTTTTTGTTCACAAGGTGTTCCTTAACCTTCATTTATGGTCACCTATATGTCATTGGATGATCATTGTATTCACCTGTAACATATAAAATAAATGATATCCTGCAAAACCCCAAACTACATCAAATATTATAAAATAAAGATGCAAATGGGGAGTCAGATTGACCCCGGAGGTCACCTAACAGAGTGAACTTATGACCAAGCATTGCACTACATCTCATACTCCATATAGTTCTTGTGTGTGTGTGATAGAATGGTGCCCTAGGAGGCCCTTGTGTAAATGCATGTGATAGCAGGAAATAGTTATATTTTCCAATGTAAATAGATGTGTGGAAAGAAAAATGAACTTCCCCTCCTATGTGTGTATGTAGAAAATGCAGTCCCTTATCCCTTGAGTGAAATCTAGATGGATGTCTTTGATGCTCTTAGATTCCATTAAATGAAACCTTAGGTGGTGATAATAGTTTCTTAGAGCTTGCTCCATTATTTTGGTCACATAGCTTTGTATTTATATAATTCCCTTATTTGAATTTTGTAATTGATAACTAAAAGGCTGACCCATAAGAAAATAATATGCCCAAAAGATAAAAGAGGCCCAAAAGAGGTGAGTAAGATACAAAGTGGTCAGGAGCCCAGAGGGGGCGAGGGACCTGAGCATCGGCGTCCAAAGTAAGTAAATATAAAGTAATGAAGTTCATATTGGATTGTAGGGTATGTAATACCAAAGAGGAAATAAGAAACATAGACAAGAGGCCAAAAATAGCTGTCACAATTACTAGTTTTATCGCTTAGGAATCATATGAATGTAAGTATGTTGTTAGGACCTAGAAATGTACCTAAGTGCATGATTTTATGTCTACATAACCATCCCACTAAATTGCACATGAATGTAGAGTGGGCTCACTGAAAAAACTTTTGAATATACTAAAATTTTGAAGTGATTAAATATTTGCTAGAGATAATGTGTGTGAGATAAATTAAATTAAATGGGGCTCATTTTATATATCCCATGGGTTGTAACTACCCACCAACTAACCAAGTTACAAATATTAAAATTAATACAAACTTAAATAATCAAATTTAATAAACAACCATGCTCTTGTATCATGTTGATGTTTAAGCCATTAATCAAATATTGAAAAGTTATTTAAATATTACAAATTAAACTATAATTAAAAAAACATAATAAATGACCATTACACAGTGAACACAAATTTGACGTGGAAAACCTCATACGAGGTAAAAACCCATGGTCAAAACGAGATTTCCATTTATGAGAAACACAAATCTTAATAGTCTAGTAAAGTATTTCTTCATCACTTCTCTCCATTTTACATTTTCAAATTCAATTGATTTTACCATGCCTTGAGAGCCCTATATAAATGATTTTTACAAGTATGTCTTCTCATGAAACACCCCACCACTTTAATAAATTGATCTTAATAATCAATTAACACTATAACCTAAATTTAATATTAATAAATTAAATTATTATATATTTTATTTATTTAATTATAAACTAAATTTTATAAAATAAGAATGCTTAAGAGGGGATTTCAACCCTACTTAAAATTATTGTTATAACAAAAACATAGTCACATGGAGGTGTAAATCCACAATCATGTGACAACCATAATGTCATAATAAAATTGTAAAGGGAGAAATTATAGGCCACATAAAAATAAATAAATGTAAACACACAAGATAGGTTTAGATCCACAAACATGAGACACCCATGGTGTCACAAAACAATCAAGGTACTCATGCCATATGGAGTAAGAAATCATAAAGTTTTAATTAAGCAACACAATAGTCAACCATAAGAAAGGATTAAAAATAAATATTCAAACAAAGAAATAATCCATATTAGTAAGTAGTGACAATAATATATCAAGAAAGTATAGAAAATGGTGATAGTAAAAACAGAGATAACAAGATAGATTATAGGTTACTTGTTACACAAGATACTTGTGTTAGTCTTGTTAGCTCAAATGGTAACATAGACACTATGTATATAATCAAGCATGATGAGGTAATGTAAATTAGTTTTACTAACACAAAATAACATGGTGTAGTAGATTCCCCAAAGTGTACTGCCATTGAGAGAGAATCCAAATGACATTTTTTATCATGTGTCATCATGTGTGTGTCTTGCATCACACTAAATATACCTCATGAATGCATGTGTGTAAATATTATATAGAAAATATATGTTATCGATCATGAAAAATAACATGTATAAAGCGGAATCTATCTAATTAAACCATAAACATGTCCTAGATTTTTATTTTTACAAACATGTAAATGTTTGTGTATTATGTTAATCTTTACATTTTTTGAGGTGTTTTGAAAATAACTATATACAACAAAGGCAATAACACAAGAGCTACCCAATAAGATCCTCATAAAGAAGCACATCATACTTAGAGGGTAACAGATATGTATGCCCCACAAGTGTTAGAAGATATGAAGAATAATCATGTATAATTTGAGTCAAAGCCATGCCATGTACCAGAGGATAGTTAGGGTGGAAATATTTGTGATGAGTTATTTACGTAGCGGGTGACCTATTCGAAGCCAATTATAATTTCCTTATGAGAGGTGGTATATTATCTACTAAGAACAATGTGTGAACTAGAATACCTATACATAGATGCACTATAAGGCATTTTCCTATTAGACGTACACATGAGAATAACATTTTGAGATGTGGATACACTAGTATTGGGAGTATTAATTATAATTAAAGTACTTATATATATAAATATCAGTATCAATGTAACACCAAAATAGAGATAAATGATAAAAATATGCAAGTAGAATTACTTATCCACTTTGAGGGGGAACCTCCAAACCATACTATAAGACTTAAGTGTTCAATATGATGATCATATAACACTTACAAACTCCTATATATACCCTACTAAACTATGTAAAGTACTAAGGACAACCTACTAATAATATGAAAGCATAAATAAATATGATATGACATGTTAGGAGATGATGTTAGCCACATTTCAGTTATACATATCTTGATTTATGCATTAGGAGTAAGGTTGTAGCATTCCCCTCCCATTCAAATAGATATTTTCCCGATGTTGGTCAAATATGGATGTTGCTTTCAAAATGCTTCATCTTCCCATGTTGCATCTTCAATGTCTGAATTATTCCACTTAATCATATACTTAGTGATGAACCTTTTCCTCAACTTCTTAATGTGTGTATGTAGGATTCCTTCAGTCTCTAAGATTATGTGTCCCTCCTCATTAATCTCTAGTAACATTTAATAATAATACACCTTCTTCCCAATTACTTCTTCAAGCAAGAAACATGGAAAAATAGATATATTTTAGTTAACTCGGAAGCTCCAGGTTTATATATTACACTACCAAATTTTCATAACACTTGATAAGGACCATATTATTTATATGAAATCTTGTTATATTTTTTATTTTTCTTCGAGAGATAGTTTCTTATATAATTTCACTTGTATGAAAACAAAGTCGCTCACTACAAAGTTGATCAACTTGTTTCTTCATGCAATTTTGTGTCACTACCAAATGTTCTTTAAGAATATAGAGCACCTTTTGTTGGTGAGGCATGTGATCTTAAAATTCTTTGACTTTAGGTTAGACCCTAAAGTTGGAGGTGAGGATGGTATACGGTATCTCGTATAATGTAAAAAATGGGTAGCTTTTGGATGAGGTATGAAATGAAGTATTATACCGTATAAAGAAAAGCATTGTCTATACCCTCCAAACATTTGTTAAATACTTCAATCTATCCATATTATTAGGGATTAGTTGATTAAATATGAGCCATTTGAGTACAAAAATATGAGATTAAATTAGTCCAAACATTGTTAGTAAAAATAGGATCACAATCACTTACTATAAGCTTGGGTGTTCTGTGTAGCTTCTTAATTAATCCACAAACTATATAGTACTTGTACTAACTATAAAAGGATGTGGAAAGGCACAAAAAGATCATATTTGGTGATTTTATCCACCATTTTCATAATTACACTTTCCCTTCATATTTTTTTAGTCCTATGATGAAATCCATGGAAACCTCTACCCATCGCTCACTAAAAATAGATAAAGGTTGTAAAAGGCCTAACAACTTAAAAATTTCTCCTTATTACACTTACACGCCAAGAATTTTTCCTCAAAATTTTGGAAATCCTCTTTCAACCCTTCCCAAAATTAATCTTTCCTAAATTTTTGATAAGTTTTCATGAACCAAAAATGGCCACCTAATATAAAACCATGGAGCTCGAGAGAACATATATTTTAATGGTATAACTCTTGCATCGTAAAATTGATCATTGTACCACAATTCATCCCCATGTCATACATTTTTTTGTAAAATTATTATATCCTGTTGGATATTCTAAATAATATTATGGATCTTTGTGTCATTTTTACATTCTACTATAGCATGATCTACCCAATCTACATGTAATATGGACATGACATATAACAACTTTCTTGTGGACTCGTCTCTCTTAGAGAGTGCATCAACTACCACATTTTATTTATCTTTCTTTTAAATGATCTGAAATTCATATACAACATCTTTGTTTTCTATTTTTATTGTTATTTAGATAATATTTGTTTCTCCAAGAAGTATTTCAATTTTTCATGATTTTTCTTCACCTTTAAGTGACAACCCATGAGAAATTATCTCCAATGTTAGAGCATGACAACTAGTCAGAATTTCCTTATCATATGTGGGTTTTAATAGGTTCTTAACTTTGATTTGAAAACTCTTAAATGTCATGGGGTGACCCTCTTGCATGAATATTAAAGCTATTCCACACCCTGAATCATCACATTCAATAATGAATGTTTTGAAGAAAACTAGAGTAGCTAGAACTAGAGTGGTACACATGTCCTTCAAAGACTCAAATGCCCGTGTTTCTTTTACATTCTAATGAAAATATTCTCTCTTCAATAAAAATTTGATTGGTGCTATAATTTTTCCATAATTATTCACAAATCTCCAATACTAACCCATAATCCCTAAGAAACCCCTGAGTTTTTAGGGTTTTAGGAATTTTTAATCTATCGTGTCATGGATCTTATGAGGATTCACTTTTACACCCTCACAAGAAATGATATGACCAAGTATTCTGCCTCTATAAATCCAAAAGAAAACTTGGAGGGTTTGGCATAAAGGAGTTGTTGTTCAAGAGTAATAAAAATCTTATTTACATGATATAAAAATTCCTACCAAGTCTTGTTGTGGATTAATATATCATCAAAATAATACGAGGAAAAACTTCTATAAAAATGGTTGAAAGATTAAATTCTTCAAACTCTAGAAACCAGATGGTGCATTTGTAAGGCCAAAAGTCATTACTAGAAATTCATAATGGCCCTCATGTGTTATAAATGTTATTTTATGAATATCTTCATCGTGAATTATAATTTAATGATATCCTGATCGAAGATCTAATTTTTAGAAATAAAAAACACCAAGTAACTCATCTATAAAATATTTAATGATAGGAATAAAAACTTATCTTTCATTTTGTACATGTTGATCACCATATAGTTTGGGCGCATGTTCCAACTTTCATCCTTATTTTGTATCGTCTCCACTGGAGAAGAGTAAGAACTCTAACTATGGAAAATAATACCTTCTTTCAACATCTCTTGTACCATCACTATTATGTGGATAAAGTTACCTATAAGGTATAATATTGTGTGGTTTGTTTCCTCATACTAGTTGGATAACATGATCATGATCTCTTTTGGAAGGTAACCCTTTCATCATATTGATTAACTAAAATATAAATATTCTAGTGTAATCTAATGATATAGGAGTACTAAAATGACTAAATAAATGAAGTAACAAAATACCAAAATACACCCAAGACAACTAATCTAGAAAATATGAAACCCTAGTGTGCAAGAAGGGCTAAGAAAAGCCTTAGCTGATTTGCATATGTCACGGGGCTATGTTGCAATGTAGACCAGGTGAATAGTAGTATGAAACAACCACACATAATCCTAAAAAACCACATATCTGAGTTATCTGAATGGACTAAGGCACCTAGAAAGGGATAGGGGCTCTCGTGGGCACCCTAGCATGAGATCTGGGCACCCTAGTCTATGGAAATGACTAAAAAACATCCTCTAGAGTGTCACTGGATGTTCAATTGTGTTTGTTTCCTATTGCACTAATGTCATTAAACTACACTGGATGTCACTGTGAATACAAGATGGAAGAATCACCTGTAAAACCCTAGACAAAGCATCGAAACCCTAAAAAAGAAAGGTTCATATGAAGGGTTCGGATAGTCCTTATTTGTTAAAATGGTGGACTTACTAACTAAGTGCTACACTACATCTCAGACCCAATGTAGTTCTAGGTGTGTGTGTGTACAATCATTCCCTAGGTTACTCTTGTGTTAGTTGCACTTTGTGAAATAGTGAGAAAATAAACAAATGTAGAATGTAGTAAATGTGTGCAAGGAAATAATAGAGTCCCCTCCTATGAATTGTGATGTAGATGAACCAGCCTTGTGTGCCTTTTGGTGGACCTATATGGATGGAAATGTAGCTTTAGATTCCTTTGATGGATTCAACTCTAGATGGTGATAATAGATGCTTAGTGCTTAATCCTCACTATGGTCGCATAGCTTTATATTTATATGGTTATCTTGTTCTAATTTTTAATTAACCCCAAAGGTGACCATCAAAAATATAGAAAGCTAAAATGGAAAGAAAGTGCCTATAAGGTGAGAGTAAAGTGCAAATAGGATTAGGGCACCTCAAAGGGTACCAGGGGCACCTAGGGCACCCAATCAAAAATAGGAAGAACATAGAATGACAATACATACTGGGAAAGTGTAGGTGTAAGATTGAAAATACGACAACAAAAAAAAATAAAAATGGCCTTAATTATTATTCTTTTCACTTAAGAACCATATCAATAGTAGTATGAGACCAGGACTAAATAATGACTCAAAGTGCATGATTTTGTGTCTACATTTTCTCCCACTTTATGTTGGTGAGTAGAAAGATCGGTAACATAAAGTAGATAGAGATGTGTACCTGATAATCCATGTAGAGTGATGTAGAAAATGTGCCGAAGGACTAGAAAAAGCGTGGAGTGATAAAAAGATGGAGCATGAAGACTAAAGATGTAAAAGTGTAAAAAGTGATGAGAGTGAACCTAGGGTGGAAGCGCGTGTGTAGATGTCAATGTGTGTAGTGTACCTACATGGTTAGTATCATGTGTGTGATGTACCCACCATGTGTGTGTTGTTGTTTTTGACTGTTTTATTCTCATACGAACGGACCATAAAAGAGAAGATGATCAAGTAGTCAAATATGCATGTATATGTGTAAAAATACATGTATATATGTAAATAAACATGTAAAAATAGTATGAAAATGACAATGAAAAAGGAACATGTGCACCTGATCCATGATGAGACAAAAGGGTGTAGAAAGGATATCATGTAACTGTCGGTGAAGTGTGAGTTTTTTTGCAATCTCATGCCACTATGGCTGAAGAAGTGTAGGGATAAATCTATTTTATTCTCCAACCTGTAACTACTTCCTTAAGGGTGGTGAAGAGATATCTATATTGTCTTATTTTATGGGTGATCGACTCCACCGTTGGCCGAAGAAGTGTAGGGAGGAAATTTTAATGTTCCTCTAACCTGTAACTACTCCCCAAAATGTTAAGGACAATCTTCCCTATAAAATCCATTGTGTATGGGGTTCATAGACTGGTTTAAACCCACTCATTGTATAACCCACTGTGTGATGGACAAAAACTATAGACTAAACTATACTGGTATTGTGTGTAGTGTGTATAAACCCAAATGATGCCCCCTCTTTGGGGGTGCATGCAATGCCATGAATAGGAGAATTCGGTCCCAAAATATGATCAGCCACATATATTGAAAATGTGCCTTGTAGGGGGAAGAGAATGTTCCTTGTAAAGACCAAGACACCCACAAAAAAGTGGCTAGGAAAGAATTGTTAGTATGAACAAGCATGCATGTAGAAAATAAACAATGTGTAAGCTAGAACATAAGCACATAATGTAAACACCCAAGAATACCATGTATTACACAAAAAGTGGGTTATAAACATGGGACACCTTCACGATATTGTAATAAAATCAAGGCCGTAATGGCCAAAAAAAATGTGCACACAAGACAAAGGAAAATCCCGCAAACAATAACAAGCAATAGAAAACAATGTAACAAATACGTATAAAAGAAAATATCCCTACATAACAAATTCTACACATGAAACACCAATTAACATGTTAGAAAAATATCATGTATGTCAAAGCATGTATAACCTGATAATGGAAAGTGCTAAGTAAAAATGAAATAATAGCACATGTAGTGTACGAATGTCAATGCCCCCAAAAGGTAGTGTGTTAAGAATCGGTGCTACATGTAGAAGCTTTTTATCTACTATCACAACTAGAAAAGGACATGAACACACATGTGTGTATGGTAAGGATAGTGACATAAAAGTGATTTATCTAACATGTGTAGTAGAGTGAACATGTAAGAATAAGTGCAAGCAAGAGTAAATGCAACCATAAAATGTAATATGATGTGGATGGATAAAATGGAATACAGAGTGAAAGATAGGAACCGTTTTCCCCCAAGTGAATGGATTTATATGCGGTGATGTTCATTTAGTACGCCCCCTCGGTAGTTAAGAATGAACCATAAATGACAGTGTGTCATCAAGAAATGGTCAAATTATGTGTTGTGTATTATGCATTGTGATGAGTGTGTATTGATGATATGCGACCTAAATTTAGATTGTACGTGACTCTATAGCTTAAGTGTATATCATGACAAGATGAATATAAATCAATGGTGATTTAGACTAAATCCTATACCACTAAATGGTGCAGGAAAAATTGATGATGTAGCCTATCACGAGATGATGCTAGAAGAAGTGACTCTATATCCTAAAGCGTATATCACTAATCCTAGGAATGTCACATGAGAAAAAGAAGATGGAATGATGAACATGTGAGTGTGATGTGGTCCATTTGTGATGTATACCCTCAACAATCTAGTATGGATCATGAGACTAGAGTGCGTCATCGGGTAGTGAGTGCAACGCGTAAAGGAGAATATGTAAAATGTGTAGTGTGTGTAGTAAAGTGTATGGTATGTAATGCATGATGCGTAGATGACCTAAGATGTGTAGATGCTTAGTAGATGTAAGACATAAGGTGTAATATGGAAGATGTAAGATGACATGTACAATGTGTGAAAAATGTGGAATAGGTGATGGCTATGGTGTTGTGTGTGAAGCATGTATAGAACGTGTATGGTGTATGTAGGAAGATGCTCAATGTGTATAACATGTAATGTAGTGTGTAATGTGTAGATGATGTAGGATCGTGTGATGATATGTGGTGCCTAAGGTGTAGTGACTACTTTGTGTAGTGTGTGGGGTTCATGTGTAGAGAATTCCCTCAACATTCAAGTGTGAACCGAAGCACAATAGTGTTTCATCGGTAATGGTCGATGTTAAAGTGTAGATGAATATGTGTATGTGAGAAGGTTGATGTGTGATAGAGTGAGTATGAAACATGTTTTGGTGCTAGGGGAAGAAGTAATAATTTTAATGCCCCCCAAGTGTACTATTATGATGGAGATATATGTAGCGACACAAGAGGTGTCATGCCATTGTGGGAGAGTTTTGTTTGTGTCATGATAAGAGAGAGGGCCAACACAAATGTAGGCTAAAGAAACAATAGGACCATATGATTGTGGCATAATTTGAGATGTGTGTTTTCCATCAGGAGAAGGATTAGTTGCTTTGAAAAACATGATGGGATGCTAAGGTGATAAATGAGTGTGAGTATCAATTGGTTCATCATCATAATAAACTTCTTTTAGGTCCTAGTCATCGACATAGGTATGGTCTATAGCAGATGGTAGAATTACAAGTTTAACTATAGGAGGTGGTTGTTGAGCATGACATGGTGATGTCACAGATACCTTTAATGGAGGAGGTGTGAGCTCAACCTTAAGAGGAGGTTACTTAGTTTGACTTGATAGTATTCTAGGTTACTAAGGAAAAGGAGGTGATGGAAGACAAACATTGACAGTGATTGTGTAATTTGAGTGGATTTAATAGGTGGTTCTTAGCTGACCGACGTAGGTTTATGAGAAGTGGTAGTGTGATGCTCATTAGATGTAGGAGGAATAGACTTAGGATCCCATTTGGGTACATTATTCGTAGGTGGGCATGCAACATAATGTTTTGCAGTGAATGAGATAAATACCTAATGCTCAAGATGTTTAATTCTTCATTGTAATGCGTAACAATAATTTTCATTATGGCCATTCATTCAATGATAACTGTACTATGGATGCCCTTGACATTTTTATATTTGATAATGAGGATAGTAAAGTGATTAATTGATGACTAAGGAGCTCAGTAATAATGTCATGTTATGTAGTATTGTGATAAAAGGAGAGATGCTCTCGTAATGGTATAGCTTAAGGCTCACTAATATGATCACATGTAGAAGACATAGAATGAGAGGTAGAAGGAGAATAGACATGAGCCTGAGAAGCATCCTTTAGTTTTTGGATTTCAGATTTTAGAGATGTGATCGTGGATTCCACAGTCTAAAGTTTGTCTTGAAATAAAGAATACAAATCTTTAATTGAATCCAACATGGGTTGATTAGATGGAGGATCATGAAGACTAGGGTTGTCAAATAAATGATCAAAAATAGGGCTTATTTCATTTAGCGGGAATTTTAGGAAGATACATCATGTCTAGGGATTTTTGAAGAACATATTGGCAATTAGGATGCATCTTAAGCAAATCGTAAAAAAATGAGGAATTTTTGGAGACATGATAGAGGGAAAACAAGGATCCTAAGGGTGAAAATCAAGTACATGTTCACCAAAATGATTAACTAAAATAGAAATATTCTAATGTAATCTAATGTTATAGGAGCAGTAAAATGACTGAATAAATGAAGTAATAAAATACCAAAATACACCCAAGAAAACTAAGCTAGAAAATATGAAACCCTAGTGTGCAAGAAGGGTTAAGAAAATCCTTAGTTGATTCATAAATGTCACACAACTGTGTCCTGACAATGTAGACCAGGTGAATAGGAAGAGGAAACAATCACAAAAAATCCTGAGAAAGCACATATCTAAGCTATCTAACTAGACTAGGGTGCCTAGAAGGGATAGGGGCACCCGTGGGCACCCTGGTCTATGGAAATGACCAAGAAACCTCCTCCAAAGTATTGATGGATGTTTTCTTGTGTTTTCTTCCCATCACACTAATGTCACTGAACTACACCCGATTTCATTGTGAATAGGAGATGGAAGAATCACCTACAAAACCCCAAACAAAGCATCAAAACCCTAAAAATAAAGATGCATATGAAGGGGTCGACCGAGGATTAGACTTTCCTCAATGGCCAAAATGGTGGAATTATTAGGTGACTATTTCACTATATCTCGACCTAATGTAGTTCTAGGTGTGTGTGTGTGTGTGTGTGTGTGTGTGTGTGTGATCATGCCCTAGGTTTCTCTTGTGCCAATCACACTTTGTGAAGTAGTGAGAAAATAAATAGATGTAGAATGTAGTAAATGTGTGCATGGAAACAATAGACTCCCCTTCTATGAAGTGTGATGCAAATGAACCAGTGTTGTGTGCCTTGTGGTGAAGCTATATGGATGCAAATTTATCTTTAGATGCCTTTGATGGATGCGACTCTAGATGGCGATAGTAGATGATTAGTGCTTGCTCCTCATTATGGTCACATAACTTTATATTTATATGATTCTCTTGTTCTAATTTTTTAATTGACCCCAGAAGGTTGACAACCAAAATATAAAAATCTCAAAATAATAGAAAGTTCCCAAAAGGTGAGATTAAAGTGCAAAGAGGATAAGGGTTCCCTAGAGGGGACCAGGGGTGTCGAGGGGCACCCAAATTCGAAATAGGAAAAACATAGAATCACAATACTGATTTGGGAAAGTGTAGGTGTAAGATTGGAAATACGATAACAAAAATGTAAAAATGGCCAAATACATGGGTTAATTATTACTCTTTTCACTTAAGAACTATATGAATAGTAGTATGAGATCGAGACTAGATAATGACTCAAAGTGCTTGATTTTGTGTCAACACATATCTCCAAACAAAACTAAGTTCTCATTAATAATTTCCTATAGATATTATGGTATAAGACATTTCTATGGGTGAGCTTCTAGTAAGAATAGTTGTGCCACAAACCCATTTGCACCCTTCCTAAGAATTTTCTATATTTTATGAGAATTTATCAACTTTAGATATTTTACCTTCATTTCATGCAACTCAAAATTACTCGCTTCAAAATGGAACCACATGAAAAAATCCTGGAATTTCATTCTCAACATTTCCCAAAGTATGCCCCCTTTATTGAAATGACATACATGGGGCCCTCCAAAGAATTTATCTCCCATAGAAAACTTGATCTTATAGCAATTTTATGAACAAATACCTTTATCTCCATCTGCAACCATGACCTAAAACTATAGGTATCAATAAATGAATATATTTAAGCATACAACCAACTTATGATTGATAAAGTTATGAGTACTTACAGAGTCAATTAGAACTACCAACCTTTGTTTCTTCATCAACCCAACAACCTTAAGATTTGTTGTGGTGTTAATTCTAGAAATGGCATGGCAATAGATAGTTGGTTAATATTCTTCAACGTCTTTCTAAGGAACCTCTTCCTCCACATCGATTGGTTCCTGCTCATTTTCTTTCTCGTTAGGAAAATCAACATAGAATAATTTCTTCTCATGACATTTATATCCTTTGCTCCACTTTCTATCAAAATTATAGCATATTCCTTCTTCTCAATTCTCTTTGATTTATTAAGGATTCAATCATGTCAGCTAGGGAAATGATGGTTCTAGAATCATGTACATATTTTGATTCATGATACCCCTTCCTTTTACTAGATATCTTTCCTCGATGTGATGAAAAATTGTAATGGATTATGATATCAACCCAGGATTAAGGAGGTGAACATCAAGTTGGATGTTATCCTAGAGTCCACCAAAATAGAGATCATTGAGATGATCCTTTGAGATTTCATTCACTCGTAAGAATAGATTTTAGAATTGTTAGATATAATCCTTAATCGATCATGTCTATCCTAGCTTGGATATCTAGCTAAAATAGTTCGTTATAATGATATTACTATAGTGTTTCTATAGGTTTGTAGACACCAAAATTGTGTCGTAATCACCTTGGACCCCTACCACAGCCCTATAATCACTTCCTCATCCTCAACACCTTATCACCTACCTCCTACACCCAACACATTTTAATTTAATTACTTTAATTAAATTAATTCCATTTACCTCCATATATATTAATTTAATTATTTTAATTAAGTTAATGACCTTTCATCCACACACACATTAATTTAATTAATCACATTAAATTAATTCACTACCCTCACACACCTATTTAATAAAATTTCCTTTATTAAATACACTTCACCTAACCACCCCCATCATTTGACCCATTAACCTAAACCCTAAACCAATGTCCTAAATAAAACCTAACATTACACCCATCCCCTCACCTCACATTAAAAGCCTCCTAAGGTTGGTTTTCACCCCAAGGAAAAGAAGAGACCCTTATCAAATGGCGGAACAACTTCCTAGGCAACTTTTGAACAACCCAAGATATCTTGCCCAAACCGATGTCAGTTTACCCTAAACCGACACCGGTTCACCTAAACCGATGCTGGTTATACCAGGATTAACCAAACAGCCTATATAGACCCATCTAAACCTTTGTAATCAAGGTTGAACCTTCGGCATTGGATTTCCTTATTGCAAATTCAATCTTTTCAGACGCAACAACAAAGCAAGGATTAATTTGTGATCAGCCAAGACAACCAGGTTCACTGGGACAACAGTGAAGCCTCTTCCCAACACCTTCCAACACCGCCACTCTTCCACTAGGCTTTAGATCAGTAGCTCACCAAGAAAGTAAGTGTTTCCCTCTCATCTATTTCAGTTTTTTATTAACATCGGTATTACTCCTGACAAAGGATCTTATCCCTTTTACCGTTTCTTCATTCCTCCTATCCAGTTTCAGCCACCCTCCTTACCCAACCATTGTAATACCTTGCCTAACCACCTACTTGACTTCCTCTCCAACCCCAGACCTTCGCAACATACCTATACCTCCTCTGTGATCACCCAACACCTTCTACTAACTCCATTATTTCCTAAAAACCTTTAAAACCCAGACTGTGTGAGTCCACCAGCTGACCTAACCGTCGTCGGTTCTCCCTAACCATCGCTGGTTACATTCCAACCATCATCGGTTTTATAAATTCGTGGAAGGTATTTGTGTCTCCTGATCTCTGTCAAAATTACAATCTGTTCCTAGCCTAGTACCTACCTGAACACCTATTTGACCTTCAGATCTATATCTAACCTAGCATGTTAGCTCAGATTCACCTATAACCAACCTATTTGACCTCTGGATCTCCTTCTAGCCTAGCCTATTAGATTAGATCTAGCCTATTGCATTTGTATGAGATGCCTAAATCATATTAAACTATAGTAGGACAATATTTACTTTATTTCAGCATTGAATTGTTTTAAACAGTGGACTGACAGCCATCTAGGAAGTATCGCACTTCCAAGATCTAGCACATGTTAGGCAATCCACTGCATATATCATTTAACTCTCTTTGGTGGTCTTGTTTTGATTCTTATACAGGTAGTTCCTCCTAGCCAAAAGGAAGGTCTCATAATCACTTTGATTCGAATTCAAATACACGCGCATATGACCTTCAACCATCTCAGACCAGGTATTCCTCTTACCACCTTTACCTTATCTGTTTCATCAAGTACTTCTCAAAAAACTAAGAAATCAGGTGAAACATTTTGGCATGCCCGATGGGACCCATTTGGGGTTCCTTGCATCTTTCTTCATTCCTAGGTGAAAAATTATGTGTGTTTGTTTCCCTTCTAATAGCATTCACATTAATACTTTCTCCTTGGTAACATTCTCTTCTTTCTATTTGCTCCAAAAGACACATTTCTTTTGGTGTATTTAAAAAGAACCTTCTTCCCCTTTGTTTTCTGCATTTTAGTGAAAGAGCATCCCTCTTCTGTTCATCTATTGTTATCATCGAATATCATACTTTCGATTTGGGTTTAAAACAAGTGCATTCCATTCTGATTTGTTGCATTAGCTCACATTAATTGAGGGCAACCTATACGCTGAAGGTCATGACCAGCTGATGGTTGACAAATGAATCGTAGAAAATCACTTCTATCCTTTTTACTTCTCTGAGTCTTACCAAACTACACAAAAATTCAAAATACATACATTCTTAAACAACATCCTACCTGGAAGAAGCTCTAGGTGATCACACGATCACGGTACGGTGGGCACTCGGCTCACTACTCTGTCAAGTCATACTTCAGAGCGAAGTCTGCCCTTACCATAACATTCATGAAACCTCACCCTTTATAATTCTTTCTTCGTAGGAAGCCTTCCTCACCAAGAAATTCTATTGTTCTGTTCATAACATTCAGTCCACACAAATAGCATAAGCTGAACAAACATAATAGAATAGGCACTCTAGGAATGTTATTTCTTAGTGTTCTGCTTGATTTGTGTTTTGAGGTGAGAGCTTTCGATCATTATTTTTGTCTTTCCTTGCACACTCCCAATCATAGTCGGTGTATTCTGACTTCATCTGAGTGTGCCTAGACCACATCTACATCATTCTCAAACTTCTGGGTTTGATTCAACACCAGATTTTTAAATCACAACCATCTTTCTTATTCTCTATTTCAATTTCACAGTAACTGGCTATGGTTACCTTTAACCGGCATCGGTTTAACCCAACCGGTGTCAGTCTGAAGTCTTTTTGGATACCTATCCAAAAGACACCTATTTCACTTTCTGAGCTGTAAAAGGTTCCTATCACCTTTCATATTGTCATTACTTCAATCACGGTCACCTTACATCTCATCCTTGTGAAAATTATCGATGCAGGACCATCATTTAACAAACTGTTAGTTTTTCACAAGATGGTGGTACTAGTTAAACCTAATTAGCATCATTTTACCCAAACCAGCGTCGGTCACCCTGTGTTGTTTTACAACTGACTAGCCCGACCTAATTCATTCACCGTTGACTATTTTCCTAGTTCTATTGTGTTATGTGTCATTCAAACATAATACAATCCTGCCAAATCAGTTCCTATCCACATGGTGCTAACCCGTAGTCAAGCAAGCGCCCTCGTATTTCACACTAGTCAACTACCACTTCCACCTAGCCCTTCACCACCTAGCTCTTCACCACCTAGCCCTTCATCACCTAGTCCTTCGCCACCTTCCATCTCATCATCCATGGATCCTAATCAACCTATCACCATTCCTACAGGTGACATGGAGTTCGCACGACTCCTGGATTAGAATCTCGCTGCTTTGAGCCACTACCTCACCCATGCCTCCACTCGAGATGCCTCGAGCCAATTGATCTTTGGCATGCCCATATCCTTATCTCCATCCCTAATGATCGCTTCCACCTCGGCTCCACCTCCTACCACATTGACCTCACCCGTTTTATCCCTAGTGGTGTCACGGCTCGATCCCACACCAACTTTGACCACCACATCCACCACCTCTATTGCACCTACGGTCTCCACCATACCTCCATCCACCACAAAAACATAGCATCATCCACACCTGTTGTCTCATATATACAAGTTGCAACTCTACCACCCTTTATGTCGGTAACCTCTACCCCATTTCAAAATGTTTTCCTTTCTATTCCTAAATCTCTACCTCCCATCTCTACCATGGTCACTACGAGTGTTCCACCCTCACATACCTACACCCATCCACCCAAACTTATCTACCCTACCTACCTACCCAAACATATCTACCCTACCTACCTACCCAAACCTATCTACCACCTTTCCCCAACCCAAACCTAACCCTCACCCAAACCTACCCAAATCCATCTACCCAAACCTCTACCCTACCTATCAACCAAAACCTATCTACCCAAACCTATCTACCCTACCTATCTTCCCTAACCCTCACCCACACCTACCCAAACCCATCCACTCGAAACTATCTACCCTACCCTCACCCAAAACCACCCTCAACCCTTACCTAGCTACCCTACTTTCTCACCCTAAGCCCTTCCCCTCTCACCCAACTTATTTCCCACCCTACCCTTACTCTCTTCCCTTTTTTATCCCAATTTACACTTGGGATTAACCGACCCCGGTTATCCCTTGACCGACCATGGTCTCCCTTTAACCAAAGACTAGTCATTGTTCTTGTGACCAACACAGTCACTACCCACCTATGTTGGCCACAAGATGACTAGCGTTGTCACTATCATGTTGCTCGCCTCGACTTTCCAACCCTAATTTTTCCCTTCCTAGACATTCTACCCACCCAAATCCCGCTTTACACCCTTAATTGTTCCTACATTACCTTTTTGCACTACCCCCTACCCTTCACTATTACCTTTTCCCTCTCTTTTTCCCATTTTGAAATTATTTCCCCCAAACCCCCATTTTTAATATTTTCTACATTTTGCATCAAATTCACCAAACAATCAATCAAAAGGTTCGAATCCTACCTAATCCCACTACCACCATCGTGGTGGAACCTCCGGCCTCCATGCCGCTCCTCCCGATCCCTCTCCGGCCTCTGCCATCCTCAAATGACCTCCAACTCTCTCCACCAATCACCTCGCTCGATCCGATCTCATGGCCCCACCTCTCACTCAACCAATCTCACCTACGTGGCTCGCCAACCAAGCTCTCTGCCATACTCTTTTTTCCTCTTCCTCTTTTCTCTCTTCTTGTCCTTTTCTCCTTTTCCAAATGCACAAATGAATTTTTAAAATGCAGGTTTTTCACTTTTTATAACCTACCCAACTCAACCGACGTCGGTTCACCCTTGACCGCCACCAATCTGATGCCCTAGCTCACCACCGTCATTTCCTATCCACTACCATCGATTCATACTAACCATTTTCGGTTACCCTACCTACTCCTTGCCCTCACATTGACCTCATTTTCCTTCCCTCCCCTTTCTTATTGCCTCCCCTACACCTACCTGGACCACTTTACCTTCCCCTCGGCCCTCCACCTTCTTTTAACCTCACCTCGTTCGCCAATTGGCATCTCCTTATTTTCCCCTACCTCGGCCTTACCCATGCTATGACCTATCTACCTGGACCCGGGAACCTGTTGGTGACCTTTAACCTCATGTGTTTGCTATAACTTGCAGCACTATTACCTGTGTTGATTGACCTAATGACCTTACCTTGCCTATTGTCATGACCATTTATCCTGACCCTACCTTTGGTGTACCAAAACATACCTAAACATTCCTGCACCTAACCTACATTGTGTTTCCTAACCTTATCGTATACCTTGGATACCAGAATCACTTCAACCTGTTTGGATAAACCTATCAACCTTATACGTTGTAGATTTTGTAAGATCTTCAACCTAGTACCATGTCACAGTTTATACGTGTGCATGTGTTCAACTGCCACTACCTTTGACCTTGGCCCATTTACCCATTTACCTATATCCCGATTTTCCCTTTACCCCATTCCTCATTTCTCACTACTCTTCTTCACATCCACTTTTATCAAACCACTCACTGATTCACCCTGTCACCTCATCGGTTCCTAGTTTGAGGAGATCACCCGCATTCCCACTTGGGGCAACCACACTCTATTCTTGTTCACGTCGCTTACCAATACAAGCTATAAAACAAGAAGGGGAAAAATGTAGACACCAAAATCATGTCGTAATCACCTTGGACCCCTACTACAGCCCTATAATCACTTCCTCATCCTCAACACCTTATCACCTACCTCCTGCACCCCACACATTTTAATTTAATTACTTTAATTAAATTAATGCCATTTACCTCCATATATATTAATTTAATTATTTTAATTAAGTTAATGACCTTTCATCCACACACACATTAATTTAATTATTCACATTAAATTAATTCACTACCCTCACACACCTATTTAATAAAATTACCTTTATTAAATACACTTCACCTAACCACCCCCATCATTTGACCCATTAACCTAAACCCTAAACCAATGTCCTAAATAAAACCTAACATTACACCCATCCCCTCACCTCACATTAAAAGCCTCCTAAGGTCAGTTTTCACCCCGAGGAAAAGAAGAGACCCTTATCAAATGGTAGAACAACTTCCCAGGCAACTTTTGAACAACCTGAGATATCTCACCCAAACCGACGTCGGTTTACCCTAAACTGATGCCGGTTATACCGGATTAACCAAACAGCCTATATAGACCCATCTAAACCTTTGTAATCAAGGTTGAACCTTCGGCATTGGATTTCCTTATCATGAATTTGATCTTTTCAGACACAGCAGCAAAGCAAGGATTAATTTGTGATCAGCCAAGACAACCAGGTTCACTGGGACAACAATGAAGCCTCTTCCCAACACCTTCCAACATAGCCACTCTTCCACTGGGCTTCAGATTAGTAGCTCACTAGAAAGTAAGTGTTTCCCTCTCATCTATTTCAGTTTTTTATTAACATCGGTATTACTCCTGATAAAGGATCTTATCCCTTTTACTATGTTTCTTCATTCCTCCTATCCAGTTTCAGCCACCGTCCTTACCCAACCTTTTTAATACCTTTCCCAACAACCTACTTGACTACCTCACCAACCCAAAACCTTTAAAACATACCTATACCTCCTTTGTGATCACCCAACACCTTCTACTAACTCCATTCTTGCCTAAAAGCTTTAAAACCTGAACGTGTGAGTCCACCAGCCCCTGACCTAACCATCGTCGGTTCTCCCTAACCATCGCCGGTTACATTCCAACCGTCATTAGTTTTATAAAACCATGGTTGGTCTCTATGTCACCTGATCTCTATCAGAATTACAACATGTTCCTGGCCTATACCTACCTGAACATGTATTGTATCTAACCTAGCTTGTTAGCTCATATTCACCTATAACCAACCTATTTGACCTTTGGATCTCCTTCTAGCCTAGCCTATTAGATTAGATCTAGCCTATTGCATTTGTATGAGATGCCTAAATCATATTAAACTACAGTAGGACAATATTTACTTTATTTCAGCATTGAATTGTTTTAAACAGTGGACTGACCATCTAGGAAGTATCGCACTTCCAGGATCTAGCACATGCTAGGTAGTCCACTGCATATATCGTTTAACTCTCTTTGGTGGTCTTGTTTTGATTCTTATACAGGTAGTTCCTCCTAGCCAAAAGGAAGGTCTCACAATCACTTTGATTTGGAATTTAGATACACGTGCATACGACCTTCAACCATCTCAAGACCAAATATTCCTCTTACCACCTTTACCTTATATGTTTCGTCAAATACTTCTCAGAAAACTAAGAAATCAGGTGAAACAAGCTCATCGGTGAACATAGACCGGTATCATAAAGACCCTTCTTTTATTTTCCTCACACATCCATCAATACTAAATGAATTATTATGGTTCCAAATAAAATGATGTCATTATCACATTTTTGTCCCCTTGGGAATTGATGCAAATTAAAAAAATATTTATTTGGTTTATCTAGGTGATCGGTTCATTCCCATTAAACTTACATATTTCCACTTTTCGAATAGTTTTATGCCACTAAATATAATATCCCTTGGGTTATGTAAAGGATTCACCTTGTAGGTATGGTTTGACTAAGTATACATTTCTTGAGGAGCTCATATAACTTTAATGGAAATTATTACCAAACTTCATGTCTGGGTTAATTTGTATCAAATCCTATATTAATGATTCACACTCCATCTTCATATCACCCTTCATTATGTTCAATCCAATGTCCAAATTTGTCCTCATTTCATCCTTTATTAAGTTTAATTGGTTACCAAAATCAACTTTCACATTGTTAAGGTCACCCTATTCACCATGTTATTCACCTTGTCCTAAAGTTTTTGGCCATCTCCAATACCCCGAAGATGAAGATTTAAAATCCATATATTCCTTATTTGGATTCATTCTATGATGACTTGAACCTTCATTTTGCCTCTAATTGATCTCATTTTCATGATGTAAGGTTTTGGTCTTGGGGTATAAGGACTAGGGTTAATTTAAGGTTTGGGGTTTTACATAAAAATTGGATAAATAGAGAGAGAAATGTAGAACAAGCCCGTCTAAGTTTTTGTAATCTTTCCAAAAATATAAGAAACTTAGAAAAATTCTAAAAATGGAATCATGTGGAGTGAATTTATGAAAATCCCTAAAATGACTATAACTTGTGCACATACATTGAAAGATCTTAAAAATTAGAGAGAACCTTACTTGACCGATTTTACCACTTTATTTAAAAATTGTAGAAAAAATCTTCACCTTGTTAGAGATAAGTTGAATCTTTAAAATTACGGATTTAACCCAATTCTATCCATATCAAATCTCTAATACCACTTGTAATGAAATTACTTAGATAGATCTAAATATCAGCAATAATATAAAACCAAAATATAGATAAATGATCACAATAATCGAGTATAATGATTTATCCACTTTGAGGGGCAAACCTCAAAATCATACAATAAGACTCAAGTGTTGGATATGATGATCATATACCACATAATAACTCATATATATACCGTATTATACTATGTAAATCACTAAGTTCAGCCTACTAAACATATGAAACCATAAATAAATATGATATGATGTGTTAGGAGATAATGTTATCCACATATCAGCTATACATATCTCAATATATGACCTATTTTAAGGTAATAACAGTAATTATATGCACCGGACTAAACCGCTGAGAGATATTGGTTTTTGTGAATGAATTTAAGACATTGATGTAGTAAGGTATAGTTGCAAAAAGTTTGAATCCTAGAGAAACCTAAAATCGTGTCACATAAGCTAAGATTTGATGCTACCAAGAATAGGATATTACAGTAGTAGATCCAACTATGAGAGAAATAATAATATTCCTTTTGTGAGTCTTAAGAGAAATCATTATTTTATTTTTAGTATATGTATTAAAATGCGGTAGTTTCAGAGTGTACATATTATGTGGAGTAGTGTCATCAATCAAAACATTATGTATAGGATGTTGATCGATAAAATAATGAATGTAAAGTGTACTAGAAATAAATTTGTGCACCATATCGGTGTCATAAAAGGAAATAACTAATAATGAAGGTGTAGCGGTCATAGTACAAATCATAACATATAATGGGTGATCATATGAAGGTGGAGGTGATACTATGTGATATACATGATGCACCTCCAAAGTATATTGAACAAAGATATTGTGCTCAAGAAGTGGATCAATAAATATTTTGATATTTGCATTATCATTAGTAAGATTAGATTCATTAGGAACATCACATTTAATAACACAAGTATCAATAATATCTTATATAATATGATGAAGCATAATACAACGATTAGTGGAATGACCAAAGCATAGACGGTAATCACAATGGGCATTAGCATCAAATCTCTTACCATGTGGTTTTCTTGTATAAAACTCAAATGGAAGAGGGAGAGACATAATGTTGCACTCAAGTAATTTTTGAGCATTTTGTGTGGTGTGAAAGGTAAATGATCGAATTTCCACCGATAAGGTTATAACTGTAACTTTATAGGTTCATATACAACATCAACAATTTTTTTAGCTTCAGATTTTCATTGTTAGTTTTATGCTTAAAATTGTTTTTTCCTTGACACTTGTAATTAAGAGTGTTAGTAGGATTAGAAATTTATTTGATCTTATTCATGTTGAGGATCTTAGTTTCATGTTCTTTCAAAGTATGACATAGATGATCAAATGAGTTGAACTTGTCAAAGATAATCGATTCTTGTAAAAGAACAATAAGACTCTTACTAAAATACAATTTAGTTCACTTTCCACTAAAATATTGTTCATCTTAGTATAATTTGTCTTAAAGAGTAGGAAATAATCACCAATAAGATCATTTCAACCTTGTTGAATTTTAGCCATTTAAGTGTATTATACTTTGCCTCAAATTTTAATATAATATTATGACATAAATTTATCATCCAAGGAAGTGAATGTCCATATATAATGTGTGGGTAGATTTTAAAACCATTGTTGGGGAAAATATTTAACACTCTAAGGGAAGATCTTGGTAAATAATGTATCATTTGAAGAATAGTTCAAGTAAGAAACATGAAATGTATGAAGGTTCTCTTCAAAATCACCCTTGTCATCATAACTAGGAATATTAGGAGAACCAAAACTAATAAGAAAATGGTTTGAAGCAACTTTGGGTGCAAGTGGGTTATGAAGTTGTTAGGAAATCCATAGTTAGTGCTCCACATATATGTGTGTTTAAATAATAATTACGAGAGTAATTATTATCATCTTAATTTGTGGTAGTAAATATGTCAATAAATAATAATTACATTGGTAATTATTATGTAAATGGTAAGTTAGTGAATATTTGTTATAAGTTGTTATATTAAACAACTATAACAAATATTGTTGTATGAGTTTAACCACTCACGTGTATAGAGTTTGGGAGAGATATTCGTGGAGGTGTAGTTATACCTACATCCTAAAATATAGGAATTATATTCCTATATATATATATATATATATATATATATATATATATATGTAAGTATTGCAATATGTAAATGTATTATGAGAACAAATTATTATGATTTGATTATTAGCATTTTTTTGGGTTTGATCTCTGCAACTCTGACCCATCCTCAAGATTTGGTATCAGAGCAACATTCTAATCCTCTCTCAGTGATGGTTTTTTTAGTGTAACTAAGGGAGCAATGTTGTACTTGCTCCTGTGTATGCATTTTCTATTCAATGATTTTGGAATAGTTTTGTTTCCTACACTTTGTCTCCTCTATCTTGGCCATATATTTAGTGTTGTGCATTCATATCTCCAGCAGTCAAAAGAAGGATTTGGCCACATATAACTTCTTACAGCTGTCAAAAAAATAAAGCTTTCATATCATGCAATGAAATAAAACAAAATGAGTACCATTGCAAAGCTCTGGAAATAAGCTTTCCGACGCATTAAACGGTTTTCAAATCGGAGCTCTGGTTCTCAAGTTATGAACAAATCATTGTTGGTCACTTCAAAATCAGCCGTGAGTTTCTTGCCTTCCCACAACCATTTCTGATTGGCTAATTATTTTATAGTTTTGCAAAACTATAGTTTGAAAATATTTATTTTTTCTATAGTTTTTGCTTAAATAATTGCAAATTGAGGGAAAATAATACATTTTTGGCCAAATTAATACTTTTTGGTGCCAATTCTTGAGGTTATAAACATTTTTGGAATCTACATTTCCTCTCGGTTCCAACGAGTGGTCACACGATAAATTTGCTCTCCATCTTGAGAAAATTTTTAATCGTTGAGCCAATTTTAATTAAATTGGGTCTTTTTACGGAAAATGAAACCTTAATAACTTTTGCACAGTAACTCAAAATAGAGTGCCGATTTTTACAAAAGTGCTTGTTTTTTCATCCCCATCACATTGGTTTCAATTTCGTTGAAAAATTCCAAGTTCAAAAAATACCCTCTTTTTTGTACCCTTTTTGAGCCTTAAGCTCTGTGATAAAATCTAGCTAACCTAGCAGTATGACACTGGAGGATGGAGGCAAACAAAGGTTGGAGGTCACTCAGCGACCTCTCATCAATCGCCAATGACAAAGCCGCATAGATAATTGGTGGCATTTGTTTCCAGTTGTGTGTTTGCTTTAGTTTGCAGTGATCTTGTTTTCAATAAGTGAAAATTTCACATTGAGGGGGGGAACATGATCCAATGTTCCATTTCCATTATGTCAATTTTTTCTATGTATGTATGAGTAGCAGATTTCAATAGAATTTCCTATGTTATTCCCTGTAGTGAGATGTGATGAGGGATAAGAATAGTACTTGGCATATCATGATGTGGTTGTAGGTAAACCACTTGAAAACTTTCATTTGTGATTTGTTGTAAACCAATAGCGAAACCACCATTCTTGGTTGTTTGTAATCCAATCGCAAAACCATCACTTTGTGGTTTGTGGTAAACCAATTACAAAACCACCATTCTCGTTTTTTGGTAAACTGTTTGCAAAAGCATCCTTGAGGTTTGTGATCATCCTATGAAAATCACCAGATCATGAGCAGGTGCAAGTATAAGGCAGGTTTTCCCCATGTTCGCACTAAGGGGGGGAATGTTAGGAAATCCATAGTTAGTGCTCCACATATATGTGTGTTTAAATAATAATTATGAGAGTAATTATTATCATCTTAATTTTTGGTAGTAAATATGTCAGTAAATAATAATTACATTGGTAATTATTATGTAAATGGTAAGTTAGTGAATATTTGTTATAAGTTGTTATATTAAACAACTATAACAAATATTGTTGTATGAGTTTAACCACTCACGTGTATAGAGTTTGGGAGAGATATTCATGGAGGTGTAGTTATACCTACATCCTAAAATATAGGAATTATATTCCTATATATATGTAAGTATTGCAATATGTAAATGTATTATGAGAACAAATTATTATGATTTGATTATTAGCATTTTTTGGGTTTGATCTCTCTGCAACTCTCGGCCCGTCCTCAAGAGAAGCAACTAATTAGAATCCATATCATGGAAATAAGCGGGAGGCACCTTGTTGTAATCGTATAATATGATCTTAAAAAGTACAAACAAGAAATTCAAGAGCCTTTGTGTTAGAAGAAGCATTTGAGGCACTATGAGTATAGATAGGAGATGTAGGAGTAGTGGTGGTCATAGGAATAGAAATAGAAACACTATGAAGTGGAGGATTTTGATAGATATGAGGATACGCCGCTAGTGAGTAGAAAGCGAAAGCTCAATGTGCTCAATGTTTTGTTGATTAATGTGATTAATACATCAAAAGGGAATAGAGAAAAAGTATATGCAAACTAAAACCAATTAAATCCTATGTCCCATAGGGTTTGAGATATAGATTTAATTCAAGAATTAGGTTCATCAAATTTTTACATCCTAATTAAAATTATGTTATATAAAGTGGACAACAATAAAAAGGATGTAAGGATTTGTAACAAGGGTTCATTTTGATCTAATTAATTTATAATTAAAAATTCAGAACTGAATGCTTTTTTAATACTTACAACAATTGATAGATGATATATAATAGCTTAAATACATAAGAGGATATGAAGACTTATCTATAAAGGTAAGGATAGAGAATATCATGATATGTAGATAGTTATAAAATGTGAATCACATATGGGAGATGATTCTTTATGAATTCTATAATTGGAAATTGTGCAGAGGTAGGATTGTAGAAATTTTGTACAATCTAGACCTACAACTATATGGTATTGACTAGATTGTTGTGGTTTTTAACCCTTTAAAAATTGGGATCTAAAACTTCCTATGTGCTTTGATTTCCTAGAAATTATCCTCATTGTATATCACTCTTGCTCACACAAATTTAATATGACCTATAATCACCTACAACAAAGTGGAAACCCTTGAAAATTGAAATACCCTTCATTAAAGCATTAGCAGAAAAAAATGAAAAATCATGTGTGGTGAGGCTGGATTACCCTTTACGGTTGACCCAACTAATCTAATCCAATGGATGCATTGTGTACCCTCATGTGAGATAAAACCTCATGTAGTTATCCTCATTGATTGCACAAGTGTAAGTGTGATCTGATCTAACCACCTATGGATTCCCTTGTGTCTCTTAATAAAAGCTAACAGACTAACTATATAGTATAAAATGTTCCCAATGTGGTTGTAGTTTGATGTGGTGTGCTTTATCTACATTACCTAAGACTTTATTCCTTAAAAATCTTTAGTGATGCTTGAGTCAATTTTCTCTTATTAATACATTGCTCTATGACCTTTTTATTTTTAGAAATGGAGGAGGTTAGACTCTTTGACCTAGTTGAGTGTTTTATTCCTATAGTAGGGACTACTCTAATTTATGTACAACTAATTTGAGTAAATATTTGAGAGCATAGACTATTTTTGGAATTATATTTGCAATATTAGCTTGTAATAATTCCAATTGAGTTATAAAGTGATATTTACTTACTTATATAGCCTTTCATAGGTGAAATATTTTGATAGGGACCCTAAGAAGATAAAATGACCCGATAAATATATTTCAATTAAAAACATAGTTGAATAATGTGAAAGGTTGAGACCATAAAAGTTGACCAGGACTAGATTCCACATCTTGACCAAATTGGTCATGGATAAGAGATATGTGATGTCATTTATAAAGTAATATAATAATGTAAGAGTTAAGTTTACTAATTTAATTATACAACATTTCCTAAATAGATGACATAGTAGAATATAAAGATAAGCAATCCATGAAAGAGATAGATATATATACTGATTCGATTATGAATATGAGTGTTTATATTAGCAAGGTATCATAGTCAAACTTTGCATTGCAAGAGTACAAGTTACCAAATTATAGTTCATCAAATGGGAAATGATTCAAAGTGATACATATTTCATTTAACATGTAAAAGTCTACCCAGATTCATTTTACCCATCCTTTTTTATGTTGATCACTATGAGGCTAATCCATTATGAATCCGCTACTAGATATATGACCCTTACTTATAATATGTTATCAATTCTTCCTTCACTTTTTCCCTTGGTTTAGGGATCATTAGATATGAACTTTTCCTTATTGATCACGTTTTCCCTTAACTTGATTTTCATCTTTCCAAAATAAGAATTGACACCCTATCATTCATCTCATGATATCCCATGGAGAATAAGTTTTTGTATTCCCTGATTAATTCTACAATACATTCTAGTTTTGTGTTGTAATAGTAAGTACGTATGGTGGTCGTTTATGTCTCTTCCTCCAATCTAATGTTGAATTATACTATTCACATGGGATCATTATATTATCCTCATTTGGTATCACATGTTTCCTTGATGGTGCACCTCTTATTACTTGTTTCTATATTTAAGTGGTCTTATGGGTCATGTTGTTCATATACCTTCATTAAGGCCTTCCCCTTATCCCTTTCCATCAACCCTTATGATTATTATAGGCCATGATACTTATTCACGTGGGGGATTTCTATTTCATCAAACAAATCATTGATCATGTATTCATTCCTACCATAGAGTCACTAAACCTCGCCTCTATGATTTCATAATGTTAAAAGATTGATTTCTTCATTATTTCTAAGGGCTCGTCTTATTCTACCACTATGGATTGAAAATGGAATATGTGCACTAAATTGGTTTTCATTCTTTCTTGGTCTAATGTATAATTTATTGGTTCACCAAAAATATACCAATAACATTCCCACATGGTCAAAGTGATACAAAATTCATATACTCAAAGGTAGACATGTAAGGCCCTATGGTACTAACTCACACTTGTTCATATTGGTGAACATGAATAAATGGGTAGATGTTCCCATCATAACTCAACAATTATCATTTCACATAACTTTTCTAGAGGATTGCAAAGGAATGTTTGATATTGTTATATATTGGTAAGGTTAGTTGGTGTGTCTCCAATAACCTTACAACTATGATCTTAAGAGTTTTCACCAAATAAATCACTCTTTCCTCTTCTTTGGGAATCCATGCCTCTAAATCAACCATAAATGGTTAGTAACATGTGGTTTCATCATACTTCGGAAATTTTAAAATATTTCCCTTGCTAATCCATAGGTATATCTGAATATTATGAATGTTCTTCATCGTAGGTGTGATCTTGATATTTTATACCTATGTTGACATGGGTCTTGCCTTTAGAGCTCTAGTAATGCACTTTAGAACTTAACTCCTCAATGCCCCTATAAAATTCTTCTTAACCTTGGTGCACATTATTTCAAAGTGGTCTCGTCAAATTATTCAAGCCACCTTTTATAAGCATTATTTGTGGTTCCTAAGGCTGATTTGCTAATTCCCCTCATCACATCCTTACTTATCTAGTTAAATATATGAGTTTCCTTGTGTCATTATATCGTATATACGAGTGTATGGAATCCTCTATATCTATAATTTCAAAAACAGGTCCCTTGCACCATGTACCTTGGCATCACCACTCAATGTTCATCATTCTCAATACTCATGTAGCACTTCTTGAAGTGCACATATCTATTTTTTAAACACACCATGGCCTTGCTAATAAGGTAGAGTAGTTGTTATCCTCAAAAATTTCAATGATCTCAAAGTATGTTATATGTATTTTACCCATTCTATACAAGGCCATTCCTTTGATTGTGCCAAGAGGGATAGCCTTTGTGTTGTTATCCAATAATAAGGTGTTTAGGGTGGCTTCCATTATAGGTCCCTTTATGTGTACCAAAACATCCTTGGTGAGGATGTTTATCTTAGTTTTCATTATAATGATGTTGTTTCCCATCTCGTGCCCATTGTTTACATTCTATTTTTTTTTATAATGTTATGGAATGCACAAAAAATAAAGAGGATGTAAGGTTAATTTTAAGGGGTTATTTTAATTAGTTAAATTCTAACATTAATCGTGTGATGTCATAATAATGCATTAATACTTGAAATTATTGATAATAAACTATTATAAACTCAAACATCACAAGGTAAGAGGTGAATTTATCTATGTAAAGTGATAAAGGAGAGATATATATGCAAATACTAGAGAATATGGGTGTTGAAATTAAATATGCTTCATTCTTGAAGTTGAAATAGGAAATTTCCTAGGTTTGGAACCATATTACTCTTCTAGGATTATTTGTATAGACTTAGAATTATTGTGCGGTATTTAACCTTCTTAGAATGGAGTTATCTAACTTGTTGTTCTCTTTAGTGGTCTTGAAATATTTTCATTCTCGAACCCTAAAAGTCACACAACCTAAACCATATAAAATCAGCTAAATCAAACTCAAACCGTAACTATGGGTGTGAGACAGGTGCAAGAATGTTAAATTTGGTTTGAAATGTAATATAGGCTATGAATGCAGCTAGTTTTAAACTTGAACCTCTTTGATCATACTTGAGATGATTATGATCTTGTTAAGACATTGAGTTGGGATCTTTGGGTACTTGGAAGTGAGGGAAGATAAACTATTTGACCTTATTGAGTGCTTAAGAACTATAGTAGTGGATACCCTAATGGATGTGCATCATTTTTAGGAAGATTTAGGGAGTCCTGAGTGCTTTTTATTTTGATATTTGTAATGAAATTTCATAAGATTTTCAAGTGATTGTCATGTGAGTAAATGAGGTGATATAAACTTGCTTATATAGGTTTTGAATGTTATTTTTATGTAAATATTGATCCATGAGCATAAAAAACATAATGATGGCAATTTAATTGAAATAAAAGTTATAGGATGTTCTCGTCCAAGACCGTACATGTCATCTAGGACAAGAAATTACATCTTGAACCTACTGTACAAATTAGGACATGGTAATATTGATTGAAATCTAAAAGTTATATCATTATAACCAGAGGTTAAATAATAATTATATGCATTTATATTTTTAATTTAATGACACATTAGTGTAATAACAATCAATTTAGGAGAGATGTGGTAAGATTTATTAAACGAGGATAATATGTAGATATTTATGTTAATAAAGGAGTATAGTTACAACTAGTAGTGTCAAAAGGGTGAATTGCCAAATTCAAGAGTCTACGCCTATTTAGTGTTACATTTACCTTTAGATCTTTTTACAATCCTTGTTTGACCAGATTTGGTTCTCATACCACCACCTAATCCTATAGCACTAGTTATGTTTCTAGAGATTATGTTAACCATTCCTTGGGATTGGTAGTACACCACTAGTTTTTGATAGACTCAAGATCTCGAGTCACTCTTTTAATTCCTTCTTTATGGGTCCTTTTTGGGCCTCTTCCTACATGTGATTTCTTACCTCTCACCTAGAAATTTCCTTATAATCTCTTAGGTCTTCTATAAGATGATCTTATTTCTATATTTTTCATGGTAATCCATAACTTTGGTGAGTTCCTTCTAATCTAGCCTCTAGGACTTCTATTGTTTTGTGTTGGATATTAGCATTGTTGCACATCATGAACCCTATTATTACCTTTTCTTTAGGATCTTGGGTCCCATTTAGTACCCAATTTAAAAAATTTACCATTCTCACTCTATTGGTAGGGCCTTCTCGACTTTTGGGTCATTTTATTGTATAACTTCAGGTAATCCTCCATTTTTGTGCATTCATACATTACTCATAAGTTATGTATGTGTGAAAGTATATCTTATAGTGGTTGGTTTCACCACATTTATAAAAAAATTATGGTGAGAATTTCCATCCTCCCCTTTTTCCTCATCTTCCTAAATATCTCTTTCCCCTAACATATCCTTAAACTAGTTGTGATAGTCCAGGTCATGGGTGTTGGTCTCACAAACTCTATACCATAAGGACGCCTTTATTTTCTTGGTCCTTGGATTACCCGATATTATTTCTCATCATGGTCCTCTCAAAACCTTATTAGCAAGGCACACATTCTTCCCTATGCAATTATTATTTATATTCCCTTCCACCTAATAGTCTAGGAATCATAGTCCTATATGCTTCTCTTGTGCTCCATTCATTGTGATTAACTACAACTATTCCACCATTTTGGATATATGCACCTCCAAGAAGGAAAACATCTTGACGTCCACACTCCCTACTAATTTTTGTACCTCCAAATATCTATGCTTCTCTATAAATGTGTTTATTGACAACATCTACCTAAAAGGCACAAGTAGGATACTAAGGAACCATTGCACATGTAAGATTGGATGAATTTCATAGGATAAATTTTATATCCATGTCTTAAAATATGCATCATATTTGTGCACACTCTTTGTAATTTCTTATTTGATCTCCTTTAACAAATATAATGTTATGATCTTGTTTTTTAGATTAACTAATACCTCGAGGTTTTGGTGTAATAATTTGTTACATTTGGTATCAAAGTTAGCACCAAATTTTGACACAAGTGGGTATGCAGGCATTGAAGTGTTCATTTTGGGATTTTATAGGGATGGGTTTGGTCTCATTATATGGAAGAAAATATAGCCCATGGTTTGGGCTATAAAGAGAGGTGGGATGTTATGATCCTAGTGTAAAAATTCACTAATGCCTTGGGATTATGGTATAATGGTTCGTTGCATTTATTTTTCAAACTCGAGGATGTCTAACTCATATAATAAATTTATCTTTTGAAATTAATAATTAATCACATTTTTATGGGGTCATGCTTATGGTGCCATGCATATGTGTTGTTTGTAAGCACCATATAAATTTTGAATACTTTCCTCTCATGGCACATGATTCCCTTATCCCTACATATGATCTCAAAGGAATGCACATGGTAAGTTGCATTCTCAACTCATTTATACTCTAATAGCTTCATTTATTGGTCATAATACTGAGGTTCAGTTAGTTCAAAGGGTGGATTTTGAACGGATGAGGGCTAGTTCAAAATTTGAGTGCCATATTCACAAATAGAGGGTGTTGTTTCATAAGAGGGGGTGGTTGGTTTACAAAATTTGGGGCCTAGTTCTAGGTTGGTGGGATTTTTATTTCTCCACCCATGATTTTAGATGCTATTAACATTAGTTTTTCGGGGTTAATTTCATAGCCAAGAAATTTTTGTCTTGTTTTTGGATAAATTTGCGTAAACAATTACACATATTTATCTAGAAAATAACACATAATCTAGTTCTTCCAAGATTATTGTTTACTAAGGTTTTTGGTGATGATGTGTACGAGATAATTTTTGTAACTCAATATTGGTACTTGTTTGTAAATAAATGTATTATGGTTTTAATGATCACTTGCTACGTGGATCAAACATTTATGGTATCTAGTTCAAGATCACACAATTGTTAGTATCTAGTGGTATCGTAGTAGTACCTTTCCTATCTCTCTATGATCATTCATTCTCATAAGATAATAGGTCATTTCTTTAGGTGGTATAGAATCTTATTTAGTGTTATTAGTGGTTGTATTCCACCCTCCATTATTTTTTCATCATCAAAACCCCACATCATTTATAGGTCCTCTTGGAATCCAAAAATAAGACCTTCCCTAGTTATATATACACTTCTTGAGATAAAATTAACTTCTTATATATGCACTTATTGATCCCACATTGACCTCATGTTTTTACATCAATCCATTTTACTAATTATAAAAATCTATGGGATCAATGTGAATATAAACATGCCCCAAATAACCATGAACATGTAGAAAACATTTCTATGGGCTCAATACAAACACAAACATAACCCAAATAATCATGTGTGGTCATTATAAATAGTTCTATGGAAAAATATGAACAAAAAAATAACCTAAATAATCATGTGTATGTTATAAATATATTTATGGGTTCGATGAAAAAAATAACCCAAATAATTTTTACATGTAAAAAATTGCATGGGCTTAATGAAAATTAAAATGCATGACAAGTAATCATGGGTAAATTGTACACAAATTCACACGGCTCAACAAAAATCAAAAATACAACCTAAATTATTATGCATATGGTGTAAATAAAGCCAATTAAGTTGTCATGTGAGATAAAACATGACTAAAATAATTGAGTACATGGAATAACACAAGTATTGGGAGTCATACAATATTTGAATCTAGATTCCTATGAACATTTACAAGTTTATTTTTAGTTGACCAATGTCATGGTTATCAAGGAAAATGCATAAACATTAACTAAATACATTCCAAGAGGATCTTAGCATGTAAAATTCCTAGTATTAACTATAATTTCAAAAATAAGTTTAAAAATAATTACACGATACCAAATGCATTAATCTATCTGTAATATTGATTTTCCTATGTCATTTCTAATTCAAATTTTTACATGATTTGTAGACTATTGTGATCATCAAAAATCTTGTAACTATGAATTTAGATGGTCATAGTTCAATAAAAAAATGTTATGCTATAAATTTAGAAACCCTATCCTTCATTGTAAGGAATGGACCCAAAAAACTATACATAAAGTGAAACCTTAACCACCCATTATAAGGATTTTGTAGCTATTGTGGAAGATAAATTTGAAGGATATAAACATATTAAATCATTCTGTTTTCACTAATATTATTGGATGAGGTGTTGGCACAAAGTGTCTCTTATACAATGGAGCCAGTGGTACCTCTTGAGTGGAAAACCTAGACATCATATAGGACTAAATAGACTTTGTTCAAAGAAAATGGTAAAAAACAAGCTAGGAGGTTTGTCACCAAGAAAGATCCTTTAACAAAATTTAGAGGAAGTAAAGTCTTTGAATACCTTCTCTCTAATGAAACTCCGTGAACATTATAAGTGAATACCATAATAAAACTATGAATTTTAATTTTCCTAATAGACATTCCTTCAGAACACTATTTTTATAAATGGGATAAAATTAATAGGTAAAATTGTGGTTTATTTCTAGAGGCCATTAGAGGGCTAGGGAAAAGGTCCATTTCATGTATTTTTCTTCCCGTAACATGCTCAAGTAGCTTTACAATATGGTACTTGATTCATATATGGATAAATATGTTATCTCTAAGAATGGAGAATTGATTTTCATAATGAAAGACCCTCTAGGTATAAATATCCAATGTGGGTTGAGTTTCACTAAGTTAACCTTGATTTTCATCCATTTCTAAAAGACATAGCAATTCAACTTGGATTATTGGTGTAGAAACAATAATGATAATTTTTCCATCTTTCATGTTCACCCCAAGGTGTGTTTTGAAATATATTTTATTAACCTACTTATTGAATACCTAAACCTGATAACCCCATAATTTGAAGTGCTATAACCTATGAATTTTCTCAATAATCCTAATGCTTACTTATTTTCTTGAAGATAAGGTCACCTTATTAGATATTGTCCTATGAGAAGGACACACAACCCTTATGGAAAAATTCCACTTATAAATATAAGAATGCATATCCTATTTCAAAGCTTGACCAAATGACTACTAACACAAACCCTCAGCCCAACAAGCAATGTTCAACCTCAAGTTCTACCCAAATAGTGTAGTTCCTTAAGATGAAATTGACTAAATTATATACCATAGATCACTAGCCTTTTCTCCCTTCACAAATCTTAATCTACTTTTCTAGATAACTGTGAAGCCCATTCCCCACCTTCACTTCTTTACATGATAATTAAAATCCTTTATATTTTAACATTGTTGCAGTTTATGGATGGCATTTTTTCTATAAGTGCAAATAATCAAGTTCTTATTTGTTTTCTCCAACTAAAGGAAACTAGAATCCATGGACAAGTATGCCTTTAACAAATAATGAGATAAAAATTATTATGAAATATGCTCATAGGGTATCAAGACACATTTCAAGGTCTCCAATTAGCTATACTTATAGTATTGATGAAGAAAATATCCTATCAATCACTCTCATTAACCATTTCTTGTAACTTATATATGGAGGGAACTCAATCGAATTTCCCTAATGATTTGTAAAATACTTTTATGGAATGTTAAAGGTTTTTCCATCCCTCACATAAGTGTAAAATTAGACAACCATTTACTAATCGTGACCCTAACATTATCTTTCTTCAAGATTTCAGTTTCAATGAAATCAAGGTGTACACTACACATATAGATAATTATAGTTTTTACATAACTCTCATGTGGAAGGAGGATGATGGGATAACTTGGGTCTCACTCATTGATTCAAAATTTAGTTATTGATAAAGGAAAGGAACTTCTCCACTTTGATACATTTGGGTTATGTTGTTTCTACAAAATAATATATTTGTTGTTTATTACTTATATGATCCTAATGATAGTGACTCTAGGATCAACTTATGGATTTGGTTTGGAAAACATATCCCATAATTTGAATGGATTATTGGAATATATTTGAATATGGTAGAATGACCAGTTGATTGATCATAAGGAGGTTAGTTTTGTATTTCTCAATCCAAATTTGATATTTGGATCCTATGTTGTAATACCTTAAGGGTTTGTGACCCTATGGTTGGTAGCTCCCCTAATCATAAAAAATGTTATTTTATTTTGTTAAATAATAGATATATTGCATTGAAATAAATTTTAGTAGACTTCACATATTTTATCTCAGCCATAGTCTCCCCACATTCCCTTCACTACATAGGATTCTTGTCACTCTTGAATTTTCTACCACTCTCTCAAATGAAAACCCCGTCATTTTACAATATGAATCCTTCATATGAACTTCATTTCAAGTTCAATGTGTATAATCTTAAAAATCTCGATTGCATGCATGTTCTTTATTCACCTTGGAAATTATCTCCCAAATAATAAACATAGTGAAAGATGGATTAAATGGTGGTGTTTTATTCTTTCTAAAAGTACTATGTTCCTTATAATGTAAGACATATTTAATCTAAACAAAGTATAAGAATGGAACAAGGCCTTAATAAATAACTCTTAGAGAATAAGGTAGCTTCTATTATAAGTAGTAAAACATTTATTTGTGAAAAATAATTGTTATTAGAAAATTGTAGCTTCAAACTTGATGTGTATGAGAGTGAAGGGTCTAAAATGATATCCCTCTTATGTTGGATCAAATAATTGGATTAAAAATATAAATTCTTGTTTCAATATATCAATCATAATAATACAAATAAATTTTTTAGTTAGAATAACATATATGGTCAACCTTCGTTAATTCAAACCGGGTGTTGTACTAAATTTCAAATTCCATGTGTTTCTCCTAGTGCACATGCAATCGTGTATGCAAGTCTATCTCATTTGCCCTATATTTTTCCGCATTCCATCGAATAATTAATAAATATGCTTCAATTATAAACCTTGTATGCAGTAGTAGAATGTTTTAATAGTAATATCTTCCTTTTGGTGCTCTTTTTTTAAGTGATCTTGATATATTATTAGATAGTTAATGTATAGATGGACTAGACATCCTAACAAATTATATATATATATATATATATATATATATATATATATATATATATATATATATATATATATATATATATATATATATATGAGTCTCTTACATTAAAATTAGAACATAGTGGTGTACAAAGGTTTCCTCATATAATAGGAAATGAAAATAAATAATGGTAACAAAAGGACCAATGGTCTAAAAGGACCCAAAGAAAACTTGTACAAAATTTTCCACTTCAAACAATATCATTGAAATTTTTTGTCTAAAATTAATGGTATCTTATAGAAACTTAAGAACAATGAAACATCCAAAAAAAAAATATAGAGATATCTATGACATGATAGAATCTAGTGAAAGAGACAATAATAAGACAATAAAGGACCAAAAATCAAGCCACGAGAAAACAAACCAAATAAGGACTTGTGCCACTAAACATTAATTTCATATTTTAAGACCCATATATATATATATATATATATATATATATATATATATATATATATATATATTTATTTAAATTTAAATGTAATAATACTTTGTGCCAAATTTAGGTGTTTGCGTACCCTCCTCTAATATAGTGAGTAAATTTTTCTAGTTTAAAGGAGAAAAGAGAGTATGCCTGGTAACATTTCTTATTTACCAGAGTACATAAATTGTACAGTGTTTCATATTTGTTCCAATCAAGGATAAAGTAGTAAAAGTGTGTTGTAGGTTTCAAGGTATTTGGAGATGGGGATATTAGAGTTGATGGTTGATTAATGTTGAATTTAGAATGATTGATATTTGAAAACTATTAGGGGTGATCAATCCCCAACTTGTAGAAATAACCAAAGGAGATTAGGGGTTACCCAATGCACATGATTAAAAAATAAGTTGGGTGTCACTTAGTCCAACTACTTTTAAATGAGAGTGAGAGGAATGGTGTCCTAATATGTCACTAATCCCATATGTACTAAAGGTATTATAAACTCCAAAGTAAAACCATCCACCCATGAAACCCACCATTGAACATGGATCTAGATTCCAAATGTGTATATTTTAAAAGGGAACAAAGTACACTCATGCCCCCACTATGTATTATATTAGTGTAGAAAATTTGAAAGTGCAAGAATAGTGATGTTTATTCTTGTACCCCCACTATACCAATATTGATAGATACCCAATAATATAATGTTTGAAAACTCAAAAGGAGGGTACATCTCACTATGCCCCCTATACCCTCTGTAGTTGTCAATTGTAAAATAGGATTGAAGTCATAATTTTTAATTTTTTTATTTTGACCCTTATGTGTGATAAATGCAATGAAATTTCGTATTTTTTTATATTTGTGCATTTTTATGACTAGATTTGATTGTTGTATCATTAGATAGCTCATTGTGTCGATGCGTGTGGTGGGTTGGATCGGATAACAATCCTCGATATTCTCAACCTCTTTTGATGAAAAGGATTAGACAAATTTGAACCAATTGAAATAAATGTAATTAATTGTAAGATTTTAGTGATTGAAATAATTGATTTGGTGTATGAAGAAGTATAGGATTTGATTGTAATGAGATATATAAGTGATATAGATTGATGAAAATTATTTGGAAACAAGATGAAATGATGAATTGGTGTGGTAGTAATGGAAAAAGATCCCAATGCCAATGACTACATGAGATTTTGATATGTGAAACTCACGATATTATATGAACAATCTAAGTAAATAATGTGGGAAATTAATTGAGTTAAATGGTATATAATAACTTTAAATGGTCAACTTACTATAGATACTAAGGGTGAAAATTCCAAGATTAATTTCATTTGTAAACTTCATGATAATGAGTTAATCTCTAATGCAAACACGATGTCACTTGTTTAAGGAGCCTTGAGACTTTGTTTTGAAAGATTGGAATGAAGGGTATACAAATGTAGGCATTGGGTGAACTAGTGAGTAACTCATAACTTTGCATTTGTCTTAAAATTTAATCAACAAATATTTTTTTGTAAAAATTTTGATGTTATTAGTAGTAAGATAGCCATAATTGAGTCTAGCAATTTCCCCACAGTTTCAAATTATCAAAATTTTGATGTTATCACCTAATTTCTAATGGTACTAAATGAAGTCTAACAATTTAATCTACTATTAATATTCATTTTATATGGTTTTATCTTTTTTCTTTGAAACTTAAATTTATATATGTGATAGCTTTAGATTATGATTATTTATGATTGATTCTTGTCATTTTTGTTTATGATGTTGTAGAGAAAGCTACACAAGTGAGACTTTTACCTTGGGAGGCATATGGAGACCTATCTTGAGTTGGGGATAAATGATTTTCCCTATGATATCTCAACAGGTTTGAATTGATGCATGCTACCAAAGTGGGGATGTTTTCCATAATATGTATTTGATGATTGCACTCATTGAGAGGATTAATGCAAATACATTTACTTTCAATTTACTGATAAGGAGATGACAATGACTTAGAGGATGTCTAGTGTATTTTACGATTTTCCATTATGGGTGAGAGGGTACAATATTTCATGCATATGAGATTTTCCTTTCCATCGAGAAGCGGGGTGATAGAATTTATTAGGGATAGTGTTTGCAATCCCATTTATATAGGGATTAGTATAGGTTTTTCTTAGATATTCACGTAGGAGGCTTGAGATCCTTAAACATATTTCTTGTATGGGCTTATGATTATATAGTTGTGATTCAACCAATGGGAGGAACATGAGAAAATTGGACCCACCCTAAGATACTTGTAGTATGGTGGGTTATTCAACATACAAGAGGGGTGGATACCATGCTAGATACGTTGACACCTAGGGTTATCATTTAGAGACTATACAAGGATTTTAATGGTTGCGTTGACTATGTCATGGAGTTTCTATGTATCTGAGTCAGCATTCAATTAGATGAACAATTATTAGGTAAGGGGGATTGGTTTCAATATGATAGTGACCTTATAGTTTTGGTTCATACATGATGTTCCCCTAGCATCATATCCATGGAGACACTCACAACGAGCATATCATCAAGAGGGTAATAGGCTAGGGACCATAATATCAAATTTATTTCTACCATAAACTAATGAGGTAGACACTCTAGTGGTTTCCATAGTAGGAGATGATGTTGGTTTCACATCTATGTAAACATAGTGGTGGATGGATGCATAATGAGATTTTTATTTCTAGTCATAGTAGGGGCTATCACAAAGTGCATGCCCAACAAGAAGAGGTGTTGGGTGTGGAGGATATATGCACCTAGTATCAGGAGGACATGTGGTACCACCACTTGGTTTTATGTCATTTTGTTTCATATCGACCATTGTTGCACAATGTAAGTATGATGTGATTTGATTTATAAAAAAGTAATAGTTGAAATTGAATTTATTATAATTAGTGATATGAGTTTTGTGATTGTAGTATATGCATATTGATCAATGACTATTGATGCATTGTTCCACACATTGATTTACAATGTTCCCGTGGATATTATGTGTATTGGGAATTTAGAGCACATAAAGGTTATATCAATTGATCACACACATTTTTTTATTTAGTAGAAACAGTTTATAGTAGTATACACCATATTATCCAAGTAGAGGAATTACGACAAGTAGATATGGATAGACAAAACATGACTCCACCAAGGAAAAATCTTTCTTAGGATATTTTGAATTGAAACATGTCCCTACAAGAAGAGAATTTTAGGGTCATGGTGTAGTTAGGTGGGTTTTGAGAAAGTGTGTGTGATAGTATAGGTTGTGATCATACACCCCATGATAGTGGGATACAAGAGAGGATTCTACATCTCACACCAAGTATGAATATAGATAGATTAGATGATTATGATGAGGATAATTTATGATAAACTATCGCATAAAAAAAAAAAAAAAAAAAACAACAACCTCATTACATATGATTTTTTATGAGGCATCTATATATATCTCTGTGTGTGTGTGTGTGTGTGTGTGTGTGTGTGGGTGTGGGGGAGAGAGAGAGAGAGAGAGATTTTGGATTCGATTATTTATGTCTTTATATTTCTTTAATGAGATGTTCAACTGATAGTATTATATTCCAATTATTGGATTATGATTATTTTGATATGGACATCTAATTGTGGATATATGAGCTCACATGATAATTGATGTGCGGTTAACCTAGGCCATAAGAAGGCATTGTAATTATTTGATATTCATTGATTTTTCATTTATTACGTAGTAGATTGTTCTTGCAATAAAAGTTTATTTGTAATATTTATTATTTTGTTAATATTATATTACATATATTTGTTAACCTTAGGTAGCCATAAATATTTAGTAGATTAAGACAACCATTTATGAGATAATTCACCTGAATAATATCATGCGTAGAAGGCCAAGAAACTAGTGACTCCCTTTAAAAGGTGTCATTGGATATCTCGGACTCTGCAAAGAAATGCACCAAAGAATTAGATTGATATTTAGTTGATGAAGTATATATAACATCAAAATATATAGTACCCTTAGTTTTAAGACGTTTTAGTATTTTTTAAATTATAACAATCGTTGTCACGATGCCCACTAATGTCATGATAGTGGTAATAAGGGAAACATTTCAACATATCAATCCTATGAGGATGAGAATGAGAATCAGATGTTAGAGTGATAAAGTTATTTTATAATAAGCCATGTAAGATATCATATATTTTATCTTGAGACTTTTCTAAGTGAAGTGATTTTCACTTATCCACTATAAGAGGTCGTGTGGGTGTCTTAGGTTGACTACCGGCATGATAAGAAGTATTTCATCTATATAAGACCTTAACTTGTTCATAATTATAAGATTCATATTTTATAACACTTTTATTAGGCTTTGTATTAGAAATAAAATCATCATTAGCCATAATCACTAGCATAATCAATATTAGAAATAAAGGAGCATTGTTAGCATGTGCGAGTTAGATTGTTGTCATTGATGTAAAATCCCATTAATGACAAAGAGGATCATCTAGAAGTGATAGAAGATGTTTTTGTGATTTTGGCATGGGAAAATAAGGTGTTACATGGTTGCAGTAAGACTGAACACCGTGAGAATGGCTTGGCTTAGTAGGCCTAATCATGAAGCCTAGTCAAGCAAGATGACTTGGCATGGTGAAATGAAGACATGAGGTGGCTTGAGTAGCATGGTAGAAGCATGGAGAGATTGAGGAGAGTTTTTTGAGACAATTATATGAGTTTTAGAGTGTATTTATAGGTTGAGGACATGGTTTCAGGTGCTCATCTAGACCTATTCTAGGTGCTTGGAGGCATAATGAGGCATACTCATCAATTGCAGAGCTACATTGTTGGTGTATATGACTTGTCTCATCATCACTTGGCATCTTGTCCACCACATATGGTTATTCATCTCACTTAGTGATATCATAGGTCATTAGGGTTAGTTAGGGTTTCATGTGTCCACGTGTCATGCATGAGAGTTACACAACACTCTTATATGTACCTTCTTATTTGATCTATGAGAATGCTAGACCATGTTTCTTTCATGTTTGATTTCATTTTTGATTTGATCTCTTGCTTACTACTTGGAGCATTCATGACACCATTGGAAGTGAAAAATATTCAATGTGCATAGGGTTCAATATTGATCCTCACTGAACAATCGATATGGTATAAAATATTTTCCCCGCATATTGTCTTGCATGTTGTCATAACCCAAATATTATGGTATTTTATTTAATTATGGATGAATGTAGTTGTTATATGTTTTGAGATGAGTTATGCATGTTGATCAATAAATAAATTATATGACCATGGTTAGACGTGAAATGATCAAGTTGCCTTATTTATGCCTCGCAAAAGTATTAATTATTATTATGAGTTTATAAGATAATTTATTTCTTAACATTTATTTCCTAATGCTAACAAATGTGTGAGTGTTATGTTGAGTGGTGGTGTGTGTAGGAAAAATTACCCTCAAAAGGAGGGAGAGTATCATCGGGAAGAGGCGAGATAGATGATGGAAAAAAATGTGGCAAAGGGATGTAAACCATGTGACTAGGTTGTGTCCACTTTAGGGAAGTATAAATCTTTTTTTCCCGAACTCGCATGGACACAAGAGTAGGAAAGAAGCTTTTTAAGTATCAACAAAAAATAGGTCTATGATGCAGTTATCAGTCTATATAGGTAGTATATATATGGATTTGGTTCATGTGTAAATATTAATAACACCAAATTATTATTAAGGCACCTTTTAATAAAATTATTAAATAAATAAATCACGTGAGGGATAGTAATTAAGTTCTTAAAAAATACTAAGAGACAAGTATTAATATATAGTAGTTAATAATAAAATAATTAATGGTTTTAAATAAAATAAATAATGTGTAACACCATGTACAAGAGAAATACTAAAAAGGGGCACCCAAAATTTGAGGAAGGATGGTTATGTTTTAATTACATTCAAAGAATCCAAGGAGAACTTTTCAACTCCAAACACACTAGTTGGAAGAAGTAGTTTTTAAATTTATTAAAATTTCCTATTTTAGGAAGATTACCCACCTTTTAAGGAGTATTCACTCCATTAATCGTAGATTCTCCACATTCATATGGAGGAGGGGAATTTAATTAATAAAGGGGAGAATGGAAGTAGTAAAAAGGGGAAAAACATATAAAAGAAAGAAAAGGAGGAAAAAAACATTCATTCACGAGAACAAAAAAAAGGGACAAATTTGGAAGAGGAGGAAAACACATAAGGAGCTTGGAATTTTTAGCATCAATGGAAGGTATGGGGTTTATCCTACTGAAAATACCATGAATTAATTTTATCTGTTCTGATTTTGGTTTTTGGGATAAATAAAAACTCCCAACTAATAATCTACAGGTTTACCTTGCTAAAAATGTCATGAATTAATTATATTTGTTCTTAGTTTGGGTTTTGGGATAAATAAAAACTTTCACTTGATAATATGCATCGTATTCCATCCCACTCCACTAGATTTTAAATCATCCTTAGCCTCTTACGTAGACTATTATTTTTTTCATTAAGGATTCGTAGAAGTGCCAATGACAAAAGGAAGGATTCCTTATCACTTTGGTAGGAGTAGATTTCATAACAATACATTTTTTTAATATTTCCTTTAAAACCATGTTGAACCAATGCCAATGCAATCCACTTTTGAACTCAATTACAATCTCACAACATTAGGTAGAGAGGGTTGGTTGTAGGAAGTGATGCACAACCAACTATTACAGACCTACATTTCTAAGAAAGTCTTATCTCAAATGTCTACAAAAAAAAACAAATTATATAGTTGATTTCAATTATTTTTTTTTATGGCTTGTTTTTTCCCCTAGCTTTAGGTTTGGAGATGTCTCTGCAGATTAAAATTTTCAATTTTTACTTTTTAACAAATGCATTTTTCAACTTCCTCATATGAGTTGGCACCTAGTTAGCCTTGGTGATCGAAGCTAACTTGTATACACACCTATAATTTGATCAAAGAAATTTTATTACTTAAATTGCATTATTAACCTTCTTATCTATTTATCAAGTCAAATAACAACACTTCATTATCTAACTATACTTATATTTCACTCAGGATGCCCATTTACAACACTTTGTGTATTGTAATCCTCTTAATTATCTACTATATGTGGATTAAGCCTCTTATCTTGCATTTAACCAATGAACCTTCTTATTGGTAAAATCCCACTTCCAAAACATCCAAAATATATCAAAACCTCCTCCAGATACTCCCAGAAAGCTTCCTAAGCTTACTTGGGATTCTTAATTAATCCTAAAAGATTAATTAACTTCTAATTCTAATCAAAAAGTGCATTGACTTGTAAAAAGTGATTTTTGGACTTACCTTTTGTCCCACATGCACCAAATTCATACCATTCTTAGAATGTGAAACCTATAAATAGAACCCTCCTCCTTACCATTTCTTAGAACACTTTTTCTCCCTTAGCATAAACTATAGGAATTTAGGATCTTGAGCATTTCTCCATTGATATTGAGCTAGCATCTTCATAGTGCATCCATTAACTCAAGCTTGAGTAATATGGAGAGAACCAATATGGTCTTGTAGCCATTGTTGGTGAGACTCCATTCTCAAAACCTTGAGATCATACTAACAATCATATTTGATTGCTAAGAATCTTCTTAGGTTCATTTCAAAGTTAGCATTCAAAGAGTAGAGATTGATTTAGGCATGTTAGTTTGATTATTTTCAAAGTTATATGCATGTTAAAGAAGTTAGTCTCCCTAAGCTCTTATCTTGATGGTTCTTGTTAGATTAGTTTAAAGCTTTGAAACTCTTAGGTGTTTAGTTTCAAGTCTTATATCTTTCCTAATTTACACATGAACACATTTGGCATGCCCGATGGGACTTACTCCATAGTCCATAGAAGTTCATTTCAAGATTTTTTTATTTAACTCACTTTTCTAAATATTTCATGCATTTTGAAGGTTAAAAATATTTGTCTCAAGCATTTTGCTAGATTAATGTGTGTTGAATATTCCTTTTGCATGCAAATTTAATGGGTTTTTGTTAGAAATTGGTTTAAAGAGAAAAATTTTGACCTTTTTGCAGCTTTAGAAATAATTTTCTGTCTTTTTTGTGTTTTTTCTAGGCATGCGTGCAGTGTGTGTAGAATGGGCGTGCATACATCCAAAATCATGTGAACTTGTAGAATAATTCATGTATATGCTTCCTGGCCACGCAAATGCTTCCCTATATTTTTGACCCTCTATGATAAAATTTACTGCAGACACACATATACATTTATAAGGGTGCGCATACGCTTACAAGGGCGCACATACATATCTCGGGACACGCATATGCTTACATGTCCTTTGTATTATATTTCCTTTCTAACAGATACACACCTACACTTATAGGGGCACACATACACCAAGAATGGCATACATGTTCTTCTCACCCGTGCATATGTTAAATATGGACTTTTTACCGGGGTACACATACGCTACTAGGGGTGTTCATACATCCTAAAGGGCACGTAGGCATTGTAGTATAAAGTTAAACACTGTGTTAAAAAGAATCATTTTATTTCCTTGTATTTTCTTACACTTTTCAAGGTTTTCTTGAGTCACGTTTAGTGGTTTTCATAGTTGCATTGTCATTTACAAGGCTATGATCACGTATGTTCTTCCCTCACACCTTTTAGGTGATCTTGGGAATCGAAAATGATTTAACACCTCTTTCATGCTTTCAAAACACTTCATCAAAGCTTTCTAAAGGAATAAACTTCAAAGTTGGCTAAAAATAATAAGTTATGCATTGATTTGTAGTTTTTCTTTCTTATTTTATAAACTAGTTGGGTTTCTCGTTGTGTATACTCTTTGTTTGCATCTTAGGATGATCTTAGGAATTAGAAACAATGTTTGATCCTCTTTCTATGATGCCTTGATAATTTTGGAGAACTACTAATCTTTACATGAAGGACCATATCACTTGTGAAATAATCGGGATCTAAACAAAAGCTAACATGTTTGTTGTAGGTTGCCAATGGTGTGTAAAACCTCATTAAGTTAAAAGATAAGAAAACACACCACATTCAAAACACTTGATATGCAAGTTCGAGATAAGGTTAAACATGTCCTTTGAACTAATAGAAGTAACATTTGTCATAAGCCTTAAGATAACAAGATGGATCTCCTAAGAACCCCAAAGTAGTCCATGCAAGAGGGAACCTTGTGGATTAAATGGGAAGTGATCCACTTACCTACTTGACTAGTTATACACTTGTGAAATTTAGCTTCAAAATTATCTCCATTGTGACCCTAGTGAAAATACAACTCAATGCATTTTATGCTCATTGTATCAAAGGGGGTAAATTAAAGTAGAGATACTCCAAGTTTTATTCAAGTGTGACTTCCTTTGAAAATCGTGCTTATAGATGTAATTTGTGACACCTAGTTGAGAGAACCAAATAGAAAGTTATTTTGTCTTGGATCAAACTTTACCATATCAAACCAATCATGTTTTATAGATATTTTGTGAAGAAATTTTTCGAGAGTCAAAACCTTATTATTCAAACAAGGAGAGATTCCATCCAAGTTTTAACTAAGCATCGTTCATCACAAAATTTACAAAGCATTACTTTATCTTAGTTTCTCACTTGCCCTAAGGCAAGGAAAAACTCTGCCAAAGTGATGCCAAGTATATTTCAACCTCACTTGATCTACACCTTTGCTATCTTGTTTTCCATTTTGGGACAAAAGAGAACAACATGTGTGGATACCGCTATAAATAATCGTGTCCACCACTTTTGTAGTCTACTTGCATGAATAAGTTGCAATTTCAAATGCAAGTGTTGAAAGTGTGAATAGTGGTACGCCTTCATGTTCTAGTAGGCCCTTTGTCATAAACCCATATTGAGATGCATTATCATCATATCTAGGATTAAGTCATCATTAATCTTCCTTATAAATGTTATGTTATTCACATCGCCTCACCATAATTATGATACTTACATCTCATTTCTAGTAAACATAATCTAAGTGCCTATATTGTGACATTACACTTCCCACATCTTAAAAACACTTAGTATACTTTGAAGTGGATTTATTTCAAACATTTCCTTGATCTTGAAATATTTTTTATTACTTTGTTGGCATCGTATCGATACTTTTTGTGATACTAATACCTCACTTTCTTGCAAAGCTTGGGTAAAGTATCATATTATTATTATTGTGTAGATCACATACGTAACCTCCATTTGTTTTTAGGGTTTGGGGTCTTTCTTGTCTCAAAAATATTCTTAAGTATACTTTTATTGGAGATCATGTTAACCCTTTTCTAATACTTATGCCTTGTTCATTTCGAACTTGACTTAAGTATTGACATTGTGTTAATCATTTAGCGTCAAACTATCTTTGAAAGAAAAACATTAGCGTAGGGTATAGTTTCTTGTTGATTGATTGGTTTACCAAAACTTGCATAAAATTGATTGATTCATTATTATTTAGCCCATCATTAGTCTATTTTGAGATCGTAAAAAATTTGTTACATGCTACACTTAGGTTTGTTATACCAAGAATTGCACTAGACAAAACCTTGTAAAAAAAACTCACAATGGCCCCTATCACAAGAATGGAATCCAAGAAATGAGATTTAAATCATTTTCTAGGTCACAATTTAGGTCCCCTCTTCTCTAAGGAAAAGGACATGGATGGGTTGATTGATCATACTGGATAAAAGAGTGATTCATTTCAAGATATCGAAAACATTGATGTCACTCACTTTGATGACTTCCTATTTTATAATAGAGATCGAGTGCTTGCATGATTTTTAGAGCTAGGTGCCACAAAGTGCCGCAAGAACAAGAAGCCCCTAGCCACATTATTAATAAGGAAGAAAAAAAAACACAAATACCTCCCTCACTGGCATGGATGACAACATTGAGGGAAAACATGCTTCCACCTCTCGGTACCAACATTGAAGGTGAAACGTCAAAACAAAAAGGTAGTTCTTGGTTGTCACCCATTAAAATATGTCACAAGGTTAAGGTAGAATGTGAAAATCAGGAGGTACCTCCTCCTCAAAATGATGACGAAGAAGACCCTAAAAATGAGGAAGTCACTATACAAAATAAAATACAAACCCTTACCAACAACTAGCAAACTTGGCTTCCTCTAGTAAGTAAGAACCCAAGAAAGGGTGCACGTCAAGAGAGACCTAGGACTAAAATTAGTGAACTTTACATTGAACCTCAAGAAGATGAAGCCTTGTAGAAAATTTGAGTGCCCAGACCATCTTCTCCTACAAAAGAGAAACTCTTTACACAAGAGTTACAATCGATGAAGAACATGCTTATGACCCTTCAAGAAAGTAATGTAGGCCATAGAAAAAAGTATCGTATGAGGAGCTATGTCCTTATCCTTTTGAAAGAGACATGTTGCGGACACCATTTCCAAAGAAATTTAATTGTCCTAAATTTTATAAATATAAAGGCAAAGGTGATCCTCGTGGCCACATCAAAGACTTCTATATTGCTTGTCAAGAAGTAGCTTTTAGTGAAAATTACCTAATACATTTGTTCCCTCATAGCTTAGGAGGACAAGCGTTAGAATGGTTCCTTCATATACCAAAAGGGATGATAGTCATGTGGCCCACACTAGTAGATAAATTTGTATGTCACTTATCATTCAATATGGAAAATTACATAACCATGTTAGATTTATGTAGTGCTAAGCAAAGACCAAATGAAACCGGTGAGGGTTAGCTAGTTGTTTCCATTGTGTAGTTCCTAAGAAACAATTGGTTAGTATATTCATGCCTAATTTAAATACGGACATTGTGTTTCACTTACAAATGCACTACGTCACTAACTTTGAGGAATTTATCGAGAAAGGAAGCCAAATTGAGAAGGCTTTAATAGCAAAGGGAACAATAAAACCCTTTTCAAAGGACAAACAAGAGTCAAAACCTATGGAAAAGATTAAATTCTTTAACAAAAACAAGAATGTCGTAGAGATGGCATCACTGACTCTAAACGAGTTCAAATAGTTCAAAGTGGTCCTCTTTAAAACTTACCAAAGGACCTAGTCAAAATCTAGTCAAATGACGAGTGTTCACTCCCCTTATAGACTCATTATCCATGATTTTGAGACAATTAGAGGTGGTGAACATGGTTCAATATCCGAACATGGTGCCTTATGCCGATGATGCGCCCAAACCAAGATGGTATAAAGATCACGACTATTGTGATTTTCATCGTGTCAAGGGACACAAAATAGATAAATGTTTAAAATTGAGACACTTTATTCAAGACCTCATTGAGGATGGGAAGATTGAAGTGGAATCACTTGAATTAAGGCAAGGACCTAATGGAAAAATGGGAATCTTTAAACAACCCTTTCCTAAGCATGATAGACAAGGAATGAAAAATCCATATCAAGGTCAATCATCTGATGACTATAGAGCTACAAATTACATGTATACTTCAGTTGATAATCCCTTTGATTCACTCATAGGTTGTGTTCATTCATCCAATGATCATGTAAACACCATCAGAATCATTAGCAATGATTTCACCATGGCAACACGACACGCCGCTCGTCTAGTGATCCCAAAACCTCCTTTACCTACCCCTCAGAAATTCAATATGATTTGTTAGATCAACTTGAGAAAACCACAACTAATATTTTGATCTTAGACCTCAAAATATCAAGCTCTCATAAGTATATCCTTTATTAAACCTTTCAGGGTCAAGAGTGTCAACAGATGTCAATCCTTCACACCTCCAAGCCATAATGGCCAACCTTGCTTATAATGATTGCATTTCCTTTGACCAGAGTGAAGTCCCACTTAATAATCACACATATAATTTACCCATGTACATTGAGGTATTTTTCACTTGTAGAAATATTAAAAGAGTTCTTGTGGATAATGGGTCAGTTTAAATATTTACACCTTGAATCTAGTCAGATAGCTAGGGCACATAGAAGCAGATCTGGATTCTCACATAATCACAATTACAACTTATGATAATGTCGAGCATGAATTAGTTGGTACCATTTTTTTACCTATGGAAGTAGGACCAAAAATTACGACACAAATTTCCATGTCCTTGATCTAGATCTTCCTTATAACATGCTCCTAGGCCACCCATGGATCCATGCCATGCATGTTGTACCTTCCACTTTTCATCAATGCATTAAGTTGTATCATGGGGGGAAGATGATCACCATCCTTTGAGATCCTGAGTCATTTACGAATTGTAGAGCATTACATAGTTTTTTCTAGAGAAACATATGAATGTCCTTTAGTGGATGTTGTTATACCATTACAAATAGAAGCTTTGAAAGCTCGAGTTGATCCTGACACATTGCAGTGATAATAAGGATCCTTCCTCATCACTCTCTCATTTTTCCTCATGGGAGCTGAAGGTTAGATCATATGGCCCAAGTGAAGATCTTGATCTTCAACATGATATTTTTATCTCCAACCTCTCACTATCACCTAAAACACATGGTAGGCCTGATTTCTAGTTCAAGAGCTCTCGGATAATTGTCCTAGTCCCTTTGAAAAATTTGTTCCCCATGGCATTTTGTCAGATGATAAAATTTTGGATACACCTACAAGTTGGATCCCCAAAGGAACAAAAGCTTCATGTCACCAAGCTCCGGAATACACCAAAGCACACAGAATGATGTACATCATGGGATATCAAGGATTTGGGTGCAACAAAAATGCACAAGGAAGATTAGAGCCTATCCCAATCCCCCATTACAAATAAAATAAACACATCCTTGAATTAAGACTCATAGGGCTCCACCTCGAAATTAATGACACCTCTTCGAAATGTGATCGTGACTCACCTCATTTGGATAAAGTGATGTAGATTCCTATTATAGAATATATAAGTACCTTGCCTCTACTAACATTTTCTTAGATTACACCATTTTTACCCTTTTCAAGTCCAATTCCCAAGATGATTTCCAAATTACCATTATATATCCCATCCTCATTGATTGGGGTCAACAACTTTGTGTTAGTTGATTTCTTTGAAAATGATGAGGTAATCATAGATTTCATGGGTATTCGGGACACCATTTTGATCAGTGACCATAAAAAGGTTTCTCCATCAATCAAGATGCATGTGAGTACTTTGGGGAGGAGGCTGAGGTGTGTGGCCAGTAAAACAAAAATAAAAGGGAAAAAGTACTACCAAAAAGCCTTGACAAAAGATAAATTCCAAATTACATGAAAACCACTTTGAGGTGCTTGTAGAAAAATAAATGGAAAAACTAAAGGACATAGAAAGTGGCCACACCAAGGGTGAAAATATCATTGAGATGCCCTTGGAATAAGACCTCAGTCTCCCCCCTGATCCTACAAAAATGGAATATGCATCTAAAATTTTGATCGAGGAGACTATCAGTGTTAACATCGGATCAGAAGAGGATCCAAAAATAGTAAAGTTGGGAGATTTACTCTCAACACGGGAGTAGAAAACATTTTGATGTTGATAAGAGAATTTTTATACATATTTGTGTAGTCTCTCGTAGATATGTCAGGTTTGGACCCAACCTTAGTCGTGCATAACCTTATTGTACATCTAGATGCCAAACCTATCAAATAAAAATTAAGGAAGATACACCCACGTGTTACACTCCTGGTCAAAGAAGAACTAGAGAAGTCATTGGCAGTAGGTTTTATCAGACCTATTGACTATTCAAATGGATATCAAACATAATTTCCACACAAAATAAACCAATTGGTATCTAATTATACACATACTTTAGGGATATTAATAAAGCATACCCTAAATATTATTTTCCTTTGCCTAACATCGACATGATTTTCGATTCAACTATGTTATGAAATGTTGTCCCTCATGGATGGATTTTCAGGATATAACCAGATTAAGATCATAGAGGAAGATCAACATAAAACTGCCTTCACAACCCCTTGGGGAAATTTTTCTACCAAGTGATTCCTTTTGGTCTCAAGAATTCCAAAGCCACTTATCAAAGAGAAATGACAGTCATCTTCCATGACATGATGAATGACATCATGGAGGACTATGTGGATGATATCTTGGGAAATTATAGGACTAGAGAAGAGCACCCAAAGTGTTGAGGCATATCTTTCAATGCCTCTCGAGACTAAAAAGTTAGATTGAATCCTAAGAAATGTGTCTTCGACGTATAATCAGAAAGCTATTGGGTTTCATTGTGTCAAGAAGAGGGATTGAGGTAGATCCCACTAAAGTTGCAGCTATCACTAAGATGCCTCCACCAAATAACCTTAAGAAGCTACATATCTTAGAAGGTAAAATTCAGGAAATCCATCGATTCATCTCACAACTTGTGGATAAGTGCCATCCTTTCACACATCTACTCAAGAAAGTATGTTACCTTCAATTGGGGTCCTAAATGTCAAAAATCCTTTAAATTTCTTAAACAATATTTGACTAGTCCTCCTATACTCATGTCACCTACCCCAGAAAACCTCTTGTTATTTTAAACATTTCAGCTACCCAATACACTATTGGTGCAATACTTTCCCAATACAATATAAGCCAAAAAGAGAGAGTGGTTTATTACCTTAGCCGTACTTTGATTGCATATGAACTGAATTATCCCCAAATTGAAAAATCTTGCTTATTTGTGGTCTTTTCCTTTCAAAACTTTGCCACTATCTACTCAATAATAAAACCAAGATTATTTCCAAAGTTGATCCTTTAAAGTACCTTTTATCTAAACCAGCGCTTACCAGATAGATGGCTAATTGGATCATCCTCCTAAGTGAGTTTGATATTGAATTTTTCAACCAAAATCACTCAAAGGATAGGTGCTTGCAGATCAACTAGTTGAAGCTCCCCTACCAGGAATGGAACCATTGTGTTTGGATCTACCAAATGCTTCTATGATGTACATTAAATAATCCATCGTATGGCAAATGCACTTTGATGGATCATTCAATTACCATGGTTTAGGGGTCGGTGTGGTACTTATCACTCCAACAGAGACTTCATCACACATGATTTCGGCTAATTTTTCCATGTACTAATAACATTGTAGAGTACGAGGCACTCATTATTGGTTTGAAGATTGATATTAAATGGAATATCATACAGCTAAGATTCATTGGTGATTCACAATTGATCACTAAGAAATTCAATTACGAATATAAGGTTAAGGATGACTAACTCATCGCATATAAGAAGATGGTGGAGACTCTAAAGGAGTATTTTTATGGGTGTATTTTAAATAGATGCTAAGGGCACAAAATCGATCAGCATATTCCATGGCCACAATCAAATACTTACTTCACATTCCACCACAGGAAAGTAAAATTCCTTTCTTTGTTGAACATCTACAAGTTCTTGCATATGACCTGTATAAATCAAGTCATGTCATGTGACATTATTGGTCCTTTCTTCCCCTGGTATGAGCCCATATTCAATTACCTACAATACAATACCTTTCCTCTATACATTTCCCACAATGAGAAAATATACCTCATCCGCTAAATAGCTCGTTATACCCTCTTAGGAAGCACCCTTTATCGCCGAGGCTACAACGTGAATCTATTGTGTTGTCTTGATTTGGGTGAGACTGTCCAAGCGATCAAATAAGTACATGAAATATTTTTTGGAGCACACACCAGTGTAATGGTGCTCGCTAAGAAACTACTAAGAGTAGGTTACTATTGGCCTACCATGGAAGCAGATTTTTGCAACTACATCAAGAAGTGTGAACTTTGTCAGAAGTATGGAAACTTGATTCATGCACCAGCACAAACTTTGCAGCTAATTACAACACCATGGCCATTTTCAAAATGGGGATTAGATCTCATAGGGAATCTCACTCCTACCTCCTCAGATGGTCATACATATATCATAACTTCCATCGATTATTTCACAAAATGGGTAGAGGTTGTCCCTCTCACATATGTTATCGGTGCATAAATTTTAAAATTCATCATGAACCACCTCATCTACCATTACGGCATCCCCTTCACCATTATAGTAGACAATGGTAAGTATTTCAAGAACAAGACAGTTAAAGCATTATGTCAATGCTTCCAAATCTATTTAAAGTGGTCCACTCCTATTACCCTTAAGGTAATGGACAAGTAGATGCCACTAACAAAACACTTGTTCACATAATGGAAAATATGGTAAGTAAAACAGTGCCTAATTAGCACATAAAAATTCATCCCACCCTCTGGCTTATAGAACCTCAATCCACACTCCTATTGGTTCTACACCCTACTCTATTCTTTGCACCGAGACCATCATACCATTAGAGATTGAGCTTCCTTTCCTGATAATATATCTCTGGGACTATCTGGATAAGGATGAGGATTACCGAGTTGCTTAACTAGCAAAGTTGGAGCTATTTGATGAGAAACATATGCGATAAATTAATCACTTAAAGGTATATCAGAATTGAGTGTCACGAGGCTACAACAAGTGGATGATACCTCACCAGTTTGAGGTAGGAGATCTAGTACTCAAATAAAATTAGTTCAACACCACCAAGGACCGGAAAAGAAAGGAAAGTTTGAGCCAAACGGTTAGGACCATATGTTGTGGTCACTAAGTATGGTTCAGGGCATAAAACTTGCTCACTCAGATGGTGAGGAATTAAAGGAACCCATGAATGCAATACATCTCAAGCGGTTCTATGCTTGAGTATGAGGTTCCTCAAAAATCAAAGAAAAAACAAGCAAAAAAATCAAAAAGAAGAAGAAAAAGTAAAAAGAAAACATGTCATCCAACTATGGAAACAACGCACTTATGGCACATTGGATAGGTCCCTGGATAAAAACGTGTTTCTGGAGCCTTTAGATGATCCTTGTTGACAAGAATATCTAAAATCTAGAAGAAGTACACTTGTTTTAATTTAAGGCTAGGTTTTCCTTAATTTGAGATCATTTTGAACCTATCCTTCATGGCCTTGATCCAACTGATCTACTCTTGTATATATGTGAAGGGCTCACCTTTGTAAATTCCTATATAACATTGGGGTCACCTTCACATCTTCACCTTCTTTTGCATAAGCATATGGCATTCTACCCTTGTACATCCCATCTATCACTGGGGGCCTCCATGCTACCCTCCTGTTTTCTTGTACATAGCTTTAAAAACTCTCATAAAACACAAAAAATATAAAAAATGATCCATTGAAAACTCAAAAATAATATAACATTGTCTTACAAAAATACCAAAAACAATGTGAACAATAGCCTTGAAAATTGTCTCAAGATAACACCAAAAACAACGAAAAATGTTTCAAAATTGTCCCACAAAAACAAAGTAATAGTTTTCTTACTTTTAGTTGTTGGTTTGTATAGTTTTTATTGCATTTATTTTTCATGTTGTGTGATCTAAAAATTGAATTCATTTGCTTACTTAGATTGAGTATTACTTTAATTTGTTGGGCATTGCATTGAATTCATTTTATCTTGCATACTTATACATAGTTATGTTGTATTGGTTAGATTTGATTAATTTATGCTTGATTATTTTTTGTAAATTTTGTTTTAATTTCATTATCTACCATCACATATATACATCATCTATCAATAAAAGCTAATCTACATCATCATAAACATGAAAATTAAACATGTATGTCAAGCTAACATCATTTAATACCATCACAAGGGGCAAGAGGGAAATGCCTTTTGTCCCCCTCAAACATACACCATGATAAAAATGTGGATTATACATGTTATCTCATAAACAAAATACGATAAGTACAACATGAAGTATCTCATCTAAAAAATGTGATATCATCTAATTTTATCTCATAAATCAAACACATGTGATACAACCATAAACATCATAATCAAAGTCCATCATCATCATATATAAATGTCAAAATATACCTATCCATATACAATGTTTCTACGTACATAATCATCAAATACATGGTATACCATCATGGGCATTGATAAAAAAATGTGCCTTCATAGTGAGGCATACCAAAAAATAAAATATACATCATCAAAAATTTCCTTCATATCGAGGCGTACATCAAAACTACATACATTTGTAGGTACATTAAATAAAATTGAGTCATGGCCAACTCTCTCCCTCGTGTGGATTGTATGGTATCTGATCTCGGTAGTGGTCCCATCACCTCGTGACCCCTACGGACATGCGGTGGTTGCTCCATGAATCTAGATGAGAGAGGTGTCATCCGTAACTATGAGGCACTCCTACTCATGGCTTGTTGACTAAATGCAGGAGATTTTTGTCCCTCTAGAACAATGTCATAGTATAAAGATATATATTATGTAGTATGTCCAATGGCTACAGCCATCTCCATGTAAATAACGGGTGTAGCAGCTCAATGAAACTACGCAAAAAAGTGACCTCCTCTAAGAGATTGGCCATCCGGGCTCTGCATGTACCCACTTTTCCCATAGTTGATCTCGCTCCATTGATATCGTGGCTGAAACTATGCCCTCTCGTAACAAAAATGATCCCTCTCTATCCCAAGCTAATCTCACTCCACTTAACTTGTTGCGGTTGTGTTGTAAGACTACCACTAATGTGTTGTAACATGTTGCATCCGGCCTACCATCTATTGCAGCCATACTACCTATAAGCCACTAAGTCACCCCATCTCCTCCAACACTCTCACCCCCTTTGCCTCCTACGATAATCTATGTGAGATTTCAATGAGAGCCTATTGTAGTGCCTATTGTATTGGCCCCTATGGTGGAACCAGTGCAGAGAGGAAAATGGATGAAAACCCAGTATACCCACCTAGGGCATCCGAACATATACATGTCCCTATGACTATGCATGGGAATTTCCCTATCCATCCCCTCCATCCCTTTCCATCGTAACCATCTCCATCAGACCCATCCTCACTATCACTACCTGGTTTTCTTCTCCTCGCCCGCTCTCCTCTCCGCAGGTTGATACTCTAGTGGCAGGAGCACTCTTGTGTCAAGTGCATCCTATGGAATGGTCAACCACCTCGTAAGAACTATCACATACTAGGTTGGATAAATTGTTGTGCTCCTGGACCTATGATCTACCTCAATGATACCCATGCTAATGTAACCATCTACTTAAAGCTATCTCTACCTTGTTGTCCCCGATCGATGGAGTAAATATCAATGTCTCTCTATCATGGCACATACGTATACCACATCTCTATACCAGAACACCCTATATTTCCATAGACTTCAATGTACTCGATCAATCCGATAATACTCCATAATATAACTGTGGCTCCCAATCAGAAAATTCTCAACTAATGCAATTCCGAGCTCAACGGATCCTTTGGCCAATGGAAAGTTCCTATATGGCCTCCACACAATCATCTCATAATTAATATCATAAAATGCACAATGATAGTAATAGGTATCACCCATATGACCACACACATCATCACCTACCGAATCCCATCCCATAACTCGATAGCTCATTAGGAGCTTTACCTTGTAAAATTCCTATGGGTCAACTAATAGTAATATGGTCCCACACCCATATGTGTAAAAGTGTAGTTGGAGACATGGTCTTCTAACCGTGGCAAGTAATCAAATGCAAATCCCAGTATAAGTGAGTAAGTAGACACACTGCCCTAACAATATCTCTCTCCTCTTATTAGGCTAAAAATAAATCCAATCAATCCTAGGGGGAATGAGGCACCCATCTTGTTAGGTAGTAATATGCCACTGACAAGAGCCATAAGATAAATAGCCACATGTGATAATCTCGGGATCTGTGAAGAACTCATGTAGCTGCACTACACACATACCCTCGTGGTATATCAACCACATATAATATCTCAATCAAACAATTTGTGATCTAGGAAGCATCCCCATCATACTCTATCAACTACCTCTAGATCAACACTATGAGTATCCTCCAGACTCCCTCAAGAGTAATGGTCATCTCGTCAGTATGTCGTTTGAAGCATTGATTCTCATTTTTCCACCCCTTATCCAAGGCTATGAGAAGGCTATAGTCAAGTGTAATATGTGGCATCTATGCCACGCATGTAAGCCCGATCACGTCTAATGTAATCTCTAAAACTATAATCTCACCTCGAGAGAATTTTTCCTTAAAGGTAGCTAACCTATCATGCCACTCCCAAGTTTGTAAGATAGGCACCTATCTCTACAAGATCATGCAACACACTCATTACACTTTCTTCTATCTAACATCATCTAACATTAACCTACTTACCCTCCCTTGTATTCTTCTAAAATTTCCAAATTCTTCTAAGTTTGATTAAACCCCCTTCATTGCTTACACACCCTTGAGGACACTTACAATCCCTTTTGGGTGTATGTGTGCCTAATGCGCATACATACCCTTCTTAGCACCCATGCACTAATTCAAGTGCACACTCACGTAACTCATTAACCTCCCTAGTTCTAAAACTTGTGTGCCCTTTCTTATAAATGCGCACACCTACCCACACCCGCATGCATTCCCATGTGCAAACCCTAATAATAGCACACACACTCTTCCTTATGTATGTTCCCACATGCATGCACCCTTCACGATGTATGCACCCATGCACATATGCCCTAACCGAGATACGCACCCACGTGCATACACCCCTGCTACCCTCGATGCACACTCACCCTTACCCATGCATTTACATGTTTGCATGCATCCTACCCACACCCACACACCCAAGGCATGCGCATACGTAAACATGGCCCCTTTCAAGCCTAATAAATGGCATTAAATGCTATAAAATGAAATAATATATAGGGTACTCATGTAGGGTAAATTGTCAAGCATCCACATGTGCTCTCACTATGTCTTCTCACCTCGTATACCTCTGAAATCATGTCATCTCTCTCAAGGGTCGATGATTTACCCCCAAGAGGGGTATATGTGGTCATTTTGACCCATCCATGATGTGTTTTCACCCACCGAGGGTTTATGAGGTGTAATATTTCTTTTCCCCACGATAGTTATAGCTACCTTCTTTTATCACATCCCGCGATATTTATTTTTAATAAATAATCATTTTTCACCTATTTTCATCCTATCGGGCCATATTTTTGCTACCTAGTGACCATTTCTTCTCCTTGGGGCATTTTTCTTTCTTTCAGTGATCTTCCATCCTACATTCTTCTAAAAAAACAAAAAAACCATAATAATTTGAAAAAATCAAAAAATTCAATAGAAAAACAAAAATGGTAAAATAACTTAAAAATACAAAATACAAAAAAATTCAAAATTCAAAAAAATTACAAAAATTGGTAAAACACTAGTACAACAATAAACCTATGTCAAACGCATTATATTCAAATCATATATTACTTGTGTTCTCGCTTGTTTCTATAACAATGACTCGTGGATCATTTGGATCTACCCCATTAACAAAGCTAGTTTACTTGCTCCATCAGAACTATCTTGGCATAACGAGCTACCTAGTATTGTTTTGTGGCACACGAATGCTTTTTCATTATACCCCTATGTCCATAATATTTCCCCTCACATACATCCTTTCTTGGGGCCCCATTTTTAACCCTTGTCATTACACACAAACATTTGGGACATTAGCTCAATAACAAAAAATTTGTGCAACTATCTTAGAAGTTGTTGGTTTAAGTATGTGTGTTTGTACTTGTTTCCATGTTGGTTGGCTTGTTTACTTTATCGTATTTCATTTCATTTTGTATTTTGCATAGATTTGTTGTGTTAGAAATAGATATTTGTTCGTATTATGGCTTTTCATGTCATTCAAAAAAAATTCGTATGCTTAATTTTTTAATAAGGACCGATGATGAAGATCACTGGAAATATGATGACAATTAAGTTATTTACATGGCACTGGATGGATGTTAGCTCAATCCCCCTTCCTCATACTTATTTTCTTCTATATTCCCTTTCTTCTCTTCACATTATTCTACTCTTTTACTAGGGATGTCTTCCCCTTCATCTTCTATCTATTTCCTTCATATTTTTGATCGTCGATTGACCTCTTTCATCACCCCATCGACACTCGAGGGGGCATCCTTCATTCTACTAATTTTTCTTCTACCCCTTTCAAAAAATTTACTTTTTATGCTTGTCTACTATCTTTGAAGTGGTGTAGCTTACGCCACCCCAAAGAGGGGAAAATGTAGACACCTGTAATTTGATCAAAGCAATTTTATTACTTAAATTACAGTATTAACCTTCTTATCTCTTCATCAAGTCAAATAACAACACTTTCATTGTCTAACTATACTTATATTTCACTCAGATACCCATTTACGAAACTTTGTTAATTTTAATCCTCTTAATTAACTATTATATGTTGATTAAGCCTCCTATCTTGTATTTAACCAATAAACCTTCTTATTGGCTAAATCTTGCTTCCAAAACATCCAAAATCTATCAAAACCTCCTCCAGATACTCCCAAAAAGCTTCCTAAGCTTACTTGGGATTCTTAATTAATCCTAAAAGATTAATTAACTTCTAATTCTAATCAAAAGGTGCATTGACTTGTAAAAAGTTTTTTTTGGACTTACCTTTTGTCCCACATGCACCAAATTCATACCATTCTTGAAATGTGAAACCTATAAATAGAACCCTCCTCCTTACCATTTCTTAGAACTCATTTTCTCCTTAGCATAAAATAGAGTAATTTAGGATCTTGAGTATTTCTCCATTGATATTGAGTTAGCATCTTCATAGTGCATCCATTAACTCAAGCTTGAGTAATATGGAGAGAACCAATATGGTCTTGTAGCCATTGTTGGTGAGACTCCATTCTCAAAACCTTGAGATCATACTAACAATCACATTTGATTGTTAAGAATCTTCTTAGGTTCATTTCAAAGTTAGCATTTAAAGAGTAGAGATTGATTTAGGCATGTTAGTTTGATTATTTTCAAAGTTATATGTATGTTAAATAAGTTAGTCTCCCTAAGCTCTTATCTTGATGGTTCTTGTTAGATTAGTTTAAAGCTTTGAAACTCTTAGGTGTTTAGTTTCAAGTCTTTTAGATTTCCTAATTTACACATGAACACACTAATCAAATTTACTCACCTCATAGTAATTCTGGAAATTTCCCTTCCCACTAAATCCAATCAGTCTTAGTTGAATTCTAATGTCAATTCTATTATTACCTTTTATGTGTTGATCTGTTATCCTACTCTTAGACAATCAAAGAAAATAAATAAATAAATAAGAATCCTTCCAAATCAGACACAGACTCCACATTGAGTCATCTTCCCTAGAAGATTGAGGATTTTCCATGAGGCTTGAGTAGGATATATATATATATATATATATATATATATATATATATATTATATATATATATATATATTCCAAAACATGCATAGACCATTATGGTAGTTTTGTTAACAAAAATGTTTTTATTTCATCATAAAAGTAATTTAAAGATTATGTCTTTTGAGCTCTCCTTTCCTGCATGAGAAGATATCCTAAAGCTGATTTATTCAAATTAAATAAAACCAAATAGTAAATTTCCTTGTTAAATTATTGTAAATGCAAAATAATCTGACCCAAGCTCAATATGCAACTAAAATATGTATAAGCATGTTGACTAAAATTAATGAGCAGATAATGTATTTTTAATCATTGGAAAGGTTGTTGACCCTTGGGAATTTGTGAGACTATGATGTGACACACTAGGTGATGCCATTCACATTAAATCCTTGAGAACTTAATATAATATTCAAGGTCTAGATAAATCTAGTTGAGGAGTCGGGAGACTTGGTGGGTTCCCATCTTCCCTATAGTCTTGTGGCCACAAGCATGTCAAATTATGGTATACTTAATTAGACATAGGAGTATAAATTATTCTAGTCCTAGCTCACTAGGTGTTGTGAGATGCCCAAGGTAGATTCCCGAACGTAGATGACAATATCAGTTCACATGATACATCCTCTTTCTACATAATCCACTATGTATGTGCTTTGTTGAAGGGTAGAGCCACCTAGTAAGGGAGGTGGGCGGGAGACTACCAGATCTTTGGTTGGTGAAAAATGTCCCAATGATACTCTCCCTCTCCCGAGTATGGTTGCAAGGATCTATAATCCAAATATAGCCATAAATATTTCAAGAGTAAAAACTGAACCAAACATCAAAACAACAGCTGGAGAAAGAACAGAAACCAGCACAAAACCAAGAATAGAATAGAGCAAAAACCATCAGTAACCAACATGAAGACAAAAATAGAGATTAAGAGAAACATGTCATCCTTCACACTAAAAAATCTAATGAAGAAGATGAGAGACTAGAAAGAAAAAGAAAACCTTTTGTCAAAGGCTTGCACCAAACAAAGCTCACTATATGTAATATATTGAGTTTATATGTTATGATCATTATCAATTTGTAAAGAATGGAATTTGTATAGAATGCAAATGTTAGAAAGCATTTTATGATTACTGTATGGCAATTGGAAACATCAACTTTAATTTTGTGAAATGGAAAATGAAAGGAAAGAATCTTACCTTCCTCTTTATTGTTAATGAATGTTAAATGATTTAGTGGTTAAGTAAGAAATTTTGATATGGTTGATGATGTTAAGTGGCTCATATACTTCTTGTTATGTTTTAAAAAAATTATGAATTCTTTTCTTAACTTTTTCCACTTTAATTTGGTTAAGTAAAAATGGGTTTGTTGTTTGCTTTATGTGCTTTGAACCCTTCACATTGGCTCTTATCTTCCATGATTGTTGCGTCCTTGACCCACTCCACTCTCCCTATTCTCTAGCATTGTGCCCCTCTGTTGTTCCAACGCACCTTTGATCCATTCAACAGCTTTCCTCCGTGCCAAGTGTAGACATAAATTCAAGCACTTAGGTACATTTCTAGGTCCATAAAAACATACTTGCATTTGTATGATTCCTAAGTGATAAAACTAGTAATTGTGACTAGATTTGGCCTCTTTTATTTTCATTGGTCTTCTTTACTGGTATTTCACACCCTATATTCTAGTCGGTACTTTATTTCTTTATATTTTGTGACTTTGGACACCAAAGACCCATGCGTCCTTGTCCTTCCGGGAACCCCCTACCTCTTTCTATCTTAGTCAACCATTTTGGGCCTCTTTTATCTTTTGGGAATCTTATTTTCTTATGGGTAGGACTTTTAGTTGTCAATTAAAAAATTCAAATAAGGGAATCGTATAAATACAATGCTATGTGACCAAAATAAAGGACCAAGCTCTAAGCATCTATTACCATCACTTAAGGTTTCATACAAAAGGAATCTTAGAGCATCAAAGGCATCCATCTAGCACTCATACAAGGGACAAGGGAATAAATTTTCTACATACACGCCTAGGAGGGGAAGTTAATTTTTCCATCCACACATCTATTTACATTGGTAAATCTAGTTTTCACCCACTATCACATGATCTTGCACAAGGGCCTCCTAGGGCATGATTCTATCACACACGCACAAGAACTATATATGGAGTCCGAGATGTATTGCAGCACTCGGTCGTAATTTCACTCGGTTAGGTGACTTCCAGGGGTCATTCGACTCTTCATTTCTCATATTTTTCTTTTGGGATTTGATGTAGTTTGAGGGTATTGCAAGTCATCTTCTCTTTGTAGTTTACGAGATAAATTCGCGATCATCCAGACATATAGGATACCAAAGGAAAATGTTAGAGACCACCTTGTGACACAACAAAAAATAGGTCTTGATATTTTGTGTAGTCATAGGCACCTACCAATGGTCTCTAAGCACCTAGGTGCCATGCCTTGTTCCAGTGCCCTAGTCCCAAATCATCCGGCAGCCCAAGATTTTTGTGTTCGATTGAAATATTTTGTTCCTCCTATTTACCAATTTTCTAGTCTAGCATACTTTGGGAGTAAGTGAATATCAGCTAATTATTTAATCCTCTCCCTTTCACCTATGGTTTCATTTTTATCTAGCTTATTACTTGTGTCAGATTTGTGCTTTAGCATTTATTTATCATACCTATGCAATATGTAGAGATTTACAAAATTCTATATTTGCTAAATCATTTGGTAAACCCATCTCATTAAAAAAATATTGGGTCTTCATTTCATCACTTCTTTCATTTTCCTAGGATCCTCTCATCATGGATATCTCTATTCATGATTTCTTGCTAGCAATCCTGATTGTAGAGCTAAAATCATTTCTCTCTTGGATAATACTTGCATTCCTTCCACTACTCATCTGGACATAGTATATCATACATTTGTAGATGCATTTTCTCAACAACTTACTTTTCCATCTAATATCGCTCTGGTCTTTCGTTTATGATAATGATCCTCCCTTTATATATATATATATATATATATATAAAGGGAGGATCATTATATATATCAGCTCGTATCTATAACATGGGTATTAAGCGGCCCGTACTCAATAATGGATCTAAGATCAATCTTTGTACTTTATCACTTCTTTAGAACATCACCTTTCCTTAGCTTATGTTAACCCATCATCCATTTCTCTCCATGCATATGATTCTTCTACGTGTCCATGTATAGGAACTATTACTTTACCTATCGAGTCGGACCAAAACATTTTCCTATAGTGTTCTTTATTATCGATATCCCAGCTTTAGTATAATTGCTTACTTGGTAGGTCATGGCTTCACGCTATGTAGGAAGTGTCTTCTACCAATCACCGGTGTTTTAAATTCTTACATTATGGCTTTGAATATATTATCATCGTTGATCATGACCCATTCAAATATTTTCACCTAGACTCGACCACGGTATTACCTAATCCAAATTATTTTACCTCTATGCATCATGTTGATGATCACCAACCCAAGGATTATCCTATCAACTTACCTCCACTTGAATAAAATATTTCTACATTAGACACCATCCCACCTACATTATCATCATCCCCTCCTACTACTAATGCTATGGAACATTTTTGGGGATCTGTCCATACATTATAGATCATACCACATTTCACTAATGAAGAATACACACTAGACATGTACAATCTACACCACAATGGATCTTTACGTGATCAACCTCATACTATTGCTTACCAAGCCTCTCGAATCTTCTCCATCTGGATTTTCCATAACAATGAAGATCTCCTAGATGATATTACTTGATTATTTTTATCATCATACACTTGGGGAGCATCATGCTTATTCTTCACCCCTCCTAGCATTATCGGTGTTTCTCATTTCCACTATTACAATATGTGCTTCACATTTCTTATTTCTAAGAATCAATCTTACACAATTTGATATAATGAGGATCCTAGGGGAATCTACTTTCTTACACACTACAGGTGTTATTGTTTAATTTTATACTACTTATTCTTACTAAACACTACTTTTCCCATTTATACATACACACTTTTACATAATTCTTATCTTTCTAACATGTAAATAGGTGCTTCATGTGCAACATTTTCTTTGCAAGAACTATATGCCACCATGGTTGTCTATTACACTTTTGTTTGACATTTTTTCCATTGGATTCCATTATTTGTGGACTTTTCTCTATGTCTTGTATGGTCATTTCTTGTATACTTTTGGTCACTTCATACTTGACTTTCGTGTGACATTGTGAGCGATGTCCCATGTTTGCAACCCACTTTTTGCGATCCACTTTTTCTGCACTATTACTTATTTCCATTGTCTTTAGTTAAATAAAATGTGGAATTATAATTAATTCTATAGTTAATCCGACATTAAGAACAATATTAAATAACAAATGAATGTATAAATAAAATTACCCTAGTAACTAAGAAATTAGATGTGAAACCCTAAAGTGCAAAGAGATTTATAAAGAACTCACAAATGATTTGATGAGCTTGTTGGATTGTGTCACGAGATGAATAGATAAATAGGAGGAGGAAATGACTACGCTAAAGTCTAAAAAGTGCATATCCAGTAATCCGAGTAGACCGGGATGCCTGGATAGGTACAAGGGCACCTATAGGCACCCCGATCTGTAATATAAGCACCATAGTCTATGAAAAAACTCTTCCAACCTCCTTTGTGGTGTCACCAAGTGATCTCCTATCTTCACTTTCTATCGCACTAACTTATTTGTCCTTGGATAGATGTCACTTTGTAATTGGTGACGAAGAGGAGACCTGCAAAACCCCAAGACAAGCATCAAACCCTAAAAAAAAATATGCATATGAAGAGGTCGGATGACCTCGATGCCATAATGCTTTGGACTTACTAACTAAGATCTACACTACATCTCAAACCTGATGTAGTTCTCTCGTGTGTGTGTACAATCATGCTCTAGGTGCTCTTGTGTCGGTAACACTTTGTGAAATTAGTGAGAAATAATTGTGTATAAAATGTAATAGAACGGTGGATGGAATAGAATAAACTTTCTTTCTATGCAAATTGATGCGAGATGAACCAACCTTTTCCTTGTGATGGAGCTATATGGATGTAAATGGAGCCTTTGATGGATGCAACCTTAGGTGATGATAGTAGTGCTTAGTGTTTGGTCCCTCATTATGGTCTCATAAATTTATATTTATATTTTTCTCTTGTTCTAATTTCATAATTAACCCCAAAAAGGCTGACCACTAAAAAGATAAGAAGATAAAATGGTCAAAAAGTGCCCAAAAAGTGGTGGGACATAGTAGAAAGGCTCAAGGCACCCCAAATGGAACCAAGGCACCTAGGGCACCCCAGTCAGAGGTAAAATGACACCAAATGACAAAAAAATACTGGGAAATTATGTGCTAAAGGTCATAAGTGATGATGGAAATCAAATTAAAGTGGCCAAAAGACATGGGTTAATTAGTACTTTCTTCACTCAAAAACCATATGAATAGTAGTATGTGATTGGGACAAAATAATGTCTAAAGTGCATGATTTTTTTCTACATTCTCCCCACTTTATGTTGGTGAGAGGAAATCTCGATAACATAAAGTAGATAGAGATGCGTACCTAATGTCCATGTAGAGTGATGTAGAAAGTGTGCCAATGGAATAGACAAAAGTGTGGAATGAGAAAATAATGAAGCATGGAAACTAAATATGCAAAATTGAAAAAAGTGGTGAGAGTGAACCTGGGTGGAAATACGTGTGTAGTTTCAAATGTGTGTGATGTACCTACATGGTTAGTATCATGTGTGCTGCCACAAAATGTTGTTTTTGTTGCCCCCATTGTTGTAGTTGTTGTTGACTGCTTGTTTCTCATACAAACGGACCTGCAAGGAGAAAATGATCAAGTAGTCAAATACACATGTATATGTAAAAACGCATGTAAAATATGCATGTATATGTATGTGAAAGCATGTAAATGTAAAGTACGTAAATGAAAAATGGAACATGTGCACCTGATCCATGTTGAGAGAAAAAGTGTAGAAGGATATCATGTACTACCCGGGTTTTTGTTCAATCTAATGCCACTAGCTGAAGTAGTGTAGGGAGAAAGTTACATTATTCTCTAACCTATAATTACTTCCCCGAAGAATGTGTAAAGATATCTTTGCACTTCCCGGTTTTTTTAGGTGATCTGATGCCACTAGATTAAGTAGTGTAGAGAGAAAATCCATCAGTATCCTCTAATCTAGTAACTTCTCCCCGTGATTCTAAGAAAAACCATGTCCTGTAAAATATGTTGTGTACAAGGTTCTTAGACTAGTTTGAACCCACTCATTGTATACCCACAATGCCAAGGTGGAAACTAAAGTAAAATGAACCAGTGTAGAAGCATTGTGTATTATGTAAAACCATAAATGAGGTCAGCCCAAAAGAGGAGCAACAACCACATAAAATGTGCCATGTAGGTGGAAGGGAATGCACTTGGTAGAAACCAAGGTGCACAAAAACAAGTGACTAGGAAATAACCAAATGTTAGTATGAACAAACATGCATATAGAAGACAAGTGTAAGTTATGTAAACAATGTATATGCTAGAATTTTTATAAACATGCAAGAAGACAATCATAGACCACCAAAGTGGGTTTCAAATATGGGACACCACTCATCATGTCACAAGACATGCAAGGCCACAATGGCCACATAAAACAAACAAGTATGCACACAAAACAAAGGGCAAGGCCTGCGTATATAATAAAAAAAAACAAGCAAGTACAAGCAATAGATAGACATGAAAGGAAATAGTCTTGCAAAAAAATGTTACACATGAAGCACTGTTAGCATGTTAGGAAGATAACTCATGTTAAAATCATGTATAAGTAAGTAATATAAAGTGTTAAGTACAAAATGAAACAATATCACGTATAAAAGATGAATGTGGATGCCCCTAGTGACCATTTGTAGGAGGCATAGGAGGTGAGAATCCATGTTGCATGTAAGAGACCTATATCTGTGATCACAACTAGAAAAGGACGTGAACACACATGTGTGTATGGTAAAGATAATGAAATATAAGAGATCTAGCTAGCATGTGTAATAAGTGAACATAAACAAGCAAATGTAAGAAAGAGTAAAAGAAACCAAGATATGCAATATATTGTGGATGGATGGAATGGAATGCAAGATGGATGATAGGAACTGCAGCCCCCATAGTAAATGGAAGTGCATGTAGTGAGGTTCGTTTGGTTTTCCCCCTTAGCAGTCAAGAATGAACTGAAAATGAGAGTGCATCATCGGAAATGGTCAAACTATGTGTTGTGTGTAGTGCGTTGTGGTGAGTGTGTAGTGATGAAATGCGACATAGAGATGACGTGTGTGTGACTCTATAGCCTAAGCGTACATCACAACTAGATGGGGTGGTGATTTAGCCTAAAGCATGTACCACTAAACAATGTAGGCAAAGGTGATGATGTAAATGATCACAAGATGATGCTAGGAGAAGTGACCCTATAGCCTAAAGTGTATATCACTAAACCTAGGAATGTCACATGAGATAAAAAATAAGAGTGAATGATAAATGGGTGAGCGTGATGTGGTCCATTTTTTTATACCTTTAACAGCTTTAGTATGGACCTTGAGACTAGAGTGCATCCTTAAATAATGACTACAACGCATAGAGTATGATGTAGTATGTGTGATGATAAGAGAGGACCATATGATGTGTAAGGTGTGTAAACATTCGATGTATAGAACGTAATGTTAGATGTGTAGATAACCTAATAGTGTGAAATGTGTGCTATATAGTATGTATGATGAATAGGATGTAATTCTATACTCATAGACAATATGAGTGTGACACATGTGTGATGATCACTAGTATGATGTGTAGATATATGAATGTTTAAATGTAAATGATGTAGGGAAACTAGAAAATGTAGTGTGAAAAATGCGATATGTATTGTAAAATGTGTTGAGAGACACTATGTGTAGTACCTATTGTGTAGTGTGTGAGGTTCATGTGTAGTAAGCCCTCAACAGTCAAGTGTGAACCGAAGCACAAGAGTGCGTCATTGGGAAATGGTCACAAAGTGTGTAGATGAATGTGCCTATGTTATGAGAGTGATGTATGATAATGCAAAGATGAGAAATGCACTAATGCTAATGTGATGGGGGATGTGTGAGATTTTATGCCCCCAAGTGTGGAAGATGAAGGATCGATCATGTAATGTCATCTAAGAGATTGTCAGTTTCAAGGTCAAATTCATATGGATAAGCATTAGAGACCTGATAAGAAATAGTGTCTGGTTGATCATGTAATGAACCATTGAGGTGAAAATTATACATACCCATGGCATATTCCTCATTAGTGAATGGAGGAAGTGGACAATCATGTGCATACCAATGAGTGATATTTTTAGTATAGCCAAGAAAGGAACTATTACAAATAAAAACATGACCAAAGGGCAAGGGAAAGATATGTTTGTATGATCAAGATCTAGATTTCCTCCAATGTAATCAAGCCACAATTTTCCTAATGTGAGTGGAGAAGAGAAAGGAATGCATGATAGATAATAAATGAGATAGAAGACACACAATCCATAAGTAGTAGTAACAGTGATGAAGCCATAGTATAAATGAGGAACATGAATAGGAGGATAGATATCCCCGAAAGTGAAACCGAGTCAAGCAAGACCATCATGTGATAAAATGGTATCAAAGACAAGCAAGATAAAATGGAATATGGTTCCAATATGAATCATTCATGAAAAGTGTGTAAGTAAATGGTGATTGTGCTAGTGCGAAGCATGTGTGTGAAGGTGTAGGTGATAGAGAAATATCCATGGATTAGATAGGCCCCTTATAAGGAATCATAGAATTAGCAGTAGTAGTTGGCGTAGAAGAAACTACATCTATCACACAAATGGCACCTTTGAGTTGTGGTAAGTGAGGTTGTTCATCTATAGGTTGAGGATCGTCTATAGTATCAATATGTGGAATAGGAATACTAGTATTAGGATCATGGTCCCGATCTTGGAATGGGTCACAATCATGAAGAATAGTATACCAAATGCCCTCATCAAGGAATTAAACACAATGGTGTACGGAGAAAAAAAAATCATACATGGCATGAATCCATCATCGACCAAGCAAACGGTTGTAAGAGACTGGGTAATCAATGAAAAATAATATTGTGTTGATAGTTTGGGTCCTATAGTAATAGGTAATGCAATTTAACAAACACATGGACGAATGGAACAATCATATGCATGAAGTGAGAGGGATGATGGGCATAGATACTTAAATTTTCAAAGAATGACATAGGACATAGAATAATTTCATAACCATTATCAAATTAATTGTACTTGATACCCATATTGATAATTTCAATCATAATATGCAAGGTTGGGTCGTAATCAAAAGTATTTAAATCAGCAGGAAGATTAGACTTGAATGATAAGTGTTAATAAAATGGGTCTACAAAATTTTGATATACTTTTGAGTCACAAAGGCATATTAGCACAAATGTGGGTAGTATCTAAAAGATGTTGGAATCTATAACTTACATCGGGATGCATAAGAAAATAATTTTTGATCGATATATTCATGATGAAAATTATAATATGAATCATAATATGCAAGGGTGGGTCATTATCAAAAGTGTTTAAATCAGTAGGAAGATTAGACTTGAATGATTAGTATTTTAGAAAATACATCTACAAAAGTTTGATATAATGAGTCATGATGCATATTAGCACAAATGTGGGTAGTAGCTAGAAGATGTGTGACTCTATACCTTGCATCAGGATGTGGAAGAAAATAATTAGTGATCGAGATATTCATGACGAATAGACTCAAAGAATGAGGATCCTATAGGCGTGAAGATGGAGTTCGAGTTCACCAAAATGGTTAATTAAAATGTAGAATTATAACTAATTCTATAGTTAATCCAACATTAAGGACATCAATAAATAACAAATGAATGTATAAATAAAATTACCCAAGCAACTAAGAAAGTAGATATGTGAAACCCTAAAGTGTAAAGAGAGTTAGAAAGAACTCAATTGATTCGATGAGTGTGTTGGACTATGTCATGCAGAGATGGCAGGAGAAACAAGATGAAAAAATGACTATGCCGAAGTCTAGAAAAGTGAATATCCGGGAAATGTGAGCGGATTGGGACTCTGGATAGGTACAAGGGAACCCGTGGCCACCCCGTCATGTAAAATAGGTGCCTTGTTCTATGAAAAATATTTTCCAAACTCTTCCAATGTGACGCTAAGTGATCACCTTCTTTCACTTCCTATCGCACTAATTTTGATGTACTCTGATGTCGCTAGTAATTGGTGATGAAGAAGAGACACGTAAAACCCCAAGACAAGCATCAAAACCTAAAAAGAAAGATGCATATAAAATGGTTAAACTTACCTTAGCTACCACAATGGTGGACTTACTAATTCTTATTATACTACATCTCGATACACGATGTAGTTATATGTGTGTGTGTGCAATCATATCCTAGGTGCTCTTGTGCCATTCGCAAAATGTGAAATTAATGAGCAATAACTATGTGTAGAAAATGTAATAGAATGGTGGATGGAATAGAATAAACTTCCTCCCTATGCGGTGTGATGCGAGATGAACCAATATTGTGCCTTCGATGGAGCCTTTAGTGGATGCAACCTTAGGTGGTGATAGTAGTGCTTAGTGCTTGGTCCCTCATTATGGTCTCATAACTTTATATTTATATCGTTCTCTTGTTCTAATTTTGTGATTAACCCCAAAAACTCCAGCCACTAACAAGATAAGAATCTCAAACGGTCGAAATTACCCAAAAAGTGGAAGGAAAGTGTAGAAAGAAACAAGGAACTCAAAATGGGACCATCACACTTGGGGCATCCCAATATGGGGCCGGGTGCCCCAGTTAAAGGTAAAATGATGCCAAATGACAAAAAAATACTGGGAAAGTATAACAACCTCATTTTTCCTTGAATTCTAATGAATTTTTTTTTAACTTTATGCTTCGCGATTTAAACACCCATATATTTAAATCCAACATAAACCTTAATGCAATCCATTCCTATAACTATCATAAACCATGTGCAATTGCATGAGAGTATACAGATCTACTCAATCCATCTCAACACTCTTTACGAGCCAATACAACAAGTGTATCCTTTGGTCTTTCCTTTATCAAGAAATTATAATTAAGTGATGCTCTCTAAGTGTCTACCTAGGTTCCACCATGGAATCCCATCAAAATCCCTCATCTTAGATCTTTGTGAAATCACAATAGTGTAATCAGCAGTTACACTACTTTGATCAAATTTTCAAACACATGTATGCCATGCTTGGTTCCATCACGAACACTCACCATTGGAAAATTTTCATCTCACCTAATCACTTATTCAATTATATGGATTAGCATTCAACAATGGTGTATCTTAATTAATTTACTCATGACAAGTTACCCTAGATTCCACAACTCTTTCACCACGAATGAATCATACCTAGGGTCCTACATCATAGTATTCCAATAGGTCAAATGTAGTTCCTTTAAGTACTTTACATTCCTTTCTACCTATAAACTTTGGATATAAGTTTAGCTCATTGCCTTAGTACTGTACTTCCAATTTTTAATGTTACACAAATAATGATTCTTTTCCAAACTATGTAAATAATTGTCTCTCTTTATCAAGTGAGTAAACAGTTATCAATGTTGTAATTTTTCCATATCTATAACATGTAGGGTTAACATACTATTTATTAGATATGATAGATTGTATCATTTTCATTAGCCCATTAATCAACATATAATCAATCTCATTGAATCATGTTGTCCAAATGTACCTTTGCACCTTTCTGCCAATCAATATCTATCATACATGCATATGTATCTTTCTCTAAAATAGTTGTCACTCAAGTTAGTGATATACTAATCCTTTTGAATAACTTATTTAACAATGTCCATACCCAAATTGGGTTTATTTCACGAGATACTGAAGTTATTATGTTCTTAGTTAACCATTCTTAAGAAATCATGTACTTAATTAGATTTACACTTTTGACAACAATGCTCATCTTCCATAGCTAGATGGTCAACTGCATCAATTTCTACCCAAGGCTAGGATTAGCAATGATCTTGACTTAACCTATTTTAAGGCATTAGTTGTCATCATTCATGCCCATAGGGTTTGCTTGGACTGGCATAAGCAGAATTACCTCTTCATAATTTGTTATTTCACTTATTGAGTTAACCTTACATCTTCTCTATACCAAACTCAAGTTCATTACTCGAGATACCTCCTAATCCCTTTCAATTTTAAGGTTTCTACCATCTAAAAATCTTCATAAACTTTATTAAATCTTTTTTTCGTTTTCTTTGGCATCTTTACTTATCTAACTAAGTACAGATATAGGTTCATCATTTTCACACTCCAATTAGTGTATTCCAACTAGAGATACCAAATCAGTTTAGTTCCCTATAGAAATAATATGTATTATTGAACTATTCATATGGGTTCCAATTTAGTATGTTATTTAGCTTCATAACGGTGTATACATAAATCAAAATTGTCATATGACTATGATTCATATTCATGTGAAATACACATTGCTACTATTAAAGCTCAACAACTTGATTGTTTTTATTGCAAACATATAAACATGCTTGTATTATTTTGCTAAGCCTCGAGTATACCTAGGTCTTTTATAGAGAAGGTTACTACCTTAATAGCAATAGTTTGTCTCCCAATGGTTGATCCCACCACTTGATTAACAAATATTTACTTATCTAAGATGTAAAGATCTATCTTGATTTAATTTATCGATGATACGTACATCTCATATATTTATGTCATCTGCATACTCATAGTTCCTTAATTTTAATATTTCTTTAGTTATGCCATTGATAGAATATGTCATCAATCCGAAACTATAATATTATCTTATGAAGCATCCGTCCTTAGGGAAATCTTAGTTTTTAAAAACAATGTTTCATAAATGTTGAATAATGCATGAATGTCAACAACAGCATATATTCATTGTTTAATACTTATTCCTTCTAGCCTTTTTCATCATCTTCCCAAATCAGATTTGACACTTATTTCCAAGTGAGAGAGACTTTAAAGGTTAGTCATTAAATAGTAATCCCATGACTTCCTTATTTCAAGAAGAATGTATTACTTAAAATTATCTACAACTCATAACTATTATTAACACATCTATTTCTCCTTAAGCCTTACATTCATTATAGGGATATTATCTCATACTTACTTGTATAGTCAAGAAAATCATTAAGCGAGACTTTAAAAATTTCCAACAAAACATACAAATTACACAACTTGATCATAATGATCTTGTTATAATAATGATCTCATATTTAGTACCTTATTTCAAGGAAGAAAATGGTTATCAATGAAGTTCATGCATAATAGGATCAAGGGCTTTAAGATTCCTCTTTCTTTAAATCTAGGACTGCATTTTAATGCCAGGACTTAGCATGTTTATAATAATAATGTTTGCTAAATAGTTAAGCACAATGAGGGACAAACTATACAATAGTAACATTTCTCAAATGAATGCATAGATCACCTAAGTTAAAATAGCAGCACTATGGAAGTAAATACTCAATCTTAATGACTCCTTTTATTTATTGTTAACTTAAAAGTCAATTCTCTAATAAATAGATTATAATAATAACCATACATAGTAGTACAAGGAACACCAAATTAAACCAGAAAATTTTCTTTTTTTTAAATTAATTTTGAATTAAGAAGCTTTCAATACATATAATCATTCACTCTTTTTCTATTCATAATCAAAAGTGACTGAAAAAAAAGGACCATACATCACAATTGCTTAATTTCCTTTACATTTAATTTTCCTCCTGTTCTAAACACAAGTGTAAGATATTTCTTTCACTAAGATTAATTAATAACACATCCTTTTCATTTATGAAATAGGTATAGATATTCATAACAAGACAACTATCATTTTCCTTATTTTTCAACTTGAGAATCATCTCAATCCTACAATTTGGGAAAAACAACATATTTCCATAGGATGTGAACTGGCATGGACTAATGTCACTATTCTTAGCTATTTCATTAGGAAATAACTTAATATGTTCTACCTAATTAAATGATGATAGGACAAGAAACATATCAGCCGATAAGTTTATTATTTCAAATAACCAAAGGTTGTGAAATAAGTTGCAGCTTCCAACAACTTAAAATTTATAAACTTTTAAAATCCGTCTAAATCTTGCTAAACTAATTTTTTTCTCAGCTTAATTTCATAATATAATTATCCTCATATAATTTAATATTGAGTGGTAATCCTCCCTCTTAGATAAAATCACTAAAGTAGACCAATGGTTAACCACAAAATCGAGAGAGGGACCAATTTCATCTCACAAAGGTAATGGTACTCATAAGCCAACTAACCCCAATAGTTACATCGCCGAAATATTTTTATATCACAAATTAAATTTACACAACTTAATGATTTATTACCTTATAATATCTAATAGTTAGATGTTTCCATTCCATAAAACATGATTATCAATTCCTAAACAAGTTGTTCCAACTGGGTCTAAAGTATCGATGCCATCAAACCGCATATAGGTGTTTCTAATACCAATTTGATTCATTCACCGTAACCTTCCTTCGAGACAAAACTTTCAGAAATTAACTGGGTAATATTTTACTAAAACATTTAACCTAGATATAAGAGTTTCCATATAATGTTCAATCAACGGGAGTAATAAAAATTATACATAAGCCATGAAGTAAAGGTAATCAATCACCCAAGGATATAATGGAAATCGGTAATTGAATCAATTACCTTATGCTTTGCAAATAGAGGTACAATCATTATTTTTAACCTTATCTTATAACCCATAATCACCAAAACCTCGTGAATCATCCAAAAACACAAGGATTTACCTATTATGTCCAAGAAATAATGTGTTTTGTTCTAACCTGTCTACAAGCAATACCATCATTCATATTAACAACTAAGAAGTTTCTTGGAATAATGACTACAATCAGTCTAGAGAGCATAATACAGTGGCATAAAAGTCATATTCCTCCCAATTCTAATACTGATCAAATTTTCCATAATTAAGATAACCTTGAAAAGACAGGAATCAAACACCCATAAATAGATTTATCATGATCAACAAATATACATATTTGCAAGTAAAATCTCATAAATCAGCTAATCACGTAGAAGTCACTCAATCATTTTCCAATGAAATAACTAAGGAGAGAGAGATTAATCCATTTTTGGTTTTAGAAGACCTTATTTTTCTTTCCTTTGATCTAGAGACCTAATTCAAGATGGCCTAGATCTCCTTTACTAGCAATTTTACAATCAAAAACCAAATGAAAGCCCCTTTTATGTTATTTGAGTCCACACTAATAGCCACAAGAATCATATTTTATTTCATCTGAGAAGTAACTGATGTAAATCCCCAAATTGTTATCACAAGAGAAAACTCAAGACTCCTTCATGCATAGCTCGATTTGAACACAAAACCCAAACATGAACCCCTCCCATAAAGTTTTCATGTTGTTGGCTTCAAGCAAGCTTCCAATTCTCGAGGTCTAGAGGTCCATTAATGCATTGAATGCATTTGTTACAAGATGTGTCACATTGTGGCTTCGATATAAACACCACCGCCATACCATATAATTCCCAAACTTAGAGGGAGTTACCCTCATTTTCATTCTAATATTTCATGGTAATAAATGTATCCACAAAAAGTAGTTAAATTCCAATTTAGTATGGCTAACTCAATATACCATCATCATGCCACAAATTCATTCTCCAATTTTCATGGTTGATTTCACGACCATATTAATCATTAATTGCTCTTGCTCCTCTAATGAGGTCAAAAGGAGACCAAATTCAAAAAACAATATGATCTTATCTTATCATGAAATGAAGTTCAATAATATACCTTAGATAATTAAAAGGCTTGACCCTTTAAGTGTCCACAACATGGTCCTAAACCATTTCTATCTCTCGTAATGGTACCAAAACAATGCACACAACACCGTAAGGTGTGTAATAGCCAATCATCATACCGATATTACAGATCCCTTCTCATAGAAAATATCCCAATCTTGAAATTCCTATACTCTACAAGGTAAATAGCTTAGAAACCAAAAATGTTACCATACTCAGGTAAGATAAGAAAGCTTATCTAACTATTAACAAGATGAGGTATTAACATAAAGTGTCCCACGAGTGCTTAGTGACAAGCACCGTTATGTGGTTAGCTTCTCGATTACGTAGAAGCATGTTTGTCCTTTTAGGATAAACATGTGCACACCTAAACTAGGGCGTTATCCAAGTAAATCCTCTTGCTGCTAAACCTTGTGATCCACTTCATTTTAACAACTCATTCTTACTACAAAAAGAAATAATAAAGCGAGATGTTACATACTTAGCCCCTTAATGAATCTTCGTCCCGTTGATTTTTTTACTCATTAATCATAATCAAATCATTCAAACAAAAATTTATACCCAATTTGCTATGAAGAATAGTCAAAAATTTCAAAACTTGTAATTTTTCCAGTTTCGATCGGTTGAAATCGATTTTTATTGGCTGTAATAGCCTTCCAATCAAAAAAATGTCACACAAATCAAAAATATGACATAAAATTTGTTATTATTTCTCATCATATCATGCAATAATATTTAATATATGCATCAGATAGTCAAAACAAGCTAAATATTGCAGAAAAGATAAGGAAAACTCATATTTCAATCTTCCCACTAGTTTATTAAGATGTTTTGTTTCATCACTCATTATCTTTCTAGACCTTTGTCTTGTGTAATTACTTAATTTTCTTTGAAATGTACACATTGTTCTACCTTTTTCTTTCCATCAAGGCTTGTTTCTTTATCATATTTACTGAAATTTTCTTGGTATTTGAATCAACACTAACTAATTACAATCAACTCAAGAAGATTCAAAACTGGAATAATAATATTATAGACATATAAGCCCATACTTATATCATTGTAACATTATATCCAATCCATAGAAGTCCGTCACATAACTTCTACAAACAATGTATTTCTTATTAGTCCAATAATACCTTAACAAGGTATAGGCCTTTTCATCATATATCTCTAAGTTATATACAGTTATAACTTGTAAGAATTAAGGAAAAATATACTTCATAACTCAACATACAGTCTTGTATAATATTTAATAAAACACATCAAATTGAGTTATTTCCTAATACATTCAGTCATATTAAGATCCAAAATCAAGTAAGGCCACAACCAAAACTTGATCATTAAAGTATATAAGTCTATACTTCCTTAGTTTTCATAACAACATATACTAAGCATCCATGTTGCTATAAGATATACTTAGCTATATTATCAATCAGAGATACACCCTATAGCCAAACAATCATCTCATAAAGCAAGTTATGAGTTTATCCATGTAATTTAATAATAGTAGTATAAGTGACTAAGTGACTACACATCAGTCACATTGTTTAAAAGGAGATCAACTGAACCTTAAGTAACATTTCCAAAATGTGACAACCTTGTCAAAGACCTCCTAGTTACAGGTAAAGGCTTCACAGTCTTTAATCCAAAAACAAGATACAATCAATCATTCATTTCTAATTGATTATAACTTAGTCATTTCATATATAAGTTATCTGCCACTTCAACATATCTTAATCATTATACTCATTAATCCTCGTTTGATCAAGGAACATTGTTGACTTGGTTGCTTAAGCATAATGAACCATCAACAAGTTTATTAAGGAATCCTTAACTAGCCTTGACACACAAAATGAGTGTTGATAGTCTATTTATCTATCATCAAGCAAGAGGTCTACAGTTTTGTAGAAGACCGGGGTAACCTTATTTACCTTAAATCTTACGAAGTGACAAGTAACAAGTTACCTTATACAATATAGGATTTTCCATCAACAACGTTTTAGACTGAAAGGTTTGATTAAATACTTGCAAAGAAGTCATTTATAAACGACTTAAAGGATACAAATCCACATTCAAAGAACAATGAGAAAATATAAGTTGCAAATTTAAATAGGATTATTTCTATCTGTTCCTGAGATCTTGGAACGAATCCACTAACAATGAATGTAATTCATTTCAATTCGAGTCTCACCTCTAAACATTCACTTAAAAGAGCAGAAAATATGTCACTGTCATCCATTCTATTTGCATGAATTGATATTTTTGATAGAGTCCCAATGGTGAAGAACTTAGAATAGGTGCTTATATAAATATTATAAAAATTATCACCCCAATTAAAGGTAGGATCACTATTTCAACAAGTCTAAGATAGAAGCAGGGGAACTCAAATCGACAAAAATCAATAATTATCAATATCATCACATAAGATCGAACAAGTTCGAGCTTAGCTGAACACCCAAACCCATCTTATGAAATTCATTCATATCAAGTAAAATCATATTACCCATATTAGGTTACAGTTCTACAAATAGCTATGAAACACAAGGAAGGTGAAATGCCCCTTGAATGCCTTCAGTAAAGAAAAATGTCTACCTTTTAATGATAGAATGATTCTGGATACTTATAAGAATGATAATACAACTTGTTCTCACTTCAAGAATGGTGGTGATGGATTTGGATAATCCATCATTGGCATGCTAAAAAAAATTTGATCCATAGCACAATCATTAAAACATAGTCAATTAAATGCAACCAATCCTTTTATTGTCATTTCTAATCTTCACATAGTTGTAGATATGAGTTTAGGTATGATCTGTATCTTGATTCACTATTACCAACATGTTAGGTCTTAGCACCATGTACTCAGCCTAAACATACGATTTTTAACCCGTGATCTCAGGATTATCAAGGAATGGAAGGTAAATTTTTAAAATATACTACGTATTCACATAAAATAGTATCAACTTTGCCTTAGGCCTGAGAGTACAAATTTTACCCTAGCATTTATTTCTTCATTCCTTATCTTTTCAAGGCACACAAAGTGCATAAAAATACTATAATAGACTTGGTAATCTTCTTCTATCAAGATTACAGACCCTTGAGTATTTCAAGATATTCTTCTCTCTCTTGATTACCTTTCTTCTTAAAGGTCAGGGGTGAAGACAAATCAATGCTCTTATTTTGCTTTTACTCCTTTTGAGTCAAAGATTGTGGTAAATTTTATTCAAGCCTATTTATCCTTTCATTTTTTTGCTACCTTTGCAGATAGTTCTGTCCTATCTATTCCATCTACCCTTTGGGGGTTATAGGTCATTTTGGATTTAAGTTCCAAATCTATCATTAAGACAGTTCATTCAATCTAGCAACCCTATTCTAATTTTTATCATTCAAATTTAAGTTGTTTATCTTAGTTGATCAGATTCACACTTATCACCTGCTCCACACATCTATCTAGTTTAGTGTGTCATGAAGTATTTTTAGAGTGTTTTTGTTTTTCTAAATTACTTACCATCGAACCTGAAACATTACTTGGTCTGGTTCGTTATCCACGGTATGTCCTTTTATCATTCATTTTATTTTATTAATAAAAATCAGAATTTAGTAAGCATAAGTACTCAATAGGTTTAAAAGTTGCAACCTTTAGCTTTGATACCAAAATATAACAACCTCATTTTTCACTTTAATTCTAAGGAATTTTTTTAAAACTTTATGCTTCGTGATTTAAATACCCATATATTTAAATCTAAAATAAACCTTAATGCAATCCATTTTGATAATTTTCATAAACCATGTGTAGTTGTATGACAAAGATACGATCCTACTCGATCCCTCTCTATAGTATTTATGAGCCAATACAACAAGTGTATCCTTTGGTCTTTCCTTTATCAAGAAATGATAATTAAGTGATGCTCTCTAAGAGTCTACCTGGTTTTTCCATGGAATCCCATCAGAATCCCTCGGCTTAAATATTTGTGAAATCACGATAGTGTAATCAGCAATTACACTACTTTAATCAAAGTTTCATATACATGTATGCCATGCTCGATTCCATGATGGCACACTCACCATTGGGAAATTTTATGGATTAGCATTCAACAATGGTGTTACAAACTTGAACCTTTGTATCTTAATTAATTTACTTGAGACAAGTTTCCCTAGATTCCACGACTCTTTCACCATGAATGAATTGTACCTAGGGTCCTACATCAAAGTATTCTAGTAGGTCGAATGTAGTTCCTTTAAGTACTTTACATTCCTTTCTACCTATAAATTTTAGATATAAGTTTAGCTCACCGCCTTAATACTTTACTTCCAATTTTTAATGTTACACAAATAATTATTCTTTTTCAAATGTGTAAATGATTTTCTCTCTTTATCAAGTGAGTAAATAGTTATCAATGTTTTACTTTTCCCATATCTATAACATGCGGGATTAACATACTATTTATTATAAATGAAAGATTGTATCATTTTCATTATCCATTTAATCAACATATAATAAATCTCATTGAATCATGATACCTAGATGTACCCTTGCACCTTTTTGCCAATCAAGATCTATCATACATGCATATGTATCATACTCTACAATAGTTGTCACTCAAGCTTAGTGATATACTAATCCTTGTGAATAACTTTTGTTACAATTTCCATACCCAACTTGAGTTTATTGCTCGAGATACTTAAGTTATTATGTTCTTAGTTAACCATTCTTAAGCAATCATGTACTTAACTAGATTTACACTTTTTTGCAGCAATGCTCATCTTCCATAGCTAGACGGCCAATCGTATCAATTTCTACCCAAGCCTAGAATTAGAAATGATCTTGACTTAACCTATTTTAATGCATTGATTGTCCTCATTCATGCCCATAGGGTTTACTTAGATTGACATAAGCACTTACCTCTTCATAATTTTTTATCGTGCACTTACCGAGTTGACATTACATCTTGTCTATACCAAACACAAGGTCATTACTCAAGATACCTCCTAATCCCCTTTAATTGTAAGGTTTCTACCAGCTAGGAAGCTTCATGAACTTTATTGGATCTTATTACTCAAGGTTTTGCATCTTTACTTATCTAACGAAGTACATATATATGATCATCATTTTCACACTCCAATTAGTATATGCCAACTAGAGATATAAAATCAATTTAGTTCCCTAGAGAAATAATATGTATTATTGAACTATTCATATGGGTTCCAATTTACTATGTTATTTAGCTTCATAGTGGCATATAAAGAAATCGAATTATCATACACTATGATTCATATTCATGTGAAATACACATTGTTGATAGTAAAGGTCGGAAGCTTGATTGTTTCGATTGAAACATATAAACATGCTTGTATTATTTTGTTAAGCATTGAGTATATATAAGTCTTTTATAGAGAAGGTTACTATCTCAATAGCAATAATTTTTCTCCCAATGGTTGATCCCACCACTTTATTAATAACTATTTACTTATCTAAGATGTATAGATATATCTTTGTTTAACTTATCAATGTGTTATCTTGTTTTTAGTGATTCCAACTAAATTTGAGATAACCATAGAAAAATTTTGACAGAACCTCCTAAAAATGTCCTTTGAAGGATATTTTTGGGTTTTCCATTCCATCACATCCAAACATGTCTTTTACATGCTTCATTTCGAGTGTCTTCTGAAACCTGAAACCCGATTACATGCTTGTATATCAGGTTTTCGGAACCCAGAGCATCGAAACATACCTTACAAAAAACATGTTACATGTTGCTTGATTCCCGAAACCCAAAACCAGAAATGATCCTTTGTGTCGCTTTTCTAACCCGATAGTATCCAAACATGTCTTTTACATGCTTTATGTTGGTTGATTCCCAAACCCGATTTGTTAAGAAAACCTTTGTTTTGGGTTTTGAAAGTGCCAAGCATGATGACATGGCATTAATATTGAGTTTTTAGTTAGTTGGCACACGTGTCGGAGGAGGTGTAATAAATGCTAGGGATTTATAAATACTCTGATTTTACATGTCATTTCTACCTAACATATTTTTGCTTTGTGTGGATTTTTTGTACATGCTCCTTCAACCTCCAAACCTGACTGAACTTCTCGATCAATTTCATGATCCATCTTCAATCATTTTTCGAATTTCTTGAAGGTATTTTTCTCTTCTTATCATTTTGTGATCTTCAGGTTTGTTTTTGAAGCGTTCTTTCAGCGTTTTTCCTCTTTGCTTTTTCTTGCCTCTGGGTTTAGGGTTTAGGGTTGTATTCTTCATTTTTGTTGAATTTCCATGAAAACCCTTGTTTAAAAATCCATCTTGGGTGTTTTCTTATTTCCTTTCATGGATATACTCTTGTGGTTTTTGGGAATAATCTATAAAACTTAACTTACAAGCGTGGTGGAGATTTTACTGTTCTAACATCCTAGAAACTCCGACACCTGTGTGTTGGGTTTTACAGGTATCTCGACACCATCCTTATTCTACATTGTATCAAGTTTTAAAAGCTGCTTAACATCCTTTAATTTTTGTTTGTGTCAGTTTTATAGGGTGTCCGACATCTTCCAACTTCCACTTGTGTCGGGTTTCACGAAGTGTTTAAGCATCCTCCAAATTCCGCAGACCATCAGGTTTTGTAAAGTGCTTAACACCCCGATTTCTACATGTGTGTCAGGTTTCACGAAGTGTCCGACACAACCTAGTTTCCGATTATACTCTACAGTGTGTCGGGTTTCACGAATTATCCGACAGGTCTCAAAGTCTAGTTGGTGTGGTGGGTTTGTGGGGTTGCTCAACAAGCTTCCAAGTCCGATTGTTCAAACAAGAGTTATCTAGGCATTCTTTCTTTAGGACTTCTCATGTCGGATCCTGGATCATCTAAGGATAAGTCAGACAAGTCAGGAAAGATGAAATACAAGTACCAGAAAATGGAATCCCCTTCCTACATAGATTACAATTACGACATCCGAGATACAAAGCTTGGTAACATTGACATGGAAGACTTTTGGAACAGAACCAAGGATTCTTCTCAAAGTCCCTGGATGAAGTCAATAACCAATAGTGGCCTCCCTCTTGCAGTAGGATTCCCAATGTCTACTCAATTCCCCGAGTTCATTTTGGCATGTGCTTCCAATTATGACTCAAATTCCCGCTCAGTGAAAAATCAAGCAAGAGAAACCATAGTGAAGTTGGATGGGGGTTACTTTGATGACCTCCTAAGATTACCCAACTTTGAGGAATATGATGATGTAGATCTTAAGTTAGCACAGAAAGCCTAAGACAAAGATCAAGAATATTGCATCAAGCATGTGAATAAAAATTTCCTGATCAAGGCCAAGCCAGTCGTCTCTAGGTTTCCCAAATTTTTCCCCAAGAGTGATTTGATCCTTGAAATCAGTGACATCATCACCCTGTTGAGTTGAGTATGTTGACTCCCCAAGTCAAGAGACTTCCAAGGGTGGATATATCAATTCATGGTAATTATACGTAAGAACGAACAAGGGATTGATTGGAGCAGATTTATAAGTAATGAGATTGATTCTCGATGAAGACACCTTGACTAGCAGCAAGTTTTACATGTCATCATATGTCACCTATGCAAAGAAATGGCATGAGGAATTATCTAGGGTTGGATGCTAAGGGAAGTAAGTCAACCGAACATATATATCAGTATTTCCCTTAGCTAACAATGAAGGGGTCCGAGGATCAATTCAGAAGAGTGAATGACGCCTTATTTTATGAGAACATCTACATGTTGAACCTTGATTTAAGAAAGAGAAGAGTTTCTGATGAGGCATGGGCCGAAGTATAAAAATGGGGTTGTATCTTCTTACAGTTCAAGAAGTTCACATACCTTCGGGTGGTCATGTACCTGGGTGATCCTTTCTGATTGCCCAGATTCCTAGGTGATAAGCTAATACTGATGGAGTTGGTTAGACAATTGTTGGATTTTCACAAATTCCAATAGAGTAAACACAAGGTTGTCGTATCCTTCCCTATTTCCATTGGAAGGTACACATGCTTGACAGTGGTTAAAGCTAATAATGTGGTGCACGAGCTTTAGGACAAATTGAAGAAGCACATGAAGCACAGAGATGGATTTGATTTACGAGGAGTCCTTAAATCGTACAGGACTTTATATCTACATGTGCCCAACATAGAAGATATTTGGGTTGATCTTTGGGATGAATTTGCCATCCGAAGAAAGGACAATAGTAGGTTGACAATTGAAGAAATCTAGATGTTGGATTTATCTAACATCCCAGAGGGCACCATGGATAACAAGAGTGTCCTTGAGGCCTCGTATGATGGGTTAAATGAAGACCGATATGTATTCCCAGCCATTGAATGGTCCATCACTGAGAAAGATTATATTACGAGGAGAGATGCTCAAATTCTTGCCCGCACTAAGGCATGGCTCATTTCTTGGGGAATGAGTTATAAAGAAGGGATTTTTTCAAAGCTAGATACTTTGGAAGTGGGACCCTCCAAGGGAAAAAAGGAAAAGGATAAGAACCCTTCCAAGAGGCCAATAAAGGTTAAGTTTGTCAGAAAGGGAGAAGATCAAGTAACCACATCAGTGGCCACTCTCCCATAAACAATTGAGGTTCTTGATTCACCTCCAAAACCATAACAAGGAAATCCTCCTTCAGGAGAAGAGATTGTTCAACCTTCCATTCCTCTTTTGGTCGATGACTCATCGAGGTAAGTCTTCCTCTTATATCTCAAACTCTAATTTCAATCATTGCCTCCTCCCATTCAACCTTTCTTGCCTCGCATTTCTTCACCAAGTTCCTTAGCCATGGCTAGTATCTTCTCGGCCTCTCACCTCTCCCCACTAGACCTCAATTAACCATGGATATGCCTCCTCCTTCTCGCACCTTCATTCCCCGAGTCCTCATGTCATGGACACTACACTTGCAGTGGGTCACCACTCCACAAGCTAACCTTCCTCCACCCGAGGATGTGACCATAACACCTACAATGGGAGAAAATTCTTCCAATACACCTCAATGGTTAATAGATCGACTCCGAGGAAGAGGAAGGTGGTAGTTCCCCTACCAGCCTTTGATTTCGGTTCCTCAAGGTCACTCCTACTAAGTCGAACAAGAAACCCAAAATAGTTTCAAGGATTTCAAAGTGGATGCCTCAGTGGCATAAATTTGTAGAAATCGCTACTCCCGTGGCTTATAAAACCAAAGATGATATAATGGTCACAGATTATCAAATCACAAGGGTTGATCTAGGGAAAGTAACAATGGAGGGAGCACAATAGGATGCACAAGATGCCATAAATGTGTTGTGCCAGAAACTAAAGGAAACTAAGGCAAACAAAGATGAGTTAAAAGAGAAAGTGTAGCAGCAGACAGAAGTACTACTCAAGCTCTCAAAGCCACCTGAGTCAACACCATCATCCTCTACTCCTATCAGGTTTGATTTCTCATCAGTACCCATGATTGAGAAGATTAATGAGAAGGGGAGAACGGTCAATGAATGGATCCAGAGGCTGCTCCTGCAAGGAAAAGAAGTCATTGATGACACTGTGGAAGTCTACAAATCCTTGGAGGATATAAAGAAGGATGGAGAGAAAATGGATGATGAATTTTCAGCAGAAGTCGGAACTTAGAGTTAACTTTTGAATCTTTCCAAATGCTGAAATAGGTTCCATCCCACATCTTGATCGAATAAGGCATCATTCCACATGGGGAAAAACATTTTCAATTGACCAAAGCCATTAGATTCAGAATAAATATTCTCAATGAAGCTTGTAGCAAATTGAGGGAATCAAGAGATCAATTGGTCGATGGCACGAATGACATAAAAGAAGAGCTAGTCAAGATCTTTGCTAAGGTGTTGAATGAAAACTCGGTCTTCTCGCTCGTTGATGATCTTTACAAGCAGATCCAAGAATCAATTCAGCATGAACCCACTTATGGATTCGGCCTGAAATCATTGATAGGTTTGTGAAAATTGAACATTATTTGGAAACACCGAGGAAACTCAACCAAATACTGAAAAAGATTCTGAAACGCTAGCGATACTTAGGAAACATGGGAAGCTATGAGTGATCATTCCACCGTGCCTCGATGAAAATGAGATGCGGGTATAATCCAAAAGTTCCAATTTCAGACAAGCAGATTTATTAAAGGAAGACAAAGATGATGAAACAGAATAGGCACAATGTTGCATGTCATTTCAATCCTGAAATCGACATGTCTTTTTCATTTTTGTTTTGTCACATAGGAAGCAAATTTTGACTTGGTCTCCTGCGTGAGAGTCAAGCAAAATAGGACTCTCATTAAAAAGACTATTTTCTATGATTTATCGTATTTTCTCTCAACTCCTTTTATTATAAATAAGGGATGCTTATCCATTCCAAAAGGTTGAGATTTTTGGAATATTGAGATCTATTGTGAAGAAGAAAGACTTTGTGTTTTCTTTTAAATCATTTGAGGAATAGAATTTGATGCTATTTTGCAAACTTTGTGTTGTGAGCTGTATCTTTCTTAAGATATTGTTCTTATGTTCATAATCTTAAGCTATTATTTGTTTAGCATCTTGATGGTTCTAATCATTTCCAACATTACATTTTTTGTCTAAAAACTTGTATGATTATTTCATGATCTGCATTTGCTCGAAAGAAAGTATGTTCCCCTCATTTCCTTTCCATTGTGTTTCTTCCATAATAATAATTTCCTTTCTGATCCATTTCATTTTGAAAGAGAAATATCTTCACCTATTATGAATATGGATTTCAGGATTCTATCCCAACCCCAATGGTTAGATTAGTGTGAATACTGTATTTATTATTTCTACTATGTTTTAGCCGAGTAATAAACAGTAGCCTCACTTGTCTTTGAAGAGGGATTTTATCCCATGTAATGTGGTTGAACCTCATATTTTGGCTTGATAAAATATCCATCCAACATAATGATAAGTACATCTCATATCTTATGTCATCTACATACTCATAGTTCCTTAATTTTTATATTGCTTTAAGAATGCCATTGATATAATATTTCACCAATTTGAAACCGTAATATTATCTTATGAAGCATCCGTCCTCGGGGAAATCTTAGTTGTTAAAAACAATGGTTCATAAATGTTGAATAATCCATGAATGTCAACAAGAGCAACTTATATTCACCGCTTTAATACTTATTCCTTCTAGCCTCGACATCATCTCGCCCAAATCAGATTTGACACATATTTCCAAGTGAGAGAGACTTTAAAGGTTAGTCATTAAATAGTAAGCTCGTGAATTCCTTATTTCAAGAAGAATGGATTACTCAAAAGTATCTCGCAACTCATAAATTTTATTAAGAAATCTATTTCTCCTTAAGCCTTACATTCATTATAGGGATATTATCTCATACTTACTTGTATAGTCAAGAAAATCATTGCTGCAGACTTTAACAATTTCCAACAAAACATACAAATTACACAACTTGATCATAATGATCTTGTGATAATAATGATATCATATTTAATACCTTGTTTCAAGGAAGAAAAGGGCTATCAATGAAGTTCATGCATAACAAGCTCAAGGGATTTAAGATGTGCTCTTTCTTTAAATCTAGGATCTGGTGTCGACTTAGCATTTTTATAATATTAATGATTGCTAAATAGTTAAGCACACCAAGGGACAAACTATACAATAGTAATATTTATCAAATGAATGTATAGATCACCTAAGTTAAAGCATCAAGACTATGGAAGTCAATACTCAATCTTAATGACTCATTTTAATTTTTTTTAACTTAAAAGTGAATTCTCTAATAAATAGATTATGATAATAACCATACAAAGTAAAGACAAGGACACAAAATTAAACTCGACAATTTTCTATTTTTTTAATTCATTTTGAATTAAGAAGCTTTCAATACATGTAAGCATTCACTCTTTCACTATTCATAATCAAAAGAGGACCATACATTACAATTGCTTAATTTCCTTTACATTTAATTTTCCTCCTCGTTTCTAAACACAAGTGCAAGATATTTCTTTCACTTAGATCAATTAAAAACACATCCTTTTCATTTATGAAACTAGTACAAATATTTAAAACAAGAAAACTATCCTTTTCTTTATTTTCCAACTTGAGAATCTTCTCTCAATCCTATAATCTGGAAAAATCAACATATTTCGACAGGCTTAGTTCACAAGAACAGGTATGGACTAATGTAACTATTCTTATCTATTTCATTAGGAAATAATTTAATATCTTCTACCCGATTAAATGATATCGTAACTTAAACATAATAGCCGATATTTTTATTATGTCAAATAATCAAAGGTTGTGAAATAAGTCAGCATCTTCCAACAACTTAAAAGTTCTAAACTTTTAAAAGCCATCTAAGATCGCTAAACTAATTCTTTGCTTCGGTTAATTTCATAATATAATTCTCCTCATATAATTAAATATTGAGTGGTAATCCTCCCTCTTAGATACAATCGCTAAATCGTACCAATGGTTAACCATGAAATCAAAGAGTAACCAATTTCATCTCACAAAGGTAATGGTACCGATAAGCCAACTAACCCCAATAGTTACTACCGAAATATTCCGATATCACAAATTAAATTTACACAAGTTAATGTTTTTTTACCTTATAATAGCTAACAATCAAATTTTACCATTCCACAAAAGATGATTATCAATTCCTAAACAAGTCATTTCAACCGGGTCTAAATTATTGATGTCATGCAATTGTACATAAAGCGTTTCTAATACCTATTTTATTCATTCACCGTAACCTTTAGACAAAAATTTAGAAATCAACTAGGTAATATTTTACTAAAAAATTTAACCTAGCTATAAGATTTTCCATATAATGTTCAATCAATGTAAGTAATTAAAATTATACGAAGCCATGAAGTGAAGGTAATCAATCAGCCCAAGGATATAATGGAAATCGGTAATTGAATCAATTACTTTTTGATTTACAAATAGAGGTACAATCATTATTTTTAACCTTGTATTATAACCCATAATCTACAAAACCCCATGAATCGTATAAACAACACAAGGATTTGCCTATTCTGTCCAACAAGTAATGGGTTTGGTTCCAAATTGTCTGCAAGCAATACCATCGTTCATATTAACAACCAAGAACTTTCTTGGAATAACAACTACAGTCAGGCTAGGGAGCATAATACGCTGGCATAAAAGTCATATTCCTCCCAATTCTAATACTGATCGAGTTTCCATAATTAATATAACCTTGACAAGACAAGAATCAAACACCCATAAATAGATTTATCACGGATCAACAAATGTACGTATTTGCAAGCAAAATCACAAATATCGCTTAATCACCCGAAGTCACTCAATCATTTTCCAACAAAATAACTAAGGAGAGAGATTAATGTATGCTTGGGTTTAGAAGACCTTCTTTCTCTTTCCTTCAATCGAGAGACCTAATTCACTATGGCGAGATATTTCCTTTACCAAGAATTTCACAAATAAAAACCAAATGAAAGCCCCCTTTTATGTTATTCAAGTCCACACTAAGAACATGGTCCCATGTTGGGGGATACTACTCCTATTTATTTGGGAAATATGGTCCCATGCAAAAAAAAATATCGCTGCTACCAAAACCCAAAAAAATCCTTGAAATTTCTCAACAAAATATAACTTAGGAGAGGATTTCCAGCCCCATAAAGCAGCTAAGGGCACAAAAATAAATCAGCTACTTAAATTTTTTAGGGAGCTTTTTTGACACTTGGCATTTAGTTTAAGCTTCCCTCTCAATTTTCCATCCAAAAGTTTATTTCGGATTCATGGGACCCTATTTTTGCTAGTGCTAAAGCTTCCTATTTTATCTCTACATAGAAAAATAAAAATCATGGGACCCTATTAATGCTAAAATATCCTATTTTTTCTCTCCCACATCTGCTCAAAATTTTTAGCTTTCCCCTTGCATGGGACCATGCTCTAAAACCACAAGAATCATAGTTTATTTCATCTAAGAAGTAATAGATTTAAATCTGCAAATTAATATCATAGTAGAAAACTTGAGACTCCTTCATGCAGTAACGCGGATTTGAACATAAAAACCCAAAAATGAACCCCTCCCTTCGAGTTTGCATGTTGTTGGCTTCCAAAGGAAGCTTCCAGCTTCTCAAGGTCCGGAGTTTCATTAATGCATTTGTTGCAAGATGTGCCATGTAGTGGCTTTGATATAATCACCACCATCATACAATATCATTCCCCAAACTTAGCGGGAGTTACCCTCATTTGCATTCTAATATTGCATGGTAAAAATGTATCCACTTAGTTAAATTCTCATTTATTATGGCTAACTCAATATACGATCATCATGCCACAAAGTCATTCTCCAATTCGCATGGTCTATTTAGTCAACCATATTAATCATTCATTGCTCTTGCACCTCTAATGAAGTCAAAAGGAGACTAGAGTCCAAAAACAATATGATCTTATCATATCATGAAATAAAGTTCAATAAAATACCTTAGACAATTAAAAGGCTTGACCCTTTGAGTGTCCACAACATGGTCCTAGACCATTTCTATCTCTCGTAATGGTACCAAAACAACGCACACAACACTATAAGGTGTGTAACGACCAATCATCATAACAATATTATGGATCCTTTCTCATATTAAAGATCTCAATCTTGAAATTCCTATACTCTGCAATGTAAATAGCTTAGGAAACCAAACAATGTTACTAAACTCAAAGAAGATAAGAAAGCTTATCTCGACAATTAACAAGATGAGGTATTAACATAAAGTGTCCCATGAGTTCTTGGTGAAAATCACCATTACGCGGTTAGATTCTCATCTACGTGTAAGCATGTTTATTATTTTTAGGATAAACATACACACACCTAGTTGTGAAGTTAGTCGGGTAACACCTCTTCTTGCTAAACCTTGTGATCCACTTCATGTCAACAACTCATTATTGCTACAACAAGAAATGAAAAATCAAGATGTTACTAGTATATGTCAAGGTCGGGAGTGACGACGAAAATCAAAGTAAAATGGCCAAAATACATGGGTTGATTATTACTTTCGTCACTCAAAACCAAATGAATAGTAGTATGAGATTGAGACCGAATAATGTCTAAATTACTTGATTTTGTGACTACAATCTTCTATAGCATGCTTGTCACTTTTTATACTAACATAGGTTTCAATCCACTTTGTTTGTGTGTGGTTTGGTTTCTATCATGCACATTCCCCTCCCCCCTTTAGAGATCTATTTCAGCACATTTTCATATCAACTTCGGGACCTCTCTTTAGGGTCAGTATACTACTAGCGACGTCGCATGCACCCCAAACGAGGGGGCATACATTGGGTGAATCATTCACCCGATATAGTAGTACAGAGCTATAGTTCGACATACACGTATAGGAATAGATAATTCTACAACTACTGTAATGAATCATACTCTAACTTGGGTCCTTAGTTCAACACAAACACCAGCGTCCGATATAGACACTAACTTTGGGTGCTCCTGAACTTTCTTGGGTGCCTATGACCAGGGGGAAATTATAGTTACTTTCTCAGATCAGAAATTTCATGGCATTTCACAAATAAGTTATCATAGTATAGACACATTCCTCCAACAATTAGAATACATTTCTATCTCATTTTGTTCTTTTGATCAAATTGGAACAAACAAAGAACAAAATAGGATCACACCATTTGCAGTGTTGTATAAATTTAGGAAGCAATCGTGAAAGGATATTAAGCCAAACCTCTCTCCCCAACACTCTTCCTCATGGCATGAGATTGCCCTAAAAATCACACTTAGCATGAGATCACCTGAAAAACTCATTCTTGGCATGATATTTCCCAAAAATTCACTCTTGGTGTGAGATCACCCAAGAAACTTGCTCTTCTATATAGCATTTCAGAAATTTTCTATCCCTTTTTACTCATCACGGATCATGTGCATAATTTCCTTTTTCCACATTTTCTCATACTTATGCAGATTTTTCATATCAGAGCCACAAAATCATGCACTTGGGTACATTTCTAGGTCCTAATCACATACTTCCATACATATGATTCCCGAGCGATAAAACTAGTAATTGATAGCTATCTTTGGCCTCTTTGATTTGTTTCTTTTCTTCTTTCTGGTATTTCACCACCTACACCCATTCGGTACTTTACTATTTTATCTTTTATCTTTTATGACTCTAGACACCAAAGACTCCAACCAGATGTCAAAGCTTAGACACCCTCTTCCCCTTTAGGTGCCCTTGACCAGTGTCTTTTATCTTTTGGGCATCTTATTTTCTTATGGGTTGGCCTTCTAGTTGTCAATTACAAAATTCAACTAAGGGAATCATATAAATATAATGTTATGTGACCAAAATAAAGGACCAAGATCTAAGCATCTATTATCACCACCTAAGGTTGCATCCAAAGGCATCTAAGAGCATCAAAGGCATCCATCTAGCTTTCATTCAAGGGACAAGGGACTACATTTTTGTATACACGCATAGGAGGGGAAGTTCATTTTTCCATCCACACATTTATTTACATTGGTATATCTAGCTATTTCCCACTATCATGTGAACTTGCACAAGGGCCTCCTAGGTCACAATTCTATCACACACACACACAATAACTACATGGATTCTAAGATGTAGTGTAATGTTCAATCATAAGTTCACTCTGTCCGAGTGACCACCGGGTCGTATGACTCCCCATTTGCATCTTTCTTTTAGAATTAAATGTAGTTTAGGGTTTTGTAGGCTATCATTTATTTCTCAAGTTACAGTGAGTACAATGATCATACAGTGACATACATGTGACCAAAAATGAAGGTTAGCGACCACCTTACGACACAAAAAAAACAATATTCAATTCTCTTGCGCGATCACAGGTACCTACTAGTGTTCTCTGGCACATAGGCACCCCAATCCTGTCCTAAGAGTCTTATTCTGACTCATCCAATAGTTCTAGGATTTTATGTGGTCAATTACGATAGTCTACTCCTCTTGTTTACCAAGTCTCTAGTCCATAATACTTTGAGATTAAGAAAATATCAGCTAATTCTTTTATCCTCTCTCTTAACCTAGGGTTTCACTTTTACTTATCTTATTTCTTGTGTTAGATCTATGCTTTATCATTTATTTATCATATGTGACTTTATAATATTTAGGGTTTAGCATAATCCTATTTTTGTTAAATCATTTGGTAAACCCAGATGCATTCAAAAGCTTCCTTCGAGCATATATCAAAATCTCTCTTCTTCTTCTCAATTAATGTCTTAATCTTCTTATCCTTATTTCAACCCAACAAAGGTTTCAAGCATGGTTACTACCGTTGTTGATTTCATGCAAGTTTTTACTCAAAGATCCTCCTCACTTTATTATGCCTATGGCTAATTCATCTATCAATGTAGTCACTACTCATCATACCCATCCTCCTACTGCTCATCCAATTTCCATTCCACCACCTATCACTTATGCAGCTCCTACCACCACTTCGATGGTTATGACATCATATAACAACTTAATAATACACCGGAAAAAATATCTCTTTGTAATTTATTGTGTAGTGCACATGATTTTAATCAAACATTAGAGGTTTCCCTTTGCTCTATTCACATTTAATAAATAACTCATCGCTGGCCTTCGCACTTCTCATTCGAATCTCAAAATCTACCACATGTTATATTATTTAGTAATGAGGACATCCTACCATCTATTGTTGATACTTCATACATACCTTTGCTTATCACTACTACCATTGACACCATTTGTATCAAGTGTGTAGTCATTAACAATGGATCTACCATTAATCTATGCGCTCACTCCCTTCTAAGGAAAATTGGCATTACTGATAATCTAATTACTAAGAATTCCACTCTCATTCATGGCTATGATTCCACTACTCACACATGCCTAGGCACTATCACATTACCTATAAAATTTGGGCCTAAGATTATTCCTATGGTATTCTTCATTATTGATGCCTCATTTCAGTTTAATATCTTATTGGGTAGACCTTGGATTCACACAATGCATGTTGTCCCATCTATTATTCATCGATGTGTTAAATTCCTACATGATGGTTATGAACATACCATTGTTACCAACCCTGATCCATTCAAGTTTTTTGGCATAGAACTCAAGCATTACTATGCATATTCCTCCATCATAGCCTATTCCATATAGCAATATTAGTACATATGATATTAGTCAATCTAGTGCTTCATAGCCTTCTTCCACCTCTGTAAGAATATTGTCCATTTCCACTAACACTATTGATATCATTTCTCCCACCATGTCTATTCCAATAACCACCACCACGCCATTTGGTGAGACTCCTATCACTCCTACATCTAGCTCACTTCCTACCAATTTCCTTGATATCGCTATCCAAAGACGACAATGCTAGCACCGATGATTCTGATTATGAGGTTGATATTGTCAAGCTTTCGATGAAAAATTACGCAATCTTAATTTTACTCCTATCAAGATAGATGAGTCATACTTCAATTATACTTTCTTCATTATTGGCCCTGGTTAATATCAATTCAAGAAAACCACTTCTACTAATGGTATGGTACTTTTTTGGCGGTTTATTCATACATTGGATGTCATATCACCTTCCTCATTTTCCCATGAACACTCTATATCATCACTTCCTCCTTTCACATGCACTCTTTTCATTAATAATTATTATTGGTTACACATTCCTTTTGATCCTACTTGATCTGAATTTTTGTACATGGGATGGCTTGATTTGGCTAGGACTTACACTAAATGACCTCCTCCTCTATCTCATTCTCCTCATCTATATCATGGATATGTTCGCATTCCTTCTTCTTATGGCCTTCACGTCTTTCATCTCTAAGTTTTTTTATGCACTTCTCACACTTACCCAATTACTTTTGGGAAGTCTTGGCTTGACTACATTGGTGGAAATTTGGATCGGGATCATATGGATATCACAATTCCCATGTCTTTCAATCGTGTTTCTATTTGCAATGATTCATTTCTTGGCTATACACAAAATATTACTTGTTGTTATACACACAAATTTCCACTATCACATTTCACCGATGAAGAATACGCTATGGGCATTTATAATCTACGTTGCAATACCTCTTTACATGATCAACCTCAAACTATTTCTTAATAATTCTCTTACGCTTCTCCATTTGGCTTCGACCATGATAGTGAAAATCTCCTAGATGATGTTACTTGATATTTTTCATCATCATACACTTGGGGGCATTTTCCTTATTTTGCCCCTTGTTAGAATTATAAGGTGTCTCTCATTTCTACTATCATGCTCTATGCTTCATATCTAATATTTCTCATTCATCTTACACAAGTTAATACACATCTTGTATCATCATTACCCTATGATGCACTCTTTTTGCTAAGGTTCACACTCGACTTTTGAGGGTATAAATATGAATTGAACCTCACCTTCTTCCACATTTCATGGTCTATGCTTTTGTGACCTATCTTTCTAATACACAAGATACAACCATTTCCTGATGACACACTCTTGTTCTATGGTTCATTCTTGAATTTCGAGGGATTTTTTTATAAATAAGCCTCATCTCATACATGCTCATCCACATCAACTTGGGGGAAATCTTCTCCAATCACATTCACATTACATATCATTTCATCTCACTCACTCACAACATATTGCATATATTGGCTGCACATACACTTGTTTGTTTATACTAGTTACACATACAATTTGTTTCATATGCTAGACATATATTTAGTAGGTCATTACCTTTCTATATATGCACATGCATGTTCATTTTTTCTCTAGTTGTGAATGCATACTTCTTACAGATCCTTTCACCTAGCATTGATGTTTAGCACTATACCTCTTACCAGTCCCACCGAGGCTCCTAGGGGCATTTACTTTCTTACACACTGTAGGTGTTATTGTTCCATTTTATAATGCATTCTATTCTTACTAGCACAATACTTGTTCCATTGATACATACACACTTTGACATAATTTATATCTTTCTAACATGCTAACGGGTGCTTCATGTGTAGTATTTACTTTGCAAGAACTATTTTCCACCATGGTTTTCTGATACTTTGCTTGTTATTGTTTGTCATTGTTTTCCATTGTATGCATTGTTTGTGGGCTTTGCCCTATGTCTTGTATGTTCATTTCTTGTATGTTTTTGGTCACTTTGGCCCTGATTGTCTTGTGACATTGTGAGCGATGTCCCATGTTTGAAACCTATTTTTCACAATCTACTTTTTCTCCATTATTACTTATTTCCATTGTATTTTATAACATGTTTTCCACTTTTTCTACTAACACATCTTTTTAGCCATTTTTTTGCATGTGCCTTGGTTTCTATCATGCACATCCCTTCCCCTTGTAGGCATTCCTTTCAGCATCAAATCAAATCGCTTTTAGGTCCTCTCTTTGGGTTACATACTCCTAGTGACGTCGCATGCATCCCAAATGAGGGGGCATACATTGGGTGAATCAGTCACCACCCCATATACCATCTCATAGATTCTCGTATAGGAACAGAAAAGTATTCAATTATAGAAATGACCAAAATTATGACTTGGGTCCTCAATTCAGCACAGAAACTGGTGCCTTGATACATACACTAGCATCTGGGTGCTCCTGCCCTTTCCTGGGCACCTATGACCAAGGGGTAGTTACAGATTACTTTAGCACATCAACATAGTTTTTATCATTTTATAGAGAAATTTTTAGAGTACATACATAGTCCTCTAAAGAATAAGAATACATTCTATCTCTTTTTCTCCTTTGATCGACTAAAACAAACACACAACAAAGTAGGACCACACCATCTCTATAGGTGGTGTATAAATTCCTAAGTAGGCATGGATGGAGAGTACAACCGGACCTCTCTCCCCAACACTCTTCTTCTATGGCGTGAGATCTCCCAAAAACTTGCACTTCGCATGAGATCACCCAAAAACTCATTTTTAGCGTGAGATCACTGAAAAATCGCTATAAGCATGAGATCTCCTAAAAATCATTCTTCTATAGAAATTTAGGACATTTTATATCACTTTTTACTCATCATAGATCAGGTGCATACTTTCCTTTTTACATATTTTCGCATACTTATGCAAATTTTTCATATTCACATATTTGACTACTTCTTTTCTCTTCTTTTGCAAGCCCGCCCTTAATGCATAATAAGAAGCATCCCTTCATCAAGGACAATAGAAGGTATAACATGGTACAACATCATATGCTTCACCCCTAGGGTCACTTCCTCTTTATTACCTTCCATGCTTCATTTTTATCACTTCAAGCTTTCACTTGTCCACTCGACACACTTTCACCATCGATCTACAAGGAAAAAAAGGTACGCACATTCTAACTACTTTATGAAAATATAAAGTGGGGAAAATGTAGACATAAAATCATGCACTTGGCTACATTTCTATGTCCTAAGCACATACTTGCATTCATATTATTCCTAAGAAAGAAAACTAGTAATTGTGATTAGTTTTGGCCTCTTTGTCTTGTTCATTTCTTTATTATGGTCTATCACACCCTAATGCCCATTGGTACTTTACTATTTTATCTTTTATGACTCGGGCAAAGAACACCTGTGTGCCCTCACCCCCAATGGGTGCCCCTGACCTCTTTGTATCTTACTCACCTCTTTTGGGCCTCTTTTATCTTTTGGACATCTTGTTTTGTTATGGGTCAGCCTTCTAGTTATAAATTATAAAATTCAACCAAGGGAATTATATAAATACAATGTTATGTGACCGAAAATAAAGGACTAAGGTCTAATCATCTATTATCACCATCTAAGGTTACATCTAAAGGCATCTAAGAGCATCAAAGGAATCCATCTAGATTTCATTTAAGGGACAACGGACTGCATTTTTGTATACATGTATAGGAGGGGAATTTCAGTTTTTCATCCACACACCTATTTACATTGGTACATCTAGCTATTGTGTTGGCTAGATTTTCTACACAGCTGAAAACCTAGGCAGTTATGAGATAAATCTCCCTCATTTACCAGTGAGGCTCCCATGTAAGATTTCGTCTGTTATATTTTCTAATATCTATCTGTTGGTTTTACTTTAACCGCGTAGCTCATGTACCATAGCTAGGAAATTTTGCAGCAAGTAAGAAGTTGTAAGAAATATGTGCAGAAGAGGGGAAATAATTAAATACGAGAAGAAAGGAAAGAAGATGTGCAATCTGACCAATAGTTTACAGAGTTGGTCAAATGCACATAGACAAAAAAATAGATCTTGAAATACATAATTTAAAGCAAAGGAAAGTTTCAGATCTAGATCTAAGATAACACAAATTTTATGCAAAGATCTATACAGAAATAAGAAACAAATACACTGTTGACATAAAGTTCTCTGGAAATTTGCCTCCTTTCAATTCCTTAGCTTTCAAAAAAATATCAAGGGTTTCAGCTCAATGTTTGGAACACAAGAATGCTTATTACAAATTTTGATCCTTTAACCCATAGGCTCTTCCTCTATTTATAGTGTATAAAGGGGAAATTACAAATAGGAAACTGCAACTGAACTAGAACATGTGGAAGTTGTAAAGGAAACATCTGGCAATCTTTCTCCTAGAATTCCTCTCTAAGTGACATGCATCTGGAGATTAAGTCAAAGTTGTGCACATCTGCCACTTATCTTAGAGAACCTTTTCAAATAACTTAAAGTAATGGCTTTTAGACCAATAACTTTAATCTTATACTTTCACCCGAGAACATAAGAAATAAGAGAAGAAATCAGATCTATTAGTTGTAAAACCCTACGCTTTATTTTTGTTCTGATATTGAATATACTTGTCGAACATGTTAATTCAATATTTTCCCATCTGTCGCCAGCATCTTGCATGCTAATTGCAATCACCACTGGTCGTGCTAGAATCTTCAGGCAATAATTAATGAATTGTGCATCCAACCTAATTATTTCCTTTCCGTAGCATCTCGAATTGTTCTTGAAAGAGGATGGTAAGACCTTGCACACTCCATATCAAATTCATGTAAATGATCCGTGATCGGAAATGCTGAAGTTTGAATAATTCCACTACTTTTAATTGCCCGCATGAGAGATGTCCTTCTAGCTCTGGATCTATCAATTAAATCAATGATGGGTTCAGAGCCTATGTCTGTATCATTGATGTTATCGAATCTAGAAGATATTCCTGAATCTTTTGATCCTTCTCTTTCATCATGCTTCATCATACCGAACAATCTTCGTCCTCGAGCTCTTTTTCTTTTAATTCTCGCAAGCGAAATCCTTTGTAATTGGATCAATTTTTGTAGATCCGAAACTTCTTCCGATTCGAAGATATATTCAACATATCCGACATTGATTTGAACTTCCTTTCACTAATATGAGAACTCCGTGATGAATACCTACGATTAATTCTATAAATATGGGGTCCATGGCATGAATACTTGATTTTTATCACGAGAATCAACATATAAATCCTGCTACCCTAAAATTTTGAGACTTTTCTTGCATGCAAAGCAAGTAAAAATATTATTGAATTCATTTAGGCACTTATACCAACATAAAGATACTTAGAATAATAAAAATCAGGATATTCCAACCTAGGCACCAAAACCTGGAAGCTTCCCGACAATGAAAATACTCCTTAATGCAAAATCCTCCTTCCTCGCGCGCCAAAACACCGGGATGCAAAATTCATCAAAAATAATTAATTGCCTCTCCCTTATGGCATCTCATTCTTATATATCCATCTCGCATGTTATTTTTAATAATTCCCCTTCCCTATTTCTGCAATTTAATTAATTAAAAACATGCCTCTTCATCCAATTTGGGCGCCCAAGCCTGCATACTTCGATTAATTTTTATGAATTTATTTTATTTATTTTTAGCATGCATCATTAACTTCTCTTTAGCTCATCCGCTTGAATTGACTTTCCTCCTATTTATGGCACCAAACTTAGTTAGGAATACCATTAATAAATATCATTAAATACATGTATTAATGTCAAGGTGAGTCACACTTTTTGGCAAGGGAATTTGTTAAAAATAGAAAATCAAAGTAATGGGAATTTCCACCTTGCATTACTGCAACCCAAAAAATCCAATCTTTCACTTAAGTGATTTGACTTTCATAATGGAAATTTTCACCCTGCGTTGCAAGTAAGAAATTCCTACCTTCCAACCACCTCTAATATTCCCATTGTGGCTTAAGTGACTTTGACTTGATGGGAAAAAGTAACCTGCAAAGCAGGTAAGAAATTCCCACCTTCCTGCCACCTCTAATATTCCCATTGTAGCTTAAGTGAATTTGACTTGATGGGAAAAAGTAGCCTATAAGATAGGAAATAAATTCCCACCGCCTTCCACTACCGAAATTCACATTGGCGACTTAAATCCTTCCTTCCAAAAATGTGACTTGCATGGAAGAAAGCTTCTTTCCAAAAGTGCTCTTCCCAAAAAGTGTGACTTGTGTGAAGAAAACAAGTATAGAATAATATTTGCCATTTTTGGAAAGGGTCCGGGAAGATGTAGTAGTAAACCTTGCATGTGCCATAACTTACATTCCGTGGCTCCATTTTAGGTGTCATTTTCTCTAAAAGTGAATATTCTCTTGAGCTCTATGCATTGATGGAAATATTTTTCTTATTTTCATAAAATCCATTTTTGCACCTTTTTGGACCAAGTAATTTCTTGCATGGAAGAAAGCTTCTTTCAAAAGTGCTCTTCCCAAAAAGTGTGACTTGTGTGAAGAAAACAAGTATAGAATAATATTTTCCATTTTTGGAAAGGGTCCGGGAAGATGTAGTAGCAAAACTTGCATGTGCCATAACTTTCATTCCGTGGCTCCATTTTAGGTGTCATTTTCTCTAAAAGTGCATATTTTCTTGAGCTCTACGCATTGATGGAAATATTTTTCTTATTTTCATAAAATCCATTTTTGCACCTTTTTGGACCAAGTAATTTCTTGCAATCTTCTGAAAGAATCCTGAGCTCTAATCACCTTTAGACATATTAGTAATTAAAAATATTGGATAGCTTTTCAAAACCCTAGGCCTGGGGAAATATCTAGCAGGAAGAATGAATAGGCTATAGGAATTTCTAGAGAAAACAAACCAAAACATAGAAAAAAAGAAATAAAATAAAACAAAAGAAGTTGTGACGAATTGCTTGAAAAATTTCTCCAATTAGCTAATCAGAAAATTCTTCCCCAGGGTGAATGTTACTGTGGTAATAATGATGGGGTGAAGTGCTTTATATAACCTAAATCTTCCTATTTTAACTTAATCTATTTTTAAAATAACTTTGTTTATTTAATAAATAAATAAATAAAATTTGGTGTCCCCAGATTTCACCCTGAAATCTGGGACTACCCTATGTAAAAAAATCATACTTTTAAAATAATGGGTCGTTTTGTGTTTTTATTGCCAGAAAATGTCTGTATTGTGTCAAGATATTCCCAGAGAGTCATATTAGCCAATTTCACCAAATACCCAGATGCCCAAAATCGTTATATTCTCATTCGGGGTTTACTGCGGGAAATTTGTATTTAATTATTTTGAGCCCCGTTTGAGGCAAATTGTGCTCCGGTTTAACCCTGTTGTGATCTTACATGTCAATATTCCCATATACTAGTAGGGTTTTAACCAGGAATGAATCATAGGATTTATCTATGACTTCTATCCATGGCTTCCTCGAGGCTCATGTCTTTTATCCCATAACAAAACAATGTCTCCAACTTGGAAATTTTTGGACCTAGCCTTCTTGTCAAACAAATATTTTACCTTCTGCTAGTGGGAAGATATTCTATCAACAACCTGAAGCTTGTCTTCATTCAACTTATGAAGATACATGATCCTTTTGTCCAAAGAATCATTGAAACTAGTGTCTTCAATGGCCTTCATTAAGTACAAAGTTGGTAGCTCCACTATCATTGGTAATTGGGCTTCCATACCATACGCAACTTGAAAAGGGGACATTCCAATAGATCTTTTAGGTGTAATCCTATCTTCCCAAAGAGCATCATAGAGTTTCTTGTGTCAGTTCCTCTGATATTCATTAACCAGTTCCTTACTATAGCCACCAAATTCTTGTTTGTTGATTCTACCTATCCATTCCCTTGAGGATAGTAATCTAATGATTGAGCAAGGGAAATGCCATATCCATAACAGAAATCCATCATCTTAGTAGAAGAAAAAATTGAAGCATTATCAGTCACAATCTTGTTTGGCACTCCAAACCTTACCAAGATGTTTTCTTTGATAAAATTACATACCACTTCAGAAGTGGTACTCTTTACTGGAATGGCTTCTACCCACTTAGTGAAATAATCATGGTAGTCAACACATGAGTATGTCCAGCACTTGAAGATGGGTTGAGTGTTCCAATGAAATCTAAACCCAATTGTTGAAAGGGCTCTTCAATTACAATTGGTTTAAGCGGCAAGGCAGCCAACTTGGGTCTTCTCACAAAGGTCCGATGCTTCACATTTATCAATCCATTTTGATGCATCTTTAAACAAAGTAAGCCAATAGTATCTAGCATGAAGAATATTGTGAGCGGTAATAACAGATGAATAATGACCTCCACATGCTTGATCATGGAAAACTGAGAAAAGCTTCTTCTATTGTTCTTTGTCAACGCATTTCATAAATCTTCCATCCACTCCACATTTGAACAAAGCATTCTCCCACAACACGTTTTCTGTTGTTCTTATCTTACAGCTCTCTTCTCCTTGCTAGCCAAGTGAGAGGGACACTCCCCATAGGTGAGAAAATGAGTGATATCATCATACCATTCATCAGTCAAGCCAAGAAATAGAACAATAAGAACATCAACCTCATCCTTAGGTAATTCATGACCAGCTCCTTCAGCAATGAGTTCACACAAGCCTTTACCCCGAACTAGTTTGGTTGGTCTGATGTCAATATCATATTCTTGACCCTTTTCTCCCCAGTTTCCTCACTTAGTTCCAAATTCTTGTTGCGTAAGAATAGACTTGATGGTTGTATTAGGCACAAGCACCACGGAGTGAGAGTTAAGAATATAAAATTGAAACTACTTGATAGCTTTAACCACTGCAAAAGCATGTTTCTCCATCATGGTGTACTTCAACTCATGATTTTTAGGAATGTAGATCATTAATGCAACTGGGAGCTCATGATCATCATAATCTTTTTGGGTCAATACAGCAGCCAGGGGTGCTTTCTGTGGCATAGCAATAAATAATAAAATCTTTACTAAAATATGGACATGCTAAGATAGGAGTCCTAGCAATAGCCTTTTTAATACCTTCAAATGCTTCTTTCCCTTCAGAGGACCAGCCAAACGTTTTTTTCCCTTTCATCATTTGGGAGATATTCAAAGTTAGCTCTGTAAAATTAGGAATGAATCTTCTCAAGAAGTTGATCTTACCAAAGAAAGAATGCACTCCCTTCTTACTTGTGGGAAGAGGAATCATTGAATAGCTTGAACTCATTCAGGATCGATTTTGATTCCATCTTTAGAGACAACATGCCCCAACAATTTTCCCTCCATGACATAAAATATAGATTTCTTGGGATTCAAAGAGACCCCATGTTCTTTGCACTTCAAGAGAATCTGTTTCCAGATGCTGAAAATGATCTGCTCTAGTTTTGGAAAACACAGTCAAGTCATCTAGATACACAACAATACATTTTCCTTTCAGGCTTCCAAAATCCAAGTCCATAGCCCTTTGAAAAGTGGCACTAACATTAATGAGTCCAAAAGGCATCCTCTTGTAGGCAAAAGTACCCCAGGGGGTGGTGAAGGCAGTCTTGTGTTGATCTGCGGTATTAACTTCCACTTGATTATACTCGAGAAGCCATCAAGCATGGACAACATTTTAGATCCTGTAATAACTTGCAAAACTTGATCCATCATGGGTAGAGGATAGTTGTCCTTCAAAGAAGCCTGATTTAGATTCTTGAAGTCAACGTAGATACAAATCTCACCATTTTTCTTCCTGACAGTACAATGTTGGCAATCCATGTCGAATGGTGAATGGGGAAGATAATTTTGGCTTTCAATAATTTTTGTATTTCCTGAAAAATGGTGTCAGCAATCTTTGGATTGTACTTCCTTTGCTTCTATTTGAAAGGTTTAATCCCAGGTTTGAGAGGAATGAAATGCTACATTTCTTTGGGCTGGAAAGCTTTTAGATCATCATATGAATATGCAAGAACATCCATATACTTCTTGATAGGTTCACTACCTTCTTCTTTTCTTCTTGAGTACAACACTTTCCAACATCATCATTTTGGGGTCAGTGAGCTCCCAAAGTTAATATTTTCATACTCGTGCATTTTTGCACTCCTGTAGGAGCTTTAAACTTAATATACTTGTCATGTTTATCAAACAATTCCTCCAAACTCACCAGCCCTTTAGGAATCTTGTTACCTTTGAGTTTGATGCACCCATCTTGATCTGTCTCCTCTTTGACACCCTCTTCATTGGAAGATACACTCTCATGAGGTAAATTGTCACTTCCTTCAAAGTACAATTGTTCAAAGTTATCCCTGAGCTCCAAGAAAGAAAGAAAATGTTGATCATCATTGAAAAATTTCCAGTTACTTGCATTATTAGGCACACTTGGCCTATGGATCATTTCAATGGTGAATTTATCTTGAGAGAAATCAGGGTGACGTATCAGCAATGATCCTGAAATAGCTAGTGAATCAGCCCTAGTGTTCTTTTCTCTTGCACTGATTCGATGGAGAAGGCATCAAGAAATTCAATAGAATCCCAAACTAGATTTATGTAATGCTTTAACCTTCTATTCTTTACTTGAAAAAGGTCTCTGACTTGTTTAACAACTAGTTCTACATCTCCACGAGCCAGAATATTCTTCACACCTTTTTATTTTTCCACATTAAGTCCAAGGATGAGGGCTTCATACTCTGTTACTATATTATTGGTATTCTCAAACTGAATTTTGAAAGAGAAAGGGTAAAACTTTCCTTCAAGACATCAACACCACACCAGCTCCAGAACTAGTTGAGGAGTAGCTTCTATCAAATTCTAGATTCTAAACACCATTAGGATCATGAAGTACTTCTTTGGGAAGTTTAGTTTCCTCCGGAGACATAATCATATAGTTACCATGTCCAATATCTTCATAGAGTATTTTTGCTTTGGGATCATCCGTTTTTGCACAATATACTCAGATTGCTTCTCCAACAACAACTTCTTCATTTTTCCATTAACTGGTATAAGGGCATGTGACCAATCCATTTGAATCTCTCCTCCCATGTCTTTACAAAAATTCCTACTTAATAGCATACCATATGAAGGAGGGATATCTGGTACCAGAATAGTAGCCAAAACCTTTTTCTCGGGTAAGGCAGTAAAAGCTACCTGTGCATCTTTAATCCTTCCCACAAAAGGCACCTCCCTACTCTCCATATAATAACATGAACCAATAGTGTGTGTGAGGTGAGACCCAAAGAATGAGCCACTTTGGTAGGCATTACATTATCTCGATGCTCCCGAATCTATGACACGATTCTAAGTTTATTGCTGTTATAAGAAGAGTCGCATAAAAAGGTTTGATTTTCTCATTAGATTTGGTAACTATAGCCACAAGATTTGGTTGGGGTGCGGAGGATGGAGTAGTAAAAAGGCCTTTAGAGGTAGTTTTGGAATGGGAATTGATGGACCATTTTGGTAAAGGATTTAGGGTGGGTTTGATAATACTCAGCCTCTGAAATTTGAACTTTTTTTTTCTTAAGATGGTCAATGATATCAAAAGATCCGGAGATGGATAGGGAATCATCACTAGGAATTTTAGGCTTATCAAGTTTTGAAGTGAAGAAAAAGAAGTTTTAGAAGTAGAAATAGGAGAAGGATTATCAGTACTGACCTTTTGTGTGGAAGCAATAGGAACAGGAGATCCTCTTCTTGCCACAACTAGGATAGTTGTGGAATACTCTTTAGCTTTCTTGATGGGCTGCATCACTTTTTCCTTCTTATTGGTCTGTTCTCGTGTCATAATAGCATATGACTTGCTATTCATATCTATTACTACTTCATCATAATCATCTTCTTCATCAACGCCCTCAGTAGTGAGAAAATTAACTTGAGATCCATCAAGTTCTTCCAATTCCTCCTCATCCTCCTCTCCAGATTCTTCAAATTCTTCATTAGCTTCTTCCTCAGGTTCCTCAACTTCACAAGTTGCATTGATAGGGACCTTGATGGGTGGTCCCTCGATTGCCAACCTTGTCTGAGAAGAGGGCAAATGGTTCTTGGGTTGGAAGTTTCTTCTTGGGACATCTTGATAAGGAGCATGTTGAGCCAATTGTTTCTTGATAACAATGAGGTCATTGGCTAGTTTTTGTACTAAGGGATCTGCATTAGCTCCAGAGTTTGAAGAAGAAGAAACAAATGCTTTAGACTTGGAAGGATCTCTTTTCAACTTGTCAGACATGATCAAGTCATCCTCAACACTAACGGCTAATCTTTGATCCTCATCCAATGTTACAAGATTAGCTCTCCTCAATGCATAGCTTACCTTAGGCAATTGAGTATTTAGGAAAAAACATTTTTGAATCTGGTCCATGGGTCGGGTGTCTAGTGGGATCTTATTAATCAACTTATTGAACCTAGCCACAAACTCTCTCATAGGCTCTTGTGGTTCTTTCTTGATTTGAGAAATATGTGCTAGCAGAGCATGCACATCTTCTGTGGGTTTAAAATGGTTCTCAAATCTTGTCCTCATAGTATTCCAATTGGTAATGGCCCCAACAAGAAGGTGATAAAACCAATCTATTGCATTATCTTGCAAAGTCTCTACAAAAAGCCTCACCGAGACATCTTCATGCTCAACACCAAGGACTCCACATGCAACTATGAAGGCTGCAATATGTTCATCTGGGTGCACTTTGCCATCACCTTTGAACTTGGAAAGTTCTTTCTGTTACCCTCTGGGTAACTCATGCAAAGGCTGAGGAAGGCAAGAGGCCCAACATGGTGGCCCCAAGGTAATGGAACTGTCATCCTTGGAAAGACTGCTTGAAGAGGAATTGAAGCACCAGCAAGAATTAAAGCACGAAGATTAGGGTCTGAGTTGCTCTTGAGGAATACTACTTCCAAGAGTTCTATCTTTAATAGGGGGTGTGCTTGTGGAATGAGCTCTTATATTTCTTCTTGTTGAAGGAAGAGGAAAACCTTGCTGCTCTAGGAGATGAAACTAAGAATCTTCAATACCAAGGGCTCTCCTACCGCGAGTAAATCTTAGAGTCGCCAGATCAAAGAATGATCAAGAAATTGTTCATAAACTGGAATCCATCAAAAATGAATCCCCAGTAGAGTCGCCAAAAATTGTTGGTTGTCAAATAGGACTTTATTGAAAGCAATAGTTAGGGGACAGAAATTCCCTCCTCTTTAATGGGAGAGGTTCCCTTATTTAAAGGCAAAAACCTATTTACAAATGTACAACATTTAGTTTTAAAGAGGATCTCTGATATCATGAAAGTGTTTGATATAACAGATCATCAATACAAAAGGATAGAAGAATTAAGGAATGGGAAAAGGTAGAATAGCACTCTCAGGAAATATAGATAACAAAATAATTCCTTACACATGCCAGAATGGAATCATATAGAACAAAATCATTTGCATTAAAACCACAAGATGTTATTTCATAGACACAAAGTTCCAGAGATGACATCCACAAGAATACAAAGCTTCTTGAAGTAAAATAGATTAATGATTCAATAACTTTTAACAGATAGAAAGGAAAGAACAAGAACAGATAGAAACAGAAAGAGAGATCTTCTTGTATTGATAGCTTTTTACTCCTTTACACTTTCAAAAATAACCAGAGTTCTAACCCCTGAAAATGGCATAGAGAGCCCATTATATAGCTTACAAATTGGTTACACTTGGTAACCATTTATTTTAACTAAAATATTAATTAAGGAAGTGCTCAACAAAATGTCCTTAATTAGTTTACAATGAGCTCGATTCTAGGAAAAGAAGGAGAAAAGGAGAAACTAGGAGAGAAAACATCGATTATTGCTAAGGAGGGCCCACCGACTTGAGAATCCATTGTCTAAATCTTTTTAATGCCTCAGCTATCTCCCTGCCTTGTGGGATTGATGTGTTGGTAGTGGCGTGAGACCAAGTGCCTAGACATTTCTCCATGTCCTTATCAAACTTGGTATGTTCCGTATTCTTTATTAGCCTCTTCAATGGTAGATTGAGAGAGAAAATATCATTTATCTTCTCTTTGTAATCAATTATTCTTTGAATGGTATTCTTTGACAAATTTCCTAAACTAAGTTTTAATCTCTTGAAGAGAGAAAGGAACACTTGAAATTTCATCATGAAGATGAAAATGAAAATCCTTAAAGTCGATCAACACCAAGTATTGAAAGATTCTCCCTTCTCGCCAATTGTTTCTCAATTCTCCCAAGGCTTCTTCTAGAAATTTTATTTTCCATTCAACACTAAATGTAATACTCACTTCAAACAACCACTTGAGACCAAGAAATAAACTACGTTTAGCTAGGAAAATTATGGATTTTTTTTTGTTTAGAAGTGTCTATAACTGAGTTGCAAGATAGCAGTCTTCACTAAATAAGTTACGGGTCAAACCCCTACTTACCAAAAAAAATTCCCTTGTTAGCTAGTGACAATTTCATAAGGTTCCAAAATTAGGGTTACATATGTTAGTTAGGTTCAGGGAGTAATTTACTTCCATGCCTGCTCCTACAGACTTAGAACTTTAACTAGATTTTTCCCTTACTTAACGCCTCAAAATTTCCCTAAACCATTCCCAATTGATAGGAAATTTTCTCACCTTTTTGGTGATATAAATAAGTCCTCCTAACTCCCAATAAAACTCAAGTTATGGACCGATGGAGTTCCAGGGTGAAATTTTCCCTTTGGGCAAGTTGGTGGAGTGGGGAGGAAAATTGAGAATTTTCCTCTCTTTTGGCACAAGGTGCAAAAACACATTCGCGCACCCATGGGGCCGGCGAAGGGGACACATGGTGCTTTTCTATTGGTGCGGGAGATGCGGACCAACGGGGAGCAATAGGATTTAGAAATTTTTAGGTAAAAAGCCCAACAACGAAAAACGATGTGCGCCTTCGCCAAGGAAAATCCAAGCCATGTGTCAAGCGCCTATTAGTCATGGGGAAAAATTTGGAATTTTTCCCTAGGTCCAAACCTAAAATTTTATAAAGGAAACTTTTCCTTTCCTCCTCCGCCATCGCCAAAATGCCATGTGGCATCCTGTGATTGGACGTAGGTCGGCGGAGCGACGAAGGGAATAAAAATTTTGTGCCAAAAGGTTTTAAAAGGCCAAATGGCTCACACGGACTGTGCATCTGCTGGACACGTGTCAACACCCCATTAGTTGTGGGGGTGCAGGGCCATGGAGGAAAAAGTAAAATTTTTCCCAAAAGGCAAAAAGTTAAGGTTTCAAATTTCTTTGCACGCCCACCAAGCCACGTGTCAGCACGTGATTGGCTGAGGCCGCGGAGTTGCGGAGAAAATTGGGAAAAGTTTCCCAAGAGCAAATTTTTCAAAAGTTAAGTTTTCAAGGTGAGTCTGCCCTCCGAAGTGCCATGTGGCAACTTCGAGTGGTTTAAAGGTTTGTAGGGCGGCGGACTTTTTGGGAAAATTTTTCCAAACTTCAAATTTTGATTTTAATATAGTTAGATTTATTTTTGGTTGGCCATTTTGAAGTAAAAACTTCAAATGGCCATAAATTTTGATAAGGAACTCCATTTTGAATTAAAAACTTCAAAGGACTTTCCGAGAAATATTTTGGAGTCTTCTTTGCACATAAATCATAAAAATTGGATTTTGGAGAAGTTTTGGGGTCAATTTTAAGAAATTGATCTCATGGGTTTCACATTTAAAATTGCAATGTTTCCAACTTGTAAGATTTATTCAATTTTGGTTTTCCTTATTATCAACATGTAAATTGAACATGGAGAAATGGTCTTGGGTAAGTATTAAGGTTGTTTTCAAGTTCAAATTGTGGATTGAGTTGTAATTTATATGTTTTACATCTTTCGGATTAAAAATGATTAAGTTCACAAATTGATTTTGTTGGAGTTTTAAAATGTCTTTCTTAAATGTGGAATTCAAATTTGGTTCATTAGGACTTATTACATCTAAATTGTACTATTTCATATCTGATTCTGATTATAATTTCAAATCGTACATTTTTTTGTGGTAACTTTAATCGACGATTTATAAAAAGACAAAGTTCTTTCATTATCAACTACAATAATCCATTTGCCACTTCCAAACATGGAAAGCTTATCAGATCTTGTCTAAACATTCAATTGATTTATCTGATCATTTCAAGAGCACAACTACAATTGATATTTCAAATTTTAAATAAATGCAAAGAACAGATTGCTAACTTTTCCTTCCATACGCATTTTCTTTTCCACAGAGATATCTTTTCAGATAATAACTCCAATATAATACAACATTACAATTGAATCTAAATCAAACACTGCAATTGAGGAAGGAATGTATCTCTTTCATTGATTTCCAACAATGCTTACAGATTATTTCTTCATTTGGATTTCAATATTTAATCTACAACTGTATGACAGTCTTTTCCAATATAGAGAATAGAATATTTCATCTTTACATTTCTCAATTAAATTTCAGACTTCCATTTACAATACAATGGCTTCACATTACAAAATTACACAACTCATCCACGCGAAGTGGGAAGGGATTACAAGAATTTTCTCAAAAGAGATGACTTTGTCAATTGTATTCTTCTTTCTCCAAATAGCAGCATGTTGATTTCTTCTTCTCTACAACTTTGATCACAACAAGGAAGGGGGAAAGGCAACACTCTCCACCCAACCAAGACATCCAATGGGAAAGGAGAATCCATCTTTCCCCATTGGCCCCTGAGCCCCAACCATATTGAAATGGAGCATGAATAACAACACATGGCAACATGGGCTTCTTTCACATACAAGCACATTTTCACATTCACATAAAAACATAAATCAAACAAGATGTAGTTTACAACTACCTCAAACAATCACAATCAAAACAAAGGCTTCTTCAAGCAAGCCAAACAAGAGAAAGAGCTATGGGAGCTCCTTATACCTCCCAAGTTGGAATTGGGCATCCACCAAATATAAACCGCCATATAACACATCAAATCCCATAAACCTTATAGCTCCCAACCCCTCCTTATGCCCCCAAAAGTATATCCCTTATGCCCCCAAGAGTAAGAAATGCAAGCAATTTATTTTCCTAGGTGGATCCCAAACCAACACTCCTCCACAAGAATAAGTGCCATTGGCAATCCCTTATGCCCCCATATGGAATCCCTATAGTTTTCTCCTACACCTTGCCCTAAGAAATGTACTCAGCTAGCCATGAACTTACAGCACAATCACCATTTCATTCATGCAAGAAAAAGGGGAAAACAACATATAAAAAGACAGAATCCTACCTCTCCATAGTGGAGATTGTTTCCCAAAATATTAGTTCTTCAATGCTAAAATATGCAGTCCAAAACAGCAAGGTATATGCATGCAAGAGAGTTTCCAAAACCCTCTTCAAAGCAAGCTCCAACAACAATCCAAAAAATTCAACCCAAGCATGAGAGAACAAAGTTTCAACAACCCCCAATAAGAGAAGAAATTCAAATTTTAAAAAGAGAGAGGGAGAGGATGATGTGGATTCCAAGTGGGATGCCACATCATTCTTACTCATCCCCAAAAGAAGAAGGTCAACTTCACAATAAATCACAATAAATGGAGATGACAAGCAACTTACACACTCAAAATTAACCCATACTTTATCAAGGACTGAATTAAAAATTTGTAAGGGAAGTGCAATAAAAACTTACACATAGTCATTTCAAATTTTAATTCTAAAGACTAAAATTTACTCCCAACCCATAGGCATGGTTGGTGGATGATTTTAAGAGGTGTGGGACAAGTTTAACTTGTCCCACAAGCCTCCAATTTTGGCTTCCAAGATCAAATCCGAATTTCAAAGAGGATGGAGTGTTCTACACTCCAAAATCTGACTTACTCAACCTACACATCACTTACACATCTCTTACATCCTCTTACACATTCTTACAACATGCATTAATACCTATGACTCCATTTATTACATACTTTTGACATAATGATTTATTTATTTAACATATGGTTATACATAATATAAATCAAATTTAATTATTAACTAAGACAACAACATTATTTCTTACATTCCACATCCCAATTAATTTAATTAAAATTTAACTATATGACTCTCACATTTAAATTAAATAACAAAAAGAACACTTTACAAAATAAAAATACATACAACAATAATGAAAAGGAACACATACATAAAACACATATATCCCATGGTCACATATAATGGAAATCCCCCCCATGGGAAATCCTAACACAACACAACACACAAACAATTATAGTTGCCATGGTGACCTCATTGATTTCACCCATAATTTCAATATGGTTAGTCTCCAGTCCCCCGACATTGTTGTGATATTTTAACTGCAAAATAACAATACCTCCTTCGGCCTCGTGGCCATATCAGAACATCCAAAATTATATAAGAAACATATAAATATCAAATCCAAATCACAACAATATTAAGAATTCAACATTATCATTTTAAATTTAATTTTACCACTATATCATCATCCCATGAATCTCTATACTACAACTACTCATAATATCAAATGTCACATGTCTAAAATCAACATCAATAACCTTTCCATGTCAAGCGGATATCATCATCCATATATAATAATGTCTCCTATAATCATCAAGCATATAACTGAATCAAGATCGATAATACTCCATGATCTAACATATACACATCTTACTAATTCAAAACATGATAATGTCCCAAAATGAGATCAACGGTAGCAAGATTAGTATCTAAATAGTGTCAAAGGCAAGTGGGCACTACACTTAACATCCATGACCCTGGCAAGTTGTCTTTGGCATCATAAAACACTTTATTGTCCAACAATATCTTTTCATCATCCTATCCCATCAGGTGAAGATCTGTGATGCAACTACTCCAAAGCTTCAGCTCTTTGTCCATAGTTCTAATAGAGGAGGAGAGTTTTTGTTTTAGTTTGGCCACCTTCTCATTGGTTTTGAAGGCCTCTACAATGAAGTTCAAGCCTACAATGGTCATGTCATCAACCATGGCTTCCATAGCCCTTCCATAAGTGGAATATTTGTGTATATCCTTGATACTCTGAACCTCATCCTGACTGAGAATCATAGGAGGTGGAAGGGTAGCCAGTGGAGCAGGATCCAAAACCTTATCTTTAGCCAATAATGACTTGATGAAGCTGGAAAGAACTTGATTTTGTTCTTCCAACTATTCTATAGTTTGCTTACCATTTTCCACTCTCTCAATAACCTTGGTTACTGTTTCTTGGAGGTTATGTACCTCACTCTCAGGAGTAGATTCTCCCATTGGAATTCTAGAAAGTTCCAGGTCAGAGGCTGATAGATCTTGCTCTACTTTATCAACCTTAGGCTTTGTAACCTCTAGAAATTGTTGGCCTTAAGCATCTATCACTATTCTTGAAGTTGTTTTAGCTCTCTTTGCTGGAGGAGGAGGAGTAGTACCTAAAAAAGCTACCATAGCATCAAAATTTCACCTGTCAAACAGGAAGAAGGTTTTCTCTTCCTGTTATCAACCAAGGGTTACACCCATGTAAAAGTAGAAGAAGAAGAAAAAGGGACAAGAGGTCGAAGAGCAAGTGAACCCATGGAACTTAAGGTATTCACCGTTGTTGCCTCCAATAAAGAGGTGAAGGAGGCATCTAGAGATTTTTGTGCAGAGGAATTTGTGGTACTAGGAGGTTTAGTGCTAGGCACTTCCTTCTCTTCTTCTACTGTAACTTCTGAAGTTCCTGCAGGTTTTATGCTTCACCATCATCACTTTCACTGAGAACAATAATGTTCTCTAGCCCTAAAGGCAATCCTGAATTCTCTAGAAGAGGTTCTTCCTCAATTGGCTCTTGTTTAACCTCTTTTATCTTCTTTTGGTACACTTGAGTAGAAGAAGAGGGAGTAGATGATTCAAGTTCTTTAATTGAGGAAGGAGGAGGGGTTTGTACAGGTACCTCTGTGCTAGGTGTATGTGTTTCCTTCCTAGGTGTTGAAGTATCTCTGAAAGAAGATCCACTTTGATTCTTCTTAAGCTCTCAAACCTTCCTATCAAACCAAACTTTGGTTCTTACAAGGACAGGGGTCAAAATCTCAACCAAGTCATCCTTCTCCTTCTTGTACCAATCCATATCTTCCAAAGGAGTATGTTTGATTGATGTCTCATATTCAAAAGACTACAAGTCTTCATCATCATCCTGGAACCCTTTAGGAATTTGATAGAGATTGAGCTCTTTAATCAGTTGTAGAGAGAGTCTGCCATAGTGCCTCCACCTTGCTTCAAAATCATCTACACAATCAGCCCAGTAATCCTCAGTATCTGGCCTGTGATGATAGTTTATCCTGAGGTTCTGATCAATGAACTTCTTCAAATCAAAGCAAGTCCTAGGTCTGAGGAAGTGGACAGTGAGGGGAGCAATAGCCCTTTCTACATTTTGGGCATCCAAGGTTGTTTTACATGTATAGTTTCCCAAAGAAATAGGGAAGCACAGATAGAGATTTTCTTATCCCTGCAAGTTCTATGTAATTTATCCAATTGCCTGCACACTTCAACTAGAGCCATCTTGTCATTACAAAACATGGGGAGCTTGAGAGGTGTGTTTTCATAACCAGCCAACCTGATATATGAAAACCTCCTGAATTGAATGAAGAAAGCTCCATACTTAGCTATCAGGTTCATGGCTTCATCAAAAAACCTCCTGGTAATATCACCTTCTAAAAGCCTTACAATATACATGGTAAAGGCATCATTAACTCTTTTGAAATTGTGGTTGCTAGTTTCAAGGGTAAATTGAGGGTAGTATGCATAAATGGGCTCATCCTTCGGCCCTCCATGTATGTGAATCCAAACCACTGTCGGGATGCTGTAAGGAATACATGAGATAAGAATTCATATAGAACTTCTTAGTCTGCTACACATTAGACAATTACTTGGTCAAATTCATGCAAATGATTTCTACCCAATTTATGTTTTGATTACCTTCACAGATGATGTTGATGAAAGGGCACATCCAGAAGTGAAATTCATTGGTAGAGGGAAATCCCATGACACGAGCTAGAAAAATGATGAAATCAGATAGCTCTTCATTGAAATCAACCCTAAATAATGCCTTGGAAAGTTGGGACGCTCCCTTCTTAGGGTTCTTCAACCATGATTTTGCTATTCTTGCCTTATATTTTTCACTATCCTACTCGAATAGGGTCTGAGCTTGAGCTTGAGTGAGAATGATGGAGTCTTCAGTCTCTGGAATTTATAGGGCAATAGTAATGGCAGCAGCATCCAATTTGGCAATCAGCCTTATGCACATTAGTCAATTCTTTGGTGTCCAAGTTAAAATGAGCTCCACAGGTGAGCACGGTGTCGGCACATTATACAGAGATAGGGAAACCGGTTACATAAGCAAGTCTGCTGTCGTTGATCATTTGTGCCATGGGGGAAGGATTAGGGCAAGTCAATCTGTTCCAAAAATCCCCAAAATCTAGGTGTCGAACCTCACTATCCTTGATATCAAGAACAGAGGTCTTAAGAGGTGATACATGTTCTTGGCCTTGGAATTTGATCTTTATGTTTGCAATGCATAGAGGAAAACCTTCAAGGGTCGAGTTCACAATAAAAATGCAAAGGGAGTAGGAGCACTAGAAAATGACCTTAATTGCAGGGATTCAAGAAAATGATGGCAAGTGAGAAATGTGTCAAATACATAGAGGATACCATTAAATAGTTGTTTATGAGAAAGAAGGTCATTAAATTCATATTACACCGACTCAAAAAGATAAGAATCGGGAAGAGAGGAAAAAATTGGCTTGGATGGTCTTTAGTACATTTGGGACATGAGGGACGCGAAGACATGATCCGGCAGCATACACCGCGATGTAGGTAATGCGGAACAAATGACCACAGGCAGTCAAAAAACTTGGAAACGTAAGGGACGCGAGGGATGTGAAGACGCGATTCAGCCAAGCGAAGCGATGCGCGTGATCGAGGAACAGAGCCCAGTGAACTTGGGATAGATGGGCCAAAAAGTTCGACATAACCAAAATTTAAAGAATTTCGGAAATGTGGCGATCGAGGAACAAGAAGGCCCAGTGGGAACTTGGGACATGAGGGACAAAATGTCCGAACGACCCATGAAATCACTAAAATAACTCCAAAAAACATGAATTTTTACTATCTCCTCAACTTTTCACTTCACTAGAACATCACTAAAGAGTGTCAACTCAAAATTCTCAATTTTTTGACTTTCAAAAGAGGGGAAATTTTGAGAGGACAACAAGTCACAATGGGAAAATTAAAGGTAGTAGGTTGGTGCGAATTTCTCGCCTACCTTGCAGGGTGAAAATTCTCATTGTGAAATAAAAGAAAATCACTTAAGGCATTGATGGGATTTTCTTACCTGCCTTGCAGGGTAAATAATCCCATTATGAAAGTCAAACAGCTTAAGTGGATCATGGGATTTTTGGAGCTGCGGTGTAGGGTGAATAATCCCATTGAAAATTAGCTTTTAAAAATAGAAATGGCTTATGTCAAAAAGTGCGACCCCTTTTGGGATAGAAGGGCAGCTTTAAATGCATTAATTAATTAATTCTTTCTCCAAATTTGGCGCCCAAGCATGAGGAAAAGTCAACAAGGGTGAAGAAGATAAAGGGAAATTAGAATTAGAATTCTAAAATTAAATAAATATTATTTATTTAATGCAGCCCCTTCATGTCAAAAAGTGTGCCCCATATGGAAGAGGAATAATATTTTTTAAGTATTAATTGATGTAATTAATTCCTATTTTTAGTGGATGAGGTCAAAGCACACTGTGAAGCTTAAGTGAACTGGAAGTAGAGAGCTAAAATTAAATAAATTTAATTTATTTAATGGCAGCCATGAGCATGCACAAAATAGGTGCCCCATTTGAAGAGAAAAGCTTGTTAATTAATTAATTAATTGCCAAGAATAGGAGGGGCAATAATTAATTATAGAATGATGAGGGTTATATAAGCATGGGCTGCCATAAGGATGAATTAATTAATTCTTTAGCAAGGAAGTGCAGCCCAGACAATTTTGGCGCCCCATTTGAAGAGGAATTTTGCTCAGAAGAAGGTTTGTTTATCTTGAAAGCTTCAAAATTTGGCGCCTAGGTTTGAAGGAGCTTGATTTGTGTCTGAATAATTGTCTGCATAGTGGTACAAGTGCTCAAGTGAAGTTGATAAAATTCATGCTTGCTTTACATGCAAACAAAACATCAAATTTTGGGGCGATAGGCTTCATATATGCATATTTTTAGTATTAAAATCCAGTGTTCATGTTCTTACGGTTGCCATCTTTATCGAATTAATTATAGGAATTCATTACAAGTGCTTTTATAAGAGAAAGGGAGCTTAAACCAATGCTAATACATTGAACATATCCTCCGAATTTGAAGAAATATCCAGATCTGCACCGGTTGTGAAGAATTCCGGCCGAATAAAGAGAAAAAGAATTGCTCAAACAAAGATAGATACGGCCATGGCAAAGAGGGATGAAAAAGAAAGCACAACAGAGTCATGCATCACTTCTAAGTTTGCTAACATTGGAGATACAGATCTAGGTCCATAACCTCTTTCTAAATTGATTGACAAATCCAAAGATGGAAAGACTTCCCGCATGCATGCAGTCAAAAGAAGTGGAATCATTCGAGGTGCAGCATTTCCATTCACAGCCCAGTTGTCAGAGTTCGTCATGGAGTGTGCTAGGTCTTACCATCCATTATCCAGATCAGTCCGAGATGCTATGGGGAAAACAATAATCCGGTTGGACACACAGTTCATCAATTATTGTTTGAAGATTCTAGCACAAAAGGTGGTGACTACTATTAGCATACAGGATGTCGGCAACAGATGGGAAAAGCATAAAGTTGACTACGTGGGCATAATGAACAACAGATACATGAAGAAGCCCAGATCTCCTTCCAAGTTCCCGAGAACTCTTCCACGATCCAATCTGGTACAAGAGGTGGATGATATTGCCAAATTGTTATACAGGATAAATGGTGAAGTGAACGCTCACAACTTCCACACATGGATGTATGCTTTCATCAAGACCATTGAAATCAACAAAGCAGATTCAATAATCAATTGGTTATAAATCATTAGCGATAACATTGGTGAGTAGCTCCGGAACATGAGGCGTACTTACAACTTCAAAATGACTTCGTATTTGGTTTATGCAGCAGCTTCATAGGGGATCTTCTCCAAGCTAGATAGATGTGGTGTTCTTTCCAAGGACCCTATTTTCGAGTACTACCCACACTTCTCATGTACTTGTATGTAAGAAATATTACAAGGTGGTCAATGATGGATTCTTCTATGGATTCATTTGTAGGCTAGATGGTGATCTAAAGGCCAACATGGTGAGGAAGGAAGTTTGGGAAGTTGTATCTAGGATTGGAAATATCTTCATCCAATTTGCGGATTTTACATACCTCGGGGTCACCGAATTTTGGGAGAACCAGGTTAAGTTTCCCGATACCCGAGTGATAGATTGTCATCATGGAGTGAGCGAGAAAACTTGTGGAGATGCATGACCTGCATTCGAAATGGCACAAGTCTACAGGCTTCTTCTTGATCACTATGGGCCATTATAGCTGCCAGAGTATTCATAAAGGCCGAGGAATTGAAGCGGAGATGTTCTCGGAGTATAAGCAAGAGTTCTTCCCGGCATGACTAAACTTTGATCCATTTGGAGTGGCAAGGAAGATAATCTCCCGTAAGTACGTGCATATACCTTCATTGAAAGATTTCTTGATGAAGTGCAGAAGCGAGTACAAGGTTAGAAAGAAATATTTCAATAGGTTATCAATGTGGCAAGTGTTTGACTTTGGATTAGCATAGATACCTGTGGATCTTAAAGATGATGGGCCTGTGTTACTTGACACATACCATCGATGGGAGGAGATAGAGTTGTACTTTAGGAGAGCATAGGGGGCTGCCATACGATCAAGGAAAGGTTTGCCACCATTTTAGTCAATACTTCAAACTAGTTGCTGACGAAAGGATACTGCCTTGATGAAGCATTGATGAATCAAATCATGGGAAAATTTGGCACAGGATATTCCCTCAAGAGGAAGCACGAGAGGAGAAAGTAGCAGAAGGCCTGAGAAGATTAAAGTGCACAGAAGGTCTCATTCGAAGGAGAAGATCACTTCTACGGCTATGATGTTAGTTTCGATTCTCTAACATCAAGTACTTCACCGACTATGGCACCTCAAAGCATGATCTGTCATTCCTCAATTTAATCTAGCACCATTCATCTTCTCTCCTCTCGCCACTCCGTTCAAAGTGCCTCTTCTGAAGAAACGTTGAAGCTACAGATGGTAGAATTTGAAAGAGCTTTGTCTTTGGATGACTCAGAGGATGGCAGCCACAACACTATAGCGGTTTCAGATGGAGAGGAATCAAAGCACGAGATAGTGGTACACTCAACAACTTCTCATTCTCTAAGAAGTAATTTCTCAAAATGGTTGACTTCACAGTTGGTTCCAGAGGCTAGAGAGGAAATCAACTTGGAGGAACATGACTTGCAGCTGCTCCTGAATCTAGGCAGAAAAGACAAAAAACCTAAAGTTGCTAAGGTAACTTCAAGGTTGATCATTGAGGAATTGGGACAAAAGTTCGGCCGAGATATCGGTTCCAACAAAAGGGAAGGAGGAGGATGAGCTCAGGGTAGAAGATATAACAAGAAACTGAGTAACCATAGGTCAAGCCACCACAGAAGGATTGAAGCAGGACACACAAACATTGATAGATGCTCTATTCCTTAGGCTTGACAAAGAAAAGGTGAAGAAAGTTGAACTTCAGAAGCAGGTATCTCAGTTGTGCGAGATCATTGCCAAGGTTACTAAATCTTCCACTCAGCCAATTTCAGCACAAAAGCAGGTGAGTGATCATCTGATGCAAGAAGTGGAAGATGCAAGTAACCAGGTTAAAGCTATCAACAAATAGAAAGGTCTGATCATTTGTCAACCTTTTGTATGACTTGGAGAGGTGCCAGCCCACCTAAAGGTTATGAAAGATGCATCAGATCAGCTAAAGCAATTGGTAACAAGCACGATAGATATGAACACAGTTGTTGAGAGTAACCTGAGTACTTTCGCCAAAATAAATAAGTTGTCGAGAGAGGTGTTGATTGCAGAACAGATTGTGCCCTATAGATCAGTTGAGAAGGGGAAACAACTTGAGTATGCAGTATCTTTCCATTTGGAGATCTACAGAATTATGCTGAAAAGGATGCAGGCACTTGAGAGTATGGCATCATCTTTACTAGATAATGTCATTACTTTCACTAATGAGAAATCGGTCGGGAACGTTACTTCATACACAAGGACCATTCCTAGAAAAGTTCATAATTCTCTACAAGGATCTCTTTTGATGGTGCGAGGAGAGTTCACAAAGCTATTAAGCCTTTCATGATGAATTCCATCAAAGAACCGGTGGCACTGCAGTCAAATATTGAGAAGTTTGGGCCTAACTTGGAGGATGTGGAAGCATGTATCGTGGTATTGAATGAGCGATTACGCAATTCGGGACAAAAAGGAAGTTATGGCTAAGACAGATGGGAAGATGCTGAATTACATGTTCAACAAGTATATTTAGTATCAAAACAAAAAGAAGATGTAGATGTTACAGTTGGCATGTCTTTCTTCTTCTACTCTTTCTTCTTCTATTTTCCACGTTCCTGGATGTAATTGTAAAACTTTAAAGTTATTGGTTTTGAAACCATTACTTTAAGTTGTGTGGAACGATTCTATTAGTCAAGTGACAGATGTGTATAAGTTTGAATATGGACCTAGATGCATGTCACTTGAAGAGGAATTAGAGGAAGATGATTGCCAGATGTTATCTTTACTTTTTGTTTATGTTCCAGTTCAATTGAGTTTCCCATTTGTATTTTCCCTTCTACATTCTATAAGTAGAAGAAGAACCTTCGGGTTAATGATCAGAATTTGTAAGCGTGCATTCTTGTATTCTAGACTTTGTCTTTGAGATCCCCGATAGCTATTTGAAGCAAAGGAATAGAAAGGAGCAGATTTATGGAGAACTTTGTCTCACGATGCATTTTATTTCTAACTTTTTTATCTTAGATCTACTTATAAACTTTGGGTTATTTTAGATCTAGATTTGAAGTTTCCTTTACTTATAATTCTATGTGTTGATATATATTGGTTCCATCTATGTGCATGCAATCAACTCTGTTATCTATTGATTGGGTTGCACATCTTCCCTATTTCTTCCCTGTGTTTTATTATTTTCTTCTTCTTTAAATATTTCCTTTCTTTAAAACAATTGCTTACTTGTTGCAAAACTATACAGCTATGGTTCATGAGTCGCATTGCACTATGGTAAAGTCAAACACCATATAGATACTAGCATATTTTAATTGAAAAATCTTACATGGGAACCTCACCGGTAAATGAGGGAGATTTATCTCATGACTGTCTAGGTTTTCAACTATGCAGAAAATCTAGCCAACAACACACTTGCAGCATACAGGTCTAGTGAAGGGATTGAGTGAGCTTTAGCATGTGGGTATTTGTCGAATTTGGCTTTTATGACTCTCTGGGGATATCTTAGAGCAATGCAAACAACTGCAGGAAAAACAAACACAAAATGACCCATTACTTGAAAATAACGAAATTTTTAAAAGGGATAGTCCTAGATTTCGGGTGAAATCTCGAGGACACCATATTTCCCACTATCACGTGCACTTGCACAAGGGATTCCTAGGGCATGATTCTATCACGACGCACAAGAAATACATGGATTCTAAGATGTAGTGTAGTTCCTTGTCATAGGTTTACTTTTTTGGGTGACCTGTCGGGTCGGTCTAACTCCCCATTTACATCTTTCCTTTTTGGATTTGATGTAGTTTATAGTTTTGTAGGAAATCATTTTCTCGGGTTACAGGAAAATACAATGATCATCAAACAACATACGAGAAAACCAACAAAGAAGGTTCGTGAACACCTTCTCGCATAAAAAAACTAGATTCCAAGCTCTTATGTAGTCACATGTGCCTACTAGTGGTCTCTCTGGCACCTAGGTACCCACCAAAGTGGTCTTTGGTGCTTATGCGGCCAAATCATCCCTGCACCCTAGTCCCTACTCATTTGATAACTCCATGATTTTCTAGGTTTGATTGCGACATTTTGTTCCTCTTGTTTATCACTTATCCAATCTAGACTACTTTGGGATCAAGTGAATATCAACTAAGTCTTTTATCCTCTCTCTTGCACCTAGGGTTTCATTTTTATCTAGCTTATTGTTTGTGTCATATTTTTGCTTTATCATTTATTTATCATATGTGACTCAATAATATTTAGGGTTTACCATAATTATATTTTTGTTAAATTCACATATACACATACTTTGACTACTTCTTTTTCTCTTATTTTATAGGTTCTTCCTTAATACGCAATGATAAGCATCCCCACATCACCTAACACATCAAGCTACAATAACAACATGCATAACATGGTACAACATCATACACTTCACCCCTAGGGTCACTTCCTCTTTCTTAGCTTCCACACTTCATTTTTATCACTTCACACTTTCACTTATCCACTCGGCATGCTTTCTCCATCAATTTACAAGGAACAAAATGTACGCATCTTCTAACTACTTTATGTTATCGAGTATTCACTCAACAAACAGTAAAGTGGCGGAAGCGTAGACACAAAATCATGCACTTGGGTATATTTCTAAGTCCATATACACATACTTGTATTCATATGACTCCTAAGTGAGAAAACTAGTAATTGACAATTATCTTTGGCCTCTTTGCTTTGTCTTTGGTTTTCTTTCTAGTGTTTCACACCCTAAATCCCAGTCGATACTTTATTGATTGATCTTTTATGACTTTGGACACCAGCTCCCTCATCCTTCCGGGTTCCCATGACCTCTTTCTATCTTACTCTCCCCTTTTTTGGCCTCTTTTATCTTTTTGGCATCTTGTTTTCTTATGGGTTGGCCTTTTAGTTGTTAATTACGAAATTCAAACAAGGGATTCATATAAATACAAAACTATATGACCAAAATAAAGGACCAAGCTCTAAGCATATATTAGCATCACCTAAGCTTGATATAAAAATGCATCAAAGGCATCCATCTAGCACTCATACAAGGGACAAAGGATTGCATTTTCTGCATATACACATAGGAGGGAAGTTCATTTTTCCATCCACACATCTATTTATATTGGTACATCTAGTTATCACCCGCTATCACGTGCACTTGTACAAGGGCCTCCTAGGGCACGATTCTATCACACACGAACAAGAACTACATGGAATATAAGATGTAGTACAGTGCTTGATTATAAGTTCACTCAGTCGAGTGACCGCCGAGGTCATCTCGACTCCCAATTTTACATCTTTTCTTTTTGGGATTTGATGTAGTTTGAGGGTTTTGAAAATCATCTTCTCTTTGTAGGTTATAAATGAATTCAATGATCATCCAACGACATACAAGTGACCAAAGGTATAGGCTAAGAAACACCTTACGACACAACAAAATTCATCTCATGAGCTTTTGCGCGATCATAGGAACCTACCAGTGGTGTTTAGCACCTAGGCACCCTAATCCTATTCCAAGCACCATAGTCTAAGCTCATTCGGCAGTTCCAAGATTTTTTGTGTTTGATTGCGACATTTTACTCCTCTTTTTTACTAGTTTTCTAGTCTAGCATATTTCGAGATTAAGTGAATATTATTGAATTATTTTATCATATTTATTGCACCTAGGTTTTCATTTTTATCTAGCTTATTGCTTGTGTTAGATATTTTCTTTAGCTTTTATTTATCTTATGTGACTCAGAATATCTAGGGATTTACAAAATTCTATATTTGTTAAATCACTTATTTGTGCTATCTTTGCTCTTGTAAACTTTTTCTCACCTCAATTCACTCCACACAACCATGTCTTATGCCTTATCCTTTGAGTTGTTCTCCCTCCACATCACTCACTTGGGCTTCGTGCCTTGACCAATATCTTTTCACTTTTGATCACCGATTGTTTTAAAAAAACTTAACCTAAGTTAAAAATTGGAAGAGGAAGGCACACAATTAAACAAAGTTCTTTACAAAAGAAAAAAAAGTGGTTGATGTATTTCAATAGGTAGTTTGTTTATTTAAATACGGTGGCATTTGTTTAATGGGGGTCGGTTTATATACGTTGGATAGGTTATTAAGTGGTGGCTTAGGGGATTAATTCTAATCAAGGAGTTATTTTTTTGCGTTAATTTTAATTAATTAAAATCTTAATTATTTTTAATTAGATCCTTAATTGATTAAATATTTAGCTCCTTAATTATCTCATTAGTAGTTTTATTTATCATTTATGTTAGGGTTATTGTCGTCTTTTCTCCCTTTTAATCATTAAATTGGAATAATTGGGTGATTTCAAAGTATGATTTCTAGAGTTTTTGGACATTTTTACTACTAATCATTTTTTGGAGTGTGTTGTGCCCCTCTTTGTATTTTTCCACCTTCTCGGGAGCATTTTCAAAGATCCTAGAGGTCCTCGACACTGCCTTGAGCCCATTTTTTCATTGTAATCACCCTTATTATTACTTGCAAACTTTTGATTACGTCCGCCACATTCTTACAACAAGGGGGTTTTACACGATGTGAGACACTTTTTCTCACATCGAACTTTGTTTTATCCCCTTGTTCCTTGTTTATGACCTTTTTGCTTGTTTATGTGTTGTTTGTTACTTCCGAATGAGACTTATTGTGGCCTCCGGTCTCGTGAGATTCATTGTCTCTCTGTAAGGTGAGTGGTCAATTATCCCACATTGCATGAACACACCTTATTATAATCAACACACTACTTATAAAGTGTTACAAATAGGGGGTTATCATTGTTCTTAAGTATTTTATTATATACGAGACACATTTTCGAGTGATTATGACATCTTACAACCTTGTGTGTATTCTTGCACCCTTCCTTTATCAGCATTCTGATGCATTATCGACTAAGTCCAATGTCCATTTGAGTGTGTGTTTGTCATTTTTGACTCTTCTGCACTTATTGTTCTTTTTGTGTTTGCACCATGGAAATTATTTTTCCCAAAAATATGCTTCATAGGACTATTTCTCATCCTCTCCCACTTCTTCTTAGTAGAGATAACTATACATCATGGCATGCTTATATGGAATGTTACTTTACTCACGAGGTCCTTTATCCCTTTCTATATGGGAAAGTTCCTACACCCACTGATCATTATCATCTTGAAGACTACCTCGACACTTGTGATCATGTTTTTGGTTACTTATCTATACATGTATCAAATCCTATCCACCTTCATGTGGCACACTTAAATTATCCTCACATTATTTGGAGCATTCTTCGATTCCTATTCTGAGATCTTTCGAGATATTGTTATTTTTGCTTCTCCTACTGATATAAGTGTCGCCTCTCCTTATTCATGTGACAATAGTTCAATTGATACTTATTTTCTTATTCCTACTCCCGATGATGAGGATTATTCTTATAGTTCGAAAACTAGAGTACTTATGAGGAATCCTCTCCTCCTTCTCTTGGCCACCTTTCAGATAATGTTGACACTCCTCTCTTCTCATCAAAAATTAGGTAGTCTTATTTCCAACCTTATACTCTCATTACATTTTTCTCCTTTCCACTTCCCATGTGTGAGGCCTCTTTCACTCCTCCTCCTTCATGTATTGATGATTCATACCTGTCAGACATTTCTCTTCTATTTTTTAAGCCACCCTCTTGGGGTGAGTAACGTCTACACCTTATTCATCTCTTCGCAATACCTACTTATGTTTCCATAAAGGAGTTTCTCATCCTTCTACATCTCTTTTAGAGGAGTCCTTCATCTCCTTTGCTAGGAGTTACACTTTTAAGACTCTTATCACTTCCACTTTTTCGGATGCCATCACCGATCCATCTCTAATTTTGGATCACTTTTATAATGTTGTGGGGGTTGTTAATTTTCATCCACTTCACTTAGGCATCCTTTCTAAGAATGTTCCTCTCTCTCACTCCGACAATTATACTTCATTAACATTACCTTCTATTCATGAGCACCTTATTTTCATACCTATGTCACACTTCATTTGTGGAAAAAATTCGAGTTCTTCATATTGGTGCCTTTTTGTTCCTTTGTGGAGTGGGTGTACTTGTAGTATACCATTTATGTTCTTCCTAAGGGAAAAAACATTGTTTAATGTGGATGGACCTTCTTCAGTCTACATATAAAAGACCACATCATCGCCACACTTCTTGGAGACTTCATAGAGTTTCAAACTTCAAATCTAGTTTCATAATTCTTCATCAACCCACCGTTGAAGCCAAGTATCCTTACTTGTGCTCTCGTCTTGGGGTGAGGTCCACTATTGCTTCTCGCACATCTACTTTGGGCCTTATTTTCTTCCTCTCCTCTTTAGGATTCTCTTCCACCTTCAGAGAAACTTCTTGTACCTCCTTCCTCCACCACTAATTATAGACTTTCGGAGTTCTTCGATTCCATAAGAGTTCATTGAAAATCATCTTTCGAAGAGTTGGCTAGTTCTCTTCTTCTCCTCATCTTCTTCTTGTAGAAATATTGTATTTTGTACATGGGTAACTTATTAGGACTTTATTTTTTGAAACCCATATGATGCATCTTTCTTAGGTTGTTTAAGGGAGTCTTTTATCTCTTGTAAGTGGATGTTTTTCCCTCAAGGGTTTTCCTCCATTACTTGATATATTTATTGTACATGGGTACCTCATCAGACATAGTTGTTGAGACCCATTTCCCTTATCCTCTTCTTCTTTTCTATATATATATTTGTTTATACATGAGTACCTTATCAAGCCTTTGGTTGTCGGGACCCATTGACACATATTTCTTAGTTTTCTAAGGGATTTCTCTTGCTATTTCAAATTTCCATGACCTCTACCTCACTTTGATGAAGGGGGTTTTGGTGTATATGACTTGTCTCTTCATCACTCGGCATCTTGTGTACCACATATGGATAATCATCTCACTTAGTAAGATCATAATTCATTAGGGTTAGTTAGGGTTTCATGTGTCCACATGTCATGCATGAGAGTTACACAGCACTCTTATATGTACCTTATTTTTTATCCATGAAAATTTTATACATTTTTCTTTAATTCTTGATTTCATTTGTTATTTTATTTCTTGCTTACTACTTGGAGCGTTCACGACACCATTGAAAGTATAACCTCTTCAATGTACATGGGGTTCTATATTGATCCTCGTAGAATAATCTAATATATATGAGCCCATGATGGCATGTAGGTGAGTGAGACATGATGTCTCAAACATTTTAGGGCATTTTGAAGAGGTTTCATGATGAGGTAAGAGGTTCTTTTTGGTGTATATGACTTGTTTCGTTGTCATTCTACATCTTGTCCACCATATATGGTTAGTCATCTCACTTAGTGAGGATAGGTCATAGTGAGAATATGTCAATAGGGTTAGGGTTATGTACAGGTATGATACACAGGGATTTGCACAACACTCCTATATGTACCTCTCTCTTTTTTATCTATGAGCATGTCAAACACACCGTTGTTTTATGTACTTAATTCTCATTTTGTGATTCAATCTCTTTCTTACTATATGAAGCGTTCAAAACTCCGTTGAAGTATAACCTTTATCTATGTGTATGGGGTTCCATATTGATCCTCGTAGAACAATCTGATATGGTATCAAAGTTATTGTTCAAGAACGCGTGCACTTATTTGATCTCCGCTTTATTTTACTTCATTTTCTAGTTTTTGTACTTCTCGCTTGAGTTTTTGATTATCTTTGGAATATTGTTTACAAGTTTAACATTATCATTTTTGAGTTTGGGCGCCTTTTATAGTTTTGCATGTGTAGGTTACGGTGTTTTCCAACCAAATCTAGCTATTTGCAACCAATTTTGGAGGTACTGACTAATTATAGAGGTTACCACACTTATGGTATTTAATTAGTATATTTTAATTAGAAGTGAAATTATTTCTAGAAAATCTAGTTTTTAATCTTGTTCTTATCTCCTACCCTCCCTGGTTTGCATTTTTTTGGTTTTTTCTATGTTGGTTTGCATTCTTTTTCACCCTACATTCTTATTTTGTTCTTGTCATCTCTTTCGAGCTCCCGCAAAGCTTAATAAACTCCCAAGTGAGCTAACTTTTCTTGGGTTGAGTTGTGTTCTTGGCTTGTAGTGAGTCGAGTTACCGCTTTGTATTTATTTTACTTGATGAGTTACCCTACTATGCATTCATTTTTCTATTAATATGTGTTGTTTGGATCATTTTTTGATTTGCTCTATTTAAATTGTTCACATCTCCTTATGTTGAGCCCTATTTTTGGTTGAGTCTTTCATGTTTTCTTATTGTGAGCTAGGTTAAGAGATTTATTTTTGAGTGAGACAAACTCTTCTTAGCTCATGATTTACCCCTGTGATCTCTGCATACTTGGTTTGCTACATTAGTGAGTTTGTCTTGACAAGCTGGTCTCCTTGTTGAATCGAGTTATCGGTTTGAAATTTACATTGAGTTATTTTCCTTCGAACCCCCGACCTTTACATCTGGATATGTGTTCATTCGTGGCCGAGTTGTTTTTGGTTTTTGTTTTACAGTGGTCGATTTGCACTACATTTGCATTGGGCGGTTTATGTATTGTTTTTTCATTCCGAGATGATGTCTTTGCATTCATTATTTCCTTTGCATTGTTGTTACCTTGGCCTAGTGTTTGTTTACTTTGCATTCATTTTTTCAATCAATATGTGTTTACATTACTCAGGTCATTGCATTGTTTTTGTGTAATATAATCAAAAAATTAGTGGGTTTTCTTCCCTTGATGGTTTCCTACATGCATCTTGAGTTATTTTGTACTCTCTCATTGTCATGTTCATATGAATGATTGTTAAGCCCACATAAATGCATGGTTGAATGGTAAATGGTTTATGTAAGTTAATTTAATTGATTAAAGGATTTGAAGGACTGATTCAACCCTCCCCACCGTCTCATTCCATTTTTCTTCCAAAAATGGTATCATAAAGATGTCCTTTTGAAGAGGTTTAATCACTTAAAGGAGATCCCTTGAAGAACTAACACGACGAGTCAACAGAGTGACACTTCTTCCAACAATGCTCCCTTGTTTGATGGAATAAACTATGCTTTTTGAGTCTTAGGATGAGGACTCACATCATGTCCTTAGGGTTTTACATTTGGAAATATATGTTGGATGGATATACATCTCCTCAAACTCCTCCAACAACTATTGCAGACAAGAATCTTAGTAGTGACAACTCCAAGGCTATGAATGCAATCATGTGTGGTCTAGCTAAACCAGAACTTGTGAAGGTCATGCATTGCACATCAAAAAAATCAATGTGGAGAAACTTCAAGTCATTTATGAAGGATATTCCAAGGTAATAATAGCTAAAATCTAAACTTTCATAAATCATTTTGAAGGCTTAAAGATGAGTGAAGAAGATTCCATTGTTACATATTTTCTTAGAGTTGATAAGGTTGTCAATACCATGAAAGGACTAGGTGAAGAAGTGAAGGAAGAAGTTGTGGTACAAAAGGTATTAAGGTATCTAACTCCTAAGTTTGAATCTAAAGTGTCTGCCATTGAGGAAGCCAAGGATTTGAAGCTCTTGAAAATGGATGAGTTGCATGGAACCTTGACTAGCATATGAGATGAGGGTTATTGACTCTAAACCAATCAAGAAGGAGATTTATTTCAAGGTTGATATGAAGACAAAGGAAAGAAGGTTAAGGATGATGGTGTTGCTCCTTTGAGATTGATGATGAATAACTCTTTGCAATGATTGCTAGAAGACTAAAGGTTAGATCAGGTAAGTATAAAGGGAAGTTTCCTTTCAAATGCTTTAACTGTGGTAAAATAGGTCATTTTGCTAACAAATTCCCTCACAAGAACAAGGATGAAGATGATGATGAGCATGAGCATGATGAAGACCATGACAAGAAGACTCACATGTTTGACAAAGGAAAAATAATTTCAAAAGGTTTGATAACAAGAAGAATTTCAAGAAGAGTTTCTACTCAAAGGAAGAATCTTGTTCATCTAAAGAAAGTAGTTTTGATGGTATCTCTGATTCTAAATATGAGAATGATGATGTTGGTGATGAGGTTTTGTTCATGTCTAAATATGTTATGAGGTTTATGAGTGATAGTTCCATATTTTTGGTGATAACAAACAATCTTAGAATGAAGAATAATGGAGCAACTTCAAGATCGAACTAGTGTGTGTTCAACCTCAATTAAATCATGCTTTGAAAAAAACAAGTTGATATGTCACATCAAGGAGTATGAGGAAAATATTCCTGACCTAGAGGAGAAACATTGGGTTATAACAGAGAATCTTGATGATACATTCAAAAGGCTATAGATGCATATTAGTTAAACGACTCTAATATTTCAATATAAAGGATAAGATGTGATCCTTCTTAAGGGGAGTTATCGATGCAGTTATCGTGAGCTAAGTCCTTCAATAAATTTGTAAAGAGCACTAAGGATCTTAATGATCTTCTCGGCAATCAAAATTCTACAGAGAGATAAGATAGGATTGGGGTTTAAGGAATAACTCAAAGGAAAAAAATTATCCATGATGATACTATACCAAGCAAGGAAACCGAATATTCAAGCACTAAAGAGGAGAAAAAGGAGAAAAATGTCAAAGAAAGTATGAAGAAAAATTCCATAAGGAAACCTAATGCTTCAAGGTATGAGAGATCATTTAATGGTTATTATTATACTTGTAATGGCTTTGGACATAGGGAAAAGGAATGTAGAATGTATGTAGATATTATCATCCATGGAGGGATAGTAGAAATGAGCAATCAATGAATGTCACTTGCTTCAATCACACGAAAGGGACGTATTGTTATGTATTGTTTACATGAACCATTTATCCAAGATTGGATGAATGAAGGTATCAAAGGTAAGAATGAAACTGTATACTATAACTACAACAAGGTTAGACAATTTTATAGAGATTGTTATGGGTCTAAAAGGAAAATCAAGAGGTTTCAGGGTCTTAAAATTTAAGAAAGGAGATAAGGTAGTTTATGGGAACCTAAAGTGAATCAAGATAGTCAATTCAGACTTAGTTTTGAGGAAAAAAAAGAAGAAACACAAGTTGAAGATCATAAGGAAGGAAATAAAGGTGACTCTCATGTGTCTAAGAGGTCATGGAACCTCATTAGATTGTTTTTTTGGACTCCTTGTGAAGATGTGTGTCTCTGTAATAGGTTTTTAGAGACATAACCACCCATACGAAACAAGGTATTAGGGGAAGCATGAATGATTGTAGTATGATATTGTAGGTGTGTTTTCAATATGTCAAGGTATGTTAATTATGTTCTTAGAGGTACTCTCTGTTTTGAAGATGGTTTAGACAACGACATGTTGCAAGATTGTTAGATTCATAGAGGAAAGAGATGTTTTCATGGTCTAAGTTGGTATGGGATTCTATTATGGTTTGTGGTCGCTCATATTTTAAGGAATGACATTGTAGAAATGTGTTTTAATGAGGCCAATATGTGGTTATTTTTTCCTTGAGGTGTTTAACATGTTTTGGAGTTGGTTTAGATACTAACAAAGGTGAGCAAGGAAATAAGTTTCAAAAGAAGAAGTCACCATTAAACATGATGACTTAATCAAACCATCCGTAGTAGTAATGACATGGTGTTCTCCGTATTTTTATGAATTGAATTATTCCATATGTTGTGTCTCAACCCTTGAGCTATTTTTTAGGTCGTATCGATTGTTCATGCATCTTAGAATAATTATGGAGGATCACAAATCATCTATGTATATATGAGAGTCAAAGAGGTAAGTATTTCAGTTATTGAGCATGGTTTTAGGCCTGTACATGGTTGTTGTTTGGGTTTTTAGTATTATCTCAAGTAAAATTTTAGAGAAGCATGAGAGTTTGTTGTGCTTGTATGGTTGAAATAAGTGAGTGCAAGATAAAGGTATGTTCATTTCTCTATGTTCACATTTGAATATCTCGAGGTTTGTATTCTTATAAGGATGATCAAATTCATATTTTTAACGATGAAGCCAAGTGAAGGGTTGTATATATAATTTCAAGGTCAGCTACAATTGTGTGAAGCAGGATGAAAATGTCTACAACATGCCCTTAAGGATAGAAATGAAGGATGATAGGTTTTAGGTGTTCACGATGAGCAAGAATTCTAGATTCATGAAATGCAAGTCAATCATTTTTGTATGATGACTTGATTAGACCATCAAAGGTAGAGTATATTGATGATTTATAGGTATGTGAGTTATTTGATTGGGTATATGTTGAGATATTAGTCCTTGAGACATTTTTAAGATGTCTTTTGAGTGTTTATGCCCCTTAGAGATAGTATGAAAGAACTAAAATATGTGTGAAACAAGTTTAGGTATGTAGAAGTCTAAAGGGTAAGTTCCTTTGTTGTTATTTCATTGACATATGCTTGTGAATGTCTGTTTGGAATTGTAGAAGTATATTAAAAAATAATAAGGAATTTCAAGATGGTTTCCAAGGCTATAAAGGCCGAGAACATAGATTTGAACCTTAATGGAGCTCGGTGCTTCAAACCAAGGTATGTCATTTGAGTCTCATTACTTGAAGAGATAGCAAAAGTAGCAAGATGAAGCATGTCATTCCATTGACTACGTATGAAGGATTCATGGTGTTTTTTTATGGTGCCTAAGGTTGAGGGGGAGCTTGAGTGTTCTCTATCCTTAAGATGTGAGGTTAATTATGTTACATGGATTGTATGATGGATCTCTTTCATTATGAGTGGATAATGCACTTCACTAGAGTACTACATATTTTGAAGCTCTACAATAGTGAGCTACATGTATGTGAAAAATGTTAGGCCATGGAAAGGTAAGTTTGGTCATTTAGCAAGTATTTTAGGAGTAAGGAAGGACTAGTATGGCAAGTATGGTTGGATAAATGCATCATGGAAGGTTTCATTGCACTATAGGATGTTTTTGGCTACAATGATAAGCTAAAATTCTATCAAGTCCTCTTGAAGCATAGGGAGTTGGTATTGATCCTTATTCAAGTACACAATGTGCTTTAGGAGGCTAGAATGGTAGATTTGTAAATTTTTATAAGCACGGTTGGGGGAGAAATTCATGAGGTAAATGAGTCGCAATATCATGCAAAGAAAGCTAAAAATGTTGAAGTGTTGTTTCAGGGCTGAGTTGATATGTTTGAGCCATCTCCATGGCATAAGTGCAAGGTATGAACTCTAATTTTTGCATTTTCAGCTTAGAAGTTGATGGTATGTTTCAGGGGCATTCATAAGGAAACGTTTCATGTGATGAGTGCTCTTCTATAGCAAGGATAAGTTGGGAAATTTTTCTCTAAAGGATAGTTTCAAGGCTCTCGGTCCTAAAGTGGTTATGAAGTTTGTATATAGCCTAATCAGGTTTATTTAATGGTGTCTTAAGTTGAGATTAGTCTAAAAGGGAATAAGCATGATGTTTTCACTTAAAATATCAATTGTTGACATGTGTGTGTGTCATTAATGTCTCTACCCAGGGGAGCTACAAAGTGCTTCAAATGTCATGATGAAGACAAAAACAAGGTCAAAGAAGGAGAAAATAGGTCTATGTGCTAAATTGATGATTTTGGTTGATGTTTCCAACTAAGAGGTGCTCCAAATAGGTTTAAGAAGATGGAGATAATGAGATACAGCTATGATTTTTCATTAATGTAAAAAGGGGAGAAGAACTAAGTTTTTTTTTCCATTAATGACAAAGGGGAGATTGTTGGCATGTGTGAGTTAAATTGTTTTCATTGATGTAAAATCTCATTAATGACAAAGAGGATGATCTAGGAGTGCTAGAAGATGTTTGTTGTTATGGTGACATGGAAAAACATGGTGTTGCATGGTTGTAAGAGTGAACATAGTGACAATGGCTTAGCCTAGTAGGCCTAATTATAAACCCAAAATCACACACTTGGGTACATTTCTAAGTCCTAATCACATACTACTATTCATATTATTCCTAGGCGAGAAAGCTAGTAATTAAAATCTATCTTTGACTTTTTTTCTTTGTCTCTAGTCTTCTTTCTCATCTTACACACCCCATAACCCAAAGATGATCTTCATTGCTTTATCTTTCTTGACTCTAGACACCAGTACCTAGGCACCCTCATCCTTTTGGGTGCCCTTGACCTCTTTATATCTTACTCATCTCTTTTGGGCCTCTTTTATATTTTGGGCATCTTGTTTTCTTATGGGTCGGCCTTTTAGCTATTAATTATGAAATTCAAATAAGGGAATCATATAAATATAAAGCTATGTGACCAAAATAAAGGACCAAGCTCTAAGCATATATTATCACCACCTAAGGTTACATCTAAAGGCATTCTAAGAGCATCAAAGGCATCCATCTAGCACTCATACAAGGGATAAGGGATTACATTTTTTGCATACACGCATAGGAGGGGAAGTTCATTTTTCCATCCACACATATATTTACATTGGTACATCTAGTTATTTCCCACTATCATGTGCACTTACACAAGGGCCTCCTAGGGCACAATTATTGCACACACACATAAGAACTACATGGAGTCTGAAATATAGTGCAATGATCAATCGTAAGTTCACTTTGTCGGGACCGCCAAGGTTAGTTCGATTCCTCATTTGCAATTTTTCTTTTTTAGGATTTTATGTGTTTTAGGGTTTTGCAAGAGATCATTTATTTTGTAGGTTACAAATGAATAATATAGACATCGTGTGATATACACGATACCAACAACGAAGGTTAGCGACCACCTTGCAATGCAATAAAAATCAATTTTGAGCTTCGCATAGTCACAGGTCTACCAATGGTCTATAGTTCCTAAGCGCCCCAATTTTGTCACAGGCACCCTAGTCCCAGCTCATTTAGAAATTACAAGATTTTTTATGTTTAGTTGCTGTGATCTTCCTTTCCCCTGTTTAGCAGCTTTTCTAGTCCAACATACTTCGAGATTAAGCAAATATCGGCTAAGTATTTTATCCTCTCTCTTGCACCTAGGGTTTCATTTGTATCTATCTTATTATTTGCATCAAATTTGTGATTTGTTGTTTAATTATCATATATGACTATGAAATATCTTAGTGTTTAACATATTTCCATATTTTGTTAAATCATTTGATGAACCTGTCTTACTCAAACACTCAAGGGTTTTCATTTCATCACTTCTTCCTAGGATCCTCTCATCATGTATATCTCTATCCATGATTTCATTTTATCCAATCTCGAATATAGTTCCTTCCACTACTCATCCAAACATAGTATATAAAACATTCATAAATGAATTTTCTCAACAACTTTCTTTCCCATCTCATATCGTGCCCGATCTCTCTGTTTATGATAATGATCCTCCCCTATATATATACCAACTCACATCTATAACATGGGTATTAAGTGGACTATAATCGATAATGAATCTAAGCTCAATATTTGTACTTTATCACTTCTTCGAACATCGAACTTTCCTCACCTTATGTTATCCCATCATCCATTTCTATCTATGCATATGATTCTTCTACGCGTCCATGTATCGGCACTATTACTTTACTTATCATGATCGTGCCAACAATTATTCCTATGGTGTTCTTTTTTATCAATATCCCAATTCAATATAATTACTTACTTGGTAGGCCATGACTTCATGCCATGTAGGAAGTGCCTTCTATAGTTCATCATTGCATTAAATTCTTACATGAACGATTTGAATATACAATCATTGCTAACAGTGATCCGTTCAAGTATTATCGTCTAGACCCAAACACTACATTATCTACTCGTACTACCTCTATACATCTCATTAATGATCAAAAACCTACATACTATCCTATTAACTTGCCTCCACTTGAAGGAACTATTTGTGCATTGGACACCATCCCATCTTCATCATCATAACCCCTACTACTACTAATGTTATGGTACTTTTTCGGGGGTCTATCCATATATTGACGTCATTCCACCTTCCTCATCTTCTCATGATCACCATACATATGCACTTCCTCCTTTCACATGCACTCTTTTCATGAATAACTCTTATTAGCAACTACTCTATTTGATCCTACTTTCTTTTATACTATTTACACACATGATGGCTTAGCTCGACTTGGATTCACACTTGACGATCTTCTCCCTCTGCCTCATTCTCCTCATCTTTATCACGGATATGTTTACATAATCATTGTTTATTGCCTTCACATTTTCCACCTATCATTCTTTTTGCACATAATTATTGTACTTCTCCCCTCACACTTGGGTTGTCTTGGTTTGACTACATTGGGGGCACTTTGGATCCTGAACATATTGATATCATATTTCCCATTCCTTTCGGTCGTGTTTCTATTTGTAATTATTCATTTCTTGGTTATTTACAAAATATTACTACTATTGCGCTCCATATTTTCTATGTCATCTTTCTAAACATCAATCTTGATACACCACTTGTATCGTCACTAGCTGTGACACACTCTAGTTTAACGGTTCATACTGATTGTTGAGGGTATAAATCTGAATTGAAGCTCACACCTTTCCACTTCACGCTTAGCGCTTTATGATCACATATTTCTAGCATTTCGGACCTTTCAAATCATCATCGTATGACACACTCTAGTTCCATGGTTCATAAGTGTTGGTCTGAAAATATGTCGTGAGGGTAGATCTATGGATAGACAAGCCAGCGGTGTGCGCGGGCATAGCCCCTCTTTGAGTCAGCAAAGTGAAACTGGTTTATTGCTATTCTACCAACAAGAATCTGTGCAAGTCTCACAATATTCTGCCTTCGGGGGTTGGGATCTCATCCCAGTAGAGGTATTTCCAACTATAGAAGAAGGGAAAGAAACGAGGTGGGGAGATAGGAAATATCTGAAGGGAGAAAAGAAATGAATTCCAAAGAAGAAAGGTCAGAGGGTCTATGTTTTGGGTTGGTAGTAAATAGAGCCGAACTTACTCACATAGACGAACAAAGCAATACTGATGAATAAATGACAATAAAGTAGAAGTAGATTCAACAGAACAAACATACAAATCTAACATAAGAAAGCTCTGATGTATAACACAGGTATTCAACACAAAGTCTAAATATTGTATTAATATTTCCTTCAGTTACAAAAAGCTCAAAGTCTTTTCTTCTTACTTCTATTTTTCATCTGAAAAGTATCCATCCCTTGAATACAACAAGTATTCAAGTATATATAGAAGAAGGAGAAGAGAGAAGGCAAAAAGCAACCAACAACCTAATTACAAAGTATCTACAAAATATCTAAAAGTCAACTGTTGACTTTTGGTAACTTGGTGGATGACATCATCCCATGGTGTAACATGGATGATGTCATCGTTTGTGCAAGATACTCTTAGATATATACAAAAAGAAGATTGAGAGGAAGGATACTATTCGCCATCGTCTCGCGGCCGAAAGGGAGTGTCTTGCTTCATTTGTTGCTCGGGAGAAGTGATGTTAAATCGGGCCCGATATTCCATGAACTTCTTGATCATGGGCTGAAGTTGATCTTGAACAGGATCCTTGTGGCGATCACCGATAACTTCACAAGTTTCACATTCATCCATGAGCCTTTACGGGAGCTTGGAATATTCATTTCCCACCTCTATCGGTACTTTATAAAGTCACGACAAGCCGAAGATTGTTGATGCATTCGGTGTCGAAAGTGGCTTCGGCCTAACCCTTGTGAGACGATCTCCTTAAAGATCGAATAGTTTGGTATGCCTTTCTCGGGCGAAAGAAGGAGTGAGCAAGCCTAGGGACATTCTCAGGATGATTTTCTCCATCTGGTGCATAGCCTCCAAGGCTTCCTCTTTAACTTTATCTATCTTTTCGAGGAAAAACTCCAACTAATCGACCTGGTAGTCCAAAGTAGAAAGGATTTTGTTGGGTGCTCTGGGGTGATCGAAGACATCGAACTTGACCAGATCTTCGACTAAACAGTCGAGCATTTTCTGGAAGGTCTCATGCTATAGCCTAGCATGGTCCAACTCTTCAGAGATGGGTCCCGCAATCACCTGGAGTGCCTTGTTCGCCTGATTGATGTTCTGATACAACTCGGTGAACTTGACGATTACTCCCTCACTTTCCTTGAGGATTTGGTCTCTCCAGCGGATACTGCCATACCTTGCTCGCCGATTTTGGCGTATTCATTTATCTTATCCTGGCTCAAGGGCTCAGGAGTTTTGGTGGTAGTTGTAGGAGGTGCACTGCCCATTTTCTACAAGGCATGGAGAAGATGTTTATTTTGCTCCTTTAATAGCCTCTTTTCTTCCTTTGCTTCCTAGAGCTTCTTGCAAAGGGCATTGACTGCAGATAGGGCCTCTCCCTGAAGGCTTTCAGAAGACGTTCCCATTATGACTTGGGTCACTGTATAATCTGTCAGAGACAGATCCTTTTTATCCTTTAAAGGATTGGGATATGCAATCTCCATTACTCTTTCTCCCGATGTACTCTGAGAGAAGCGGGTTATAGGCTTTACTTCTTAGCCCCCTTTCTTTGGGATGACGGAGAAGTCCATTGATGCGATAGGAACTTTCCTCTTTTCTTTGGCTCGAGATCTTTGGGAGATCCACACTAGACTTATGGGAGTGGGACCGGAAGTGGAAGAGGGGGCAGCTGCAGTAGTGGAGGGAAAGTGCGTAGAGACACTTGGTGGCGGCATCGAGAGGGAGGCCGAGAAAGTGCTCACAGGGGGAAGGGACACTGCAGGGGAGGAAGATGTGGGAAAGGAAGGGAGCTGAGAGATGAGAGAAGAAATGGTGGGGGACAGCTCTATGAGAGAAGAGAAGATGGATGACGAGGAGGGGGAACAATAGAAGATGGGGGAGAGGATACGACCAAAGGAATGGTCGCTTAGGTCATACGAGGAGGAGAAGGAGGAGAGGGAGAAGGGACAGAAGGGACCTTAGCAGTTGTAGTAGTGGCAACATCCTGAGTGGATGTGCCCATTAGAACATCTTCGGCCGCTTCTTTCTCTGGAGATAACAGGCTCACAACCTGTTCTTGTGCGGTGGAAGGGGACTCTCAGGAGCCTCTTCTCGAGCGGAGCTCGGTTTTCCCCTCTTTATCTTTTCCTCTACCCTTTGGCAGATGCTTTGGCCTAGCAGGTGCGTTGCCCAATGGGGACGTAGTGAAATCTACCCCGAGGTAGATGAGGCCATTCATCCTGCACCAGTGCTTTGTCCACCGCAGAGTTTCTTTGACCCTATCTTCAATGGTCTGGGGTGCTTTGGTTCTGTCGATTGTAGTAAACGGCTAGTTGTCCCCATCCGTGTCAAGATACACCTGATCAACTTCTTGATCGGTAGTTTGATAACCTTTTGGGACAATGGCCATGCGCCGTCTTGAATTATCTCTACCAAGGCCAAAGCGAGAATGGTCCTTTCTTATGAGCTCGACCTCATGGTACAGGTCGATATAAATGTCCTCGATCTACGGAATGTAGATTGGATCGAGTTTTTCCTTGGGAAGGTAGCTCCTTGGATCGAAAGTGGGCCTCACCGGAAATTGTGCTTCAGATTGAGCAATTCTAGCTCAGTAACCATTTCCCAAACTTTGTGGTGAGAGATGCATGTGTATCTACCCACTGTGAGGGGGAAACGAGTTCTACCCTTCTTCCTCTTTAAACATCTCTTATGATAGGTTATGAGCTGTTTGGACAGCTCTAACAGGATCAACTTGGGGCCGTCATATCTCGGTAATTTGGTGGGCTCCCCCAACAAGTTGGTCACCCTGAGATAGGTGAAGGTGGGAAATTGTGTGAATAAGGCCCCCCACTTCTCCGTTGCTGTGACAATGCTCTTGGTCGTTTGACCGTGAGTCATGTTGGGCCTCAATAGGTAGACGATGCCGTAGAAAAAGGCATCGTTGATTTTGGTGAACTGAGAGATGCTGTTCTCGAGCTTCAGCTCTGGGTAGTACTCATATATTCTCACCTGGGGCCAAACCCCGCATCGGCTCAATGCTGGATAATCCCTTTCCGAGGCTGCAACATAAACTACGTAGGAGTTCATGTAGAACCTCCTCGTTGTGGTGAGTTATTGGAGCTACTTGGATATGGTGTTATTTATGATCTCCGCCCACTCAAAGCGTTGATCTAGCACGTTCTTATTCATAGTTTCAAAGTACCTGAGCATCCATTTGTGAAATTAATGGGTGTCAGAAAGCCCAAATACTCTACTAAGGAACGTGATAGTGTCACTCAGTTCCTCGGAGAAGTCGCTACGGTGAATAACCTGTGGCCATCTGGTTACCACCTTCTTGTTCTTTAAATACACTTCATTCATCAGCTGCATGCACTGGTCTTCATTATCCTCCCATGCCTTAATGCAGTCCTCTTGGCTTACGGCCACAAAATGCCGGTGGTGAGGGATGCCAAGCATGATTTCAAAGTGTCGGGCGGTAAGGTTGATCACGACTTCACCCTTCTCATTTTGGACACACCTTATGTCTTTGTTGTAGCAGCAGGCCACTACCATCATGAATTCATTGTTCACTACACTGACGGGGATCCCCCCAGCAAAATGCAGGCCACTGCCTACTAGTTTGTCCATCCAAGGACTCCCTGTGACCCTCCTGGTTCTGGCCCAGAAATATTCCATGTCAATGTGACCGAGCTCTGAGTCTCTTATATCCAGGTCACATTCTGCCTGAGACTCGGGCATTCTGACCCTTTGGTACTTGTACTTCATCTCTTCCTCTGTAAGCTTAGCTTTACCCTTTGATTTGGTCGGTCTCTTGCTTGATGTAGACATATGTGGATCTGAGTTCAGTTGTTGATCTGCAAGAAGAAGAAGAGAAGCCCAACGCGAAAGAGCCATGTTAGCTGTTAGATTTTCCATTAGAGTATTACAGAATGAGGAGTTAACAATTTAAAGGCCTCAGGGTGCAGGGCGCATGAACACTACAGGTTGCAGGGTTAATAGTATGGCGCACAGAAGAAGGGTGTTACAAGGAACAAATTAGCGCCAAAGGGCACAGGGCGCAAGGATGCTACACATGACATTTTGTTATTATAAGCAGAAGTGCGCCCACGCCATTCATGTGTTTTATACTGGGCGCAGATAATTTTCATGTTGCACAGGGACAGGATGCGCCAATGGCACATATATTTTTCATGTTACATGGAACTTTGGTGCGCCGAAGGGCGCAAGGTTGATGTGTGTAACATAGGCTTTATGTGTGCAAAAGGGGAACTTGGCGTGGTGCAGGGAAGGCTTGCATGACATTGTGCTACTGTAAGAGGGGATGCACCTGCGCCATCCATGTGTTTTATACTCGGTTTCACATGGCGCAGGTATTTTTCATGTTGCAAGCAAGCGAGATCGGTGCCTTGCTTGCGACCAGTATTTTTTTATGTAACAGGCATGGCGAATGCGCCAAGAGGAAAAAGTAGTCCAAAATGGACTGTTAAGTTTTCTTTTCTCCCTGATGGGTTTGAGTGTGTTTCAGGCCTCTTTTACAGGGTTTTCGGATGGTGAAGGGGGCACAACAAGGAGATCCAAGTGATTTTTGAGGCAGAGCCCTCCTTACCAGCAGATCTGGAAAGAGAAGGAAGAGCTTGGGGAGAAAGATAGCAAGAACAACGAGGGGGGGTTTAACAAATCCATTGCCTCCTACCATACAAATAATCAAAACAAAACATAGGAGGAGTAAGAACCACCTACCCGGAAATATATAGTATGTGAGAGACAAAGCGGGGTCCACGAACGCGACACGAGGATGACAGCGTGCTGACAGGTGCAGAGGAATAAAGTTATCACGTGTTTTCTGACTGGTGAAAGTGACAGGGCAGATGCACCTATATATAGGCAAAGGTGCAATAAATGCGCCAACCACTTTTTCAAGTGGCGCATCAAAACTCGTGTTGACACGTAAAACGGTGTGCCCTTTGGCACGGATAAACGTGTGTCAACACAGAGATACTTGCACCTTTGGCACAAGTTTACGACTGTCAACATCCTATTCCTTGTGCCCTTTGGTGCACCAAAATACGACGCAACAATTGATGTGTCAACATGAAGGCGCATGTGCCTTGGCACACGCAAGAATGGCGCATCACGGGAAGGCGCACCAAAACATGTGTCGACACTTTAAAGGGTGCACCAAAGGAAAAGAAGGGGGCACAAATTTACTCTGTGTAACATAGATAAAAGGTTTGCCCAGCCAAAAAGGGATCAAAAATGGCTAATTTTGGAGAACTAGATTTCCCGGAAAGGGATTTTACAACGTTTCAGACACAGAGGGTCCACGACGAGGGACCAGGACAAAATTTGGTATGGTTACCTATAAAATTGCCCTCATCAATTTTACAGGATAACAATACTCGACTGTTGAGGGTCTAAATCTGAAATGAACCTCACCACATTCACACTATTCATGCTTTATGTTCATTGATTTATCTCTCTAGCGCACACATTCAAACCATTTCCCGATAATGCATTCTTGTTCTATGGTTCATTCTTGAATGTCAATAGGTATTTTAGAAATGAACCTCATCTCACTCATTTATACACATCCACTCAAGGGGCACGTTGCTCCTATCACATTCGCATTACATATCATTCCATCTCACTCACTCACAACATATTGCATATCTTGGTTGCACTTACTCTTTCTTACTCATGCTCACATGTCTACTTTGTTTCACATGTTACACAGATACTTTGTATGTAATTATATTTTCTATATACACATGTGCATTCACTTGTTCTCTAGTTTTGAATGCATACTTCCTACATATATTTACATGTAGTAGGGATGTTTAGCATTGTACCTCTTACCAGTCCCACCGAGGCGCACTGGGGCATCTACTTTCTTACACACTACAAGTGATATCGTTTCATTTTATACTACTTTGTATTCTTACTAACACACTACTTGTTCCATCAATACATACACATTTTGGCATACTCCTTATCTTTCTAACATGCTAACGGGTGCTTCATGTGTAACATTTTCCTTGCAGGAACTATTTTCCACCATGGTTGTCTGATACTTTGCTTGTTACTATTTTTCATTGTTTTCCATTGTATGCCATTATTTGTGGGCTTTGCCCTATGCCTTATGTTCATTCTTGTATGTTTTTGCCACTTTACCCATGATTGTCTTGTGACATTGTAAGCGATGTTCCATGTTTGAAACCCATTTTTCTAGTCTATTTTTCTGTACTATTGCTTATTTACATGGTCTTGTATATGCATACTTGGCTTGTTTGCACTAACACATGTTTCTAGCCACTTTTTTACATGTGCCTTGGTTTCTACCATGCACATTTCCTCCCCGTAGGGCATCAATTTGGGATCAATATTCGGTCCTCTCCTTTGGGCTGCATCCTCCTAGAGACGTCACATGCACCCTAAATGAGGGGGCATACATTGGGTGAATAATTCACCCCATACAATAGCTTATAGATTCAGTGTAGGCCTGCATAATGAAGAAATAAAACAAAGTTATAGTTATAAAACATTCTAGAATTCAACCGGGTTTCATGGTTCAACATAGACACCAGTGCCCAGATACAGACACTAGCACTTGGGTGCTCCTGAACTTTCTTGAGCACCTATGACCAGGGGCAGTTATAGTCACTTTCTCATATCAGCACAGTTTTTAGCAATTCACAAAACAATTTTCACAGTACAGGAAAAATCCTCCAGCAATAAAAATACATTCTATCTTCTTATTCTTTGGATCGAACTAGAAAAAACATGGAACAAAGTAGGATCACTCCATCTATAGTGGTGTATAAATTTCGGGAATCAATCAAGGATGGAGAAACACTAGAATTTTATCCCCAACACTCTTTTATTGTGGCACGAGATCACCCAAAAAACTCACACTTGGTGTGAGATCACCGAAAAAATCTACTCTTGGCGTGAGATCACCCAAAACACACTCTTCTATAGTAGTTCAGACATTTTTCTATCCCTTTCACTCATCACGGATCGTGTGAACACTTTCCATTTACTACTTTTTCGCATTTACATGCGTTTACATGCTTTTACTGATTTTCATAATACATGACTTTCAAATAGTCTTTCTCTCTTCTTTTCTAGGTTTGTCCTCAATACACAACAATAAGTAGCCCTTAATCAAGAATACTAACAAGTGTAACATGGTACAACTCATACGCTTCACCCCTAAGGTCACTTACTCTTTCTTAGTATCCACGCTTCAATTTTTTCATTCCATGCTTTCAATTGTCTCTCAACACATTTACACCATCAATCTACATGGTTATCAGGTACTCATCTCTTATCTACTTTATGTTATCGAGTATTCAATCAACAACATAAAGTGAAGGAAAATGTAGACAATAAATCACACACTTGGGTACTTTTCTAGGTCCCGATCACATACTACTATTCACATAATTCATAAGCAAGAAAACTAGTAATACACCTATCTTTGGCCTTTTTTGTTTTTTTTGGTCTTACACACCCCACAACCAAGTCCGATCTTTATTCCTTTATCTTCTTGACTCGAGACACTAGTGCCCACCAGACACTGCGCCTGGCACCCTCATTCTTTTGGGCCTCGACCTCTTTGTATCTTACTCGCCTCTTTTGGTCCTCTTTTATCTTTTGGGCATCTTCTTTTCCTATGGGTTGGCCTTTTTTTTTTCAATTACTAAATTAAAACAAGGGAATCATATAAAGATAAATCTATATGACCAAAATAAAAGATCAAGCTCTAAGAATTTATTATTACCACCTAAGGTTACATCCAAAGTCATTCTAAGAGTATCAAAGGCATCAATCTATCACTCATAGAAGAGATAAGGGATTGTATTTTCAGCATACATGCATAGGAGGGGAAGTTCATGTTACCATCCACACGTCTATTTACATTGGTAGATCTAGCTATTGTATTTTATCACATGCACTTACATAAGGGCCTCTTAGGGCACAATTCTTGCACGCACACACAATAACTACATGGAGTCTAAAATGTAGTGCAAAGACACACGGTTGTAAGTTCACTCTTTCGGGTGACCGTTGGGTTCGATCGACTCCTCATTTGTATCTTTTATTTTTAGGATTTGATGTGTTTTAGGGTTTTGCAGAGATCATTTGTTTTGAATGTTATAGGTGAATACTGTGGACATAATACAACATGCATGTGACCAACAATGAAGGTTAGTGACCATGTTGTGACACAAAAAAACATTTTCTCGAGCTTCGTGTAGTCACAAGCACTTACTAATGGTATCTCGGCGCCTAAGCACCCCAATCCTATCATAGAAACCTAGTCTCAGCTCATCCATAAATTCTAGGATTTTTGCGTTCATTGATGATACGATCTTCCTTTCCTATTTAGTAGTTTTACGGTCCAACACACTTCGGGATTAAGTAATATTATCAAATTATTTTACCCTCTCTCTTACACCTAGGGTTTCATTTGTATCTAGCTTATTATTTTCATAAAATCTTTTCATTATTGTTTATTTATCATATGCGATCCGTATAATATCTTAGGGTTATAAAAAAATTCAATAATTGTTAAATCACTAATCATGAATCCTAGTCAGCATGATGACTTTTCATGATGAAATGAAGACATGAGGTGTCTTGAGGATCATGGTAGAATCATGAAGAGCTTTAAGGATAGTGTGTAGAGACACTCATATGAGTTTCAAAGTGCAAGTATAGGTTGAGGACATGGTTGGTGCTAGAGTAGACCTAGTCTAGGTGTTTCGAGGCATAATGAGGCATGGTCATCAAATTTAGAGCTATATGAGATCGTGATGGCATGAAAGTGAGTGAGACATGATGTCTTAAATTTTTAGGGCCTTTTGAAGAGGTTTCATGATGAGGTATGAGGTTATCCTACTCTATTTTGGTCCAAACATGGTTAATTCCTAAAACCTAGCTATGTAATTCCTAGTGGTTGAGAATTTGCAGACCTACTTGTGATCAAGTGAGTATTATGTTAGTAGAGTGTGACATGATGTTGTGGGAAAAATTTAGAGTACTATGATGAATATTTTGCAAGATATGGGGTTTTAAGTCTTGTCAAGCTCTAAAAAGCATGTTTCTTAGCTCGATATGAGAGATTCACTTGGATGGAACGTGTAAGGTTTGCATGGGACCCTGATCCTTTTAGGGATGTTGAAGAATGGAATTATTAAGATCTTATATTTGGAATGAGATCAAATAAGGTCCTATCTTTTATGAACGATTGCTAAGAAGGTAAGTTGGTTTTTATGAGCTTAAAACTTTAGTTTGTTAGCGATGGAGGAAAAATTATTTTCTTGAGCCTAGAATGGATTGAATAATCAAATGTGATGATTAGATGATAGAGAGGAATCTCTCGATTTCATATGATCGTGGTCCGGGTTCATGATAGTAAGTGGAGCCCACCCAAATTTTCTAGTATCTAGGAAATAAATTTTTAATCTCAGGTTTTTCATTGTAATATATAAATAAATTAGTGTTATGAGATGTATGGAAGTTGTGCTACATGTTTTTAGTGATTTTATATATTGGTGACGCCATTTGATGACATGTACGGGTCAAAATAGGTTAACTGGTTTTTGGGCCTAAAAGAGCAGCTTTTGCGGTCATGGTGAATGAAAGTGCTTGAGGACTTGTGTACATGGTGATTAATTTTTATGGGCTTGGAGGTGTTGTAGAAATCTCATTTTATGTGTTGGATTCCTTGTTTAATCTCTATAATTGAGTTGAAATGACATGAAGAAGGTCGCAAGTTGACCTAGTTTGACTAGTTCAAGACAATAGGGGTTTGATCCGAAAGACCAATATCTTGGCTTATCTGATTATTTATATCCTTTGGATATTGAAGGATGATGAAAATTGATCCTATTTCATGCATTTAGAGATATTTTAAGTGTCGAAAAGGGTGCATATGGTTAAAAATTTTAAAACTAGTTTATGGGCGTATGTGTTCTTTGAAGAGAAGTTGTTCAATTTGCTTTGTTGATTTAGTCATGAGTTCCAATTTGTTTTATGATGTTCCTCATGTCATGTTATTTCTAATGAGTGCTTACATGACATTTTGAGGTGTTTTTGTGTGATCTTGAGCTTCATTTTTGGTGTTTGATTCTTGGAGGTTCTTAATTTGAGTAGGAAATAGTCCTACTTGGTAGTGATGTGAATGAAATGGATGATGCAGAGGTTGGTGAGATGATGTAATATATTGATACGTTATGTTTGACATGTTTGTATCCTTTCTATGCATTCCATATCCGGAGAAAGTGCTTGGATTCCATGGTGATCTCGGTGGAGAAGGATTTAGGCTTCTTGGCCTAGTTGTGTAAGTTTGAGTGTCTTGATGCATTGCCAATCCATATGAGTCCTTGTGAATTTATATGAGTTTATAAAAAAATTATTGGTATGACCTACCATAAGGGTCATGGCCAACCTAGCTATGTTTTAGAGTTGAGTCATGTATATAAAGTGCATGTATGTGTTCATTTTGAACTAGTGTTGTGAGAGGGAAAAATTGTGAGCTAGGTGTGAGTGTGAAAGTGATATGAAGGAATCAAGACAGAGCTGAGAGAATTTTTAAATGTTTAAAGAGTGTTTAATATCTAGTGTGGAATGGAAATTTTCCATATCCAGCCCATGAATGAGCAAGATTGAGCGAAGTAGGAGAATGTGAATTTGAAGAGGGTTTTGAGGTGTATGAGCTGAATCTTTGATCACTATCAGTTGTGTGAGTAGCATATCATCAGTGATCTTCCATTTTCAAAAATTTTTTGATGAGTAATATCCATACAAGTCCTTTGTTGTGAGTAATATCAACAAGGGTTTCTAGGGGTGGGTGCTCCTTGTGAAGTGGGTGCTTCACTAAACAAATATTGTGTGATGTGTCATATTCATGCAAGTATTTTGGTTTGTGTAATATAATCAAAAGTTTCAATGGGTTTTCTTCCCCAGGGTTTCCTGAGTTACATCTTTTTTTCTTGTGTACTCTCTCAATTTTATTCTCATATGAATGATTGTTATATGATTAATGGATTTGAAGGAATGATTCACCCCCTAAATCCATTGGGACTCCAACAAGCATGTTCTTGATCCAAAGTGATAACTCAAAGGCAAGGATTGTGAAATATGTCACATGTATCATATAATAACTTCTACTTAAGAGGATAGATAATGCCATTGAAAAATATATTTTTGACTTCCAAATCGGTTGGTTGATAGATCAAAAATTGCATTTTTTTACATATAAGATATAGTCACATTTTGGTTCATATTTACCTTGTTGTAATGAAGGAAGACACTCATATGTAGCCTTAGGGATTTTATTTTCAATGAATAAAATAAGGAATGTGTCCTCAAGCTCTAGAAACATGCTTAGGGATCCACTAGGAGGTGATGAAATGAGTATAAGGCTAACCTTGTTAAGCTCTTAGGAAAGGAATTTAATAAAATCCTTTCATTAACATATAGTACAATGGAAAGTCCATTTTCCTTGAGATGAAGGTAAGGGTAACTATAACCATCAAATAAAGGAAACATAGGCGTAATTAATCTATAGGGAATGAGGAATAAATAGTTTTATGCACAGTTGGATTCCCATATATACAATTAGAATCAATCCATGTATTATAGGCCTTTCTTCATAAGGATAATGTATTTACTTTGTGTTGTAAAGAACCTATAACATTCATTAAGGATATAACCTCTTGAGGAGTTATAGAAAAATTATGAAGGGGGTCATTAAGGGGTTGGACCCACATGGGGTTTATTAGCTAGGCAATATCCTAACATGTTTATTCATATTGAGGTAATTAAAATTTGATAAAAGCAAATTCAATATACCAATAGACATTAGGATGTGAAATATTTTAATTTATTAATATTTTGAATTAGGTATTGGGGTGTTTAGAGAGGTGGGCTAGAGGAAATACATTGTTCTTTTTAATATAAAACTAAAAAATTTAAACCCTAGTTTTTAACAATAAATACCTTAAAATTGTAAAATGAATTTGGTCATAACATTAAATTATAATCTCTTATTGAATAATGAAATCTCAATTAGAAGATTCTTAACCAAGAAATAATTGTAAATTGAGAAACAGTGAAGCTTGATTATCTTTATTAATCTAAATCAACCATTTACATAGGAAAGAGTTGCAATACTTATAGCTATTGTACAGTTGAATACAAACAAAATATAAGTTGCAACAATACAACTAGTACAATAGCTTCCAATATTACATCCGGGAAGCACAAAATTTTTATAACTACATAACAATTATACCCGTGAAAATAATAAGCCAAATATGGTTGATAAAACCATATAACAAAATATAACAATAATTAATGCATAATTAATTAATTAATTATATAATGCATAATTAATAATATTAGGTAAATAATTAACCTAACATTCCCCCTTAATTATGCATTGTCTCAAGGGATGTGGAGAGGAACTCTCTAAACAACTCGAACTTGTCACGTGTAAGTGACTTTGTGAAGATATCTGCCCATTGTTCAGCTGTTGGATAAAATTGAAGTTGGATGTTGTGCTTCAACACATGTTCACGTATGAAATGAACATGTACCTCAATGTGCTTTGTTCTCTCATGAAACATTGGATTGCGAACAAGTTTGAGAACACCTTCATTGTCAACATACATGGTGGTTGGTTTGTCTTGTGGTATTCCAAGTCCTTCTAGTATGCGACATAGCCATATCACTTCACGAGACGGCTCTTGCGAGAACGATAATTGGCTTCGTGGAAGAGCGAGAAATGAAGTTTTGTTTCTTTCTTCCCCATGATATTGGTCCGATCCATGAATAATACAAATCCAAGTGAATTTTCTATCATCAATGTTACCTGCATGATCTGAATCCGAATATCCAGTCAAGAAGAAGTTGTCATTCTTCTTGTATTATAGACCAAGATCTACTGATCCTTTAAGATATCTCAAAATGCACCTTGCTACTTTCCAATGACGAACTTTGGGTTCTTGCATGAACTGGATAGATAGCTCACTACAAAGTTGATATCTGGTCTAGTGTAGGTCAAGTAAATGAGGCTCCTAATCAACTACCGATAGAGAGTGGCACTTACCTAAGGAGATGGATATGAATGAGATAACTACAATATGTTCTCCATGGGTGTATCAATTGGTGTGCAATCCATCATCTTGAACTTCTCTAGCATTGTCTTGGTATATTTCATCTGAGATACAAAAATGTGATTCTCTTTCTGCCATACTTCCAATCCAAGACAATAATGTATCAGCCCGAGATCAGTCATGTCGAACGATCGATTAAGATCTTTCTTCATTGCATCAATCATCCTCACTGAACTACCAGTGATGACTAGATCGTCGACATAGATAAATAAAATCACCATCTCCCCCCTTACTTTTTGAGGTAGAGATTGGGATCGTATGGATTTCTAACAAATCCATGTTGTACGAGATGCTCATCAATATTGATACATACTATGCTCGGGTGCTTGTTTGAGGCCATATAGAGATTTCCAGTCTGCATACTTCTTTGCTTCTTGACCAATACTACTACATATCCCTCGGGTTGAGTCATGTAGACTTTTTCTTGTAAATCTTTGTTTAGGACTTTTTACATCCATTTGGTGGACTTTCCATCCAAACTGTGCAGCTAGAGCAAAGATCATCCTGATCATTTTGATCTTAGTTGTGGGAGCAAATGTATCCTCATAGTCAATGCCTTATTTTTGTGCATACCCCTTTGCTACAAGTCTCACTTTATACTTGTCCACTTTGTCCCATTTGCTTTGTACTTTTTTTAAATATCCATCTACATCCAATGGGTTTCTTCCCTGGTGGAAGATCGACAAGTTGCCAAGCGTTATTCTTCATCACTGATTGATATTCAGAATCCATGGCATCTTTCCAAGATTTTGACTGTAGGGATTCTAGGACTGTTGAGGGCTCATTTGATTCAATAACTCTACTCATCAAAGAAAAGTTAACTTCTTCTCTTGCTTTACTATGAGTCCATGGTCCAGGGGTGGATGTATTCGATGGAGCATCCATTCTTGCATCTCGTAATGTACTTGTACACCATTTAGGCATATGTTGAACTGTTCCCATGGGTCATGGTTCTATCTGATCAACACCATCATCCCCATCATCACTTTCATCTTTTGAGGGAACATCAGCTTCAATTTTTACAACAGGTGAAAAATATATATCTTGTGAGTCCGGAGGAGGAGTCTCTGCTTCCTTCTTCTCAAAGAACTCAACATCCCTACTAGTGTAGACTTTTCTGGTCTTAGGATCCATTAATCTATACGCAAGAGTCTCTTCATTGTACCCAATGAAGACAAGTTTCTGTGACTTCATGTCCAATTTCTTCTGTTCTGTTTGGGTATGTGCATGATTGCTTTGCACCTGAATACTCTGAGGTGTGCAATAGATGGTTTCCGTTTTGACCATGCTTCTTGTGGTGTTATTCCATCAAGAGCAGTTGTGGGTGCTCTGTTCAAAAAATACACTATTTTCTTTGCTCCTTCCCAGAATGTCTTTGCAAGTCTGAAATCATTGATCATGCATCGCACCATTTCTATGATAGTACAATTTCTTCTCTCAACAACACCATTTTGCTGCAGTGTGTGTGAAGGAGGCATTTGTCGACGAATCCCATGAGTTTGTAGGTATTCTTTGAACTCATCACTGGTGAATTCCCCCCCTCGATCTGAGTGGAGAGTTATGATGTGATGACTAGTTTCTTTCTCAACCGCTACTTTGAACTTTTGATGGTTTCAAATGCTTCACTTTTCTTGTGAAGATAGAAAATCCACATTTTCTCGAATAGTCGTCAACACAAAGCATGAAGTATTGGAACCCAGAATGAGTTGGCTGCATCGGACCACAAAGATCGGTATGAACCAGGTCAAGTTTACCATGAGCTCAAAATGTACTCCTTTAGAACAAAGCTCTATGTTGTTTGCCTACTAGGCAGTGAGGACACTTGTTTGTATCCTTCTGAAGAGATGGTAGCCCATGTACCATATTACACCGGTGAAGTGTTTCAAGATATTTGAAACTTACATGACCAAATCTCTGATGCCACAACTGTGCTGAGGTGGAGTTATTAGCCATAAGTGCTTAATCGTCTCTGTGAACAAAATCAAGTTGGAACATGCATCCCACATAGGAGGCTTTTGCAATTATTTTCGAGCCTCTTGATTTATCTCGAATCAAACACGTTTTCTTGCCGGATTGACTATCAAAGTCAATTTTTAGGTTGTGATCTAGGAGTTGGTACGATCAAAGTAGATTCTTTGTCAACCCAGGACATATAGGACATCTGATAGTCTGCATTTGCGTGAACCAAGGGGTAGAGAAATGTTCCCAATCCCCTGAACTGTATATGAAGAATCATCTCCCAACGAAACATGATTTTTTGATGGCGTATCCCTCATTGAAATAAACTAGTCTCTATGGCCATTCATGTGTTGAGTGGCTCCCAATTAACATACCAGGACATCATTAGATGACGTGGATGGTTCACTTGATTGAGCAAAGTGAACAAGTAGTCTTCATTGTCTGACTGTTCTTGTTGCTTAGCAATATTATCTTATTAATGAGGTCTTCTTTCCCAGTTCCCCTTTTTTTACCCGTGATTTTTGTTAGAATGTCCCTTGTAAGATTATTGTTGTTGAGGTCTAGAGTTGTTGGATGAGCCTTTCTTGTAAGTATTATATATATAATCTTGTAGGTTATGTCCTCTTTTGCAGATTGGACATTGTTTCTTCTATTGTCTATCCCCTTGATACTAGATTTTGATTTTGGGATTTTTGATAGGAATTAGGTTTTCCTTTACCTTTTCCTTTCCATTTTGATGTGAAGACAGTGCCTTCTCCTCTTCATCATCCTTATTGTGCATTGCTTCCTCTTGTTGCAGTAGGTTTACCAGCTTTTCAAAACCAACTGTCATATCTAACACGTTTAGTGTTGTGACAAAAATGTGGTAAGAAGAGGGGAGTGCTCTTAGAACAATGGGAATGAGAGCATCATCTGTGACCGGTTCTCCCAGGGCTATAAGTGAAGCCCTCAATTCTGCAACTCTTCTTAAGAAAGCTTCAATTTTTTCATTTTGTTTGAACTTCAATGTGTGTAATTGACTCTACAAATTTAGTATAACATTCTTGTTCTTGGCCTCGTATACTGTGCTTAATTTATCACATGCGTATTTCACTATTTTGGCATCTCGAATGTGGGATTGCACATCGTCGGACACTCCAAACAAGATGATGAGTTTGGCTTTTTATATGCTTTATCAAACTACCATTGTTGTGTTGTATCAGTAGTTGATCTGGTTAGAGTACCATTCACAACAAGCCATATTTCTTCAAACTCAAGTTGTGTCTTGATTTTAGTCTTCCATGCAACATAGTTGTTTCCTCTGAGTAGTTGTGAATTCGGAAGAAATAATTTGGGGGCATTGGTGCCCATTTTGCAGAGATCACTGATAGGGTTTGGCTCTTATCACTCCAGGTATAAGGTCTCCCAATCTATATACCGTCAGTCCGATATACCGAACCTTTCTATATACGCTCCTTCCGATATACCCAGCGGTATGTGGAAGAAGCTTGCCCTTTCTATATACCTGGCGATACGTGAAAGAGGCGTTAACGTACGTGAAAGAATTCAATACGTGGTACCAAGATAGTACGGATGGGGTCTATGTGATTATTTACACCACTCAAAGAAATATCCTCATACGCATGCATGACTTTGCTATATACTTAGATAATTTGTCACCCATATTTATGTCATGTAATCGTTCATGACGCGGATGGGATGGCTCATAGTGTGTGCACTATGACCTTATTACTCCTTGTTGATTTATAGGGACGATGCCCATATGACATTATTGCAGCTATATTAGGTGTTAAGTGCAATAGTAGTCGCGACGGCTTTACCCGTAAGCACTTCCCAGAGGCACCGTATATACCGAACGTTGCGAATGAGATCTAGGATCTCGTGAGTGTTACAGAACCAATTTTTTTACTGTTTTTGATTACAATATTCTTCGCCGCTTTCTAAGCAGTTAAAAAGTTTGCAGTTGACTATGGCAACCTAAAAATTAGTAAAATATAATGTAGTATACAAATTACATTCAAAGATTCTGAAAAAATTGAATGACAGATAATTTTTTTGTTTTGCAGGGCCTTGTGGCCTCTGAGCCCAATACGACCCAAAATGCAAAGAATTGCAAAAAACTAGCTGAAAATGTAATTTTTAGCTATCCCCCTTTGGAAAAAGTTTCCCGAATGAAAAAATAGGCTTAATGGAGAAAAAAATTACCCTAAATTTAGGGATTTTCTCGCTAAAAATGTGGAAGCTTTGTTTAGTCAGAATTCAGCAGTTTAGAGATGATTTTTTGGCTAACTCTGCCTCTAAATGTGGCAGTTTCTCCAAATATGTCACCAAATTTCAAAAATCAAAAACTTTTGTTGGGGTGGGGTTGAACCCGAAACCTCCCACTCCCAAAGCTTTCCCTCTAACCACCTTGGCCGCTTAAGCATTTGTAATGTAAAATGGACAAGATTGTATTTAAATAAGGTGCAAATCGACTCACCTTTGTAAAATGTGACTTGGAAGAGTGTCCACGTGGCTGCAAATGAGTAGAAGGTGATTTAGGGTTTCTCTTTGCGTAGAAAATGGATCTAAAGCTTCTTGTTGATCTTCTTTGCAAGGATTTGTATGTCATTTATATTATTTGTCTCAGCCGCTTCCCACACCTTGTTTTATTTGCGGATAATTCCTTTTTACGATTCTTCCCTCCCAATCTAAATTGGTATTTATACGACCAAGAAAAAAAAAGGATTTTTGCAAATAGATTTGATTGAATCAATTTATTCTCCACCGTGATTTTTGATCTCTTTGCTTTGATTTTTAAGTAGGAATGCATAGAGGAATTTGTTCATGGTTTGTTGTGATTTGACCACTAATCCTTTGTTTGTGGTTGCAGGTTCTGGCTTGGTGTTGAAGGACGGCTTGGCCTTGATTCTTTTGTTGTGTTCTTGTTTGTGATTACAAGTTGTAGGTTCATGCTACAAATGCCTCACCAATGCTATATATATATATATATATATATATATATATATATATATATATATATATATATATATATATATATATATATTTGTAGGTTCATTCTTCTACAAATGTCTCAAATTGCTATATATATATATATATATATATATATATATATATATATATTGTTGATGTCGGTCTTTGCGTGGAGAGTGGAACAACTCCCTTTATCTCCCTGGCATCGTTGTTTTTATATGCAGTCTCCGTTTGAGAAGGAGCTCAAAGGGAGCTAAGGCAATGGCGAATAGAGAAATGCAACCTAATAGTGGAGAGCACAGTCGAGGTAAAGATTTAAGCAACCCGGTCGAAGCTTTACATACACACAGCCCTTCGAGATAAAAAATAATCTCCAATTTTAAGACACGTCCTCCAATCATAAAGAGCTCACGCTAGTTTTAAAGAGAGACTAAATATATCTCTAATATTAGAGATAAAACCCCTAATTGGGAGATTTTTTTTTTTTAATATAGTAGAGTTTTTTCCTGGTGTTGGGTGCACCAATGCAAAAAAAAAATGCCTTCCAAGCACCTGGAAGGAACAGGAGGATGTGAAGAGGTAGGGATGGTGTTGGGAGGTTGCAAGAGGCTGCACAGGCTCTCTGATGCTGCAAACACTTCTCCAAAACTCCTTTATCTCAACTGCTCTCTCTTTCCACTCCTCCACAGCTTCACAGGTCCAAAATCTCACTCTAGTACCAAAATGTAAATTGAGAAACAGGCGGGAGCCTGATTAGCTTTATTAATCTCAATCAACCATTTACACAGGAAAGAGCTACAATACTTATAGGTATTGTACAACTGAATACAAACAAAATATAAGTTGCAACAATACAACAACTAGTACAATAGCTTCCAATATTACATCCGGAAGCACAAAATTGTTATAACTACATAACAATTATACCCATGAAAATAATAAGCCAAATATGGTTGATAAAACCATATAACAAAATATAACAATAATTAATTAATTATATAATGCATAATTAATAATATTAGGTAAATAATTAACCTAACAATAATAAGATGGTAGAAAACTAGGATTGAGTATGCTTTTCAACACAAATGATATTATTTCACCATCTTAATTATTTGAATAACTATTGATAAATGATTAAAGCTTAACATTAAGGTAATTGGTAATAGGTCTTGAATGGATTCAAACTCTCTTTCTAAAGTAAAGGCATATTAAGAAAATAATAATTGAGTGGGAAACATGATATATTTTTATTTGATATATTAGGGTAGAAATAAAAAAGGGTAAATAAAATTGTAATGGAAAAATGGGTAAGTAAGGTACATGGAAAAAATATGGGTTTTCTCATTCTAATAATATAATTGGATGGGGTATTATCAATTGAACAATTAGAGGTAAAAACTAAAATTAAGGGTATTCTTTAATACCCTTTGAACAAATGTGTTATACCATACATTTACTAAGTGAATCTCCCGTGGTTGGACCTTTCCATAGATGGTGGCCATGGGAACACTATTCTGCCTAGGGAAAGGAGTGGGAGATGAGGGATCCTCAATAAGAGAACCAGGGGAGGTAAGTGTGTGCATCATGAACTAGGGGCATAACATCACATATAGTATCTAGATAACCATCATTTATAGTAGAATGTAATTTAGTTGCACTATCAAGAGATCATTTTCTTTATCATTTCTAATAGAAGCAAGAGTAGAGTAATCATTTATAACATGTTTTATTTCAATAAGAGAGATATTCATTTCAATCATTTGTCACATTATTATGTAAAAGAAAGAGTAATATCACAATCAAATGCACCACTCTTAATTTCAATAGGAATATGAGAGATATCACACTACATTGTTTCATTTTCCATTTCAATAACAAGAGAGAAAACAAAATTGTTTCATTTTCCATTTCAACGAAAGGAGAGGAAGCACATTCAATCATATGATTCCATATAGTACGATGAGATGGAAATGTATCCCATGCTGATATTAGTATTTTCTATTTCAAGAGAGGCAAAGAAGATATCATCATTTGATTAATCTTTAACATTCACTTTGATTAAAACATTAAAAGAAGGGATAATAAGAGATACAATATATCATCATCATTATAATTGTCGATATAATCACCCTCATAATCATAATTATTGTTATCATCATTTGTATCCTCAAGAATAGGTATGATTTCATGTTCACAAGTAAGGAAGTATCAAGAAGAGAAAAGTGGCTAGTTACTTCTAATATATGAGAAGAAATGTTACTTAGGTAAGTATAAAAGTGTAAACACTAGAAAACTAACCTCGCACATAAGGTATCCTACTCAAAAATACCTAAAAAATTATAAAACACGATAATCCCAAAAAAATCAAATAAACCCACAAAAACAGCTAAAAAATATAAAACCCCACAAAATGGGGATAAAAGACACCTCATCACTCATTTACTAACCCTCACCCACTCGCATTTAATTATGTCTATCCCACCTACCCATTTACATGCCCGATACACTATGGACCCTTATCACCTCACCCATCTAAACGCATTGCACCCATGTAAGTGTCTCATTCCCCTATGCACTCCAAAAACTATAAAACACCACTCACTCCCACCATTATAGGTTCTCTGTCTCTTTGTGCACTTGAGCCCATACTTGATTTTTTTCTTCTTTGCTCACATATTTTGGTATTGCTGGTCTTAGAGAGGTGAAGGAGGATCCAAAGGATAGATGTAACTTGCTGCAACAATATTTTAACAAAATTTCAACACATGTGGCAATCACAACTGCAATTGGCTTGTGATCTCAGTGTAATTTTCAATGAATCACAACTACGATTATCCCGTAATCAAGTCAAGTATACTTGTCATTTGCATGAACTGTTTTATCATTTTTATCTAAATTAAATGTCTTTTATCTCCTTAAATGGTTAGGGATCTGACTGAGGCAGGTCCCCTAACCACCAAAAACAACTAATATTTTTCTAAGTGTGTTTGTGTATAGGTTATAGATTCAAATAAGGAAGATTATACCCACTTTATTCATTGAAAGAACCCATAATTGTCCTTCTCTTCTCAATGGCAACGTAAGCCCATTTATTTAGTAACATTGATTTGGATATTTTATATATCTACTAACACATATTGCAAGTGATCCAAATTTAGGCATAAAAAAATTCTAGGATGGCCTCATATCTATAATTATGGGTCATACCATGGGTAGGAGGTGGTAACTCTTCCGCATACACTTTGGGATAACCGTCATAGTCATATGTAAACAAACTATCAATATCATCACTAATTTCCTCACATAAAAATATATCGACTAAATACATAGAGGTTGGCTCATTAATATATGTATAAGAGAATGACATGACATGAGTAGTGTAAGCCATGAAAGCATAAAGGAGAACAAACCCCGGGGTTAGGGTAAGGGATCATACACCAAGTAGTGGATGGAAAGCCTAGGAAAATAGGATTTTGTAATAGAAGACCCAATTAGGATAGGAAACATATACCAAACTAGGTAAAGGGGTACAAAGAATAAGTGAATTCAAAAAATGGTTTAGCCTTAATTAGTAGTAATGAAATATTATTAATTCAAAATCTTGAAGGAATAATGAGTAATTAGATAGTATACATTAATATACAACTTTAGAAATTAGGGTTAAACTCATATACCATTCAACCAAACAAGAAAGAGAGTAATTGGGGTCATAATAACTACTTAACCGATTCAGGTAGTGATCTCGATATTTTGTCAACTAGTTTGGGCTTTGTGTAGGTGTCAAAATGTGTCCAAAATATAAATGTGTACCCCACTCCTCTTTAGACCAGGACCATTATGTTTTAAGTTAATTTGTTTGGCAATTCCATCCATGTTGATTGTGTGCTCTTGGTTTTTCTTATGGCACTTTGCATGTGTTTTCATTGGCTATGTGTGCCTTTAGAAGTATTGTGAAGCTCACATATATACTTGTAATTTGCAAACCTTGGTTGATTGCACCAACACTCGTGATAGACATTAAATACAAAAAAGGATAGGTGTGTGAGTTGTACTAATGTCGGTGTTAAGCCTCTATTGATTTAGATAAGGTGTTTCACTATATTTCAAACTCCGTGTAGTTCTCCTAGCGTGTGTGCAAACAATGTATGCAAGCCTAACTCCCTTATCATAGCTTTTCCCTCATGCCTTAATACAAATAGAAGGATAACCAATAGATATGCTTTGATTGCAACCTTTATATGTAGTAGTAGAATACTTGAAATATTTGCCCTTGTGGTGCTCTCTTGTGAAGTGTTCTTGAGATATTCTTAAATAGTGCTTAGATAATGACTAGATGGATTAGACCTTTTAAGAAACTTGTTACAAGTCTCTTACTTTGAAATCAAACCCTGGTCATGTGTAAAAGTCGACGTATACAATATAAAATATAAGCAAATAATGGTAATAAAAGAACCAATAAGTCAAAAATGATCCAAAAGCAAACTTGGACATAACCATTCACTTTGGATAGTATTGTCGAACAACTTTGTCCAAAACTAACAATATCGTCTAGAAACTTAAGAACATTCAAATAATCAACACAAAAGTCAAAGATTTTTGTGACACATTAGAGTAAAGTGAAAGAGACAATAATAATACAACATATGACCAACAATCAAATCATACAGAGATTTACGCTATCAAATACTTATTTCATTATTTAATATCCATATGTATACATAATATTTATTAAAATTGATATAATAATACTTTATACCAAATTTAAGTGTCTATATTATACTAAAGAACATACAATTAAAAAAATCAAATCATGTCCTCCCACATGGGTTAAATTTGATTATTGTTGAGACATTTTTATTATTTTAGTCGTAAATTAATTGCAAATATTTGTAATAAATGTCACATACATCTTGCATATTTAACATTTGAGTGTCAAATTTGTATAAAAATATATTAATAATAATTAAATAAATATGAGAATAGTTGATATGAATAATATTGTTATGTATTTTTGAAGGGCAATGTTGAAAAATTAGGGTCGCCTAAAAATTGTTTGACAGGCATAGGTGGCCGTCAAATTTAAGCCGTGGAGGCTCCCGTGTCTCACAATATCAATATCTCTATCTGGGACCAGATTCTAAATAAATACGAGTAAGTAACATGGTAAGGTAATGCAATAATAATAATCATATAAGATGAGAAGGAGGGCCCCACCCAATGTGATGATATTTATGTGCTGGGATTTGCTTATCCAAAAACATATCATCATCATCATCTGCTTCTGCGTCTACAGTTCCTCGTGAGAATGGATGGATGAATGAGGAGCAAGGAGCAAGGAACGAAGGTGCTTGCTCTCTTCTCGCTTTCATTTCAGGGCAATCGCACTACTTACTTACCTGCATCATTTTACGCATTCATCTAAGTTAAAAAGAGCATTCTCTTTTTCTTCTTTGCTACCAACAACATTTTTATAGGTTTAAAACAATACACTACAAAATTACTCCAAGATTTTAATTTGGTAAATTTAGAGACAATAGTGAAAATAGACCATAAACTCTAAGTACTAAATACAATCCATTAAATTTGAAAACCAAGACTAATCCCCAAAAGTCGTTTGTAACTCTTCTCGTACAAATTATGCACTCATTCATATGGTTTGTGCACAATTTTAGCATTTCTGATTTGGGTAAAGGCCAATCCCATGGACATGTTTATCAACTTCATGGCTTTTACAAGTTCATTCTCTTTTACAGAATTTCACATAATTTTTTTCTTCGAAACTAATATTTTTCTTAGGAACCTTAGTAAAACAATACCTTGCAAAATACAATAAAAATTGGGGATGATATTTGGGACGTGCTATCCATCCATTATTATCAAGCCCCTTGATTTCAACATTTCTTTGAAGCTATCACACCTAAGATAATGTAAATTCAACATGAAATCCAATGTCATAAAGTACATATCCCTTATCACTTTCAATTCCCTAATAAAGGATTAATGCAACATACATTAAATCTGCGATATAGATTTCCTTAAATGCTTGTAAATGATTTGAACATGAGTATGTTTCGCTATTATTTTCTCATTCACTCATATGCTTCCTTTTATTTCCTAAATGCACTTATGTATTTACAAAAGAATGAGTTTACATTGAGATCTTATCCTTGCACACATTGACACGCATGGAGAAACTCCGACAAAGAAGTTCCAAAACCCCTAGAGACTCGTATATGGGTTATAAGGGCCCACACAACAAAAGGCCCTATGTTCATACAATTACAACTATACGAGAAGAAGAACATTACATATACGATTTTGGGGGGGCATAATTGTAACTTTATGCTTTTAGGGAAAACACAAAACATAAGAAGACAAGGGAAGATAGATAAAATATGAAAGGAGAGATAAGAACGAGAAAGAGGAACATGCTAGAAGATGGGCTAGAAGCAATGAAAACTCTGCCAATTTGGACCAATAATCTACAAAAACGATAGTACGCTAGATCAATGCAATTTCTACAATAAAAATAATAATCCAATACAAAATTAAGTATCTACATAATGCCCTACTACAAATGATGTCTTTACAAACTCATATAAAAGTCAAGCAAACAAGTGGATGCATAGAACCCATCTTGAGTGATCATAACCCTATGATATTTCTTGAAGTCAATATCATAATAACTATGTACTAAAAGGCAAAAGGAGAGAGATCACTTAGGTTCCATTGTAGAGGGTTGTGAAGATCCTAGATATAACATCCATGCTCATGTGTCCTAGGATGTAGAAACTTGTGCCCTTGTAAACATGATAAGAACATGTGTATGTTGATAACTTTCCAAATAATCAACCATCAATGAAATGTTGAAATTAGAAAGGATAATTTGGAACAAATGTACTTGGTTTTGTTGAATATTGTGAAGATCCCCTCATATTATTCTAAGTCTTGAAACATTTGTTGAATCATGCACACATGTTATAATATGATTTATAACAATAAAACCAAAGCTAAATAAATTTTACGTAATATAAAGTGAGTAAGGTTAGGGAATGTCATGAATATATCCCACGATAGGAACATGTGTCATGTATTGCTACATCCAAGAAAATACCATGTGATTAGCCTTGTCTATGAGAGTGAAATAGCGGAGAGTGTCTTGTGCCCTAGATTTGGAGATAAAACAAGTGAAAGATCTACCCCTTTTTTTAGATGTGGGATGAACTTATGAAGCACACGTCTCAAAAGAAAGTCATTGCATGCATCATGTGTAAGATAGGAAATAAAATCAATGATGTTTAACAAGGTAAGAAATCATCTAGGAAGGCATTAGAAATAATCATGTTAGTACTATATATGTTAGTTTATTATGTGTGTACATGAGATGTAACTCACTCAATAGATAACATTGAGTGAGGATATTTAGGAAAGAGAGGTTGGAATGAGTAAGTTATGACCCCATATTGATATGATCATAGCTTTACATAAAAACCTCTCTTTCAAATTGAATAAATAATCAAACAAGTTCTATGACTAAATTATAATAAGGATGTTTGTAATAAACAAGTTTTTGTAATGTCCCGTGCGAGACAAATTTACGAAATTATGGAATTTCCTAAAACCCTTATACAAAATATAACAACGATTTTATTTTTTATACAAACCCGTAAGACAAAAAATACAACAATATGAAATCTTCCTTTATTTATCCAATAGTCACAATACAAAAATACCCAAAATGCCCAAAGCATCTAGAAATGCTCTTGGTACAAGTAGATGATGAAAAATATATTTTCCAATCAAAGTTTGAATTTATTTTCACACCATAAAACAAGAAAATAATTGTATAAGATTACAACAATTTTCTCACAAAAGACGCTCTAGATGACAAGAGAAGACCAAAAGGAGATGTTGCAAACTGAAAGAAACCAATTTTGTTCATTGTTGATGCCCTAAACATTGATATGAAATCCAAAGGGGTGTTAACAACCCTAGAAATGGCTACAAATCATGCCCTAGTTGTGATGATCCGAAATTACACTCAAATGTGACCCCTGAGTGAAGCCACCAAGAAGATATTGAGGGTTTTTGTCCTCAAATTTGATCACAATGAGGGTTTTTCGTCCTCAAGTGATGGATGTTAAGAGGGTTTCTATCCTCAATAGTTAAAAGAAGAAGCATAAGTACTCAACTCATAAAATCAAGATGATAGATGCCCCAAATGAACCCCTTCATCCTCCTTTTATAACTTTTCTTTCCTCTTTCTTTCAATTTTGGTGGCCGACTTACTTTATTTAAAAGTCACTTTTATTTTTAATAAAACATAAGTTGCCTTATAATATAACATAAAGTTACATTTGGCCAACTTAGTTAAATCATTAATTTTACTTTAAGTATTTAAAAATACTTTTTATTTTAATAATAATAATATTATTAAGTTGCCCAAAGATTAGAAATGACCAGGCCCAACTTAAATAATATTATTAATTATTTTAATCTAGAAAAGGGAAATTACAGTCCGCCCTTCCCAAATTTGCTTTCCCTCAAGCAAATGTCAACTCATATGTGCAAGTATCACTATGCCAAAGTGATGAGTCATGTTGTAGTGCTCATAGAGCCTGGACCCTATACTGTCAAATGGGATAGCTCCTGCCAAAGAACATAGTATGATATATCCCAAATGGATAATGAATGTCATTCTACCTCAAGTTGATCCTCAAAAAATTGTAGATATCTGGAAACATTTGCATACTCCCGCAAGACTGAAGGATGCCATATGCCCATGTCATTGTGTTGTTGTTGTCCTACTTGGCTCCTCCTATGCAAAGAAGGTTTTGGGATACCAAATCCTTGGGTCCTAATGGCTCCTCCCATGATTTGGTGAGCTTTTCGTCCCCATATCTTATTAAAATCATATGTTGTATAGGGGAGATGAATTATAACGGCCACAAATCACTTGTATTTTCATCCAACTATGTACTTTGTGGCTACCATGAAGATCTTCTTCAACTAAACCCTTTCCCCAACTTCTTCCATTAAAGACTTTCCCTTATTTTGTGCAAGCTCGCAACTTTCCAAGTAGTTGATAACAACAATCCTATACCTTTTATTTTTATAACTAACAATATGAAAAAGGTACAACATGTACCAAATTGAAACCTTTTACAAAAATAAACAATGAGGGAAATGTAGTGGTTGAGAATAACCATGTAAGGATTGAAAATATCATATTATCAGTCACAAACTAAAAAGAAATCCTTCCATTGATTGAAGTCACATGTAAACCCACTTATATGAGGGTAAATGAGGTAATGTGGTGGTTAATAATGGTAATGAAAACCATACTAAAAATTAGACTCATTGTTGTCCCAAGTGTGTTCCCTCTACCCTTTGATGGTAGGATCCTATCACCACTTGCTTCCTTCATATCTCATTGACGATCCTTGGTGTAAATATTTGGAGTTACCTTGTTCCAAATGATCTCATGAATGATAGTGCCATTTTGTTTTGACCCTTGGGAAGGCTCATGATGAAGTCCATGATCACCCCCTTCCAATCTTGATGGGGAATAAACAATGGTTGTCACCAACTATCATTATGCTCCTTCCTGATTTGTTGGTAGATGACATTTTCTTCTCGACATTTGAGGATGTCCTCAATCTTCTACAATGAAAAAGGATTTGTACTATGGTTGTATGTAATGAATGACATCGGTCAATATTAGAAACCCTAAGGCTCAATAAATAGAAAAGAGTGTTATCGCTGCATATTAAAAGTACTTTGCAAAAATCAATAATGTTAGCAACACATGAGCTGGAAACTACTAGATAATGAAAGGAGATGCTTCATTAGTAGCGATAAATAGATATTCATTTAATTTCATGATTGAAAGCACTTTTATAGTTACGAAAATGATGCAATGTAGCAGCTAGGTTGAAAGTACTTTAATTCCCTTCTAAACAACTATTGTCCACCTAAATTCACACCCTTGCTAACTAAGGAATTAAACATTTCAATAAAACAATGAAGGACCTTGAAGGCATGGGTTCAATCAAGGTCTATCCTTAGATGAAAGGACTGGATTCTTTCACCTCGGTTTATTCTGACTACACAAACTAGATTCTAATCTAACACTATATAAACCTAAACAAATATTCCCGGGAGAGACGATTGAGAAGGGGGAAAACTAAAAACAAAAAAGGAGACGATGCATAAAAGCTGGAAAATGGATCGATTATGTCTCTAAAAACACGAGATGTGAACACACAAGTGAAGATTTAAAAGATGCACACAACTTTAAAGGAGAATAATTGGAAAAGAATGAATTTATGCAAGAGGAAAAATATGTTCACATTAAATGTAGAACATTTAGATGAATAAATCCACAGTTGCATTAGTATTAAAACTTAACCATTTATAGGCACATAATTGAGGCAAGAAATCTCTACATGTGAATTCTAGAGGTCGCAAGAAATATTTTTCAAGCTCAAAAGTAAAACTCTTGACTTATAGAAATTGAACCCCTATTATGTGTTGAAGGACTTGTTGAGGTTCAAAATTGCACTCATCCCGCATCGGGATGAACCGAGCTTTTTGAGGAAACACGGGACTGTCTCCAAGTTGTGGGACCTTGTGTGCTTGAGACAGACCTCTAGAGAAGGTCGGTTCCTCTACCTATTTCTAACACTAACACTACTCCTATGAAGGGAAATGTAACTATTTATCACTACTTTACGATTCCAAGGACCGGGGCAAGAAGGATCTCGCATGAAAAGGGAAACCTAAGCTAAAGGGAGGTGATAACACCAGAAAGAGGGGGATGAACACAATAAACTTTAAGCGAAAACACACGTGTCACAATTTCAAACACAATCACACATCCATTTTCATGGAGCAAAACAAACAAAATCCCTGCAATAGATATATAATATGCCCAATAGTTTAATCAATGCAAAAGAAGGCAAGTAGATGCAGTGAAACTTGAGTTAAGGCAGAGAATAACCACAAAACACAACTTCTATTGCTTTCAAGTGATGCACAATCATTTACAATTATAAATGAGGCAAGGATCTACATGCAAATCACTCATATTTGAGGCCTGCAACTTAAAATGCAAAGGAACCAAAGCCCTTGGTAAACTTAAGGGGTCCAACTTTTTACACTGAGCATTGCTCCAATATTTATAGAAGGAGAGAAGAAAAGGAGAAAGGAGGAAAATCAGATTCAAACTTCTAACCACAAACAACCAACAATGAATTCCTATCAATCCACCTACAAATGTTGTCATATGTGCTTCCCCATGTTTGTTTTACTTGTGGAAGAAGGAAAGAGGGAAAACCAGTTAAATGGGTGGTTGGGCTGATTGAAGTTGTGCATTAATGGTATGAGACTCGTTTCCCCATTTCTCACCTACCAAAATATGATTTTGAATGATCTATAGTGTAGCCCACATCAACAACTCTCCATCAAGCCCAAGGGCGCACGGATCTAAGCCCTGTAACAAAATTTATGACGTTTTGAAGTCTATGGTACAAGAAGAACACACAAGACATGTGGCATGCTTTGATTAATCCATATGATCGGTTGGCTTTCTGGTACTTTATCATTTCTGGTATATATTCTAGATGATATTTTGCAGCCCTCAAGATTCACAATGAAATCCATTGATGGAAGTCCTCCAAGAGATGTCAAATCTAAATTAACGATTTTTGACCTCCCTCTGAGGAGGATTTTCCCTCATTCTAAGTAAGCACCATCAAATCACCTACTTTTTTTCTCATGAGAGATATTTCCTCCATTAATCTCTACCAAATTTCATATCATTGACAAATTGGTTTTCCTTGTGGCTCTCCCACATGGCCTTCTCAATTTCCAATACCAAAACATTCTACATAGAGGTTGGCTACAATCTAAACAAAATTCATTATAATAAAATTTGACCATGTTTTCCTCAATGAGATAGTTTATATTCCATTTTTCGTAAGTGTTCCATTGTAACATAATTCATAAAAAAATATATATTTAAAAATAAATAAAAATTACCTCGACATCCATCCTCGTATCCTTTACATATCCCCAAAGGCTAGGAAATAAGTCATCATTTTTTTGAAAAAATCTCGGTGGACACATGCTCACTCTTTATGATCCTAAAAATGAGTGCTTTGCATAAAAATTGAAAACAATCATGTACGAGAATCAATTAAATAAGAAAAAAATTAGTCTCAATAAATAATTCATAATGTGACAAAATACCATTTTACACTATGATTAAATACCATATAAAATCCTCTTGAATTGTCAATCAAAGTTAAAGTATGCTTCTTTTTGTGAAAATTCATTGCCATTAAAGGCCCCCTTTTGGCCCCTCATTACCTTCCACTCATCCATACACAATAAAATCATACATTTTATTTTATTATTATTATTATTATTATTATTATAGCCAAATTCATAATAAGATAGTATATAAGCTCACATTGACGAGGAGAGAAATCCCAAAATCAAACAACTACTAGTTTGATTTGCACAAACAAAACTCACGCATTTGTGTGTCACAAGTCTACTAAACTAATTCAAATCAAAAGTACAAGACCAACATTAGAAACTCAAGTTGGATCCTAAGGACAACCCTTTGAACAAGAATCTTTATGACCATGTGACCTTGTCATCGTGAGATGTAGGAATGCCCTTTGAAAGAATTAACTACAAGACCATCCCACCTTACCTTTTTAACAAGAACATTACAATATTTAAAGTAAAGTGATATAATTGGTATATTTATTTATGAACTAATAAATGGTATATAAAATATAGAATTAAAATGAAAGGAAAGTAAAATATTATAAATAAATATGAGATGTGATAAAAACAAGACATTAAAAGTTATATTAAATGAGTAGAGCACCAATAAAAATAATTTGAGTATGAAATTTTTATTTATGAGACTTATACATGCCTTACAACTCCAAGTTGGATATCAATTTTAGATTTTTTTACTACACTACAATTTCATTAATTCAAAAATTAATCTCACTTTTTGTAAGCTTGATTAAGATAAACTATAAAACTTAAATATCATGACGGTTGTGCAGCTATGATGTGACACTCAAATAAAAATAACCATCTATTAATATAATAAATTAATTTTTCTTTTGTTAAACAAATAAGAAATTCGCAAGGTGATTAGTCCTTGCATAATCGATAAATAATTAACAATTGTATTTGACTAAGGATGTGGAAAATAGTCTTTACCCTCCTAAGCATTGAGTAATACAAATCATGTGTGTGCATTCTAAACTATTATCTAAACCACATGAATTTAGAGAAAATATTGGCTGGATAATAATGATAAAAGATGGATGTTTAAACAGGTGACTTTCAATGGCTCATGCATATGGAAAGCCATTAACTGGGCCAAAGAAATTCTGAACAAGGGAAGCAGATGGAAAATAGGAAGAGGCAATGAGATAGGTTTTTGGAAAGACAAATGGGCAAGAGATTTCACCCTTCAAGATAAATTTCCACAAATCTCTACATTACTGGAAGCTAAGTATGGAGAAAAAGTAAACAACTACATGGCTAAGGAAGAGATTTTTCAGACATGGAAAACTCTGAATTGGATAGACAGAACTAAATGATCAATTGAGAGGGATCAATGAGTTTTTAAAAAATTATGTATCATCTAATAGCAAGGACCAAGATAGAATCATTTGGGATAAGGAACCATGTGGAAATTTTTCTGTCAAATCAGCCTATGGCCTCTTTTTTGAGGGACAAATTGGAGAAGAAGATTTAATGGCTGGAAAGATTTGGAACAAGAATATAACACCTAAGGTTAATGTGTTCAGCTGGCTCACTTTTGGAAATAAAATCCTCACGGTTGATAATCTGGTAAAAAGAGGTCTCTAATGGGTTAATAGATGTGTGCTATGCAAAAGAAAAATGGAATTTGTAAACCATATGTTTCTGGAATGTCCGTATGCACATCAACTGTTATCCTCCATTTTGGATGGTTTCTGTTAATTGGGTCATCCCCAAAGATATAAAGGAAGCTTGGAACCAATGGAAATGCCCTTTTCATAGTCAAGGGCTAAAAAATCTATGGACCATAAGCTTAAGTCATCTATGGTGGGAAATCTGGAAGGAAAGAAATAGAAGGATATTCAAAAACAAGAGTCTTCCTATCAAACTATCTATAAAAAACCTCTTTCAGGCAGTTAGAAACAATTTCTCTATCCTCAGGAATAAAGAATTGGAAATTCGGATAATGAACAACATTTCTTAATGAATTGGAATGTTTCAGGGATTCCTCAATCAAACAGGCCTAATCCCAGATTGGGGATTAAGTGGAATCCTCCTTGTGAAGGTTCTCTAAAACTCAACTTCGATGGAGCAGCTAAAGGGAATCCGGGGAAAGTAGGGGGAGGAGGAGTCATAAGGGACTCTTTTGGTCGTTTTATTCTTGCTTATTTCTTTGACCTTGGACAACAATCAAATAATGTGGCGAGGTAGCTTGCTCTATTCTAGGGGTGAAGATTGCAAAAGAAAAAGGTTTCAACCTTCTGGAAGTGGAAGGAGATTCGTTGTACATTATTTCTTGTATGAAGGGTTCATCCAGACCACGCCATATCTATAGAAGATTTCATCAGTAAAACTAAGTCATTTTTAAATTCTTTTGTGAATATTTCTTTCAATCATGTGTATAGGGAAGGCAATGCGGGTGCTAACTTTGTTGCTAATCTTGGGGTTACCGCTAATGGTCTCCATGTTGTCGAGCACCTCTTTGGTATGAATGCCAATTTCATTGAAATCATGAAAAGGGAGGGAGTCTTTAATAATTTTGCTAACTCTCCCGCTCGTGCCAGTAACCTTTCATGATTTTTTCTTCCATGCGTGAGTTGGATCCCTTTTTTCACATTCGGGCAGCCTGGTCTTTTTGGATTTGGGGAAGCTGAAAAAAGAAAAAGCTGATTTTTAGGTCTGGTTTCTTTGCAAAAAAATTTGGGTACAGAAGGATGGGAGGGGACCTGGTTCGCACTGAACCATCTAGGTGTCCTGGAGATATCCAAGGAGGCCGAAGTTCTTCTGGAAACAACGGGATTGTTGTCTTTTCTCAAAACTTTCGAGGGCCATGATGAGAGTTTGAGTGAAGCGGTCGCAAAAACATGGAACGAGGGAAAGGTACAAGTCAAGCAATTGTTCTCTCACAATTTCGCCCAAGCTCATTGCTAAAGTGACTGGCCTAGCGTTGGAAGGTAGATGTATTTTCAAACCAAAATCTGATTACAGTCTTGAGATTGATTATTTCTTTCAAGGTAAAGGGGATCCCATCTCTTTGCATAATGGATATGCTTGAGTAAGTTACCTTCCCCTTTTGATGAAATTGCCAAACTGATAATGTCTTACATTACATTGGAAGGAAGATATAAAGTAATCTATGGCTACCATTTCCCAATGTTAAACCATATTCGCAATTCCAAACCATATAACTTTCCTTTCTACTTATTCTCTTCTCTGGCTAAATCTATAACTATGGTGAAGAAAGGCACTTTCATTCTCCCTTTACACCAGGGTCTGATAAAAACTATCATTCGGCTGAGCACTCCCCTGTTGGGAAAAAATGATAAATTTGGGGCTTCGGCTTCAAACATCTCGTTGGGTAAAAGGACAGGGAGTATGGAACCTAAGGATGATAGCTATGATGATTTTGGTCTTGGGAATCCGGTGGCCAAACGTACCAGGTCAAGCATGGGTAAAGGGGGAGATAAGATTCAGAATAGAAAGTGCAGTATCCTGGTCGGGCTGAGGAGGATAACATCACCTATGTTTCGGATGAATGCCCTAGTGAAACCCCTACCCAAAAGGAATCCTCTCATGACAAAGCTGAAGGGGAAGCAGAGAGCAGTGAGGATGTGGCCAACATAAAAGAACAGGAGTCTTCCAGGACAAGCATTCCAAGAACACTGAGGAAGCTATCCACAGTCTACATAATCTTAAAACGGCTCAGATGGAGCTTTTCTCGGCCCAGGAATCAGCTGTTAAAACCCATGCCTTCATGAGAGAGTTTGAAAATTGCAAACTGAACACGGATATCAATAGGCACAAAATCAGCTTGATCACTATGGACCTTAAGGAGCTGCATAAAAAGTGGATAAAATGTCTTCCCTTATCCTCAGTGAAAACCTCAAAAATACCAATGTCAGAAGCATGGAAATGGAAAATGAGTTGCTGAAAATGAAAGGAATTATTATGCAAATCAGGGATGCACATATCCTTAATGTGAAAAGTACTATTTACCACCTCAAACTGCTGGCTGAAATGATCCAGTCCATGGAATTGGCAAAAGAAAAGGAAAAGGATGGTACAGGGCCGAAGGTGGTGATCAAAGAACCTAACTACAAGTACTGGAAGGAGACTATAACAACTCTGGTCAAAGAATGGAACGGCTGTATGGAGACGGTGGAAGATCTGGTCAAAGATTAATGAAATTCAATGGTTTGGAATCTGTTGTTTGTTTACCTTTATGTTGTTAGTTTCATCCTTTGGACTGTTATATATTGTAAATTCTATCTTACGGATATCATATACTGTTGTCTTTGTTTTTGAATTTTGGAACTGGAATGGCCTTTTAAGGTAAATACTGTGGCCAATATGTAAGTATGTTGTAACTCTTTGTAAGGGGGTAGGGTCCCCTCAACCCTAACTTTTACCTCTAATAAAAAAATAGTTCATTTTACAGGTTGGCAAAAAGTTGTTATCAAACTGCTTGAGGTGGCGTTTGGTGGAAATTTTAATTTTTTAAATATAGGTTAATATATCATGTCATACTAAATATTTTAGAAATTCAATGCCATATTACACATCATAATTTCAAGGTTGTAACCAATCATATATGTTACTATATCTACATGTTTTAATAATTTTGAAGTTTTGCATTAAAAGAAAATTGATTATTCATTAAGGGTGTTATTGTGGAATATATCATTTATCATGTCAAAACTTTATAATATAAACACATAAATAAACTAGTGTCATAGTAAGTGTGTGTATAACATTCATTGGATGCAATAATTTTAAGTTTCACCAATCATATGTTACTCTTTTCATGTCTTACTTATTATAAAGCTTGACATTTGAAAAAATAGCATATTCCTTGGAAGTGTTATTCTAGAATATTATGTTTATCATGTGAAAACTTTATAAAATAAATACACAAACATATAAATATATAATAATTAATTAGTCCCACACAAATATATGTATATTTATTATTATTATATGTTGGATCCATCACATCAACTAAAATCTATTTCTTTATTAAAAATATTTTATTTATCATGTCAAAACTTTATAATGTAAAAACATAAATGCATTAATACTATATTATTTAATTAGTCTCATTCTAGAAACCCTAGAAACATAAGCATTTTATCAAGCTCATGCCTTGATTTGTCGATTCACTGGACTCTGGCCTAGCTTACCTATCTTACATGCCTGGATCTCCAAACATTGGATCCTGCTCCTAGAAGGAAGGTTAGATCTCTACCCCTATGCTAAGGGAATTTTTATTATTGCTTTTGAATCCATTGTTGATAAGGATATCATTGCTAAGCAACTCGGATCTGCCAGAAAAAATACCTTATCCTAAAACCCTGGTTCCCATCATTTAACCCTCTCACTGAATCTTTCTCCCAAAACCGATCTGGATTCGATTACCCCACCTTCCACTTCAATTTTGGGATCAAAAGTGTCTAATATCCATAGGTAATGCCTTGGGCAGTATCATTAACATTGACTCCCAAACTGCTGATTTTACACATACAACTTATGCAAGAATCCTTGTTGAGATTGACACTTCAAAAGATCTTCCAGCTCATATTGAGCTAAAAGTACAAAATAGAACTTGGACCCAACCTTTGGACTATGAAGGTCTACCTTTTAGGTGCAGGAGATGTTTCTCTTTAGGACATTCGGCCGCTAATTGCGAGATAGTAAAATTGAAAAATGAGAAGGCTAACTGGTGGAGAAATGCCCTCCCGGAACATTTGGTTTTCGAACCTAAAGACATCCCTGATTCGGATGCGGTTGAGGATGTGGCTAATGCACCTGATAGTAATGTTGATTCTGGCATGGAAGACATGATGGAAAAGGCCCTCGTAACCCCCTTGAGTAAAAGCACGATCATACAATGTTGGAGTCATTCGGGATGAAACTAAAAGGACCAGAAACATTGAACCAATCGCGTTCATGACAGCTAAGGGTCCCCCTTGTTCAAACAATACATATCAGCCGATAGTTGGTCTTGAAGTTCTTATTCCTTTGCAGGAAACTTCGGATGATTGGATTACGGTTCGGAAAAAGATTTTTTTCCAGGAATATTGCTTCTCCACCGAGGTAGTTTTCCTCTTGCTTCAGCTAGTCCATATTGTTTTACTTTTTCCGGACAACAATTGTTCGATTGTTGTACATCAGCCATTTTCTTCTTTGATGTGTTGTTGGTTTTTGGAACTTCTTTGTGCAGATTGTTTCTTTTCTGTTGTTTGGGACTTAATTGTTTAAATTTGGTTTGGCATAGAGCCTATTTGTACAAGGGTATAGTCCCTTTCAAAAACTATTTACCAATAATAAAAAAATTAGTTTCATTCTAATTATTGATTAACATATAGATACATTAATACCATATCAATTAACTAGTCTCATACCAATAATTAATAAATATAAAAACATATCAATGACCATATTCATTTTCTAAAGATGTTTTCAAACAACTATTGGAATAGTTTTGCTTAGGGAGAAACACTTGTGTTATATTTATTTAAGTGTACATTAATAACTAATTAACACACAAATATGATATTTTGGATCATATCGCACTCAAAATAATTCACAAAAATATCTTCTTCAATTATTCAATGACATGATACAAACTAGCATAGATGTCTTAAATACATCTATCTAAAATACACTAGAGATATCAATTTCGAATTGATATTTCTCATTGTATTTTATATAGATGTATTTAAGATATCTATGCTAGTTTTTAAATATAAATTGCATTTATTAAATTTTAATTACAAATACAAAACATTTATTTGATTGTTTTATTTTTAAAACACATCTAAATGTAAAAACTAAAATTAAACTAACATAAAAGTAAAAATACATCTAAAAGTAAAAATACATTTAAAAACTAAAAATAATATAACACTTATTCACACTTATTATTTATTCGGCACTAATTATCTTCCACTAAAAATAAATATAGTTACTTACATGTAAAAGTAAAAATACATTTAAAAGTAAAAAACTAAAAGTTAAAAATAATATAGATCAATATAATAATATTATAGTTACTTACCCATTCACACTTATTATTTACTCCAATAAAAATTAATATCCCCACACTAATTATCTTGAATTTACTTGCAGTAATATCCCGCACAGTTATTTACCAATTCACACTTGTTATCTTTCACACTTTTAAAATAACTTACATTTCCATTTCCATGTATAAATACATAATCATATATTTATTTTATTTATTAAAATTGAGTCGGCATTACAAAATAAATTATTTTAACCATTAAATATTAGTCGGCAAATAAAAAGTTTTTTCAATCAACGCACGCCATTACACTCCTTGCCTGCCACTGTAGGAACACCTCTTGGTGTAATAAATAGGCATATATGTCCTATCAACTAGAAGGCCTATTATAGTTCCTACAACTACTCATCCAATATAGATGAGTTGTTGTAACACACTCCATTATACATAGGTTGTTATAAACAACCTCACTAACAATTATATTAGATAATATAATTGCTTATTAATTACAACTCATTATACTAACCCATACAAATATAAGACTCACTAATGTGAGCACTAATTAAGATATTCTTAACATTCCACCCCTAGTGCGAACATGGTAGAAAAACATTCACACTTCCAACAACAACATGCCCGTCTTTGGTGTCATGCACCCATTCTCGTGGCTCATGATCTTGATACAAAAGACAGACATCTCCTCCATGGTTTTCAGTAGGTTTACCTCAAACTTGGACATGAATAGGAACCCATCAACTCTTCACCTCATACGATTTTATGGATCACCGTGAACTTTTTCAAGATCCATGAATTGTATTACACTAGTGGTTTTTCTCTCTACTACATTTTTACATCACAGAAAAATACATAGAAATAGCTCACACAAGAAAACTTTTCACATTATATCACATAAGAACAAAATGTTCTAAATTGTAGTCACTATTGATGGTCGTTGCCACTTGATCTTGAACATTTAGGAGATTGTGACTGCCATTGAAATTTAGCCTTGGCTTTATCCGATTTGGTACATATTAGAAATGGAATATTGTTGTTATATTCCCCCATAATGTGAAATTTACATTTATTCAAACCACACAAAAAGCAAGAACATTAAAATCACTTTAGAATGGAAATAAAATCTTGAAAAACAAATGAAAAACACACCACCAAATCTTCATGTGGCCTCATCTTTGGTGACTAATGAGAGGTCGTTGTTTGACCTCTAACCTCATGTGCCTCGATTCTTCATTACGATCTTTGCTAACTCAACTGGATTTGAAAACTAGTATTGGAAGTAATGTATGATATTATATTTACATAAAGTTAATAAAAGGAATATTTGGTAATAAGTCTCTAAACATATATATTTTACAATTTTTTATTCCCAAAATTTATAGCTATTAAAATAATATGTCATTTCAAAACTTTATATTAGTTCATGTTTAAGGTTATGAAGTATTGCATTCACTTTTTCCTAACTAGCTATTATAACTTTATTCTTTAAGAGTTAGCTTGACAACTACCTTGGTAATATTATGTCTCGAGCTACATTTGTTTATCAATGCATATGTATTCATAATAAATTAATTTTACATTGCAAACATCATTTCATCCATATTTCTCTTCTTTCCAATCAACCCAAATATAAACATATTTGTCCATCTTATTCCATCTTCCTCTTCCTCTCTATTTAAGGAAATAAAAATATTTCTAGTTCCTTGACATTATGTTTTATATGTACATTGAATCAACTAGTATTTTCATGGATTTTTGACGTATTCTTTTTGTGAAAGAAGAAGTGTGGTTTTTACTTGCAATAATTTTCTTAACCAAATGTACAAACTCATTATGGTCTAGTGTCTTACCCAACATCAACAAACCACTACTCACCAATGGTAGATTTCATATAATGACTACAATTGTGTCAATCGTAACTTTATTAGACTCACAATATGTCTAATGTAAGGTCTCAATCGTATAAATGGTTAGATTGAATCTAAGGCCATAGGTGAGTACAAAAGTCAACTCTCTTATAATGGCATGACAAGTTTGCCACCCATAATTCTCTCTTAATTTGTGCTTGACACCTAAAATTTCTATATGTTCATCCTTATGGACGACTATAATATTCTAATCACCATATCTCACTATAAAGGCTCGACCAAGAGGATGCCCTTTGTTAATTTGAAAAACCTTATAAGGTTGGTTCTTTTCCTTTAGCATGCCTCAATATTGTTGCATGAAATCCTATGATATGTGCAAACCCACTAATTTCTCTTGTATTTATGTTCAATGTTTGTCCCTAAACTTACAATTATTCCTATCATAATCCTACATTATTTAGAGAAGACCATCTCACGAGCTTCTACCCTCATTAATACTAAAGGATAAATTTTATCGTCTCGACTTTATGGTTTAAATACCTTTAGGTGTTGCAATCCTATAACATATAAGGTTATATATCAACAACAAAAAGTGTGGTTGTAAGTTGTAAATAATAGTTTTGTGTTAGTAAATACATTAATTTGTGACATATTACTAGATACACAATTTTTATTTTATGTATTTCCATTAACGGTGTATTTAACTAATGTTAATGTAAATGGAAGTATTTTTCACAACAAACCTAACTAAATTTTGTTATTTTGTTTCGTTCATTTAAGTATTGAAAATGTTAATTTTAAGTTAAATTTTTATTTTACATAATAATATTTGCGCAAAAATTATTTTTAATTTAGTAATATACAATTATAATTGAAAAAGAGAGTTAAAAAAGTTCAATTCTATTATAATTTTTTAATGTTTGAAGGATACTTCCACATACATGTGCCACTTTACGCGATAGTATACCGTGTCCTTAATTGAATACAAAAGTTATAGTAGTTTGGAGTAAGAATGTTTTTGTGAAAAATACTTAAAGGCAATTTTTGGGTGTTAATTGGTTTTCAGGGGCACCGCACCTAGTGGAATGGCATTGGATCATTGTTTCATGCAGTACAACAAGTTGATTGGTCACTTCTCCCTTTGCAATATTAACATTAAATGTGCATTATCCAGTTTGAGAAGAAGAAGAAGAAAAGGTTGGAGAGTCGTTGAGGCGAGGGCAGTTGTAACGCACACGCACACAGACTTCAAGTTCGCAGATGATGAAGATTTCATCAAAGCTGGTGGTAGTCAACTTCACTATACACAAATGCAGGCGACAAAAACTACGGACCAACCAAACATTGCAGATAAGGTTTTTTTAAAATTCTTCGTTTCCATTTGTTCCCCGCCCCCATGTACCTGTTTAAAGCAACAAAGCTTTTGGAAGGCGACCTATATCCAAGAGACCATTTAAGATACGTTTGAACTGCTTATGTGCTGCTATTTACTTATTGCTCAAGACAGCTTAGCTCTGATTAACATTGGAAAATGCAACATGTATCAAGCATACATCACACTTCTCGGGTTGTGTCTTCCCATCTCCCTCTTTCAACTGCAATATTATAAGAGATTCACTTCAACTGACGATGAAATTTTTCCTTGGAGCTAGTATTGTTATGTGTAGAATCTAGATGATACAGCTTTCCTTAAAGTCTCATTTTCTTTACCAGCTTCCTACCAAAGCTTCTCTATCCCCTTCTTTTGTACCTTGTCTCCAATGGCTCTTGATCTTTCAGGAAAATATCTTCCATTCCCCATTACCATTTTCTTGATTTTGAGCCATTGCTCGTTGTGGTAGCCCGTTCTTGTTCATCTTCCTTATTGTGCCCAAATATGTCAGAAGTTGATATACTGTCTCTCTTTCTAACTGCACCATACCTGTCTCTGCTAACTTTCACTTTAACACTTCTAATTTTTAATATAGTAGACTTCTTGGCAGAGAAGCAGGCCATTTCAGTCTCAAGGGGACCCCGAAAAGGTTATCAGTGTGCTCAGGTAGCCAGTTAAAATAAAGAGGAAGATCACGTTTACCATGTGCAGAAGAGGCAGGAATTGTCCTGCAAACCCAGAGCCTCTTGAATCAGGCAGTCATTCATTTGATAGCAGTCGTGGACTGCAGTAGAGAAACAAGAAAAGCTCAACCTAACCAGGTGATATATAGGAAAATGACGGTGAGGGTAAGTAGAATGCTGCAATTAGAACAAGGAAGAGATTAATAGGGGACACGAATAGTGGTCATGGATGGCAGTAGAGAAACAATATAAAGGGATTTTAAGATGTAGGTAAACCTTGAAACCGAAGTAAAAAGAGTAAAAACACAGTTAGTTTACGAAGGACAGCTCACAACACCCCAATGATAACTACTATTACAAACTAAATGCAAGTAGTCTAAGCAACAAAAAAACCAAAAACGGGAGAGGAAAAATTGAGTAAAATGCCATAAGCTGAAGTAGTAGGCAAATCAAACCATGAAACAATACCCTCAACTCAATCACAATTTACATCAGTCCCACGACAATGCATACAAAGAATAAGTGTTAGTCTCAAAAAACAAAACAAATGGTGAAAAAGGATATATGGGTAGTTACTATCTCAAAGAAAAGGAGAACGAGATATACGTGAAAGCAAAGGACAGAGGAATGAAGAAAACCAAGACATCAAGGAAACACATAGCCCCACATCAACACTACTAGTGCGGTCATCCGAACTATATGTCAATGAATTATTGAACATGAAAAGGAGGCTTGAAGCTATAGAAGCATATAAACAATACAAGGACAACAAGTTAGAAGAAATCACACAATTTAATTCACAACTTAAAAGAATTCACAAGCTAGTGAATTGCAATTAACTTAGAATTTGTGAAAATGAGAGAGGAGATATAGCATATAAGTACTCAAAACTAATCTCTTGGCCTATTCAAACACAATCCCTACCTTAGTTCAACTCTGCACAGGATTGAGAATGTTTTTGACCAAAACACAGTTTATGAGCCTCTTTAAAGCAAACACACATACACATCAATATTGCAAAACTCTATGGGATGAATTTGACTTTCTAATTACTTGAATTTCAAATCATAAATACTTCAAATGGCTTGATTACATAGTCAACAACATTCGTTCTGGCTTGAAACAGTCTATTAGAGCTTACAGACATTTTTACAAACACTTAGGCGTATTTTCAGAGCCTCAATTTTCTCTACACAGCAGGAATCTTTCTTGGGCTTTGTTCACTGCACCTTCTACATCAAAACCTATCACCAATCTAGGTTTATATCTTCTCCTCGTTGTTTCAATTGTTCTAACCAATAACTCCCCCAAAACACCCTTTTTTCCCTCTTTCTTTCACTTGTTTTGTGATTTTCTTGTTGCTGCTCCCTCTCCACTTCTTAGCTGTGTTTTTCCCACCTCTTGGATGTCTTGAAACTTCTTGCCACTTGATATCCAAACAACTCCTCTCAAAAAAACGTTTTTGACTTCTTCTTGATGCTCTCAAGCTAATTTGCATGTGAGTGAAACTCCTTCCTAACATCTTCTTTTCCCAACCATATCCTTCCCAAACCTAGAAAACCCATATGATTTGTTTTGATGAGGTGGTCCGAGGGTCTCCAACCTATAATTTACTTATGCCAAATGTTTGAAGAAATGCTAACAAAGGAAAATGAAGTCAATCTTTGAAAGATCTATTCTTCTTCTTTTTATATAATTTTGGTGATGCAAGATTGCTTGAATCCTTAGATGCTCCTGTATTAGACACCCGAGGTTTGAAAACTCATGATCTCCAGATCATAAAGATAGAGAGAATGGTAGAACCATTCTTTTGTCCAATTTGCTTGACCAGGGTGTCCTCTTCCACCTTGTTAGAAACCTTTGAAGTTTTCATTCTTTTTCTTCATATTTTTCCATCCACATGCTGTAACACAAGTCATCTTCCTCCGAATATCTTTGATTTCTTTTCTCCTTGTCTTTCCATTTACTTTGGCAACATCCACCCACCTTCCCTATTTGCTCTCTTTCTGCTCTTCCATCCTCTTGTGGGATTTGGCCCACCATTATCCAATCACCACCACCAATTGTATTCAATGTCACCATTTCTCAAGCCTTCATGAGCTTTGAACCAACCCCCTCTCCCTCCAATCGAAGTAGGAAATCCTTTCGCTATCTCTAACCATATCCTCTTCATTTCTTCTCTAATTTATTTATAGTCAAAGAATTCATAACAAACACTCTTCATCATACCTGCAACAATATAACATGCTTGGATTCCAAAGGACCACTCCAACGATCTCTTCTTATCAACATTCTCCTCTACTTTTATGCATTCAATTATACCTGCAACAAAATCAGCAAACGGAACATTTAGAGAATCAACAATTCTTATGGGAAATATCCCGTTCAACCCTACCACAGCTACACCATCACTCTTCAATAACTCATCTTCAGCTTCAAATTGTCTTTTCATGTTCTTAATCTCTCTCCAATTGCAATAAACATAGCATACATAGTATCATGAGACTTTGGCATTCTCATATGCAGTCTCTATAATGTTATCTCTTGAGAAAATCTAATCTCCTCTTCTCCTTTTGCTCTCATTGCTATGTCAAATAACTTGATAACTTCTGCTGCAACCTTTTCTTCTTCCGTTATGTCCACCTTCAAGATGTCTTCAAAACAATCATCCATCTCTGTTCGGAATGCCATTGCAACTAGTCCCTCTGTATCCCCTTCCTCTTCTTCACCACGTGCTTCAAATGTTTGTAGAAGCATCTTCTCAACCTCATCATTCTCCAATTTCATCTCTACTGCAGCTCTGCTTTCTTCTTGTCCACTCAATGTTTCTTGCAAATCATCACGTGCCTTCACTTGCAAATCCTTCTCTTCCATCTTTATATCCTCTAAGAGACACTCGTCATCTGCAACATCATCCTTTGCCACACATGTTTGGGCTGATATTAAGCTCAGCTGCACCACCTCATCTCTCTCTTCTTCTATTCTCTTTTCTCTCAACTCTAGTCTGATTTCTACCTCCTTTCTTCATCTCCTTTCCATCTCATGTATACTGCGTGCAAACAAATTTTCACTCTCTTTTCCAATATGAAAACAATTCAACATTTGACTCATAAGAGTATTATCTTCAAATCCTATGTGGGCTTCCCCACATGTACAACAATCTGAATGTTCTTCATTTCACTTGGTAGAAGCATATCTACCCCCTTTGATACTAATTGATGCAGCCTGGTAAGGAGCCAAATGAATGGCAACCGAATCCTAGCAGCTAAAACACTTCTCCATGAATCTCTCACCCATTTCATGCTATCCAATTCTTTCGGTGCCCTTCCGCTTCATAATTGGAATTTTCATCTTTTAATGGAAATTAACTAGTAAGCTAGTGAATTTTAGTTAAATTAGAATCTGTGGGAATGAGAGAGGTGATATAGCATATTAGTACTTAAAACGAATCTCTTGGCCTATTCAAACACAATCCCAACCTCAATTCAACATTGCACAAGACTTAAATTTCTGGTTTTTGGCCAAAATATAGTTTACGAGCCTCTTTAAAGAACACACACATGCATCAATATTCCGAAACTCCATGGGATGAATTTGGCTTTCTAATTACTTGAATTTCAGATCATAAACCCACTCATTAACATTTATTTGGGCTATGTTGGCTATATTTTTTTGCATAGCTGAAAATCTAGGCAGTCATGAGATAAATCTCCCTCATTTACCGGTGAGGTTCCCGTGTAAGATTTGTCAATAAAATATGCTAGTATCTATTTAGGGGTTTTACTTTAACTATGCAGCTCATGAACCATAGCTGTGTAGTTTTGCAACAAGTAAGCAACTGTTAAAGAAAAGAAATATCGATGAAGAAGGAAATAATAAAAAACATAGGAAAGAAAGAGGAAGATGTGCAACCCAATCAATAGATTACGAGTTGATTGCATGCACATAGTCGGGACCAATAGATATTAACACTCGAAATTTTCAGCAAAGGCGGCACTTCGTGATCTAGATCTAAAATAACCCAAAGTTTATAAGTAGATTTGAGATAAAATGTTAGAAACAAAATGTATCGTGACACAAAGTTCTCTGGAAATCTGCTCCTTTGTATTCCTTTGCTTCAAATAGCTATCAGGGATTTCAACACAAAGTCTGGAACACAAGAATGCTGCTTACAAATTCTGATCCTCTAACCCGTAGGTTCTTCCTCTACTTATAACATGTAGAGGGGAAATTACAAATAGGAAGTTTTTAGTTGAACTGACACATGTGGAAGTCGGAAAGGAAACAACTGGCAATCTCCCTCCTGGAATTCCTCTTTGCATGACATGCATGATTTGCAACTAAAGATAGAACCTTCTATTTTGCATGTCTGCCACCTATTTCCAAGTAGTTGACTTCTTCAAGTAATGACTTTTAAACCAATCACTTAAGTTTTATAATTTAATTGATCGCTCAATTACTTTGTCGGAGGAAATAAGAGAAAGAAGAAGAAAGAGGAAAGCTGCAGTCTTGTCCTTTTTCATATTCTGCATGCAGCTGATTCTTTTGCCTTTGATTCTCACCAAATTGGATCTAGAAGCAAGTGACTGTGATTTGCTTGCGGGTATTGCCTTTGACATGTCTTCCCTCTTATCCTTGAAGCTTTTGCAGTTCTTCTCTAGTACATGCATCAGTGCAATGTTTGCCGTAAATAACTCATCATTTTTATTTTTAATTGCATATGAGCAATTAAAAATTCTGGAAAGCACTCTGGGTGAATGCAAATTCAATGAAGGCTTCAATTGGAAGATTGGGAGAACATGCACAAGGTCCTGAAGGAATTCTCCATGCACTGACTTCTTCACGGGCTGCATTCGAAACAAGAGGATGAAGCCTTTGCAATTATGGATCTGGATCTAAATCTTGATCTGGATCTATGCATGATTTTGCTGATCTTTCTCGTTCATCTGCTTTGCCATGGTTGAAGCGATTTTTGTCTGAGCAATTCTTTTTATCTTTATTCGGCCGAAATTCTTTACAACCGGTGCAGATTTGGAGATTTCTTCAGATTTGGAGGATATGTTCAATGTATTGGACATTGATTTAAGCTCCCTTTCTCTTATATAAGCACCTGTAATGAATTCCTACAATTAATTCAGACAAAGATGGCAACCGGAACATGAACACTTGATTTTAATCATAAAAATCTGCATATAAAGCCCGCTGCCCTAAAATTTGAGGCTTTTCTTGCATGCAAAGCAAACATGAATTTTGTCAACTTCACTGAGCTCCTATACCACTATGCAGACAATTAATCAGACTTAATTCAAGCTTCTTCAAACCTAGGCGCCAAACTTTGAAGCCTTTCAGCAGTAAAAACACCTTCTTCTGTGCAAAATTCCTCCTTAATTGGGTGCCAAAATTGCCTAGGCTGTACTTCCTTGTTGAAGAATTAATTAATTCATCATTATGGCAGCCCATTCTTATATAACCTTCACCATTCTATAATTAATAATTGCCTCTCCTATTCCTGACAATTAATTAATTAATTAACATGCTTTTCTCTTCAATTTGGGCGCCTATTTTGTGCATGCTCATGGCTGCCATTAAATAAATTAAATTTATTTAATTTTAGTTTTCTACTTCCAGTCCACATTGACTTCACAGTGTGCTTTGACCTTATGCACCAAAAATAGGAATTAATTCCATTAATTAATACTTTAAAAAGTATTATTTCTCCTCAATATGGGTCGCACTTTTTTGCATGAGAGGGGCTGCATTAAATAAATTAAATTTATTTAATTTTAGAATTCTATTTCCAATCTTCTTTATCCTTTCATCATGCGTTGACTTTTCCTCATGCTTGGGCACCAAAATTGGGTGAATAAACATTAATAAATATTATTAAATGCATTATTATTCACCCAAGGTGGGTTGCACTTTTTGGCAAGGGTGAATTCTATTTTTAAAAGTCAATTTCTAATGGAATTATTCACTCTGCACTGCAGCTCCAAAAATCCCATGATCCACTTAAGCTGTTTGACTTTCATAATGAGATTTTTTACCCTGCGCAAGGCGGTAAAAATTCCCATCAATGCTTCTTCCCAACCACGATGATTCTTTCTTTCAAACCACCTTCACTCATTAACTCCATGGTTCCACTCCGCCTCTTATCTCTGCATACAAATATGAAAATACAAATCCTGCATTCACAAATGACCCACACGAATAAAGAAAGGAAGCTCTGATACCACTGTGATGTACCCTTTTTGGAACAAATTGGAAAATTAGCCAAATCTGAAAATAAAAATCTGAATCTTACATTTCAACCATAAACCCTCAACAAAAGCACTGAAATTTGGAACTTACTATTTTTAGTAAGTTCGTCAAAACCTTATGCTGAAATATTCAAAATTCCATAACTTTTGATTTACAACTCCGAATTGCATGAAATGAAAGGGAAATGATAGATATTAATTAGGAGCAAATTTCCGTACAAGAAAACCACGAAAATACGGAAAACCTGATTTTTAAATCCCGAAATACAGTTGCAGCATCAAACCCTCATAACTTGCAAAATACTTATCCGAAAATTATGAACCATAGCTCAAAACGAAGCATAAATTATAAGGAAAATTATGAGATCAATTTTAGAATTTTGCATCCACGAATGCCATGCTAAAAAGTCACCTGAAACTCCAAAACAAGTCGCTGCCCTAATTTTGGGAAATTAGGTAAATAACAGAAATCTTCATAAATTCATATCTTGAGCAATACTTGGAATTTTGACACGAAATTACCCTTGTTGGAAAGCTTGGACAAAGAGCTTTCCAATGAACATAAATTCATCAAATTCCAACCAACAAATTTTCCTAGAAATGCAACAGAAATTTTCAGCAAAGTCGCCACTTTCCAAAATGGCAAAAATAAATATCAAGTCTTCAAATCTTCAATGACAAAGTCTTCAAAATCAGATCTACTTCAATTCCAAATCGAATGAGAGAGAGCACAATGAAAATCTAGGGCATACATCCCATTTCTCCAAGCATGGAGAGACATAAATGATCAAATCAACATGAGTCTAACAATGATCCCAACACTCCTTTTATAAGCAAGGAGGCACAAAATTCAAATTTTGAAATCCTAGGAGAGGGAAATTATTAAATAAAAGCAATTTATTTCCCCTAGGTGTGGCGTCCCCTTTTCAAAGGGTGATTTTATCAATAAAAACCACTTAAATATTTATTTAATTAATTCTCCATTTAATTTTTATGTTTTGGGAATTAAATTAAATAATCTTCACAATTAAATAATTAAATAATTATTGCTTGTGAATAATAATAATTAATTATTTAATAAAATTGTTCCCCTTGCAACATCCCAAAGCCCACGGGGAAAGATAGGCTAAGGGTCTTCAAAAATGGGGACATTACATCCTCATTGGTGAGGTGGCTCAGATCCACCACCTTGTATGTCGCCCCTTCCTTCTTCTTCAAGTGGATGGTCTCGATCGCGTGATTGTTGACCGCAAATTCAGCTTCTCGAATGATAATGCGGGTTCCACTTATCATCTTCTTCATTCTAGTCACAGCCCCATCCTGGTCCAATAGATCCCAACCATGTAGCTTTTCCGGGCGAGGTGCTCTAGAACCTCTCACATAACATCTTCGGGATCATCCACGAAGTCCATGTGAGGGGACATGGGTGTCCACTTCTTCCTTGTTGCCTTGTGCTTTGAGTGTTGTTTCTTTGATCCTGGAGTGAACCCCTTATCCTCCCTTATGACAAAGGAGTCCCCCTTATTTTCTTCCTCCTTCGTTTGGTGGGCTGGGTAGGAGAAGCCTCTCACATTGGACTCTCCTCAGGTTCCTCCAAATAATGAGCTTTCTCCTTGCGCATGCGTCAACCGCCACCTCGGTGTCCGCCTCACCATTCTTTCCTCTTCGCCTTGAGTTCCTCTCTAAAGGATGTGTTATCTCCTTCGAGCCTGTCTCCGCGTTCTTTGAGCCCGACAACTTCATGTAACTTCTGTTTCTTTTGTTACGCTCTTCTTCTTCCGACCGCTTTACCTCCTCGCGCCCCGCTTGCTTAGTCTTTGCCTTGTTGTGAAGTTCCTGTGCCTCCATTGCTACTTCGGCGCATATAGTACTTCCTCTTCCTAGAAGTGTCCAACTTTCCTTCATTCTCTTCTTCTTCCACTACTTCTTCTCCCTTTGCCTAGACCACTTTCATTGGTGGGATCGACGCTTCACGTGGCCTTGGGAAGGTGGAGTCTCTAACTTCCATCTCAACTCCTCCCTGTGTCTTGGGGCGCAACCCGGGCACAAATATCCTGTGGATGTAGCCTTTGATGGTAACATTGATCTGCAGATGCGGATCCAGAAAGTAAGGCTCCAAGGTCTCCACATACGCTGGCCTTGAGTCATACCTGTAGGTCACGCGCAGGTGTGAATGTCAGCGTTCACTTTATCAACGTCGAAGGTCAATTGCTTTGTGCGTCCTTCAACCGGTTGATGGCGCATTTCATGTAGTTAGCGGTGAATACAAACGAAGTTTGCACCACGGCCCCATTTCTCCTTTGGCCATCACGAACCATGCCAAACTGAAGTGTTGCGTAACAAGCTTTACTTGGTCCCCAACAATTTGTGGCATCTCGTGTGGGATGCGCCATTCGTTTTCAAAAGCTTATGCATGCAGAGCTCTCTCACACCATGTGTTCATCCATGCCTTGTAAGTATTTGTAATGGTGCCATCGCAGTGGTCTGTGAAAACTGGATTGCAAGAGATGAGTGCGTTGGTGGGTAAACCCACATATTCCCTTCTGGTCCATCTAGGACACCAATTTCCCATAATACAATTAATAATAGTATAGACCCCAAGTTATTTTCGCTCCTACTTCATTCTCGTACTCGTGCCTCCTCACTAATACTACTCGCATGATAAATTGCGCAAAGATGTAGTGTGCCCGCTTGAAACTCTGTGTGTAATGTACAAGAATCTTCCGCGATGTCCGTCCATCTCTCCGATGCACCTAACTTGCACCGATGAGTCGTGTTGTGACCCTTAACGATGGGTTTGGTAGATCCGCAATAACTTGAGCCCTTCGCCCTTTCTCATAGTTTAATTGTTTAGCTAACTCCACTTTAGTAGTGGCACCCAAATCAAGGGCCATATCCTCACCAGTGTTTCGCAGGCCTGTTACCCTCTTAATCAAATGGCCTGTAATTCTCATCCTCCTCCCCTCAAAGTAGAAGTCCTCGTGTACCGACGACATTAACCACCTAAAGAGCAGGGCGGGTTTGGCAAAAAAGACAGCTCCCATATAGCAATGCAAAACCCTGTCTTCTGCAATTCCTTTTGAACCGAGTCGTCCACCCTAGGGTTTCCGAGATGTTCACCCCTGGAACGTCCTTTACTAAATTTGCCTGCATTGACTTGTTGTCGTGTTCATCTGTTCTATGTTTGAATTCGTTAATTTTGCATTTGTAAAGTTTTGAACTCCGCTTCTCTACCTTAATCACACCTAGAGGGTACTGGATTTCCGAGTATGCCTCGATGGGTTCCTCCTTCTCCACCACTAGTTTCTTATTCCTCCCCTTCTTTGGTGCCATCTCCTCTCTCGTTCTTTTGTGCCCTAGGTTCTTCTGATTTTCCCCTGCTTGCCCAAACTTGACGACTTCAAACGCTTCTCTTTCACGCAACCCCCTTACTGCTCTATTGTCTTCTCCTCCCCTTACACACGCAAGATCTTACCACAGATTCGTAAAACTCCACAGGTTCGTGAAAAGTACCTCGCTTCCTTATCAAACCCTCGTCCTACTTTAAGCTCGAGAGCACAAAGAGTTTCTAAGGAAAGGTAGTTAAAATGACTAACTTCACCCCCTATTTATACTTTTTCATAACCTCGATGTCATTGACCCACGCGTTTTAAAGTCACTTTTTAATAAAGTACTTTTTCCTCTTAAATAAACTTCCGTGACCTTCCTTCGCGCTGCATTGTGATTGTAACCTTTTGGCCATAGACCTTCTCGCACGTCTTATCGTGCCGAAGTACATAACCTCTGTGTTGTCCACCAAGTAGTCTCCATGGTGCCACCGACCTCATGTTACACTGCGCGACTATTTCCCCTCTGCGCGGTCTTCAATTATCTTCATTTTCCTTAGAACACCTCTCATACAACACAAACCAATTTTTCTATTTTCGTGTCAATCTTCCAGAATGAGTTTTCAGTCAAACTAATCTCCCGAGAAAGGTGCTAACCATTTCTGCAATCCACCCCACACTAAAAGTATGTGCGGTCCTCTGCGCATGAAACCACTTATGATGTAATTAGCTATTGCGCGCCACGCACACACAACACAAAACGAAAAGGAAAATCATAGCAACGAAGAAAGGAAACACATATAAAGGAAAGTGCGTTAAAGGAAATCCTAAGCCACATGGCAATACTGCCTTATTTACAAACACAGAGAAGACTTATTTATAGTAGGGTTTCAACTTGCTTCCATTGAAATAACCAGCAAATCAGTGTTCCATCCAAATAACTTGTAACTAGCAGCGCTTTGAATCAAGTATATATGATATAACATATGACCCCAACCAATGCACTTTGAGTTTTCCAGGATGGCACAAAAACTTAGAATCATATAGTAGAACCATCTACCCAACCTCAAATTTCTTGTTCTTAATATGACGATCATGCCATGCCTTCTGCCTAGCTTTCTCCGTCCTCTGACTCCACCTAGCAATGGCTCGCCTTTCGTCTAACATCATAAGTTTGTCAATGCGCTCTTCCAATGCTTGCTCATCAACTAATCCTCTGGCGCTGCAATACGTAGAGAGGGTAACATGAATTCAATGGGCAAAACAACTTCCGCGCCAAACACCATTGAAAGGGTGTGGCCTTGTTCAAACGTTTATAAGTCATGCGATATGCCCATAACACTGCAGAGACTTTGTCATCCCAGTCCCTTCTTCCGACATCGCAAATATTAGTTAACGTGTGGCTCAATATCTTGTTAAATGCCTCAGTAGTTCCATTAGCCCGAGGGTGATAGGGCGTAGTTTTGTGATGGGCCACCATAAACTCTGCCAATAAGATTTTAACAGTTTCATTCAAAAGTGAGTACCCCTATCACTTGTTAAACTCAACGGGCATCCATACCTGCTGATTATATTCTCCCATAAGAACTTAGTACTGTAGCATTGCAGCTGCAATCCTTCGTGGCGCCGCACCCGCCCACCTTGTAAGATAATGCAATGCAGTGATGATATAGCACGGACCCGTTTTCCGTGCGGTTGGGGAAATAGGGCCTACAAATTCAATTGCCCATTTTTCAAACGGCTCTGCACTAGCAGTAGGTCTTAATGGCATTTCATCTCTTTGCCTTGGTTTACCAAGGAGTTGACAATGGTCACAGGCCTTGCAATACTCTATACAATCCTTCGTCTCTCACCAAAGGCCTACCAATAGAATCTTCTGCATGGTAGCATTCCCTACATAGTGACCACCTGCAATGCCACCGTGAGCTTCCTCCATGATTACAGTACGCTTATGTTCTAACACACACCGACACAAGACCTCATCTTGGCCTAGTTTGTACAGGTCACCGCTAATCAACATATAGGGCGCGACGCGTATAGCTAACTGCTTCTTCTCCAAAGCCTTCATTCCTTCTGGCGCCACACCCGTTTGCAAGAAAACAACAATATCCTCCAAGTCAGAGGGCACGCGCTACAATCTAAACAACTGTGCATCCAACATTGTGTCCTTAATGCTCTGACGTGTCCTCCCCGAGTTAATCCGTGATAAATGGTCAAGTCCCAAATTGCTCTTTCCTGGTTTCACGACGACCGAAAAGTCAAACTCTTGAAACAATAAGATCCACCGGCATATGCGCCCTTGTAAGATAGGCTTGTTCACCAAGTACTTTAATGCCATGTGGTCCGTGTAGAAAATAAAAGGCGTTGCTAGCAAATACTGCCTAAATTTGTGCAGCAGCGAGATCGACAATGCCTCGCACTCCGTGGTAGTATAATTCTATAATGTCCCCATTTTTGAAGACCCTTAGCCTAACTTTCCCCGTGGGCTTTGGGATGTTGCAAGGGGAAAAATTATATTAAATAATTAAATATTATTGCCTGGAGAGTGATTTTTATCATTTGACATTATAAAACAATAATTATTTAATTATTTAATTATGTAATTTAATTCCCACAATGCAAAATTAAAAGGGAATTAATTAAATAATATTAAAGTGGCTTTTAATGTCATAAAGACCCTTAGAAAGGGGACGCCACACTTAGAGGGGGAAATTAAAATTAAAAGGGGAAATTATAAGCATGCCTTATAATTTCAAATTATGGTTTTCCCTCCAAAAGGGAGTCGCTCCACCCTAGGAGAAATCTATAAATATATGTTTTGACATTGAGGAAGGGTTATGTTGGATTGATCATTTGATTTCACTCCATGCTTGGAGTATTGGGATGTATGCCCTAGCTCTCTCTCTTTCATTGTAAGCTTCATTTGGAAGCCATTATTGAAGATATTGAAGACTCTCTTGTTCCATTCATTGAGTTCTCTAGTGTTAATGTGTGTTTTGTGCATTTATTTAGAGTGGAATATGCATGTTGTGGATGAATGTTGAAGAGTTTTTGAGTGTTCTATGATCTGATTTTTAATGCTGCAATTAATTCCAGTTATGGCGACTTGTGTGGGGTCATGTTTTGGCATGTTTTGAGGGTGAACAAGTTAAAATATAATCTGATCTATGTTGGCATAATTTTCCAAGTGTAGGACTGATATTTGGAGGGTTTTTGAAGCATAGAAAGAGCTGAAAATAATTTATGCCATTCCCTCTAACCCTAGCGACTGGTTTGGGGATTTTGGGGGCTGTTTTGGAGGGGTTTCAGTTGTCATAAAATTCAGATCTTTAGTTCTTTGGAAATATCTTAATTTATAGAATTATCTGCATTTTATTTGAGGGGAAAATACGGAATATTGAAGGAGTTATGAATTTTTGAATATTTCAGCTGTCTGCAAGCTATCTGGACATTATTAATTAATATTTATTTCAGATCTGCAATTTTGGGGTCAATCTAATATTAGATTTGGTTGTAGAAATTAGGAGGAATAAGGAGGAAGTGATTTCATAACTTTTGGAGTGAATTTGATGCCCTAAATGTGTTGGGCGACCTAATTTTTAGGGTAGAATTAGGGTTTTATGTTGGCTGTGCAAAAACTGATTTTGGGACATTGTTCTTCATCTTTTTGTGGCCCAAAATCCAAAGTTTGAGAATTTCTTTGGACGGTTAAGCGGGAAAATATTTATTTAATTAATTAATCACGCTGTTAAAAATCAGATCTGGGTAATATTAGCATTCTAATTAGTTTTTCCATATAACCCACCACCTTGGCATACTCCAACCCCATTTTGGGTTGTATTATTGCCGACATTGGGTTATTTGAGGTCAAACTAAGAAGATCTAATCTTCCTAGGTGATCCGGATAAATAATTTTTGATTTGCGAGAATATCCCAAAAGGGGATATTACAAATTCTGTTCACTGAGTTAATATTTTGCTTATAAACACAAGGGATGATCAACAATCCCTCTCCAAGTTGTGCTAACATTGCTCCTATGGCCATACCCGATGCATTAACATGTACGTGAAATGGCCCATCCCCAAAGGGAAAGCGCAAAATGGGTGATGTAGTGAGTTTCTCTTTGAGGTGTCAAAAGCCACCGCTGCGCCTCTCCCCAATGAAATTTACTTTTATGTCTCAACAACTCCTCCAATGGTGCGACAATCTTGGCATAACCCTTGATAATTTTTTTGTAATATCCCGTGTGCCCTAAGAATCCGTGCATCGCACTTTGACCGTAGGCTCCTCCAATCCCGAGATAACGACAACTTTGGCAAGGTCTACCAATAAGCCTTCCTTGCATATAATGTGACCGAGTAATGTGCCAAATGGAGTAGCAAAGACACATTTCTTAATGTTCAGGGAGATACTTAACTTCTGCACCTCTCAAACATCAATCTTAAATTGTCACAATGATCCCTTACTAACCCATACACCGTCCAGTCATCCAAGTAGACTTGCAGAAATTTGTGGATGAAGTCTTGAAATGCCTGTACCACGATGCATGAAAACACAATAGGCGCATTCTTAAGCCCAAAGGGCATAACAATATAGGCAAAGCTTCCCCACTCTGTCGTGAAAGTGGTCTTCTCCTAGTCTTCCTTTGCAATTCTTACCTGATGATATCTGGAGAATCCATCTGTGAAAGAATAGATCTCTCGCCTGCGACACCTTCCAAGATCTCCTCAGTAAATGGGGTTGAAAAGGATCTATTACACATGAAGCATTTAAATCTCTGTAATCAACACAAATCCTTATCTTCCCATCCTTCGATACTAATTACCTTCGGGCTCATCCACTCGATTCTTCAATTGTTTCAATGATACCGGATTCTATTATCTTATCAATTTCCTCTTTGACCTTTACGCGCAAATTCAGTTCATCCTGTAAGGTCTCTTCCGAACCGGCATGCACCTTCTTTTAACTTAATCCTCATTTCCCTAAAGAGTGGTGAACTCCTTTAAGCTCATGGTACTGTGGGGGAACAAATCTTAGAAGTCGCGCAACAACTCAACTATTTTTGAAACCTCCTAGTCGACCGGTAATCTCCAATGACACTTCCCTTCGGCTCGCTTCGATACTCTCTTGTGTCCAAACGCGAGGTCTATAATAGTAGCTCTTTCTTGATGCATATGTTGACAGCCATTCATACAATTCTACCGGAAAATAACAAAAGAATGTTTCATAGAGCTCATGATATAGGTTCTCCTTTACCCATTTACGTGCATCAAACTTGGGTCCAAAGATAAATCATTGAGTAAATGCATCCTCCGTGCTTTTAAGCCAAGTTTTGACACTATCAAAGGTCAAGTGTTATGTCATCACACACCATTCTTACAACAACTTCAAAAGAGGTCCCGACAATGGAACCAAGATGTAGTCACTTTTTCCACCCACTTAAATCCTGGTGCGCCAAAGATATCACCCAAATTGATCGGGCACTCGAGGCGCGTTTAAGTGCTGAGCCCTCCTTTATATGAGCTTTGCAAGAATGTTTATCATTAATGGAGGAACAATGCACAGACTTAAATATACACATCTTCTAACAAAGATAAGGGAACTAGATCCAAACACAAATGCAATGTAATATAGAGGAAAACATCATAATAACAGAGAAGGATCAGATCTGAACCATGAGCATTATCAAGAACACAAGGGTTTTGACCCACAAACATAATAGAAAACACACAGATTAAGATCCATCGACTCAGATATTTAGAACAACCCCATTGTATTAATTCACCAACATTATAGTAGCCAATCCATCAAGAAATCCATGAATGGAACTAATACATCAACAAAGTTTCAATATTCTTCCTACAATGGTTTCATCACATAGGTTACAATAGAGATTACCCACATATTTTCCTAGTTCTCACTCTCCCGCTCAATCCTTACTATCCACCCATTATCCATCTCGCACACACACACTATCCATATCCCTCTCTTTTTGTTGCCATGCAAATCAATACATAAGAAGGGACTCAAAGGAATCTCCTCTAACCACTCCATCATTACCCAAGAACATGCCAAATGTCATCATGTCTTTCCATACTCAAGTATCTTCAGCATGCAGATGCCAGCTAACCGTAACTAACTCCACCTTTACAACTCTTAATCCTTTCATGATAACCATAATGATACCCAGAAGATTCTTTCCTTAAGTCAGTAAGTCTTCATATTTAACTTTATCCATAATCGATTCCTCGCCTTTCCACGTGTTCCTCTATCACGACTTTATCCATGGTCCAAAAAGTGATCACAGTGGCAAATCAGCAGACTTCTGGATGTTGATCGATTTCTAGTTTGATCATACTAGCATCCAGTGTGATTGCACAACATTGAATCCTTTCCCCCAAGTGTGGGACTTGCAAAAAGAAAGGAATCTCCAGATTAGAGGCTGGTTCCTCAACTCCTCGATCAGCCTAATTCACTTGTACAATTGCGCAGAGGTTCAAACTCCTAAATCTACTCTAAATTCCAAGGAGACAGAGATAGAGAATGCAAAAAAGAAAGAACTAATGCTAATAGGTGATGCACCAAAGGAGTTGTAGACACCTGATGCTGCATGAAATACACAATCCACAAGGAAACACAACGACAAAACATGCACAAATGCTCAAAATGTAATGAAAGATCAAGAAAGCAATGATAGATATATGAAAGGATTGAAGGATTTTAATCACAGAACATATATCAACATCTCAGATCCAATACAGTACATTACAGTGATCCAGAGGCAAGAAAAGGTGCTGCATTACATGGAAAGGTAAAATTTCTTCACAAATTCTGCCAAGGAGGAAGAAAAAGGAAGTTGCAGAGCTGAAAAAGTGTCTCCCTTTTTGCAAAATGAACTCATCCTGGCTTTTACAGTGCAAACCACGACCCCAGGAGAGAGAAACGCGGGAAAACGTGCAAGGGGTTCAACCATTGACCAAAATGCCATCAAAACAGCATGGGCACCTGATGCACCCATTCCCGACATTTTTAACCATCTTTGGGAGAGAATGCGAGCCATTTTTCATTAAAAACGGTGGTTGAAACATCATTTCGTTCATGACCACGTGCCAGAAACGCGTTTTTGATTTTCTCTCTCAAACTCCACCAAAATGCAAAAATGACCTTTAATCTTGTAGAGAATTTCACCACTTTCCATTGATATAAAGAACGCGAAAACCGAGCTCTGGATCGAAAGATATGGCGATTTGAAGTTTTAGGTCAAAACAGGACCAAATCGGGTCGGTGGGAAAAAATTCAAATTTTTGCACCTTTTTGGTCATTTGGAAAATTTTCCAAAATTTCCCCGCACTCCGCCACTCTAGGTGCCACGTGGCGGCATCTCATTGGCCGCGGGCCTTTCAGGGGAAAATTTTTCCAAAAAACTCCACCGAGCCATAACTTCAAAAATACATGGAGTTAGGAGGAAAACTTTACCTTCGGGAAAGCCGAGAAAGAGCTCTATCCAATGGTGTCATTTCCGGAAGGTTTCGAGTGCTCGAAAAGCAAAATATTATGACCGAGGCACAAGAGAGGAAAAATGAGAGGAGTTAGCCACAAAAATGAGCAGGGCACATTTTGGATAACAATGTGACTAAGTCCCGAATTTGTTCTCGCCTAGGCGTGAACCTTTGCGCCTTCCCAAAAGTTACTTCCGCGTGGGCCTTCGCGCCATGCTACCGCACCACAACCCTTCGTGCCTCGGTACTTGGTCATTTTAAGGGCTCAACATCCATCAAACTATCGCCTTTGTCATGGTTAATCCTCTTCTTGGAAAACTATTCTAGAGCATGATGGAGCGCAAAATTAGTGGCTGGGTAGGAAAGAAGGAAAAAGAGAAAAATGATAGATAGGTTTTAGTGTGATGTATTTCACTATCGACTATTGCGTCACTCTCAAGACAAACTAGGCTAATTTAAAGGAAACTAACACCAAGTAGTTTTAAATGAACTAAGCTAATCTACCATTAACATCAAGATAAGGCTATGCAAGATAAAAAAACTTAAACTAATGCATCCAAATGGAGCTTTGAAAACATCAAGCTAATTCTTGCTAAGTTGGATATGCCTTCTAAATTGTAAGTTGCTCCTTAAGATCACAAAGGGATCAAAGGATGGCTATCTCTCACAAGAGGAAAGGATCTCTCCAAAATGGCTACAAGGCCATATATGGATCTTCCTTTACTACTCTAATGCAAAGAGTGGATGAATGGAGGCAAGATTAACAAGCTTCTTCAATGGTGGAGAATGCTCTATCAATATGCCTATAATAATCACTATTCAAAGCATGGTGTAAGGTGTGAAGGAGGTACTAGGTTCTTTATATAGCTTTCCAATTTGGGAGAAGCTAGAAACCTAGTGAATGTGGGATAAAGATAAAGTAGAATTAGAATGGATAAGCATGATTAGAAGGGATTAATTAGTGATTAGCAACTCATGGGAGTTGGAGATGATTTAATTAATCAACTAGGATTAATTAATAGGCTAGAAATAATCTTAGAAAACTATTTGGAGGTGATTTAGGAGGAATTTGATAGAATTTAGAGGATTTAAAGGGGATTTAACCAATAAGAGGGTTTATTGATTAAATAGAGGATTAAAAAGGCTTAATTAACTAATGATAGTTAATTAAAAGAGGATTATAACTAATGAAGTGTCGTTAATTGGCATCCAGAATGAAGGAAAATGCTAGTTAATTAATGAAGTGTCGTTAATTAACCGAGATGAAGGGGAATGTTAGCTAATTAGCGAAAATCACTAATTATAACAAAATGACGGGAAAGATGATAAACGGTGCAATTTTAGTATTAAAATTGCGTAGTCGGATTTTAGGTGTTTACATTTGCCCTCTTTGTGGTGGTAAGTGCAAGAGACGCCATTTTAAAGATAGTAGAAATTACAGACAATTAAATTTTTGAAGAAAAAAGAGTAGAATGAAGGATGCCCCCTCGAGTGTCGATGGGGTGATAGAAGAGGTCGATCGATGATCAAAAAAGAAGGATGAAAAGGTAATACAACAAAAATATAGTAGCAATGGGAGTTGAACTTGGCTTGGTTGGCCGTTGTTCAAATGGATTGATTAGAATAGAAATGTCGTGTTTCAACGGATAAAAGAAACAAGGGGGAGGGGGATAAATATAATCCCTATTGCCCCAAGTGTTTGTAGAAGAAAATGTGGAAGATGGTTGGTAAAAAGCGAGTTAGAAGAAAAATCACACATGGAGATAACATTCGTATCAGCTGGCTTAGGAACAACTTTGCCTCATCATTTTGCTATATGATCAACATCATCCGTCCAGGAGCAACTTCTTATTTAATATGAGCATGCATCAAAATATAAAATGACATGAAAATCCATAATACTAACATTTGTGCACTGCGAAAGGACTAACTCAAAGAAACATACATAACGTAATGCAATACGAGAAAGTAAACAAGAAGATCAACAAAGAAACAAGCACAAACAAACGTACTCAAACAAACAACATTCAAGACAAGTTGTACCAATGTTTTTGTTATCGAGCTTTGGTTCTCAAATGTTCGAGTTATACAAGGATAAAAATGGCACCCCAAGCAAGGATACATGCAAGGTGAATAAATGGAGGACATAGAAGTCCTATAAAAAGTAATCATGCACTATGAAACTGCCCCAAACAATTGTTTGTGCAAGGGAATACGACATAACAAGCAAACCAACTTTTGTTAATGGAAGGTAGATCAAAATGATCCACAAGTCGTGTGTGAGAACAAGTGAGGACCAAAGAAAGATGTTTTGTAGGACAATTTTTGATGTTTGAGGACATTGTGTCCTGTGAATGATTTAGATGCGTGAATGATTTTTTTACTAATTTTTGGATTTTTGAAAATTTTACCCATGTTTTGGATTTTTGAATTTTACCAATTTTTTTTTTTTTGAAATTTTATCGATTTTTGGATTTTTGAAGTTTTACCAATGTTTTGGATTTTGATGGTTTTTAATGTTTTTAATTTTTGAAAGTTTTCTGAAGCTATGTACATGAAAATGAAGATGCAAGATTCCTCCAATGAGAGGTGAGAATGTACAAGGGAAAACTCCACATATATCTACAAGAAGAAGATCATCCGATCAAGGCCAAGATGGATAGGTTCAACGTGATGATGAACTCAAACCAATGAAGTGTTAGGAAGGAGTGAGCATGCCCTAGTGCAAGTTGGCCAAGAAACAAATGATAGATAGAAGTAGAAAATTGTTTATTGAAAGAAGGGACAAATTTTCCCTCAAACTTTAAAAGTAAAAATATAAAATGTTATGAAGGATATGGAAAATGTAGCTAGAAGACTCGCGATGAAAAAGTGATTAGCCAAAGGCACAAATTGTGAGACAAGATACGACTAAAGCAAGAGTCTGAACAAGTTCCAAACAACACTTGGTAACATACTAATCTATTTTTTCATCAAGATCCAGTGTGTGCACGTGGAAATTAATTACTTCTTGAAGGGAAGATTTAAAGAGGCAATAAGTGAAGATACACTAGCCAATGTGTAGGAATGATTTATTTTGAAAGGTGATTTGTGAATGGAGGGTGAAAGGAGAGCCGTATATTGCTCCGCTCCACTGCCATCCAGTGCATCCATAACCCTGGCAGAGATATATCTGATTCTAGTCGCAACATTGCTGTTTTGCCATCAAGGCATCCATAGCCCCGATAGAGATACTTGAAAATACCCCAAGAGAGAGTTATATATTGCTTTTCTTTTTTTTTATTTTTGATGTTTTGATTGATTTTTGGTTTTTGGAAATTATTTCAGCTCTCTTGATTGTTTTGATGAGGGGTTAAGAACCACTGATGGCTTGATGGAAGGATGTGGAAGTGATTGCGATGAAGACATTGGCTAGTGTCAACAAATACGTCCAAAAGTTATTCACACAAGTTTATTAGATGTAGATAGTGATAGGAACTCTAAGAGGTCGGTAGTTCTTTAATTTACCAAGGTGATGAAAGACCAAGGTCAAACAAATACCATAGAGATAAATGTCGCACAATGAGCGTGAATAAACTAACCAAAAGATCATCGAAGGGATAAAAATGATGGGAGACTTGCAGAGGAATGGAAAGAAAGGGAAGAAAGAACATCCATATGTATGCAATACCTGATTGCAATGTTTGATCTTCTTACCTTTTATTTTTTTTGTAATGTTTTAATGTTTTTTTCATTTTTTTTTGAATTTTTTAAATTTATTTTAATTTTTTAGATTTTTGATGGTTTTGCGAAGAGAAAACCGTGAAGGGAGAAGACGATGAAGATGAATGATTGTGAAATTGGGACCAAAATGTCACTCTGCGTGATAGATCCAACAATGATGTTTTGATTTCTTTAATAAGGGAGACTAGGAGTATTTTCTTATCAAGAGTGATATTATCTCCAATCTCGATGATCGTAGTGAGATCATATTCGATAAGTGACTGTGACTTATCTTTCAACATGGATTTTGTATGTGGGATCTTGAGTTCCCTATCCATAGGTTTCTGCACTTTGTGCCATACTTGATGGTTGCGTTGGTGTGCATTCTTGAATCGCGTTTGATTTTTAACTTTATGGTTGTTTGACTTATTGGGAGCTTTGGAGCTCTTCGAGTTTTGATCTTAGCTTGATGAAGAAACTGTTTGGGTTTCATATAAGCTAATGTGTGATTTGTCTAATCCCGAGAAGTGGGAGAAGAAAGTGGATGTTTAGGATTGATGATAGGAATGTTAGGAATGATGGTGGGCTTACCACCGTTTTGATAGAAGGATGATATGATGGATGAAGAGGATATGGTCCAAGAATTGAAGAGGATGGGCTACCGGGAGGTGAGCCACAGATAGAAGATGAAGGGCTACTAGGATGTGGCCCCAAGATGGAAGAAAATGGGCTACCAAGAGGTGAGCCATAGATAAAAGATGAAGGGCTACTAGGATGTGGCCCAAGTATAGAAGAAAATGGGCTACCAAGAGGTTTCCCATAGATGGAAGACGAAGGACTACTTGAAGGTGTCCCATAAATAGAAGATGGAGGGCTACTAGGACGTGGCCCAAGTATAGAGATAATGGGCTACCCAGAGGTGACCTAAAAATAGAAGATAAAGGGCTACTAGGACGTGGCCCAAGTATAGAATATAATGGGCTACCAGGACGTGAGCCACATATAGAAGATAATGGGCTACTAGGACATGACCCAAGGGAAGATGAAGATGGGCTACCAGGAGGTGACCCACATATAGAAGAAGATGATGGGCTACCAGGAGGTGACCCAAGGAGAGATTGTGATTGAGGAATTGTGATATGTAAGGAATGATTGGGTGATGAGAAGATAGGCCAAGGATCAATGATAGACCTGGCATTTCTCCATGTAATGGGAATGTGAAAATGGAAGAACAAGAAGAGGATCAAGTTTGATGATCTTAGGATCTTCCTTTGTTTTTTGAAAAAAGGAATCAACCTCTTCCCCACAATACACGAACGCATCGAGGTCTAAAGAGAATCCTTGCTCATGATCCTCTAGAGGAATGTCATCGTGTAGCCCCATGAATTCTGATCGCTTCTTCATTCTAAAAGAAATCAATTGGTATGGGTCGTTGTTGGTCAATTATAAAGGTTGATTGGAAGAAAGATGTCCAACAAGTGTGGAAGATTTAGAAGATGTTTGATGATGTAGATGAGGGGAAGGTTTGACCTTATTTCTCAAGGGCCAAAGAGGGATTGAATTTTGATTGATAGAAGAAGATGACTCGAGAGATGAAGTAGATTTGTATTTGGATGTCTCATGAAGAAGATGTGGAAGAATAGGTTGGTATTGGTTTTCCTAGAAGATGACATAGTGCAGGTAGACAAATAGGATCGCGTAGAAAGTCAGTAGATTACGACATAGGGGTCGACTTGGATGATTGATTAGAGGAATTTTGAGTCACATGGATCTTTGATGGAGGAAGAGGTCATTGAGTGACTGATAAAGTGGGTCCTGCGAAAGAAAGGGAGGACTGCGACTCAAGATTCGAATTAGATGTTTGATTGGAGGAACTTGGAGTCACATGGATCTTCAAAGGAGGAAGACATCATTGAGGCGACTGATAAAGGGGGTCCTGCGAAGAAAGGGAGGACCGTAACTCAAGAGTCAAATTAGATGTTTGATGGGGAGAATTTGTGGTGACACAAATCCTTAGAGGAAAACGTCATTTAGGAGACTAGTTATTCCTTAAGAAGAAAGTTGATTTAGATGAGGCTCAAGAGACTGAGGGGAATCCGAATAATAGTTTGGATTAGAATAATTAGGAGACTGAGGGGAATCAAAAGAATAACATAATTGATTAGTTTGGAGAATCATCAAAATCATACCACCGACTATGAGATGAAGGTGGGGAAAGGGGTAACTGAACGAGTTCTCTAGCGCGAAGAACCAATCGAGGTTTAGTCATGATGGGCATATTTTGATGTGAATGCCTAAACCTAGGTTCCCTATTGTCATAAGTGTGAGGAACCATGCGATAGTCAGTCATGGTTGGCATCGTTGGGACCAAATGCCTAGACCTAGATTGTATGATTGAAATCCTTCAAATGGAAGGAAGTTCCATGTCAATTTGGGCAGCATAACGAAACCAACTAGACATTTTGTAAATATGGAGATGCTTATGTGATTTTCCAAAGGGAATCTAAGGAAAACAAACATCGTGATGACACAATTTTGACAAATCAGCAAGGTTTGGACAAAAAAGTTACAAGTGTAAATGTCAAAATGGTTGATCAAAATTTAGCAACATAATGATTGCAAAGGAAAATTTTCCAATGTTCAAATTGTCTCAAGAGTTTCTTGATAGGAAATGTTTTTGCTAAGGTTTGAAAAATGTGTACAAGTACTACAATGACCCTAGGAAAAATAAAGTAGTGTGACAACTGAAAATGTCACAAAGAATATCCTAAAGAATGACCTAAAGAATGTCCTAATCTGCTACAAAGAATGTCCCAAAGGGATACAAAATATACAACTAAATGTCATGATTAAAGAATACCTCGACGAAATAATATCTAGCAAAATCCTAAACTAGGAATCTATTGTGAAAAGAGTTTTCTCCCTAAATCTCAAAGGTGGTTTTGGTTCAAAATGACAACAAAAATTTCTACACTTTAAATCAAGTTTGAAATAAACAAGTTTAAGTATTAAAATGAGGTCGAAGTGATTTCGATTCAAGGTATACCCAAACGAGTTTAACACAAAGTCCATGTTTTTGAAATGGAGGCTACAAATGCGAGCAACACAACAATACAACTTGAATACTTTAATCAAGCTTTTAGGAAAAGAGAGATATTAGTATCAAAATGGCATTGATTACATGAGAGAACAATGTAATGACAACACCTTCCAAAACCATAAGGCAATGTTTGAATCAAAAACAAGGTCTAAGTATAACAAGGATTTGATACTATATGAGCAGCATAACAATACAATCTAGAAACTTATATCAATTTTTACAAGAAAACAAATGTAAGTATCCAAAATGTATGGATATGATGCGAGCAACATAACAAATCAAGGGAAATCAACGATGAGACAACCCAACTTCACCGAGATGATCTTGACGTGGGTGTCAAGATATAGGCTTACCAAAACATGAGGACGTACCAACACACTTTCAACACTTAACATTCCTTTTGTGACATGGTCATGTAAGTGAATACAAAAGTGGTGGACACGATTATTTTTGGTAATTCCACGTATGTTTTTCTCTTTTGTCCAAAAATGGAAACAAGAGAACAAAGTAGATATAGATCAAATGGGATGAAAAATATGCGGCGTAACTTTGGCAGAGTTTTCCTTCTCTTATGACAAGGTGGAAACTAGGACAAAGTTTTTCTTTGTAAGTTTCGTGATGAATGTCATGCAACGCCAACTTTAATGAACTCTCCCCTTGTTCAAATAACAAGGTTTTGACTCAAAAAATTTGCTTTGTGAGATCTCTTTAGAACACGATGGATAAAGTCAAGTTGGCCCCAATGCCAAATGGTTGCCTAAGATTTTATTCTCAACACTCACCAATTCTTTCCTAAGAGAGGTACACTTTTCTAGTAAACTAGAAAAATGACCATTACCCCATAATCAAATTAATGAATGGGGCCTCATATGGGAAACTTGAAGCTTATTTTCACGGGTTTTTGTTCTAGTCAAGTGGGTAGTGGGGCACTTCCCGTTTCATCCACTATTTTTCTCAAGATGTGTATTACTTTGGGGTTTCTATGGTAATCCTCATAATGAGTTTTATGGCTTATGCCAAGATACTTCCCACAGTTTAAAGCGAGCGAGCCATAGCTCTTAACCGAACATGCAAATACAATGTTTTGAATAAATGGTGTGTTTTTAATCTTTGATTAAAAATGTAGTTTAGTACACCATTGGCAACCTACAACAAATGTCGTTAGTATTGTTTAGATCCCGATTCTTTGACAAACATTAGGTCCTGTGCACAAAATATTTAGTAGTTTCCTTACAAAAAGTGAACCAAGGTTACTTTTGATTCTCAAGATCGTCCAAGGACGCAAGAGAAGAGCATACACAACAATTGATTCAACCAGATAGAAAAAAAAAACTTAAATCAAATGACTTTAAACAATGCTTTGTAAAAGATTCATTTCCTTAACGATATAAATGATGAAATTTGCAAGTTTAATCCAAATGTTAGAAAAAGAAGACTAAAGCTACTTTTGATTCTCAAGATCACCCAAAGGTGCAAGAGAAGAGCATACACAAACTTTAGCCTAACTCAAGTAATGCATGGATGCACAACATTCATGAAATCATTTAGACAGAAAAATTGATTTAAATAAAAACTTGCAAACAAGAGTAAGAAAAACCTGCAAAACAACATAAAACACTAAAATTAGATTTTGAAATTTCTTGGAATCCGAAGCAAATTTTTACAGAACACTATCACAAGCCTTTTAATTGTAGCGCAAGCCTATGCACGGTAACACAAGCATATTGATACTAGCACAAGCATTTTGATAGTAGCGTAGGGCTGTGACAGAGAAGCAAAATAGTGTAACACTAGTGCGAGGCAGAGAGAGACGTTAACGCAAGGAAGTGTAAGAGTAGTGCATGAGTTACACAGAGGAGCAAATTACAATCAATAATAACGCAGATTTAGAAAGCAGTGAGCACAAACCTAGAAACAATAGCACACGAGTATTGACGGTAGTGCAAGCTTTTCAACGGTAACGCAAGGGTTTTAACAAAAATGCAAGGCTTCTGTGCAACTTCAAAAACATGGGATTTTGACAAAAAGAATGTCAAAAAGCTCAAATCTTGGCAGATTAACTTCAAATTTGCAGCACCTCACCTCCTTTATTCCTGCAAAGAGAACTAAAATCATGCAAACTCAACAAAACAAGTTAAGAAATACAAGATTTATTAATAAATGCTAAAAGAGGGTTAGTATGCAAAAATGGAAACTAAAATACAAAAAATTGAAATAAAATGCATGATACAATGGAGTATGTCCCACCGGGCGTGCCAAATGTGTGTATCTAATAAACGAATCTAAGTTAATGAAGGAAACTAACACCAAACAACTGTATAGCTTGAGGATATTCCTTGTATTGTCTCATTGCAAATACAAAAACAATGCAAAAACGTTTCAAAAGTGTCCCACAAAAACAAAGTAGTTCTTTGCTTTACTTAGTTGTTTGTTTGTACATATTTTTGTAGGCTTGTTGTGTGTTGACTTACATGCTTTTTAGATTAGTCTGTTCTTTGCTTGATTAGATTAATTCTTGTTGCATTGTTCATGTGTGTTTAGAGTATATTTGATTAACTTTTGCTTGTGCTTGTGTTGGCTTGTTGTGTGTTGACTTACATGCTTTTAGATTAGTCTATTCTTTGCTTGATTAGATTAATTCTTGTTGCATTGTTCATGTGTGTTTAGAGTAGATTTGATTAACTTTTGCTTGTGCTTGTGTTGTTTGTTTGTACATTGTTTGTTATCATTTCATCATTCACATCATCACATCTAACATCTATACATCTCATCAAATAAAATGTTAAGCTACATCATCATGGAAATGGACATCAACATGTATGCTAAGCTAACATCATATAGTATCATCAATGGGGCAATAGGGATTATTTTTATCCCCCCTCATCATAGACCATAATAAAAACATGGGCTAAACATCATATCTCATAAAGCACAATGTGATATCATAAACATGCTATAAATCAAAATGTGATACTCATCATAAAGTCCATAATCATCATATATCCATATCAAATGTCAATGTCCATATACAAAAAGTGTCTCAATGTACATCAAATACAAAATATGCCATCATGGGCATAGATCAAAAATGTGCCTTCATCTTGAGGCATAATAAAAAAATACATATACAACATGTCGAAACTGTGTGCCTTCATCACGAAGCATATACCAAAAACGTATACAATAGAGTCATGGATGACTCTCGTTAACACTAGGACTGCTTGGCCTCTGACTTGGGCTACCCTATCTCTAAGAAGACGGGGCATCTAAACTGATTTGGCAGACCTGGAAGGCCTGTGTGACTTGGATCTTGAGCGACTGCCAATAATCTGACTGTATGGGGCTGCCCTCTGTCCCTCTGGTACTGCAGCATGATATAGAGCCCTATAATGAACTACCTCACCTGAAGCTGCTGCAAAATCATATACTAAATCGCCTGCTCCGTCTGTCTCAGCTGTGCGATAAAGAGCATCACGCTCTCTTGTAATATGGGCTATATCAACCCCTAGCTGTGTCTTGAGATGCTCTTGTGCAACTATGACCTAATCCCTCTCTGCTATGGCATGATCTCTCTCGACTACGACCTGGTCTCGCTCGGCAGTGACCTGATCCCTCTTAGTAGTAACCTGCTGTGCCTGCTGCCTCAAAGCAGCCTGATTCCTAGCACCCTGCTGTAACTGCTGCCTCAAAGCAGCTTGATCCGCAGTTCCCGACTCCACCCATCTCTATAGGGTCTGTACTGCAATAAATGCTACATCACCCCGCCTCATAGCCATGGCCCTCTGCACCTGTAATATGGCCATTGATGGTCCACCTACTCCCGGAACAACCCTGAATGCAGACACCTCTATCTGGGGTGACCTCTATGGTGACCTCGGCTGTGATCTCCATTCCTCACCTGCAATATGTGGGGTGATCCCCATCCATCTCCGTCTCCCCCACCTACTGCAATGTGTGGACTCACTACTTGAGGCGGTGAGGGTATACCCTGTATCAAGGGCACTTGCTGTGCCTGCACTTGTGCCTGCTACTGCAAAGGCTGCTGCAGAGGAGGTTGCTGTGGGGGTGGACCCTATGGCTGTATTTGTACCTGTGGTCCTTGGCCCTGACCCTATGCCTGTAACTCTTCCTCGACCTCAGGCTGTCCTAATCTGGCCCTATCTCTCAAAGCCCAACCTTGAAGACATGTTGTTGTTGCAGCTATACCAGCCTCTATCACAGCTTGTGGAATATTAATATGATGAGGTACTGCTATAGCAAACCAGGCACCTAATCTACCTTGGTCCCTGGATCAAGAATATGCGTTGTCCTATCCCATAATTGTGGGTCGGCATCTTGATAACTGTCTCATGCCCTCCGTTGTCGGATGTGAGGCCCAAAATCAAAAGTCTCCGTGCTTTGTGTATATACCACATCATCTCCAAGAATACCTTGGATGAGACCTAATTGTTGCTGCACCACGACAACACGGTACCACTCAAAAATGTGTCTCCGACTGCCGATCAAAAATTCTCTACCTCAGCTATACTCAATTCAACTGCATCGTCGCGCCACTGGTATAAGCGGTATGGTTGCCAAGTCATCATCTGCAGCTGTAGATCTTCAAAAGCATGTATGTAGTAATATGTGTCTCCCATGTGAGACATGACATCATCTCCAATCGGCTCCCATCCCCTGCAGGATGGTTCATCAGGTGCTCTAGCATGTAGCACTCCAAGTGGGCGCCCGATAGCAATGTGGTCCCACGACCAAATTTGTAAAAGTGTAGCAGGCCCACGCTCCCCATACCTCTGTATGCGACCAAGTGCAAATCCCAATACAAATGGGCCAATATGCACTGACCCCAACAAAATACCTCTCCGTCCATCAATCTGTGCACCACTCCTATCAAGCTGAGTGGAAAGTGGGTACCAGTCTTGTCAAGCAACAAGTAGACCGACAAGAGCCATTAGATACACTGGTATACATGCAATCACTGATCATCAAAACAACTGTACAAATGCACGACCATGCCCAATTGAGGAATATCCTCTAGCTGAAAAAGATCCCATATATTCTTTGCAATCTGGTCGTGGTGCCGGTCACGTATGTCACTAGGCTGCCTTGGATAGGAACTCGAGGATCCAATACACGTCCTCCATCAGAATAATCATCTCACCAAATCGGAAGTCCGAATGTATCTCGGCTCTCGCCAGTGCCATCTCTCTCGCTAAGGCGAACAAAGGTCATGATCCAACATGATACGTGGCACCTCTGCAATATAAGATAACCTCGTCGCCTCTAAAACGGAAATCAGTCCTCGTTGCTCTCGTCGAGAGAAGGTTTGCTCATATGCTTGAAGGCGTCCATGCGCTCGCGACATCTAAATTGCGTAATCTCTCTGCAAGATTACCCAAAGCAAACAATTAACATCATTTCTTCTCATAAATATCTTCCTAAGGTGTTCTAATTACTCCTACATTCTTCTAGTCATTCTGAAATTGCCCAACATCTTCAAAATTCTTCTAAAAGATGGGTTTTGCGCAACACCCTTTTTTGCGAGTGCATCCTTTTTGCACCAACGCAAGCCTACGCTAGCACATGCCTTTAGACACTAACTCTCTTGTTTTGACACTTGTGCAAGCTTACGCTAGCGCATGTGTTCTCACACTTACGGGCTTGTTTTCACAATAGTGCGTGCCCTAACCCTAGTCTAAGTCGAATATAATGCTTGTGCACATGTTTTAATGCTAGCATGTCCTCGACACGTTAGCGCGCCCGAAGGCCTACGCTAGTGTTAACCCGCAAACTTTGCCTCGACCTAAAAATGTAATAAATGCACTAAAATCTAAATTTTTGTGTTTAACTTACCGATGGGCCATTTGTTTGGGACCCTCGTGTACTCTCAAACTCGATCTACACGGTGTCATGTCTCCGAGCTCGTGCCATCTCTTTCGCAGGTCGAGCAAAATCTCTCAACAAAACAATAGAAGGTAATAGCAAATAATGGGCCACAATGGATTTTACCCCTCCCACCCTGCTATTTATACCCTCCAGGCCCTAATTCTTCATTCTTCTCGCCCCAGGGGCAAATGACTCGTGAGTTCTTCTATTTTCTTCTTGCCACGTGTTGGCATTTCGTCGCAATGATTATTTATATTAAATGATCATTTTTCTAATGTTTTCGCCACGCTTAGGCATATTTTTGCTTCCCGATGATTTTTGTCGATATACCACAACATCGTCATTCTTCTATATCATATTGTACAGACCAAAATTTTCAAAAATCCAAACAAAAAAAAGTAGGTAAAATTCGAAAAATCCAAAACTTCGTAAAAACTCAAAAAATCCAAAAAATTGGTAAAATCAAAAATCCCAAAGCACAAATTGGTAAAAAGCATTCACACATTTGAATCATTTACTGGGACACAATGTCCTCAAACATCGAAATTTTTCCTATAAAACATCTTTTTTTGGTCCTCGTTCTCACGCACGACTTGCGAATCATCTGGATCTACCTCCATTAACAAAGCTAGTTTGTCTACTATGTCCGCTTTCCTTGCACATCCGGTTGCTTGGGGCAGTTTAATAGAGCACAAATGCTTTTTCATATGACCCCGTCCTCTCGTTTATTCACCTTGCATGTATCCTTGCTTGGGGTGCCATTATTAACCCTTGTCGTTAACTCAAACATTTGGGAATCTGAAGCTTGATAACAAAAACATTGGTACAATTGTCTTGAATGTTGTTTGTTTGTGTTTGTTTTCTTTGTTGGTCTGCTTGTTTACTTTCTTGTATTGCATTACGTTCTGTATGTTGCATTGGGTCACTCTTCGCATTAAATAAAGTTTCTCCCAAACCAATTGGTTCATTGATTACATTGAGAAATGATGAAAATAGGCGGCTCTTGAGCCAGCTGGTTGAAAGTTATCTCTCTTTTCTTCATCTCCACATTTCTTCATCACCATTTTCATCTATCACAATTTTTCTTCAAAACCACATGAAACAAGAGAACAAAGGAGATAAATCAAATGGGGACGAAAAATACGCTGCGTAACCTTGGTAGAGTTTTGCCTTGTCTTATGACAAGGTGGAAACTAGGAAAAGTTTTGCTTTGTAAGTTTTGTGATGAATGTCACGTGGCACCAACTTTAATGGACTCTCCCCTTGTTCGAATAACAAGGTTTTGATCCGAAAAAGTCGTTGCTTTGTGAGAGCTCTTTCAAATACAATGGATAAAGTCAAGTTGGCCCCAATGCCAAATGGTTTCCTAAGCTTTTATTCTCAACACTCGCCAATTCTTTTCTAAGAGAAGTACACTTTTCTAGTAAACTAGACAAAGGACCATTACCCCACAATCAAATTAATGAACGGGCCTCATACGAGAAACTTGAAGCTTATTCTCATGGGTTTTTGTTCTAGTCAAGTGGGTAGTGGGGCACTTCTCGTTTCGTCCACTAGTTCCCTCAAGGTGTGGACTACTTTGGGGTTCCTATGGTAATCCTCATAATGAGTTTTATGGCTTATGCCAAGATACTTCCCATAGTTTAAAGCGGACGAGCCATAACTCTTAACCGAACTTGCAAATACAATGTTTTAAATAAATGTTGTGTTTTTTATCTTTGATTAAAAATGTGGTTTAGTGCACCATTGGCAACCTACAACAAATGTCATTAGTATTGTTTAGATCCCGATTCTTTCACAAGCGTTAGGTCCTGCGCACAAAAGATTTAGTAGTTTCCTTACAAAAAGTAAACCAAGGTCGCTTTTGATTCTCAAGATCATCCAAGGATGCAAGAGAAGAGCATACACACCAATTGATTCAACTAGATAGAAAAAGGAAAACTTAAATCAAATGACTTTAAACAATGTTTTGTAAAAGATTAATTTCCTTAACAAAATAAATGATGAAATTTCCAAGTTTAATCCAAATGTTAGAAAAAGAAGACTAAAGTTGCTTTTGATTCTCAAGATCACCAAAGGTGCAAGAGAAGAGCATACACAAACTTTAGCCTAACTCAAGTAAAGCATGGAAACACAACATTCATCAAAGCATTTAGACATGTTAGAAAAATTGATTTAAATCAAAACCTACAAACAAGTCAGAAAAACCTACAAAACAACAGAAAACACCAAAATTAGATTTTGGAATTTCTTGGAATCCAAGCCAAAATTTTACACAGAACGCTAGTGCAAGCCTTGTAACGGTAGCGCAAGTCTATGCACGGTAGCGCAAACATATTGACACTAGCGCAAACATTTTGACATGGCGAAAGCGGTGTGACAGAGAAGCAAAATAGTGTAATGCTAGCGCAGAGAAACGCTAACGCAAGCGGTGTAACAAGATAAAACATGAGTTACACAGAGGAGAAAATTACAGCCAACAAAGAACGAGGCCAAGAAACGCTGGTGCAAGCCTAGCAATAGTAGCGCATGAGTATTGATGGTAGCGCAAGCCTTTCAACGCTAACGGAGGGTTTTAAAAAATCGCAGGCTCTGTGCAACTTCAAAAACATGGGATTTTGACAAAAATAATGTCAAAAAGCTCAAATCTTTGTGATTAACTTCAAATTTGGTAGCACCTCACCTCCTTTATTCCTGCAAAGAGCACTAAAATCATGCAAACTCAACAAAACAAGTTAAGAAATACAAGATTTATTAATAAATGCTAAAAGAGGGTTAGTAAAGCAAAAATGGAAACTAAACTACAAAAACTTGAAATAAAATGCATGAGACAATGGAGTATGTCCCACTAGGCGTGCTAAATGTGTGCATCCAATAAATGAAGCTAAGTTAATGAAGGAAACTAACACCAAACAACCTGTACAAATAGAGGATATTCCTTGTATTGTATATATGCATCTATCAATATGCCTATAATAATCATTATTTAAAGCATGGTGTAAGGTGTGAAGGGAGGTACTAGGTTCTTTATTTAGCTTTCCAATTTGGGAGAAGCTAAAAACTTAGTGAATGTGGGATAAAGATAAAGTAGAATTAGAATGGATAAGCATGATTAAAAATAATTAAATAGTGATTAGCAAATCATAGGAGTTGGAGATGATTTAATTAATCAACCAGGATTAATTAATAGGCCAAAATAAGCTTAGAAAGCTATTTGGAGGTGATTTAGGAGGAATTTGATAGAATTTAGAGGATTTGTAAGAGGGATTTAACCAATAAGAGGGTTTATTGATTAAATAGAGGATTAAAAGGCTTAATTAACTAATGATAGTTAATTAAAAGAGGATTATAACTAACAAAGTGTCGTTAATTGGCATCCAAAATGAAGGGAAATGCTAGTTAATTAACGAAGTGTCGTTAATTGACCGAGATGAAGGGGAATGTTAACTAATTAGCGGGAAATCACTAATTATAACTAAATTGACGGAAAAAACGATAAACGGTGCAATTTTAGTGGTAAAATTCCATAGAAGGATTTAGGTTTCTACAGGAACTTGACTAAAAATTATGGGATAATGAAGATGAAAAATCTTTTTGTCGGTTTGTTGATTTCGGAAAAGCATGTGACATGGTACTCAAGGGAAAACTTTGGAGCATGATGGAGGAACTTGGAGTTCTAGATGAGTAGAGAGGCAAGCATTAATAGGCTTTATGACCAAGTCAAGGCCAAACTTAGAACAAATAAAGGAATGCTAGAAAGTTTTGAAGTGACATTGGTGTCAAACAAGGATGTTTGATTTCACCCACTTTGTTTGGGCTATATAATGATAAACTAGCGGAGAAGAGCCTAGAGAAGAAAATAGACTAACAAAGGGCATGGTGAAAGAAGAAGGTACGCCACTAGAATTATACTTTTGTTTTGTGGTGAACTCTAAAGAGATCATAATATGGATAGTGGACCTAGATTATTGTTGTGAAGAGAAGTGTATCAAGACCTCAAGAGGGTCAAGGTTGCGTGCACGGGGTTGTGGGGTGGTGCGGTGTGTATTGGAGAGTTCTCCAAGAGAGGAGAAAAGAGAAAGGAAAGAAGAAGGTAAAGAGTGGTTTCCATGTTGATGGAGCACATAGTGCATCCAAGATTGCAAGTGGAGTAATTGAAGAAGCTTCAAGTGTTGAGCCTTGAGAATGAAGAGAAGAATATTTCCTTGAAAGACAATGCTGCCAAAAGTGGTCTCACACTTCATTTTTGGGCAACTTGTTGCAAATCTCAAACTTGAAGTCTTTGATCAAGGTATTCATCCATTTTTTTAGCACCTTGACATCTTCAAACTTGTTCAAATTACTTGCATTAATCAGTTTGTGTTCGCACAGTCTTGAAACGTTCAAAAATTGATCAAAATCACTTGTTTCGGGCTCAAAACGGGCTGTTGACGTCTAAACCCATGTCTCCTTTTGATCTCCAAGTCATCAAATTTATTTGTGCTAGAGGTTTCAGATTCCGAGACTCAAAAATTGGCCAAATGTTGGAAACAAGAATTTCCGCCCCCGAGAATCACGAAAGCCTATCATTGGTCCAAGTGGACCAATGACATTGGGGTCGAGGATCAATGTTCGAGTCGCATGTCACGGGTTGTAGTTGGGAGATGGATCGGAAGTGTGAGATCACGAGGTCAATCATTGGTCCGTGTGGACCAATGAGGGCCCTCCATTAGTTCTTAGGCCTCAAAGTCTTGAGGATTTTATGTGAAGTGACTAAGGCATGGGCGAGTTGATGATCGAGTCGGGGCAAGCCCGAACAATTAGTGAAAACCACAAGATCCAAAGTGCGAGCTTGAGTCAAGTTGATTTGAGTTGGTCATCGGGGGACACGTGGCATGCACTTGCTGATTTGAGGTCTCGGGATTCTAAGTGACGCTAATTAAGGTGGGGGTCTTTGTATGTCAAGATTCCGAGATTCCGTGACGCTAAAGTGATCCCGATTGGCTTAGGCATAAAGCGCCCACGCAAACCCCGAAACATAGAAGGGCGTGATTGGTCCACGTGGACCAATCACGGTAGCTTCAAACTCAAAGTGATCAAAATGACTAAGGTGAAAGCCCGAGAGCCCGGAACCTCCGAGAACATAAGGTGACCCCGAATCCAATCAAATGGCGACATGTGGCACGATTTTTGAGTGGGAAATGAGATCAAGGAAGACCGATGAGAGATTGACATGTAAGCAAAGGTGATCAAGAGGCTGATTTTGACGGCCCCGTGGGCGCATCCGTACTCAAACGACATGGGGATCTTTGAATGGTCATATCTTTTGATCAGGATCACCAAATCATGCAAAATTGGCCTCATTGGAAACGTTTGAGAAGAACCACATGTTGGGAGTGGTTGTGGGTCCCTTTAGGTGTGTTTGTGATCAAATAATCAATTTAACGAGCCCACAACTGTTTTGAGATCAAGGTGTTTATGACCATGATTCGGACCATTTTCCTTTGCTCATAAGTTTTGATCTTGAGATCCTGTTCGCCAGTATATTGTTTAACGGAAAGATCTTGATCAAAGCTTCAATGTGGGACTGGTTTCACAAAGAATAATTGAGAGATCACGAAGAACTTTGTGACAAAGTTTGGAGGTTTTTTTTCACTATTTCTCAATCAAATAGCACTCAAATTAGATCAAATCACCCCCAACAACCAACATTAAATTGTTTTGAGAAACCACAACATGATCTGATATGATTTTGCATCATCCAAGACAAGCCATGGCACCCATACTTGGTTTGCACATATTAATGTTGATTGTTCCTTTGGTGGTTGAGAAGTGGGTGATCTTATTGATTTTGGAGATCTTCTGATCCTTTCTCCTCTCTTCTTTCTCTATACAATGGTCAACTCAGAATTCATTGTAATGATCCTCTCCCGAATGTAAAGTTACCATGCCCAAATGGTGGCTGACATTTTGAGTTGCAAACCTTTGATTTGGACTTGTGCAATGCACTTAGTACCTTCCCCCATTGATGTAATGGATTGTGTATATTCTTATCAATAAAATCTTGTTATTATGGCTCATATCTGCCCTTAACTTGTGTTATTTTGTCTCTTACCTCTCTGTTCATTAATGGCATGATGTGTGTGAGCTATACTTCTTGACCGAGATACAAGTGAGTGTAGTAGGGTTCGAGGTAATAAAAGATCTCTATTTAGAGGACGAGTATTTTGCGGGAAGGATAGAGAGCATGTGTAGAACTAGTGAGCATCGATCACACGCCATGGTTAGACTACTTTCTATAGGAAGGGTTATTGTGAAAGGCACATAGTTGTGTGTTCCGCAAGGATCAATGAGGGCGAATTTGATCCGGGAGAAACAAAGGCAGAGGAATGTTAGGGCACTTTGGCATAGACAAGATTGGGTGAGTGCAATGTCCCTAAACGGACATTTCCAAATAATTTCGGATTTGCTGGAAACCCTAATTTTTCCCCTTAGGGAAGAAATAATAACATTATGAAATTACCCTTTAATTCTGAAAATTTGATCAATATAATGTACGGAAACAAACCCAAATTTTATTGAATTAATTTGCAGGGAAAAATAGAAATCCTAGGCTGAAACCCTAGGTACAAAATATGGAAGTTATCCAGCTGAAACCCTAGCTGGGTTTTACAAATAAATTGCAGAAATCAAACCCTAGCTATTCACCTAAAACCCAATGCAAATAACAACCCCAAACGCTGCCCTAGGAGTTGTACGGATGAGTTTATGGTAGGTTGTACGGCTGATATTTGGCTGGAAATAGCAACAACACAATCTCAAAACCCTGCAAATAAAAATCAGATCTTAACCTTTGATGAGATTGCCTCCAAAAGGTGGCAATAGGTGCTCCAAAGTGCTGATTTGATGACCAAACACTGTAGCAATACTGTAGCAACATATAACTCTCAAAACGCTGAAATCTTCATCAAATCACTGTAGCGACACTGTAGCAGCAACATACCAACTTGAAACTTGACCAAATATGTTGATTTGATGATGTGGTACAAAGGAGTACAAGGATCGCTGCAATATGCCCCAAATGATGAATAAACCTATCAATAAGCTCACTTGCAATCCCTGAATGGAATTGCCAAGAGGGAATGGAGTTTTCATCCTCAACTGCAGATGGAAGTTGGATCAGCAGTCCAAAATCTCATTCACAAAATATAATGTATGCCAAAGATGTCCTCAAATGATCCCCTCACTCTCTTTTATAACTTTCCATGTCACGTTCCATGATGAAAGAGTCCCAAAAACAACTTTCCCCTTTTCTAATTCCTCATTGATATTGCTTTATTAAAAGTAAAAACTTTATCAAAAAGTTACTTTTTATAATAATAAAACATAAGTGTCTTTTATAAAGTTACTTTTTCGACACTTAAGTTATATTATTAATTTATTATACTTTATTTGAAAAAGGGGACATTACAATCCTCCCCTCCCAAAATTGCTTTCCCTCAAGCAATTGCAAGCTCAATTGTTCAACTCCTTTGGACTGCATCTTTTTGCAAAATGGGATCCCAAATCAGTCTCATGAAATCTTCATGTGATGCCGGCATAAAAGATGGTTCAAAATGCTGCTGTCCAAACTGCCGTCCAAACTGCTGTCCCAACTACTGTCCAAATTGCTGTCCAAACTGCCTGCAAAAAGAGCTATGCTGCTGTTCAAAATCAGCAGGAGCAAGATAAAATTTCCCCCTTTTGGACCAAGTATCTCGGAGTCCTCAACTTCCTCTGATGCCCCTAGGGATGACCTTTCAACCTCATGACCTTGGTTGTGTGTAATCAAAATATTTTCTTCAAATGCATGTCCATCCTCCATGCTACTCTGAAAATCAATCAATGGCTCACCAATTGGAAGTTTGAAGGATGGTGCATGATTTGGCGCATCTTCCTCTATCTTGAACTCTTCGCATCCAACAAGTGGTGCCTTCTCCTCCCTGACTTCATCATTATTTTGCTGACATGTGCAATCATTAGGAGTCAAATAAACATTTTCCACTAACAAAGAGTCTTTACCTTCAACTTGCGTGTTGGATAACAGTAGTCCAACATCAGAATCCCTGGAAGTCAGCAATATAAAAATGGTACAGCAACTATAATACTGAAAATCCTTTGCAAAATTCAGCAATGTCAGTAATATCGAGGCTGGAAACAACCATACAATGACTGGAAATACTTCAGCAGCAGCAACAAACTGAAAATCACCAATCCTATGACTGAAAACACTTGTATGGCCGCAAATGATGTAAAGTAGCAGCTGGAAATGGTGATGACAGTAGCCCTTGATATGTTTCCTTTACAACATAATTGCAATGTGCTATCTCTACTCTTCCCTATTATGCCTTGTTTGTAATTTTTCGTAAGCATACCTGAATTAGAAGCCATTTCACCAAGCTTTTGTTGTGCTATTATGATATTATTACGGACACCTTTGAGAAACCTTTTTGTGGTGTCAATTACTCCTTCGATAGGGAAGGTATCTCCAACATGTCTACTCCCTTCCTCTTGATGAAACCCTCTACTCAGTGGCAGTCCTAGAGGTATAACATCGAACACCATACTAAGCTGATCCAAATCAGACCAAATGCCATCAAGATCAAGTGTCTCACCTATGGATGATGTTGTGGTTGTCACCAATTGATGTTCCATCCACTTTGCCCTGACCATTCTTGGAGCTCCATCTTTGATGCCTCAAAGTACTCCCACTTTTCCCTTGGGTTTTATCTCCATAGCAAACTCTCCAATAGAATGTAACCATTGCATGCCCCATACTATGCTCACCTCTTCTAGATTGCTGGCATAATGATTACCTTGGACTCCAAATGTCGCTTCCATGCTGCCCCAAGCTATTCTCCTCAAAATTGGGTTCGGAGCAGTCCTTATGAGTGCTGATAAGCAAGTGTAACAGTCATACACCACCCTGAATCTCTTCCCAAACCATATTAAAGATGTTTGGATGTTGGCATCACTTGATCTCAACATGTGACCCCTTTTACATCTAACTTTAAACCAAGAGAATTCCTTCATATCTGCAATCCTATGGCTGTTCCATGAAGATATTATTAATTCAACACATGAAACTAGGAAGAACATCATACCATGGCTGTAGTATTGCATTTTCTTACTCAACAACATCGGAATTATAGTGGTTGGAAACCATCTTGTACCAGCTGCAAACACCTCATCAATAACCATAGATGGGAAATGCATCTTCCCTGTGATAAAAAATTCTTTTATGGCTGCAAATAGTATAGGGGACAATCTGGAAATGTGGGTAACAGCAGTTCTAAAATTGGGGACAGCTCTCATAATGATCCATAGGTCATAGCTCTTGTTACCATCTAGACATTAACCATAATCATTTGTTTACATTTGGTACAAAACTCAGATACTCAGGGGCTTCTATGAAACAAATACATTGAAAGCAAAAGATATCTTGATTCAACATTTTATAAAACTAGTTGACTTGATTTTCTAAACTACTGGATAGGGATGGTCACTATTCAAGCTTTAGAATATTATTGGACCCTGCAATTATCGATTAGAATATCAACAAATTCTGGCTAGTGACCTAAAGCTAGTTAAAAACAATATTTCTTTCAATTACATGGTTTCTGTACATAGCACTTGATGGGCGGTTTATATGAAATTCATAAGCCATACAAAATTCAAATCTAGGGGCTGCTTGTTATTTTACTTTCCTATTATCTTGTATATCTTAGTTCATGAATAGTCATTTTAGTTGTTGGTTTTTCCTGTCTATCTTTTTTTCAAAAGGATTCCAAACACCTCTATCTTTGCCGTATCTATGCTAGACTAAACTTTCCTTGCATTTAATTCTTTTGTAAATCATTTTATCTCCACTTTGTATCTACTTTTCATATAGAAACATGAATAAGCTATGATAATCTATGTGTTGTATAGTTGCAACCTCTTCAACTTGGAGATGCACATTTGGATTTGTTAGTCATGGGGTGTGGTCCAGCGGGAATGTCACTAGCTGCAGAATCAGCTAAGCAAGGCCTGAATGTGGGTCTTATCGGGCCCGATATGCCATTTACTAATAACTATGGTGTGTGGGAGGATGAATTTGAAGGTATATCTTGCTTAAACCTATTCAATTTAGTCCTGGATGAAATGCAAGGTTTTGTAACCTGGAATCATATTTCATGCAATAAAATAAAGAAGGAAATGAAAGAAGAAATTTGAAGAAGTTTTACAAATTACAACATCAATGTTCCATTCTGATTCACGCTCAGATAGTCTCAAAATATTTGAGTGATACTTATTTGGCTAATTCTAAACTGAAAACCTGGAATTTGCTGAGGCTTCTGTAATTTATGTCTGGAATTCTATAAATTGATATCATTTCTTTTTCTTCTTTTTTCTCTCTAGCAGCTATAAATAGATTGATATTCCTGGAAGGTGATTTATTAATAACCGATTTTCAAAACAAAATCAGGATTCTTTCAAAGATAACTGTTAATAAGCCCTTTGCCTTTCAAATAGGAACCAAACTCTGATGCATATATCCATTATTTGCCTAATTATCTTAACCATTTTGTATCCTCCATGCAAGTTTCAGAAAAGTTACAATCATTTTATTGCTTTTCTGTGCATATTTAGGACACATATTTGTGTGGGGCTATATATATATACACACCCTCATCCATGCAAAAGTCATTATTAATTTATAAACAAAGTAAATAACCCATTCATTGCCCACTGCCCTGTGGTCTATTTGTATGTATATGAGGCATCTAAGCAAAAACAAAACCCGCTCATTGAAGCTTTACACTTCATTGCACCTTTTCTTGAATATCAACATTTCTATCAGTTAGCCTAGTTAACCTTGATTTTCTGCTTTCTAATGTTCACTTTGGATGCTGCCTCTATTAGCTTAGCAAGTGCTTGCACATAGGAATGAATGGTCACAGACATCGCATCAAGTAAATGCAAAAGTATCTAGTTGGAGTGGAAGGGAAATCGATCATCATAACAGAATGAAGTACCCAAATGGATTTTTTCAATCCAAACAATATTCAATATATATTTTCTCCTCAAAGGTTATGACAAATGTCACAAGGATGCTTGAACACTAACATGTGTAGAATAAACTAAGTTGACCTAGAAATCAATCCCAATTGAAGGGGGTGTCCCAAAGGAAGCTTTATTGAAAAAATACCTATAGGGAGAGTGCCACTTGTAAGGTCCGAATTAACAACAATTAAGAGAATTGCTATAGATAGAAAATTAATCATTCCAACAAGACATTCAACTATAGGAAATATGTTTTAGAAGGGAGTAGACATGTTTCAAAGAGGTGGGACTTCAGATTTAGCACATAATGTGTATTAAAGAGAGGAAATTTGGCCCTAATATTACTTAACAATTCATAATGTGTTGCCTAGATTTTTGCATAGCTGAAAACCTAGGTAGTCATGAGATAAATCTCCTTCATTTACCGGTGAGGCTCCCGTGTAAGATTTGTCAATTAAATATGCTAGTATCTATTTGGGGGTATTACTTTAACCATGCAACTCATGAACCATAGCTATATAGTTTTGCAGCCAGAAGTAAGCAACTCGGTAAAGAAAGGAAATATCGATGAAGAAGGAAATAATATAAACACAGAAAAAAGAGAGGGAAGATGTGCAACCCAATCAATAGATTACAGAGTTGATTGCATGCACATAGACAGAACCAATAGATATTGACACGAATTATAAACAAAGACAACTTCCGATCTAGATCTAGAATAACACAGCTTTATAAGTAGATCTAAGACAAAAAGTTAAAAACAAAATGCACCGTGACACAAAATTTTTCGGAAATCTGCTCCTTTCTATTCCTTTGCTTCAAATAGCTATCATGCGTTTCAAGACAAAGTTTGAAACACAAGAATGCTGCTTACAAATTCTGATGATTTACTTGAAGGTTCTTCCTCTACTTATAGGATGTAGAGGGACAATAACAAGTCAAAAGCTTGTAGTGAACTGGCACATGTGGAAGTTGTAAAAGAAACAATTGACAATCTCCCTCCTGGAATTCCTCTTTGCATGACATGCATGATTTATAACTGAAAATAGAACCTTCTATTTTGCATGTCTGCCACCTATTTCCAAGTAGTTGACTTCTCCAAGTAATGACTTTTAAACCAACCAATCACTTAAGTTTTATAATTTAATTGATCGCTCAATTACATTGTCGGAGGAAATAAGAGAAAAAGAAGAAAGAGGAAAGCTGTAGTCTTGTTCTTTTTTCATATTCTGCATACAACTGATTCTTTTGCCTTTGATTCTCACCAAACTGGATCTGGAAATAGTTGGATCTGGAAGCGGCTGGATCTGGAAGTAAGTGACTGTGATTTGCTTGCGGGTATTGCCTTTGACTTGTCTTCCTTCTTATCCTTGAAGCTTTTGTAGTTCTTCTTCGATATGCATCAAAGGTCAATGTTTACAAATAAATAACTCATCATTTTTATTTTTAATTGCAAATGAACAATTAAAAATTCTGGAAAGCACTCTGGGTGAATGCAAATTCAACGAAGGCTTCAATTGGAAGATTGGGAAAACATGCACAAGGTCCTGGAAGGAATTCTCCATGCATTGACTTCTTCACGGGCTGCATTCGAAACAAGAGGATGAAGCCTTTGCAATTATGGATCTGGATTTGGATTTGGATCTGGATCTAGATCCGAGAAGCTATGCATGATTCTGCTGATCCTTTTCTTTCATCATGCTTCGCCATGGCCAGAGCAATCTTTGTCTGAGCAACTCTTTTTCTTTTTATTCGGCCGGAATTCTTTACAATTGGTGCAGATCTGGGAATTTCTTCAGATTCGGAAGATATATTCAATGTATTGACATTGATTTAAGCTCCCTTTCTCTTATATAAGCACCTGTAATGAATACCTGCAATTAATTCAGACAAAGACGGATTCCAGAGCATGAACACTTGATTTTTATCATAAAAATTTGCATATAAAGCCCGCTGCCCTAAAATTTGAGGCTTTGCTTGCATGCAAAGCAAACATAAATATTTTCAACTTCACCTGGGCACCTGTACCAATATGCAGATAATTACACAAGCATAAAACAAGCTCCTCCAATCCTAGGCGCCAAACCTCAAGCTTCCCAACAAAGGGAAAATAAACTTCAATGCAAAAATTCTCCTTCCTTGGGTGCCAAAATTGTTTAGGCTGCAATCCTTTGCAAAAAGAATTAATTACACCTTCACCTATGGCAGCCCATGCTTATATAACCCTCAAGATTCTATAATTAATAATTGCCCATGCTATTCCCGACAATTAATTAATAAACAAACATGTTTATTCCTCCACTTGGGCGCCCAAATTTGCATGCTCATGGCTGCCATTAAATAAATTAAATTTATTTAATTTTAGCTTTCTACTTCCAAATCTACTTTGACTTCACACTATGCTTGACCTCATGCGCCAAAAATAGGAATTAATTCCATCGATAAATACTTTAAAAAGTATTATTTCTCCTCTAGGTGGGTCGCACTTTTGCCATAGATGATGTCTATTTTTAAAAGTCAATTTCTAATGGGATTATTCACCCCGCATCATAGTTCCAAAATCCCATGATCCACTTAAGCTATTTGAATTCCATAATGAGAATTTTTAGGTAAGAAATTCCCATCAATGCCTTAAGTGATTTTTTCTTTATTTTACAATGGGAATTTTCACCTGCAAGGCGGTAAGAAATTCCCGCCGCTGTTGCCTCTAATTTTCCCATCATGACTTAAGTGACTTTGCTTCCACGGGAAAAAATACCCTGCGAGACAGGTACAAAATTTCCACTTGCTTGTTGCTACAATAAATCCCATTGCAGCTTAAAACCTTCCTTTCCCAAAATGTGACTTGCCCGTAAGAGGCTTTTTCTCTGCATGACTTCGTCTTTTAGAGAATTAGACCTCCCGTGGCAATTTCCTTCTGGCATGATGTCCGTAGATGATTTTCGATACTCTGGCAAGAAAACAAACCGCATCAAGCGATGGAATTGACTTAGGGAATTTCACAGAGGAAAACACAAAAAAATAATAAAACGAAAAACTTTGCCGAGAAGTTATAAACAAAGCCCGTGGATCCATTCTGGTGAAAACCCTACTTGGTATACGTGAATATTGACATGCAAAATTTCAACAAGGTTAAATCGGAGAACAATTTACTTCAAACGGGCTTTAAATAATTAAATAAAAATTTCTTGCAGACAAAAACTTGGCGAAAGGATAAAACGAGTTTCGGATCTCGGGTATTTGTCGAAATTGGCTCATATGATTCACTGGGAATATCTTGACGCAATACAGGCATTTTCTGGCAATGAAAACACAAAACGACCCGTTATTTTAAAAGAACGAAATTTTTAACATGGGGTAGTCTCAGATTTCAGGGTGAAATCTGGGGACACCAATTGGCTCCGTTTGTGGACATCATTGCTTTTGTCAAAATGACATGAGCAAAGGTGAGATCCCAGCATCTCTAGTTTTGTATCTTGTCCATTGGGTTTGGGGTCGGAGTAAATGAAATGACACAACACAAAAAAATAAGGAAAAAAAACAAAGTTTTATTTATATACATACAGGTTTTACCCTCGTATCTCGGTTCTCGAACAACCTCGATGCCTTTTGCTTGTTGAAAGCGCAAGTGGTAACTCAATTCCATCCCGGTAGGCAAGGAAGAAAGTGTCCATTCCGGTAGCTCTTTTGATCATGAAGGGCCCTTTCCAGAGTGAATAAGATTTGCCGTGCATGCCCTTCGGTTCATGTCTCTTGTCCCACCAGAGTACCCAGTCTCCGATCTCGAACTTCCTTTCTCTGCCTTCTTGTCAAATACCTTGGGCAAGTCTTTATCAATTTCATCTTGTGGTGGCTCATCCTTTCTTCTCTCTGTGGTGAGTAAGTCTTCATCAACTTCCTCCGTACTCAGATTTACCGGCTGCACTTTTGAGGAAGAACTATCACCACATTCTTTGTTCTTATTCAAGTACCGATCATGCTTGTCGAATGTCCCTACTAAGGAAACTAAACCCTTGGGGATTTTGTTACCTTTCGGTTGGATCACTCCACTATCATCATCATGTTGGCTAGATTTTCTACATAGCATAAAACCTAGGCAGTCATGAGATAAATCTCCCTCATTTACCGGTCTTTGCTCCCGTGTCGATTTGTCAATAAAAATATGCTAGTATCTATATAGGGTTTTATTTTAACTGCTCAAATTACTCATGAACCATAATTTGCATGCTGATTTTGCAAAACAAAGCAAACATGCTTAAGAAAAGAAATATTTATAGAAGGGAATTATATAAACACAGAGAAAAATGGGGAAGATGTGCATTCCAATCAATAGATAATGAGTTGATTGCATGCATATAGAAGAAACCAATGGATATCAACACGTAAATTATAAGCAAAGGCAACTCTAGATCTAGATCTAAAATAACACAAAGTTTATTAAAAGATCTAAGATAGAAAGTTAGAAACAAAATACACCGTGACACAAAGTTCTTCGGAAATATGCTCCTGTATATTCCTTTGCTTCAAGTGGCTCTCAAGGGTTTCAGCACAAAGTCTGGAACACAAGGATGTTGCTTACAAATTCTGATCTTTAACCCGTAGGTTCTTCCTTTACTTATAGAATGTAGAGGGGCAATTACAAGTCGGAAGCTTTTAGTTGAATTGACACATGTGGAAGTTGTAAAGGAAACAACCGCAATCTCCTCCCGAAATTCCTCTTTGCATGACATGCATGACTTAGAATCAAGATAGAACCTTTTATTTTGCATGTCTCGCCACCTATTTCCAAGTAGTTGACTTCTTCAAGTAATGGCTTTTAAACCAATCACTTAAGTTTTATAATTTAATTGATCGCTCAATTACTTTGTCGGAGGAAATAAGAGAAAGACGAAGAAAGAGGAAAGCTACGGCCTTGTCTTTTTCATATTCTCGCATACAAATTGATTCTTTTGCCTTTGATTCTCACCATGCTGGATTTGGAAGCGGCTGGATCTCGGAAGCGTATGGAAGCGGGCCGGATCTCGAAGTGGCTTGGATCTCGGAAGCAAGTGACCGTGATTTGCTTGTGGGTGTTGCTTAACATGTCTTCTCTCTTATCCTCAAGCTTTTTGCAATTCTTCTCTTCTACACAGATGCATCGAAACAAGAGGATGAATTTTTGCCGAAAGCCTTTGCAATTATGAGATCTGGATCTGTGCCTCCGATGTCACCAAATCTGGAATTAATGCTTGATTCCGCTGAGCTTTCACGTTCATCCCGCTTTGCCATGGCTGGAGCAATCTTTGTTTGAACAATTCTTTTTCTCTTTATTCGGCAGGAATTCTTCACAACATGTGCAGATCTGGATATTTCTTCAGATTCAGAGGATATGTTTAATGTATTGGACATTGATTTATGCTCCTTACTCTTATAAAGCACTTGTAATGAATTCCTGCAATTAATTCGAGACAAAGATGGCAATCGGAACATGGACAAGTGATTTTAATCATAAAATCTACATAATTCAAGTCTTTGCTCCAAAATTTGATGTTTTATTTGCATGCAAAACAAGCATGAATTTTACCAACTTCACTGAGCACCTGTATCACTTATGCAAACAATTATCCGTAGACAAAATCAACCTCCTTCAACTCTGTGCGCCAATTCTAGAAGCTTTTAGCATTAATTTCATGTTCTTTTGAGCAAAAATCTTCTCCAAATGGGGCGCACTTTTCCTCTGGGCTGCACTTTTCTGCTTGTGAATTAATTAATTCATCCTTATGGCAGCCCCGCTTATATAATCCTTATGATTCTATAATTAATTAATGCCTTTCATATTACTGACAATTAATTAATTAATAAGCTTCACTTTTCAAATGGGGCGCCTATTTTGTGCATGCTTATGGATGCTATTAAATAAATTAAATTTATTTAATTTTAGACTTCGCTACCAGCTTAACTCAAGCCTCACAAAAGATGCTTTGACCTTAGCCACTTTGAAAATAAAAATTAATTTAATCATTTAATACTTAAAAAAGTATTATTTCTCTCCCAAAAGGGGCGCACTTTTTGACATAAAGGGGCTACATTAAATAAATATTATTTATTTAATTTTGGAACAGTCTATTTTCAACCTCCTTTTGTCCATTTACCTCTGTTGACTTTTCCACAAGCCTAGGCGCTAAATTGGGTGAATAAATATTAATAAATATTTATTCAATGCATTTTTATTCACCTAAGGTGGGTTGCACTTTCTGGGATAAAAATTTCTATTTTTAAAAGTCACATGACAATGGGATTATTTGCCTTGCAAGGCAGCCCTAAAAATCCCATGATTCACTTAAGTCGTTTGACTTTTATAATAAGATTATTTACCGTGGCAAGGCACAATAAAATCCCATGATTCACTTAAGTGATTTTTCTTTTATTCCACAATGGGAATTTTTACCTTGTAAGGCGGTAAGAAATTCTGCCTCGCCTACCGACTCTAATTTTCCCATCATGTGACTTAAATGACGTTGCTTCCATGGGAAAAGTTTCTGCTAGGCAGTGTACAAAATTCCCACCTGCACGCTTCCAAAATCCCATGATCCACTTCAAACCCTCTTTTCCAAAAATGCGGCCAACCTAGAGGCTTTTTGGTGCACGACTTCGTCTTTTCCCGAGAACCAGCTCTCCGATGGTGAATTCCTTCTGGCACAACGTGCGTATGTGATCTCCAGATACTCCAAACCAAGAATCAGGCCAAACCGGCAAAGGAATTGATCTAGATAAATTTCACAGAAAAGGAAACAGGAAAAACACAAAAACACAAAATGCTACCGTGGTTACAAATAAAGCCTTAATGGATTCTTGGTTAAAACCCTCTTTTGGTATATGGGAATAATGATATGTACGATCACAACAGAGTTAAACCGGAGCACAAATTGCCTCAAATAGGGCTCAAAATAATTAAATACAAATTTCCCGTAGGCAAATCCCGATGACAGAATATAACAATTTTGGGCATCTAGGTATTTGACGAAAATGGCTAATATGGCTCTTTGGGAATATCTTGACACAATACAAGAACTTTCTGGCAATAAAACACAAAACGACCCATTATTTTAAAAGTACAAAATTTTTTCGGATAGGGTAATCTCAGATTTCAGGATCAAATATGGGGACACCACATCATAACCAGGATCAGTTCTTCCTGTGATTGTTTGTCGTGGTGGTGATTTATTCCCTTCAACACACAACCTATCAAAGTTATCTTGCTCCAGACATGCAGATGTTTGTTTGTCCTCATTGAAAGTTTGCCACTGCTTGACATTATCGTGGACTTTGCGGTAGATCATCTCCACTTTATAGTTTCTTTGTCTGAATATGGACGGTGGTCTATCCGGATTCAATAGTGCAGCCGTGACTGCCAAAGAATCTGCCTTGGAATTCTGATTTATTGGAATGAAGTCAATAGAGAAGGCTGCAAAATCGAATGTGGCAAAAAGTACTCTATCTCTGTAATGCTCTAGCTTATCTCTTTTGACTTGTCTTTACCCTCGAGCCTACTTTACTAGAAGTTCAGCATCTCTTTGGGCTTTGAGGAGTCTTACTCCTTTCTTTCTGGCTTGCTCCATTCCTAACAACAATGCCTCATACTCCGCCGTATTATTGGTGTTCTCGAACATCAACTTGTGGGAGTATGGAAATATCTCATGATCTGGAGATATTAGTAGAACATCGGCTCTTGATCCAAAAGAGCAACAAGTGCCTTTAAACTCCGTAGTCCAGACTTTTCAAATTCTTTTTTTTTGCTCTGGTTGAAATTCCAGCCTCAGTACATTTTTATCCATTTCCAAGAAATAGACCCCACGGTTAGATTCCTGAAAAAGAATTTGAGATCTAGGATCCTCGATTTTGTCACCGTGTACTTGGACTTCTTTTCTGGTCAGAGCTTCTGATTAATTCCTTTGATAGGAATATGAGCACAAGACCAATCCATCTTTACTTCTCCTCCCAGCTCTTTGCAAAAGTTTCTGCTCAACAACATCCCGTAGGATACAGGAATATCTGCAACTAGGATTGTCATCTTTAATCTTTTATCGAAAAAGCTGCTGAAAATGTACTTGTGCATCTTTCATTTGTTCGATTAAAGGGACTTGTCTCTCTATGGAGTAACACCTTTTATGATCTTTGTCGGTGGTAAGCCCAAGAGCATCTGCAACTTTAGCTGGCATGACATTGTCAGAAGCACCCGAATCTAGAATGCAATTGCTTAACTTGAAACCATTAAGCAATAAGGAGACATAGAAAGGTTCTACTCTTTCAGAAGATGGTGAGGGTTTAAAAACTGCAGTGTTGTTTTGTGGAGGAGTATCTTTGGGCTTAGGCAAAAGGCATTTTGATGTATTGGATTGTCCTGGTGATTGTACATATTTGACTAGCCTATTTAACTACTCAGGAAAGGCTCTCAAGTATTCAACTTTTGACATTTGAACTTTGGTTTTCTTGACATGATCAATAATGTCAAAAGAAGGAATAGATTCAGATACCTGAGCTGCTTTCTGTGGTTGAGATGAAGAACTCACATGCTTACTTCCGAGAGCTAAGGAAGAAGGCAAAGGGATGCCCCTTCTTTGCTCGTTTGCTAATGCCTCAGCTTGGCGAGTTTGTGATCTTGTAAGTACTGCATATGCATTACCATGATCGTCTTCAAGAAGTTCCTCATACTCATGTTCGATTTGTGGTTTAGGTAATTAATGTTGGAGTCACCAGCAGGACCTATAAAATCATCATTCTCGAGCTGATCAGCATCAGCTTCCTGGTCTTCTTCATTCATCTCCACGTTGTTTCCAGGAGCAGCTTCAATTGCTAATCTTTGGGAACCAAAGAATGCGTTCCGGTTGTTGAAATTCCGAGTAGGGGCAGTGTTGCTGCCTTGAGCTATTTGAGCCATTTGTTTCTTCATCTGTAACATCTCATTTGCTAACTTTTGCACTAGTGAATCAGATGTAGTAGGAGAAGATGAACTTTCAGCTCTAGAAGTGTTGCTTTTTATCTTTCCAGCCATGATGAGGTCGTCTTCAATCTCAACCGCCATTTTTTGAGTTGCTAACAAGTCAGCAGGACGTGTTTATCGGAGCTGATAGCTTACTTCAGGAAGTAAAGTGTTGATGAAAAATACCTTTTGATTCTCGTCATTCGAGAAAGCGTAAGCCGGAATTTTGTAAAGTAATCTTTGGAATTTTGCACTAAAATCTCGCATGTGCTCATGTGGCTCCTTCTTCAAGTGATTGAGCTGAGTTATCAAGGTACTGGAATCTTCGGTTGCCTTGAATCTTTTAAGGAATGCATCTCGCATAGTGGCCCAGTTGGTTATGGTGCCAGGAGCTAGTCGGTAGAACCATTCTCCAGCCAAGTCATGCAGAGTCTCTATGAAAAGTCAGACACATCTTCATGTTCTATGGCGAGCACTCCATAGGATATAAAGAACGTAGCCAGGTGATCATCTGGATTCTGCTTGCCATCTCCAATGAATTTTGAAAAATTCTTTCTCGTCCCTTTAGGTGGATCATGCATAAGAGTTAGATTCAGAGGTCCAAAGGTTGCACCCCATGGAACAGTAATCGTTGTAGGGGCAAGTGGTTGATTCTGCATCATGAAAGGAGCACGTCTTCTTTGAGAATAGACTTGATGAATAATTCTTGCTGCCGGGTTATGCTGAAGATGATCCGGATCTGAATGTGTTTGCACTCTTCTTCTAGGTGAAAGACTGGATTTGCAGCTTCTTACTTGAGAAAGCTCTGGTCTACTAATTTGTGTTGTTCCCCAATGGAGTCGCAAAAAATTGTTGGCTAGATTTTTTGCATAGCTGAAAACCTAGGCAGTCATGAGATAAATCTCCCTCATTTACCAGTGAGGCTCCCGTGAAAGATTTTTCTATTAAATATGTTAATATCTATTTGGGGGTATTACTTTAACCATGTAGCTCATGAACCATAGCTATATAGCTTTACAACAAGTAAGCCACTGTTAAAGAAAGAAAATATATGATGAACGAAATAATATAAACACAAGAAAAAAAAAGAGGGAAGATGTGCAACCCAACCAATAGATTACAGAGTTGATTGCATGCACATAGACTGAACCAATAGATATTAACACACATAATTATAAGCAAAGACAACTTCCAGATCTAGATCTAGAATAACACAAAGTTTATACGTAGATCTAAGACAAAAAGTTAGAAACAAAATGCACCGTGACACAAAGTTCTCCTGAAATCTACTCCTTTTTATTCCTTTGCTTCAAATAGCTATCGGGGTTTCAAAGACAAAGTTTGGAACACAAGAATGCTGCTTACAAATTTTGATGATTTACTCGAAGGTTCTTCCTCTCTACTTATAGGATGTAGAGGGACAATAACAAGTCGAAGCTTGTAGTGAATCGACACATGTGGAAGTTGTAAAAGAAACAATTGACAATCTCCCTCCCGAATTCCTCTTTGCATGACATGCATGATTTATAACCGAAAATAGAACCTTCTATTTTGCATGTCTAGCCACCTATTTCCAAGTAGTTGACTTCTCTAAGTAATGGCTTTTAAACCAACCAATCACTTAAGTTTTATAATTTAATTGATTGCTCAAATACTTTATTGGAGGAAATAAGAGAAAGAAGAAGAAAGAGAAAAGCTGCAGTCTTGTTTTTTTTTCATATTTTGCATACAACTGATTCTTTTGCCTTTGATTCTCACCAAACTGGATCTGGAAGCAGCTGGATCTGGAAGCGGCTGGATCTGGAAGCAAGTGACTGTGATTTGCTTGCAGGTATTGCCTTTGACTTGTCTTCCTTCTTATCCTCGAAGCTTTTGTAGTTCTTCTTCAAGATACATGCATCAAGGTCAATGTTTTCCGTAAATAACTCATCATTTTTATTTTTAATTGCATATGAGCAATTAAAAATTCTGGAAAGCACTCCGGGTGAATGCAAATTCAATGAAGGCTTCAATTGGAAGATTGGGAGAACATGCACAAGGTCCTGGAAGGAATTCTCCATGCATTGACTTCTTCACGGGCTGCATTCGAAACAAGAGGATGAAGCCTTTGCAATTATGGATTTGGATTTGGATTTGGATCTGGATCTAGATCTGTAAGCTATGCATGATTCTGCTGATCCTTTTCTTTCATCATGCTTCGCCATGGCCAGAGCAATCTTTGTCTGAGCAACTCTTTTTCTTTTTATTAGGCCGGAATTCTTTACAATAGGTGCAGATATGGGAATTTCATCAGATTTAGAAGATATATTCAATGTATTGGACATTGATTTAAGTTCCCTTTCTCTTATATAAGCACCTGTAATGAATACCTGCAATTAATTCGATAAAGACGGATTTCGAGCATGAACGCTTGATTTTTATCATAAAAATTTGTATATTAAGCCCGCTGCCCTACAATTTGAGGCTTTGCTTGCATGCAAAGCAAACATAAATATTTTCAACTTCACCGGCACTGTACTACAATATGCGAGATAATTACACAGCATAAAACAAGCTCCTCCAATCCTAGGCGCCAAACTTTGAAGCTTCCCAGCAGTGGAAAATAAACTTCAATGCAAAAATCCTCCTTCCTTGGGCGCCAAAACTGTCCGGGCTGCAATCCTTTGCAAAAAGAATTAATTACACCTTCACTTATGGCAGCCCATGCTTATATAACCCTCAACATTCTATAATTAATAATTGCCCATGCTATTCCTGACAATTAATTAATAAACAAACATGTTTATTCCTCCAACTTGGGCGCCCAAATTTGCATGCTCATGGCTGCCATTAAATAAATAAATTTATTTAATTTTAGCTTTCTACTTCTAGTCTACTTTGACTTCACACCATGCTTTGACCTCATGCGTAAAAATAGGAATTAATTCCATTGATAAATACTTTAAAAGTATTATTTCTCCTCTAGGTCGGTTGCACTTTTTGCCATAGCTGATTTCTATTTTTAAAATTCAATTTCTAATGGGATTATTCACCCCGCATCGCAGTTCCAAAATCCCATGATCCACTTAAGTCATTTTGAATTCCATAATGAAAATTTTTACGTAAGAAATTCCCATCAATGCCTTAAGTGATTTTTTCTTTATTTTACAATGGGAATTTTCACCTGCAAGGCAGTAAGAAATTCCCGCCGCCCTTGCCTCTAATTTTCCCATCATGACTTAAGTGACTTTGCTTCCATGGGAAAAAATACCTGCCAGCAGTGTACAAAATTCCCACCTCCCGCCGCTACCAAAAATCCCATCAGCAACTTAAAACCGTCATTTCCCAAAAATGCGACTTGCCTAAGAGAGGCCTTTTCTCAGTGCATGACTTCGTCTTTTTAGAGAGAACCAGACCTCCGATGGAAAATCCCTTCTTGCATGACATGCATAGATAATTTTCGATACTCCGTGCAAGAAAACAGTTGTATTGGCGAAGGAATTGACGTAAGGGAATTTCATAGAGAAAAACACGCAAAAAATAATAAAAACGAAAAACGTTGCCAGAAGTTACAGACAAAGCCCAAGACCCATTCCTGGTGAAAACCCTACTGGTATATGTGAATATTGACATGCAAAATTTCAACAGGGTTAAATCGGAGCATAATTTACTTCAAACGGGGCTTTAAATAATTAAATGAAAATTTCTTGTAGACAAAACCTGGCGAAAGGATAAAACGAGTTTTGACATCTGGGTATTTGTGGAAATTAGCTCATATGATTCACTAGGAATATTTTGACGCAATATAGGCATTTTCTGGCAATGAAAACACAAAAACGACCCGTTATTTTAAAAGAATGAAATTTTTAACATGGGGTAGTCTCGCATTTCGGGTGAAATCTTGGGACACCATAATGAGTGTTGCTCATTGATGGAGCTGTACAAACTTGTTTTACAGGATTTATGTCCAGAATTCTATGTTTCATCTTGTCTTATTGTTTTAGACGATAATGAGGATTTTTCTCTTATCCAAAATTTGGATCTTGTAAGCTAGTATCGTTGACTAGTTATAATCCACTATTCTCAATCATGTGATTCATGCTTGCAAATCATTGTTAATCCAATTCATGTAAAGTTATTGGTACAAAGAAGTTTTAGATGAGATTCTAGGGTGATCCGGACATCATAGGAAAGTAATCGATAGCTTCTTTTTCCCAAAGTCTTGAGAAAACAGACAAATTCCAGTTCAAAGGCTTCTACAAAATATGGACTTCATCAAAAGTATGTTTTTATTACATATTGGGTTCACCTTGTGAAATTACACACTGCCAAAAAGGCAACCGATTTTGAGTCTGTATGCAAATGTTATGGCTTCCAAAAATTACAGAACTCCCAAAATGACTACCCGAGGCTAGGACGTGGGTTATTGAGGAAATACCATGGCATGGCCACCCGATGTCAGACAAAAGTTAAGCATGTTTTCCATGTACGGTGGTGCAACCAAAGGAACGGTTGCAAACGGTTCCCATAATTGGTTGTTCGTTTCACCTATTGCTGGGTCTCCTGAGGCATGGGTATAAGCATGGGCATCTATGGAATGCAGAGGCATTTAGTGAGAGTGAATGAGAGACTATGCAGTTGAGATGGCTGAGTATAGTAGTCTCTCATGCTGAAGAAGAATTTATCCCTTGAAGAGCGCAAAGGTCATTACAAGTGAAGGAGCTTGAGGAGTTGGTATCATTGTAGGTACAAGAAGTCATAAACTGCAGAACATAGTGGATTGAGTGAGCAAAGTGAGAGGCAGTGAAAGTTGGACTCAATAGTGCAGTTGCGAGTTTGGGCCCATGTTCCTTTCTCATTATTCTCCTTGCTGGAAGTGATTGTTTCAGCATTGCGAATTGTCTTGTGAAGGTTGTAAGAGTACAAAGTACTAGTGCAATATTCGGACAGATTGTATTGAATTCTATCCATGAAGGCCATGAATCGGTAGTAACTTGTATAGCTGAATTACGTAGTGGATTGAAAGTGCAATTGACTCACCCACTGCAGTTTTTACTGCACTGAGTTTCTTCAGGTCAAAGACTTGTGTTCATAGTTTGCGCTTTGTGTTATCTTATGCTTCCATGCTTATTGCAATAGTTTGTAGTTGAATTCCAGTACATTGTATCTCTAATTTAGCAAGTTCAAATATGCAGAGGACAGCAGTGAAATTTATCACTTATATGTTGGGAGTTGAAAAGGATTCCTGTTGATGATTCTTGTGTGGAATATCCATCTAGAGTATGGATCAGATTGGTATCAAAATATGTTTTCCTTTTTGCTGTAAGAGAGTTTTGCTAACACTTCCACAATTATTGTTAGATAGCATTTCTATGGTGTGTGGTTTGTGTGTTGGACTGTTTTATAGACATTCCTATTATCAGAATAGCAAATGCTAGTGAAGAAGCTATATAGATTCCTTGGCAGTAAGGTAGGTTCAAATGTAACCATTGTTATGCCTAAAAGAAAAGGATGGTACAAGTCATTGTTGGGTGTTGTGTTTTAATGGCCATTATATGCAGTCTTTGATGGATGAGAAAACCACATCAAAGACTTGAAATTGTGGACTCATAAGTTCATAGAGCTGAGCATTCTGCTTGGCCAATATACCTCCAATGCAAGAGGGGTTAAAGGAGTCATAAAGTGCAGAGCAAGGCATGCTAAACATGGATTTGAGCATAGTTTCCTTGTTAAGGACAAGGTATGGCTGTACTTGAGCAAAGGAAGATTCAAAGGTAAAACTAAGAGCTTAAGCCTCTTAGATATGTTCCATTCTTAATTATAAGACAAATGAAAAAGAATGCAATTAAATAGGATATTTCTTCTTTTTATAAAGAGATATTCTTGTTTGAATGCTGAAAAACTTATGTTTCTTTTGAGCCTTCGACTCTATACAAAGAAGTTAATTCTTTTCTCCTAATGAAAAGAGGAGTTGGATAAAGATGTTGTTTTGCAGTTGAAGGACAGAGGGTTAAGAAGGGTAGAGCAGATGAATTGGAAATTGGTCTGAAAGTACAATTTCAAGAAAATCCAAATGGTATTTTCTCAGAGATGGGCAGTTGATCAGAGGAAGCGTAGTGAGTGAATGGTAGCTCCATGGAGTGCAGAGAAGGCGGTCAATTGCAAAGCAAATTTGTTTTAAGGTTACACAACTGAGATGGTTTAGTTCAATAGACCTTGTTGAAAAGGTGACGGTTGGAGTTCACAAGATTGGAGGAATTCATCCATCACATGCACCTTCGAGAGAAGGTAAGAAAGTGGGACAAAGATTCCTCACATTATGAGTTCCTGAAGCTTTTGGGGACCCGAAAGCTTTAAATTAGGGAGGCTTGATCCAAAATTTCTTTCTTGTAAATTAGCATTGTTGACTAGTTGTAAATCACTATTCTCAATTATGTAATTCATGCTTCTAAAACATTGTTGTAAGATAGTTCATGTACATTTTTAAGTACAAAGAAATCGTAGATCAAATTCTAGGGCAATCTAGATATCCTAGGGAAAGTAATTAGTAGCTTCTTGTTCCCAAAGTCATGATTGAAGAGATAAATTCTGGTTGAAAGGCTTATATACAAAATACGGACTTTATCAAAAGTATGTTTTTATTACACATTTGGGTTCCCTTGAAAAATACACACTTTGAAAAAACTGGCACCTGATTTCAAGTCCCTATGCAAAAGTTACAAGACTCCTAGAATGACTACATGTGGCCAATCCGTGGGTGTTTGAGGAAATATTGTGCATGACTGCTTCATGTCAGAAAAAGGTGTGGCGGGTCATCACGTGCCAAAGTGCAGGCAGAGGAATGGTTGTGAACGCTGCTCCTAATTGGTTGTTCATTTCACCTCTTGGTGGGTTTCTTGGGACATGTGTATAAGTATGGGCATCTATTGAAGGTAGAGGTGTTTAGTAAGAGCAAATGAGAGACTACACAAGCGAGATGGCTGAGTACAACAGTGTCTCTTACTCAAGAAGAAAGTTATACACTGAAGAGTGCAGAGGTCATTACAAGTGAAGGAGCCATTGAGTTGGTACCCTTGTATATCCAAGAAGGCATAAGCTTGTAAACTGCAGAACATAGAGGATTGAGTGAGTGAAGTGAGAGTTGGATTCAGTAGTGCAATTTTGTGTCCATGTTCAGTTTCTCATTATTGTCCTAGCAAAAAGTGATTATTTCTGTATTGTGAAGGTTGTAAGAGTGCAAAGTAGTAGTACAAATGTTTGGATAGATTGTATTGAATTCTCTCTATGAAGGCCATGAATTGGCAGTGACTTGTGTATTTGAATTACATAATTGATTGGGGAGTGCAATTAACTCAACCAATGGAGTTTTTCCCACATTTGTTTCTCTAGGTCAAATACTTGTGTTTGTAGCTTTTGCTTTGTATAATCTTTTACTTTCATGTTTATAACAGAAGTTTGTAGTTAAATTCCTATACATTATATCTCTGTTTTAGGAAATAAATATGCATAGACTAGCAGTTAATTAATCACTTATATGTTGGGAGTTGAAAAGGATTCGTGTTGACGATTCTAGTGTGGAATATCCACCTAGATTACGAATCATTCTCCTTGGATATTTTGGAGATATTTTGGTTTTGTGGTGGTATTAACCGGGAAAATAGAGATTAATAAGGTGTGAGCTTCAGAGTTTTAAGTATGAAAAAGATGGACACTAAAACAACAGCTCAAATTACATAAAGAACTTTAGGCCCCTAGAAGGACATTGAAGAATAAAAGGTTTTGATTAATGGAAAGGGAAAGATAGAAATGAAAAAATCAAAAGTTACGAAGAAAAGGGCCAGAACTTACTGTTGAAGGAAGGACAAAATACACATACACATGAACACATGCCAATGCATGCATGCATGATGCAAACAAATCTACATACCTACAATTGCACATGTGAATATGAACATATTTATAAAATAGGATGAACATATTTAAGTACCATAGAGGAAACTTTTGTTGATAATCAAAAATAAATCTAGAGAAGTTTCAAGCACTGAAATGTAACCTCAAGCTAACCCCAATCACTTGAGTCATTACTTGATAAGAACTAGTTAATATGGTCAAAGGGTATGAAATGCGGCATGAGGATAGTGATTTTGTAAAGTGAGTTGGGTTAGTTTTTGCGGTGGCTTATAATGATTTATGCAACCAACATTTATAAGGCTTACCTGTCTCACTTGAGGGTGGTCCTTGTTGAAAGAGCATTGGTAATAATTCAAAAGTACAATACTACAAGTTTGGATTGGTTGGAGGCACTATGTTGACTAGATTTTCTGCACAGCTAAAAAGCTTAGGCAGTCATGAGGTAAATCTCCCTCATTTAACGGTGAGGCTCCCGTGTAAGATGTTTATCAATCTGGTGAGTATAAATCCTAATAACTATTTTAAGGGGTTTTACTTTAATTACAAAGCTCATGAACCATAGCTTAGCAATTCTGCAACAAGTAAGTAGCTATTTTGGAATATTTTGCAGAAGGGAGAAATAATAGAAGGAAAGAAGAAAGGAGGATGTGTTGAATCAACCAATAGTTATCAGAGTTGGTCTCATCCACACAAATTAAATAAACAGATAGATCTCACAATAATCACAAGTAAAGGAAATGAATAGCTTCTAACCTAAATCTTAGATAACGCAAAGTTTATCTAAAAATTAAAATAGAAGAAAGAAGCGAAACACCGTAAACACAAAGCTCTTCGGAAATCCACCTTTATTCAATCCCAAGCTTCGCAACAATCACACCAAGGGTGCTAGCAAAAAGTCTCGACAACTCAAGAATGCTCGATTCTGATAAAGCCCTTGCTAAAACAAGTTCGATAAACAAGATTGTGATCCTTTAACCCGTAGACTCTTCCTCTATTTATAGTGCATAGAAGAAAATTACAAATAGGAAGCTTTTAATGAATTGTCGCATGTGGAAGCTATGAAAAAGGTGAAAAAGGGAAGCAGTTGACAATCCTTCTCCTAGAATCCCTCTTTGCATGATATGCATGGTTTACAACTGAAAATAGAGCCTTCTATTCTACATGTTTGCCACCTACTTCCAAGTAATTGACTCTTCCTAACTCAAGTAACGACTTTTAAAGCCAATTACTTAAATTTTACAATTTTAATTGATTACGTAATATCCCTTTTGGGAAAGGGGATATTATTTAAATTCTATTAATGTACTTGCAATAGAACTTAGAAGAGAAACCCTTCTAGGTTCACCTCAACTAACCCAGTGTCGGCTTCAATACAACCCAAATGGGGTTGGAGTGAGCCAAGGTAAGGGTTCAAATGGGCTATCTAGTCGGAATTAACACTTCTTTAACCAATAAAATTGTAGAAGTAGAAAAATAAATTAATAATGCTAGAAAATAGCTGAAAACTTCAAAAATTGATATCTTCCTTAATATTAACTCTTTTTGCATGAAACAAATTGCAGATGGAAGATTAAATTAAGAGCTTTCAAAAGAACCAACAATCAAAATTTTCCACCCACTGAAACCCACTCAAAACAACCCCCAAATCTGCAGAACAAGTTGCTAGGGTTAGGGCAAAATATGTAAATTTAATCCAACACTTTCCCTTCACTTTTCAGCCCAATAAATGCAGTTTTTAGATCTGCAATTAATAGTTTATAACAACAGCTCATAAAATATTAGAGAACCTCTTTCAATGATTGTTAAAACCCTCTACACAAGTCGATTTAGCAAAGGTAATTACCAGCCACATAAATAAGCATAAAAATGGTCAAATCATGGCCATATCAATTAAATAAACAAGCTGGAAATTATCAGATTTGAACTTGCTTCAAATACCACCAATTTGCACCACAAACACCACCCAAACAAGTCGACTTGATGCACAATAATCAATTGCAAAAATTAGATTGAAATCTTCACACAAATCCCTCAAAAACCTTCATCAAACAAGCTCATGCACTCTCCAAAAATGGCGACTCACATATATGGAATAAAATGCAAATAACTTATCAATTCAAGCTCAAAGGGCATACACACTTCACTCAAAGGTGGTGTTGAAGAACACCTTTTGTTTTAGATCATTAGTGGGCATACATCCCTTCTTCAAGCATGAAGATAAGTTTGATAAACTGTCAACATGCGAAAAAGAGTGCCCATCATTTTATTTTATTTTCCAAAGTTCCTTCTCCATCTTTGGCGCCAAAATCTAGGAGAGAATCTTATTTTAAAAAGTGTCTGGAAATCACCCTCAAAACAAATATTAAATGCATGGGGAAATTAAATTAAATGATGCCCATATGAATTGACCCATGCTTAGAATAAATCAATTTATTCCACATAATAATTATTAAATATTCCCAAGGAATTCGACTTGCCTCTATTTAATTAATTTATCTCCAATGATTATTAAAGTGGTTCAAGGTAAATCGATTTTCCCCTTTTTTAGTTATTTATTTTTGACTTGCACAAATAAATAATATTTTTATTTTAAATTCATATGCACAAATCAATTAATTATCCTTTTAATCCAAGGGGAGTGGATTCAAGCTCTTCAACTTGCCTCAATTAATTATGGCTTGTAAAATCATACATGTCCCAAGAGGAAACATGCAGAGTGTGCGCAAACACTATTTCCTCCATGACTAGTTTGTGGGAGTTCTCTGCACAAGAGGCTTTTGGTATTGGAAGATAGATGATGAAAATGCATAAGCAGTGAATTATGTGGCTTCTTCTTCTTCTATGCAATCTTCTAGATCTGATAAGAAATCAACCTCATTTTCTAGATTCATAATCTAAGTAGCCAATGTTGGAGTCACCAACAGGATCTACAAAATCATAATCTTGCACCAGCTGCTTCTTTATCTTGCAACATATCATTGGCCAACTTTTGTGTAATGCCATAAAATTTTGCAGATTTAAAAGAATGTTTAGCATATAAGTTTCAGATATTTATTTTAAAAAAAAGTATACATATGCCATTTCATAGATTTCTTTTTTTTTAAACTTGAAAAGTAGACACAACTAAAAATTACAGATTTAATGTATGATGCATAGCTATATTATTGCAGATTTCTAAACAACCAAGACCTCCAAATGAAGACATTAAAATAAAAGAGTTCATGTTTTCAATATGGTAATCCTTCCTCTTTTTTTTTTTTACAAGATTCTTGCAATAATGAAGGGAAAACTTCCTTAGCAATGACTAAAGTTTACAAGTAGCATCAAGTACAAAATAGGTATTTACAAGAAGGTAAAACTTCACAAAGCCACATTTATTTACAAAATGAAAGTAATGCCCTCAAAAGATGAAGATGACCAAGAGGACCAAGATGGCAAAGAGGCTCCAACTATCTCCAAACTTGAGTGTTCTTCCAAGGATGCTGAAATAAGAGACAAGGCTTGTTTACCACCCAACCAATAGGCATCATCACATGCCTTTCCATGGTTGGAAGCCATGCTAGCCTCCCCCAAGCCCATGGGAGAGAGGAACAAACTTCCACAATGTGCACAAGTAAAAAGGGGATAAAACACAACAAGAAATACATAGGACCATTTAAACACTTAGACAAACTACACATGGTAAAACAACAACATGAGGAGAACAAGGTCAACCTCACAAAGGGGGAAGAGAAGAAATAGGATGCCCAAATCAAAGGTGTCCAACCATAGAACACCAACAAAAACATGTTTACAAAACTCCTTATTCCTCCTAATCATTCATCCTCCTTATTCCTCCTTTATGTCAAAGAAATCCTTCTTGGGAGGATTTTCAAACCCAAAAGGGTTTCCTCACCAAGAATGGGGAAAGGTTCAAGCCATATGAACCTTTCTCCCACCTCAAACCATATGAGGGGATGAGAAGGGACCTTCATGGCTTGACCAACAACCATGAGGTTTAAGAGGGAAATCTTTCTCTCTCTTCTCCTACATTCTCCAAAAACCATTAATCCAAATGATGGTGGAGAGAAAAACAAAAGAAAACAACAAAGTAACAAAACAAACAAGCTACATTCACCATACAACTTTACAACACATCATTTCACCACATAGCATTTTATTGACCAATGCATAGTTAACAAGATAAGCACAACTAGGAAGGAAAAGGATTAAGAATCCTACCTCTACAATGCTTTCCAAGACTCTAAGTTTTTTCCCTTTGTCCAAGCAAACTTCCAAGCTCCCAAAATTCTCCAAGTTCTCCAAAAAAATGAGGCAAGAAGACCCCTTCCTTCCACATGAGGAAGAATAAGAAGAGGAACCCAAAAGTTTCCTCACCAATGGGAAGGTGACAAGTGTCACCCCCTCTCCTCCCATGAGTCAAAGATTCCAAAACCAAATAAGTAAAAGTAAACTCACCTTTTTCCCTTATCACCCAAAATACTAAAAACGAAAATAAAACAAAGTGGAACAACTTTTAACAATTACACACAAACCAACCATCTTACATAGATGGTGACTAAGGAGGGCAAAATGAGAGGGAAACTCCCTCCAAACCTTGGAAATAAGCCCCCTACCTATTAGGTAGGTTCCAAGGGTCCATTTTCATGCCGAGGAACTCCCAAACTGAAAAGGGGTCCCTAAAAATGCTTAAAATAACCCAATTTCTGGTTTGGCATGCTTGGGCACAAGGGTAGAGGGTGTGGGGTCCACCCTGGGCTCACATGTGGTCCCCAATCCCTTCTACCAACACACACACACACTTACCCAAAACCATCTCTTAAATTAAGATGAGATCATTAAACCCCTAAACTAGTTTACTTAATAAAACACACCCTAAACATAATTAATTTTGCAAGACATAAATACATTACAATTGAGGGTTCACCCATGGTGCCCAATTAATACACCTATTCTAAGGCCTCAAACATTTAGCATGGTTAGGACTCAGCCCGTGGGCCACTCGTGCACAATTGCGTAGCCGCCCTGAAACCCATGCTCTCCTATACCTGTCACCTGCACACTCATTACACACATTAACCACATCTGTCCAATATAATAAACATCATCTACACATCACAAATTCAATCAAACTTATAATGTCCTAACATTATTATACAATTGATAGTGCAATGCATACAATTATACACATAGTTTGCCACGAATCATCCACAGATAAAATTACGACATACACTTAGGCTAGCATGAGATTACCATTATTAAATCCAGAAAACTATATCATTAATCAAATCGACCACAAGAAACATCTAACCAATGAATATCACTATCATGTACCCCTGTTAGTGTCATCAACATCACAAGAAATATATCAATATACGAATCTAGTCCAATTGGTGCTACGCGCCCAAAATACCATAATGTCCATGAGGATAAGATAACATAGCAAAATGTCCAAAATCTATCAGAGTCTCAATCAAAACATGTCTATGCATAAAGGAACCAATAGATAACTGGAGCTATAAAAATGTGGGCACTACATTTTGCGCAGAGGGATCAACAATACTAGCTGAAGTAAAACCTGCAACCTTAGGATTTGAAAGCTTGATTTTACCTCGCCATGATGAGATCATCCTCTACTTCGATAGCAATGTTTTGAGCTGCCAACAAGTTAGCAGGACGTTCTCGCAGCTGATAACCAACTTCAGGCGACAAAGCATTAATGAAAAATACCTTTTGATTCTCATCACTAAGAGCAGCAGTAGGAGGAATCTTACAAAGAATCCTTTGGAACCTGGAAATGAAATCCCTCATGTGTTCATACGGTTCTTTTTTCATTTGGATGAGTTGTGATAACAAAGCATGTGAATCTTTTGCGGGTTTGAATCTAGCTTCAAACCGTGTTCTCATAGTAGCCCAGTTGGTGATACATGTAGACGGAAGGTGATAAAACCATTCCGTAGCACCCTGAAGCGTCTTAATGAACAATCGAACAAATACATCTTCATGAGGCACTCCTAGAACTCCACAAGCTACGAAAAATGCAGCTATATGATCATCTGGGTGTTGCTTCCCGTCACCATTGAATTTTGGAAAATTCTTTCGTGATCCATGTGACAATTCATGCAGCGGTTGAACCAATGCAAGAGGGCTAATAGCTGGACCCCAAGGAACCGGAGAGCTCGTGGTCATGTCAGTTGTAAGCCATGAATATTGTTTGTAGAGAATTACTCTTGAGTGTACGCCATTCTTGCCAGCTAGATCTTGGAAAGAAACATTAGGACAAAGCAGATACGAGTCGCCAATTTTTTTTTGAATATATAATCGCGAGTTCACTCGAGCACAACAAGCGGTTCAAACTCCTAAGTCACCTAAAAACAACTCAGAGTTATTTCTCCGACACCCACAGGATAAGCACAAGTCTTTTTGTATTTTATCCGTTCCCCAATAGAGTAGCCAAAAACTCGTTGACTAGATTTTCTGCACTGCTAAAAACTTAGGCAATCATGAGATAAATCTCCCTCATTTAATGGCGAAGCTCTTGTGAAAGATGTTTATCAATCTGGTGAGTATAAATCCTAATAACTATTTTCAGGGGTTTTACTTTAATTACAAAGCTCATGAACCATAGCTTAACAATTCTATAGCAAGTAAGCAACTGTTTTGGAATATTTTGCAGAAGGGGTAAATAATAGAAGGAAAGAAGAAAGGAGGATGTGCTGAATCAACCAATAGTTATCAGAGTTGGTCTCATCCACACAAATTAAATAAACAGATAGATCTCACAATAATCGCAAGTAAAGGAAATGAATAACTTCTAACCTAAATCTTAGATAACACAAAGTTTATCTAAAAATTAAAATAGAAGAAAGAAGCAAAGCACCGTAGACACAAAGTTCTCCGAAATCCACCTTTATTCAATCCCAAGCCTTTGCAAGAACAATCACACCAAGGGTGCCAAAGACAAAGTCCGACAACTCAAGAATGCTTCGTTTACAAAGCCCTTGCTAAAACAAGTTCGATAAACAAGATTGTGATCCTTTAACCCGTAGGCTCTTCCTCTATTTATAGTGCATAGAGAGAAATTACAAATAGGAATATTTCAATGAATTGTCGCATGTGGAAGCTATGAATAAGGGAAACAACCTGAAATCCTTCTCCTAGAATTCCTCTTTGCATGACATACATGGTTTACAACTTAAAATAGAGCCTTCTATTCTGCATGTTTGCCACCTACTTCCAAGTAATTGACTTCTTCCGGTAACTTGAAATAACGAATTTTAAAACCAATTACCTAAGTTTTAAAAATTTAATTGATTACTCAATTACTTTGCCGTAGAAAATAAGAGAAAGAAGAATAAAGAAAAGAAGAAATTAGAAGAAAGCTGCAACACTCCCGGTCCTTTTCTTCTTCCATATTTCGCATGATGTATTGCACTTCCGCATCATGAATGATTTGGATAATATTTCTGCCTCGAACCCGAGATGCTTTTTACTTCGCATGCGGTTGACTCCCTCCCTAACTTTGGCGCCAACCCTTGCTAAAAATAATTAAAAGAAATCAGCTTTTAGGCATGAAGTTATGCCAGAATGGGTCACACTTTTTGGCTAGGAATTGTGGAAAAAACATGAGGGCAAGGAAGTGGGAATTTTCAACCTTCCAGCAGCCCCAAAATTTCCACTTTTCACTTGGGTGAATTAACTTGCTTTTGTGTGAAAAACATGAGGGCAAGGAAGTGGGAAAATTTCCACCTTCTAGGCAGCCCCAAATTTCCACTTTTCACTTGGGTGAATTAACTTGCTTTTGTGTGAAAAACATGAGGGTAAGGAAGTGGAAAAATTCACCCTTCCAGAAGCCCCAAAATTCCCACTTTTCACTTAAGTGTTTTAGCATACATCATGTGGAAAAAACAACCTACCTAGAAGCCTCCAAATTTTCACCTTCCAGGCAACCCTAAAATTCCCACTTTCCGCTTAAGTGATTTGTGTTAAATTATAACCTTCCAAGCAGCCCCAAAAAGTGCAACTTGCATGGGTGAATAAAATCTCTTTTGTGTGAAAATCATGAGGGCAAGGAAGTGTGAAAATTAACCCTTCTAGGCAGCCCTAAAATTCCCACTTTTCACTTAAGTGATTCGACTTTTTAAAATTGGCGTGAAAATCCAAGTGGAAGGGAAGCTTAAAAATTGCGACCTGCATTGGCTTTTCTTCCTAAATTTTGCGTGAAACGTCATAAGTCACGGTAGTGTGAAAAATAGACTTGCAGGGAAGCTTCTATTTCCCCGATTTAAAGGGCCCGGGAAGATGTAGCAATAAAAATTTGCAAGTGCCATAACTTTCACTCGTGGCTTCATTTTAGGTGTCGTTTTTTTAAAAGTGCATATTTTTTTGAGCTCTACGCATTGGTGGTAGTATTTTTCTTATTTTCATAAAATCCATTATTGCACCTTTTTAGACCAAGCAACCTCTTTCAATCTCTTGAAGGAATCCTGAGCAAATCAACACAAGTCAAAAAGACCAAAATTTTAAAGGGGTATCCCAAGATTTCCAAGTGAAAATTTTGGGGACACCACACTATGATCATTGTTAAAGGTTAGGTTTATCTATTTGTGATTTTAATGTGTCAATGGATTTTTATCCTTGAAAATTTATAAAATATTAGAATCAACTTAAAGAAAGTATTGGTTCCATATCAACTTGTTGTTGAGCATTTACAATACTTGAATCACTAATCTGTCATCTTAGCTTGTAAGAAAACATAAGGAGGGATTTTGTTCTTGGTTATTATTTTTATAGTGAAATTATTGAAGAAGGCTTGATATCTAAAGTTTTGAATTATAGAAAAGAGTTTATGTCTACCAACATGGACTAGTGATAAAAGAATTAATGTTTAGCTATTTAATAACAATTTTGTATGATAGTGTTAAAATATTTGATTAAGTATTGCAATACGGATTCAAGTTCTTACTTGAAATTCCCTTTAGATTCAGATTAAGATTCACTTTTATTTTGCAGGTTCAATTCTTGACACACTTAGCACCAATATTTTAAATTAAATTTTCACAATCTGAATTGATTCAACTTTGTCATTCATATTTTTGAAATTTCTTATGGACTAGTTCTTCTAGTCTTTTAACAAATCAATGAATTATTGAGCTGCTTCATCACACCAAAAGTATCCTATGGTTGCCATTTTAGGTGCATCCTAAGAGCCTATATGGATATCCCTAGTCCATATGACAGCTAAACCCACTCACCATTGTCTACTACATGTCGCTCCATTGCTTTAGTCCCATTTTTAAATGTGTTAGGTTTCCTTCCCAAAACCTACTCACTCTAATCATGTCTTTCTATAGGTTCACCGGATTGATAAACACCATAATTTCACCTTGCCCCCTGCCCGCGCCCCCACACAAATAAGTAATCCCGTGTTACATGAGGTCCTTTACCTCTTGCAAACACATTGAGTCACTTATATGTGCTGCCCACCACCTACCAAGAATACCTTGTAGAGTCATCTAATGTAAACATTCTTAGTCCATATTATTGAATCAATTGTTACATATTGAACAATTGTGCCTCTAGATAATAGATATTCCGTACCATCAATTTATGGACATGGCAAAGAAAAAACAACTATTCTCCTTACAACACATCCACAATGTCAAGGTTTCATGATTATCCAACCGCCATTGTACAACCTAATGAAATACTCTTTTCCCGATTGCAATACAAAATTAGGGTTTTATTCTTAATTAGATATACTTGTGCAATAATGATAATTCCGGTATGGAATAAACAATCCAAATGGTCCTAATTATGCTACTATTGCATTTTCGCCAACAATTTTACTAATGGTAAGCAATGATAGTACAAATATTGTAATGTCCCTTTTTGTGGGGACTTAAGAAATGGCAAAAAGCTCACAAATCAGATTTATAAAGCACTACTGTTATAACCCTGCAAAACTGAATTTCAAACCCTTCCTAGGGCAGCGACTTCCCTAGGTGAAAACAACCCTTCAAAGAGGGGTTAAACCTTGCAAAAATCCTTCCAAACTTATGCCAAAATTATTAGAAAACCCTTAACAATCAATTGCAGTTATTAGAAATCAGAATTGTATGTGGAATTAATTAATTGCAGAACCCTAACCAGCGAACATCCTCAAGCTTGTAAAAAATAGTATGTAATGTCCCCTTTCCTATGCCAAAGGCCTAAGGGTCAAGTCGAGTCCAAGCCGTGGTCATACCCAAGGGGTTGTGGACGTTGGGAGCTATTGGGAAGGGGGCCGCATGGTACTAATATTCAAGTTTTGCGTTTGGGGGTCACTTTGGACCATGGCGACTTAAACAGGAAAAAATAACTTTAGTTACTTTTATTTTATTGGCCCTTCCATGGAAAGAAATGCGTCTAGGGTCTATTGGGGCTCTTTGCCTCGGGAAGTATATAAGGAGCTGGGAGAGAAAGGAGAGACACTTTTTGGCGTATACATTTTATCCTCCTTCACGTGCAACTGCTGCTTTTGCGCATCTACAGCTTTGTGGAGGGAAATCCCACGAGGACCCCTTCGGTGGTGAGAGACCCGTCCTTAGCTAGCGAGGGCATTCTTCGGTAGTGAAAGATTTACCCTAGTCTGTCATTTTGGAGCTGCTTTCGGGGCTGTGCTGGCTGAGATATTATCGAGAGGTTCGGAGGAAAGGTTTGAGGATTTTTGGGGGCATTTGGGGAAGATAACCAAAGGGGTTCCAGATCAGATTCATGACAGCCATTTGGGCAGGGCGTGACAACACGTTGAAGGCATCTTCATCAATTTCCAACCCTTTTTCCTAGCTGAGGTTACTTGCAGCCTTTATTTGGAAGATTTCCAGTCGGCCATTTTCAGATCTGAAGGTGGAAATATTATTTCCTATATTTGTTAATGTTATTTCCAAAGACCCTTAATTTTTGCTCTTGTATTTGGAGAGTTACGAACCTCTGAAGTTTTCCAGCTATCTAGGGCACGCTATGCTTTTTCTGGCATCATTTTAATTTTTGTAAAACTCCAAAAATAGTGTTATTATGTCCTTTATAATAATATCAAGCCTTCTTTAAATTTTCATGTAATTCGAGTGGATATTTTGGGAGATTTTAATTTTCTTTAGTCTCGTTGTCCTTATTGTAAAAATCTGCAAAAATCAGTATTTTATTTGGCTGCAAATTTTCAATATTTTGTGCATTTTTAAATAGTATCCCATAAGGGATATTTCAGTGGTATCAAAGTTGTTCCTTTAGCATGTGTGGGTAAAATATGGTAGTTTGGAAAGATCTCGATGTGGGTTTCATGAAGAAAATGTTCACCAACATGGTGAAACAACAGGAAGCCACTAACCTTTATTTGAGCCAACTCACTCAGAATGTGAATCAAAGTAGATCTAGGGACAATAAGGAACATGGTGAGAACAGTGATAAAGGACGGCCAATAGAGGTGATTGATGAGAATTCTTGTTGAAGGAAATACCAATCTTTGAGTAGGTGTTTTAGAGATAATAAGTCATTTCCAGATAATTGCATGATGAAGATTGGTAGCAAGCCCAAGTGAGGTCATCATATGCCGGTACTTGAATTACAAAAGAACTCATTTGAAGAAGAAACTTCTAGACAAGAAGGTATGATTTCCATTGAGCAAAATAATTGTATTAGTGAAACTTTGCTTGTTAGAGAAATTATTCCAGCTCAGGAGAAGAAATTTGTATATGCATGCAAGGAGGATGTAATGGAGACTTTTAAAAAGTGTGAGGAATGGAATAGCAGAGCTAGAGTTGCTAGGTTGATAGTGACTCAAGCAAGACAACACTTATAAGAGTTCAAGGAAATGATGAGGGCAATTGATGCAAGGAAGTCTACACCCACGAAAGAAGACTCTAGGGAGCAGCTGGCACATGAGGAGCCTCACATGGACACTTGTGTGGAATTGCACGTTGCAATTTCCAAACTAACAACTCATGATAAGATGATTTATGAAGAATTTCAGCCCATTGTAGACCAGAATGCTCAGGATTTGTGGTAAAAAGTCAAGTCATTTTGGAGACCAAGCTTGACGAGGATACTCCAAGGGATGGTGTTTTGGAGGGTTCTAAATCAACAATAGAAGGTGAACCTTTTGATGATATTCTTTATAAGGAGGTTAGTAGTAGCACGGATTTATTTCATCATCTTCATCCTATATCATTACAGCAGTTTTATCATGATGGTATTCAGCCTATTGTCGATAAGAATGCTAAGAATTTGGTACATCAAAGTCAATTCATCATGAAGACAAAGAGTGATGATCTTCTTTATGAGGAGATACAAGAGAAGCAAAGATGGAAGACCTTACATGATACAAGGGTTCATGGGCATTATAAGGTATGGGATCCTGGTAATATGTGGCAATTATCCAAAACTATCAATTCTGATTTTGAAAACTTTGTGACTGATTTCATAAGCAAAAGAAGGAATTCAAATGTGTCTTTTGGGATTACAAGTGTTGGCAAACATGATTTCTTCATTGGAGACTCAGTGCAAGAAGGGAGAGTACCTCTCAAGGTACTAGCGTTGGTTTTCTGATTGCTAAAAAGGGTAAGAGAATATTTTTTAATCATCTTCAGCATGCTGGACTGTGTATAACAGCAGTCATAATGAGAGGAGAAAATAGCAATATGGGACAACAGGTCAAAGAGGTGAGAGTGGACATTCAGGCAGTGGCCTCGCCATTTTTCCGCCGAGTGCCTTTGGGGATTCACGAACCTTCTTTCTTGAAGGATTCGGAAGTTTCACAGATACAACAGCTAGTAGATATTTTGGATGAGTCTTGTTGGGAGAGGTACCAGACCTTGAGTGAGGGCCTTCATAACAACATGCCATTCCAGGAATATGGCAAAATGAAGATTGGTAGTAGACCTAAGAGAGATCATCATGCACAGTACCAGAGTTACAGAGGAGGTTGGGATAGTTTTCCATTCCACATTTCGACGGTTCTAAGAAGTGTCTTGCCACGAGTCTTGAGTGCGAAGTTGAAGACATACTCCGACTTGAATCCTATGCGTGAGGAAGATGCAATTAAGTTTGCAATCTTACATCTTGAGGGAGATGCTCATGATTGGTGGCATCATGGGTTGATTACACAGGGACACATACACATTACTACTTATGCAGAGTTCGCACAGAGGTTGGGGAGCATATTTGATAGGAGGGACCCTGATAGGTATTTCAGGGAGTTGACTCATTTGAGACAAACCAGGTCCCCTGATCAGTATATCACAGATTTTCAAAGATTATCAGTCATGGTACCTGATGTCATGGAGATGAGGTTGATTTCACTTTGTTCTCGTAGGTTTGGACAGATGCTCGCCGAGTTTGTGAAGGCATTTGAACCTTCTTCTTTGCACGAGGTCTAGGGAAAGCTCGGGACTTGGAGTTATTCACTCCAAAGCCGAGGGCTCCACCTCGCGTTAAACAAAGGGAACCTCCATTTGGATCGACGAACTTCAAGAGAGGGAGCCTCCACCGAGGCAGGAGGTGGTAAGAGGCCAATCATTTCCGAGAGGACAAAGATGAGTTGAGGCAAAGAAACTATGTTTTGATTGCCACACACCTCGGGTTCCGGGACGTGATTGCAGAGGCAGAGGGAAGGCCCAATTCATTGAGGTCTTCGAGGAGAGTGAGGGTGACAAAGGTAAAGAGTTCAAGACTCGCGAGATGGATGATAGAGATGGGGTTGCAAGTTGGATAGTGCTTGATGCGGGGAAGGAGGAGACTTTTCCTTGGGAGATTATAGCCACATTGTCTAGTACTGATGTACAAGGCATGCACAAGGCATTTAGGATTAGAAGAGTTATGCAGGTCAACGAGTTGGGGTACTCATTGATAGTGGGGCAACCCACAACCGTATTGATGCCACATTGGTTGAGAGGCGAGCATTACAGACATGATTTTGAGGGCTTCAACAGGGTTGTAGCCAATGGAGAGTCTATGAGGTGCACCCGATGGGTTCCCCAAGTGAGCATCACAATGGGTAACTATATAGCTTCACGATGATTTCCACATTGTTGGTATGGGAGTGACCAACATGGTGCTTTGGAGTGCAATGGCTTCACTCTTTGGTGAGTTTCGACTAACTTTCGATGATAGAGCTGAAGTTTAAGTCCGAGGCGTAAATGTGATTTTGAGGGGATCGTATACAAGAGCACCTAGGGTGGTTACAACTGAGGGGATGGAGAGGATGTTCCTAAGGCATGGTGAGGATTTTTATTATTATGGATCGATGTGGAGTATGATGGATGGGGGTGTGACCAACAATGTTGCACATGGGACAGTTACAGAGATTGGGATTATAAGTTCAGATCATCCGAGTTTATCATTATGTTGGTGATCTGAAGTTTCGGTAGACTGGAGATCTCATTTGCTTGTCGAGTACTCCAAGAACCGACACACTTGTGAGATTCTCGTGGTCACATACGGGATGAGAACTACAGGTTGGAGGATGAGATGATCTTCTATCAGGAAAGATTGAGCCAGTGTCGATTCATGTTTGAGGATGGAGATATTACGTCATGTGCATTGTTCTTCCGTGATCGGGCACTTGAGCTTCAATGAGACCTACGGGTTCATGTCAAAGAGGTTCATATGATATAGGTTGAGGGAGGATGGTGTTACCCATTTCATCCCGAAATCTACGACTACCCTATCCCAAAATTTTTCGTACTTTTAAAATAATGGGTCATTTTGTGTTTTTATTGCACAAAGTTCTTGTATTAAGTCAAAATATTCCCAAAGAGCCATATTAGCCTTTTTTCACCAAATACCCGGATGCCCAAAATTGTTATATTCTGTCGTCGGGATTTGTCTGCGGGAAATTTGTATTTAATTATTTTGAGCCCCGTATGAGGCTATTTGCGCTCCGTTTTAACTCTGTTATGATCGAACATGTCATTATTCCTATGTACCAAAAGGGTTTTAACTTGGAATAAGTTTTGGGCTTTATTTGTGACTTTTGGCAATTTTTTCGTGTTTTTGTGTTGTCCCGTTTCGTTTTCTGTGAAATTTCTCTAGAACAATTCCTTTGCCGGTAAGCCCGATTTTTGGCCTGGAGCAGCTGGAAAACATATACGCACATTATGCCCGGAGGAAGTCACCATCGGAGGTCTGGATCACTGGGAAAAAGCGAAGTCGTGCACAAAAAAGCCCCTGCGGGGTTGGGCGCATTTTTGGAAAACAAAGGATTTAAGCTGCAATGGGAAAAATAGAAGCAGCAAGCAAGGTGGGAATTTTGTACCGCTTAGTAGGGTACTTTTTCCCATGATATAAAATTCACTTAAGCTGCAGTGGGAAAGTTAGAGGTTGCAGGCAGACGAGAATTTATTGCCTGCCTTGCAAGGTAAAAATTCTCATGGTGAAATAAAAGAAAAGTGACTTAAGTGAAATCATGGGATTTTAGTGCCTGCCTTGCAGGGTAAATAATCCCATTGTCAAAGTCAAATCACTTAAGTGGATCATGGGATTTTAGTGCCTGCCTTGCAGGGTAAAGAATCCCATTATGAAAAATTCTTAAAAATAGAATTATATGTGCAAAAAAGTGCGACCCACCTTGGGTGAATAATAATGCATTAAATAAATATTTGTTAATATTTATTCACCCAATTTTGGCACCCAGACTTGTGGAAAAGTCAACAAAGGGAAGTGGACATAAGGAATTTAAAAATAGAATTCCAAAATTAAATAAATTTAATTTATTTAATGCAGCCCCTTTTGAGAAGGAATTAATACTTTTTAAAGTATTAAATGATTATATTAATTCCTATTTTTAGTGGCTATGGTCAAAGCACACTGTGAAGCTTAAGTGAAGTGAAGTGTGGATGATTAAATTGAATTAATTTAATTGATTGGATGACTGTCCTTAAACATGCTATATTTAAAAGAGAAGAGCTTGATTTTTAATTAATTAATTGCCTTTAATTGTTAGGGCAATTATTAATTATAGAATTGTGAGGGTTATATAAGCATGGGCAGCCATATGGGTGAATTATTTAATTCACAGGTAAAGAATTGCAGCCAAGAGAAAAAGTGCGCCCCCATTCAGAAGGATTTTGCTTAGGCAAGGTGGAAAAAGGCATTTGAAGAAGAATTTTGCTCGTTCGTGCAAGGTGGCAACAAGGCTAAAAGCTTCCAAATTTGGCGCATGCTTTGAAGGAGGTTGATCTTTGTTTGCATAATTGTTTGCATAAGTGTTACAGGTGCTAAGGAATTCATTACAGGTGTTTTTCAAAAGAAAATGAATTTATATCAATGTCCAATACATTGAATATTTCTTACGAATCAAGGATTATCCAGATGTGCACCAGTTTTGAAGAATTCCAGTCAAATAAGAAGAAAAAGAAATGTTCAGACAAAGATAGACAAAGCTATGGCGAAGAAAGATGAAAAAAAAGCACAACGGAGTCATGCATCACTTCTAAATTTGCAGCTATTGGAGACATGGATCTAGGCTCGGAACCTCTTGCTTAATTGATAGACAAATCCAGAGCAGGAAAGACTTCACTCATGTGTGCAGGAAAAACTTCACTCATGCATGCAGATTAAAAGCAGTGGAATTATTCGAGCTGCAACTTTTCCATCCACAACCTAGTTGCCAGAGTTTGTTATGCAGGTGCAGACCCATATCCAGATGCAGATTTGCAAAAGCTTTCGCACAAAGGCTTCATCTTCTTGTTTCGAATGCAGCCCGTGAAGAAGTCAGTGCATGGAAAATTCCTTCCAAGATCTTGTGCAAATGCTCCCATCTTCTAGTTGAAGCCTTCATTGAATTTTCATTCATCCGGAGTGCTTTCCAGAATTTTTAATTGCTCATATGCAATTAAAAATAAGGATGATGAGTTATCTACGGCAAACATTGCATTGATGCATGTACTAGAAGAAGAACTGCAAAAGCTTCAAGGATAAAAGAGAAGACAAGGCGAAGACAAAATCCCAGCCGTTTCCAGATCCATCTTGCTTGTTGTTTCCAATTCCAGCCGTTTCCAATTCCAGATCTAGCTACTCCCAGATCCAGTTTGGTGAGAATCAAAGGCAAAAGAATCAGCTGCAGGCAGACATGAAAAAGGACAAGACTGCAGCTCTCATCTTCCTTCTCCTTTCCTCCGACAAAGTAATTGAGTGATCAATTAAATTATAAAACTTAAGTGATTGGCTTAAAAGCCACTACTTGAAGACGTCAATTACTTGGAGATAGGTGGCAGACGTGCAAAATAGAAGGTTCTATTTTCAGTTGCAAATCATACATTTCATACAAAGAGGAATTCCAGGATGGAGATTGCCAGCTTTTTTCTTTCCTCCGACTTCCACATGTGCCAGCCAACTAAAGCTTCCAACTTGTAATTGCCCCTCTACATTCTATAAGTAGAGGAAGAACCTTCGGGTTAATAATCGAATTTGTAAGCAGCAATCTGGTGTTCTAGACTTTGTGCTGAACCCCTGAGAGCAACTTGGAGCAAAGGAATACAAAGGAGTAGGTTTCCAGAGAACTTTGTGTCACGGTGTATTGTGTTTCTTGCTTTTAATCTTAGATCTCTTAATAAACTGTGTTATTTTAGATCTGGATCTAGAGCTGCCTTTGTTTTATAATTCTGTGTGTTCATGTCTATTAAGTTTCTTCTATGTGCATGCAATTAGCTCTGCTATCTACTAATTGGGATGCACATCTTCCCCATTTCTTCTCTGTATTTCCTTTACTTCCTTCTTCTATAAAATACTTCCTTTCTTGAATAGCTGCTTACTTGCTGCAGAACTTCTTAGTTATGGTTCATGAACTAAGTGGTTAAAGTAAAACCCCTGATAGATAATAGCGCATTTTTATTGATAAGTCCGACATGGGAGCCTCACCGGTTAAATGAGGGATATTTATCTCATGACTGCCTAGGTTTGATGCTATGCAGAAAATCTAGCCAACAAGAGGATATCCTCAACTTTATACAGTCGTATACGGTTGGTCATTATGACAAGTCAAAGCTTACGGGTTCATCATTTTTTGAATCGACATGGGATAACACTCCTATGCATTTTATTGCTTCTATGCCCGGTGAGCACTTCACCCACGTGTTAGTCAGTGGAGAGACGAAATTGACTCATGGTTATTCAATAGGTTCACATTCAAATACAGGGAGGTGGACTATGTGGAGCTGATATTGCCGGTTGACTATCTATTGGAGTCTTGGGACTTTTCCTCCACGGACACATTGAGATATATTATGAGGAGCCTTGCTCTCACACGAGTGCAGGTCATGTGGGAGAGTTAGCACCATTTGTGCGTATACAAGTTGTTTCACAGGTTGATTCAGGGGATTCTACAGATTCAGAGTGAACTTTCATACCCAGGAGTTGATTGGAGAGGCAGTGAATGATCACATGATGATAGCCTTGCATTGGTAGGGATTGGACAGATTGGCAATTTTGGTGTGGGTACCAGTGGAGAGTCGGTGTGGGCATCATACTACTTTAGGAGCAACATTGTTCTCTACATGACATGGAGAGCATGATCACTACATGGGGTGTCTTGGTTACTTCGCATCACACCGATAATTAGTTGATTGTAGGGTGAGGAGGAGAAACTTACGGCGTGGTATTCAACTTCTGCAGCATGACAGGATAATGCTTGGGGTTAAGCATTTCTCGGGAAGGGAGGACTGTAATGTCCCCTTTCCTATGCCAAAGGCCCAAGGGTCAGGTCGAGTCCGAGCCGTGGTCATACCCAAGGGGTTGTGGACGCTGGGAGCTATTGGGAAGGGGGCCGCATGGTACTAATATTCAAGTTTTGCGTTTGGGGGTCACTTTGGAACATGGCGACTTAAACAGGAAAAAGTAACTTTAGTTACTTTTATTTTATTAGCCCTTCCATGGAAAGAAATGTGTGTGAAAGTCTGCAGTCTTGGTGTGGTGTCCCAAGATTTCACCTTGAAATCTGAGACTACCCCATGTTAAAAAATTTCGTACTTTTAAAATAATGGGTTGTTTTGTGTGTTAATTGCCAGAAAGTGTCTTTATTGTGTCAAGATATTCCCAGAGAGTCATATTAGCCAATTTTGCCAAATACCCAGACGCCCAAAATTGTTATATTCTATCGCAGGGGTTTTGCCTGTGAGAAATTTGTATTTAATTATTTTGAGTCCCGTTTGAGGCAATTTGTGCTCCGGTTTAACCTTGTTGTGATCGTACATGTCAATATTCCCATATACCAATGAGGGTTTTAACCAGAATGAATCTTGGGCTTTATTTGTGACTTCTGGCAACGTTTTGTGTTTTTTGTGTTTTCCCGTTTCATTTTCTGTGAAATTTCTCTGGATCAATTCCTTTGTCGGTTTGGCCTGATTCTTGGCCTGGAGTATTTGGAGATCACATATGCACGTTGTGCCAGAAGGAATTCGCCATCGGAGGTCTGGTTCTCTTGGAAAAGATGAAGTCGTGCACCAAAAAGCTTCTTCTGGGCTGGCCGCATGTTTGGAAAAAGAGGGTTTAAAGTGGATCGTGGGATTTTTGAAAGCAATAGGCAGGTGAGAATTTTGTACCTGCCTAGCAGGGTACTTTTTTCGATGGAAGCAACGCCACTTAAGTCACAATGGGAAAATTAGAGGCAGCAGGCAGGCGGGAATTTCTTACCTGTCTTGCAGGGTAAAAATTCCCATTGTGAAATAAAAGAAAAATCACTTAAGGTATTAATGGGATTTTATTACCTGCCTTGCAGGGTAAATAATCCCATTATGAAAGTCAAACAACTTAAGTGGATCATGGGATTTTTGGAGCTGCGGTGCAGGGTGAATAATCTCATTGTTAATTGGCTTTTAAAAATAGAAATTCTTTATTCCAAAAAGTGTGACCCACCTTGGGTGAATAATAATTCATTAAATAAATATTTGTTAATATTTATTCACCCAATTTCGCACCCAGGCTTGTGGAAAAGTCAATAAAGGGAAGTGGACAAAGGAAGTCGAATTGAAAATTCTAAAATTAAATAAATATTATTTATTTAATGCAGCCCCTTCATGGCAAAAAGTGCGCCCCTTTTGGGAGAGAAATAATACTTTTTAAAGTATTAATTGATTTAATTAATTCCTATTTTCAGTGGCTAAGGTCAAAGCATACTGTGAGGCTTGAGTTAACTGAAAGCAGAAGTCTAAAATTAAATAAATTTAATTTATTTAATGGCAGCCATGAGCATGCACAAAATAAGCGCCCCATTTGAAGTGTAAAGCTTATTAAATAATTAATTAATGGCTAGAAATATGAAAGACATTAATTAATTATAAAATTATGAGGATTATATAAGCAGGGGCTGCCATAAGGATGAATTAATTAATTCAAAAGCAGAGAAGTGCAGCCCAGACAAAAAGTGCGCCCCATTTGGAGAGGAATTTTGCTCAAAAGGTGTAATTAATGCTTTGGAAGCTTCCAATTTTGGCCCACGGTTGAAGGAGGAGTTGATCTATGTTTGGATAATTGTTTGCATAAGTGATACAGACGCTCGGTGAAGTTGGTAGAATTCATGCTTGCTTTGCATACAAATAAAACATCAAATTATTGGGGCAACAAACTTGATATATGCAGATTTTTATGATTAAAATCCACTGCTCATGTTCCGTTGCCATCTTTGTCCGAATTAATTGCAAGATTTCATCACGGTGCTTTTATAAGAGAAAGGGAGCTTAAATCAATGTCCACCACATTGAACATATCCTTTGAATCAAGAATTATCCAGATCTGCACTACTGTTGAAGAATTCCGACCGAATAAAGAAGAAAAGAATTATTCAAACAAAGATTGCTCCAGCCATGGCAAAGCGGGATGAACGAGAAAACTCAGCGGAATCATGCATTACTTCCAGATTTGCTGACATCGGAGGCACAAATCCAGATCTCATAATTGCAAAGGCTTCCGACAAAAATTCATCCTCTTGTTTCTAACGCAGCCTGTGTAGAAGTCAGTACGTGGAAAATTTCTTCCAGGATCTTGTGCATGTGCTCCCAATCTTCCAGTTGAAGCCTTCATTGAAGTTGCATTCACCCGGAGTGCTTTCCAGAATTTTTAATTGCTCATATGCAATTAAAAATAAAAATGATGAGTTATTTATGGCGAACATTGCACTGATGCATGTATTGGAGAAGAACTGCAAAAGCTTTAAGGATAAGAAGGAAGACATGTCAAAGGCAATACTCGCAAGCAAATCACAGTCACTTGCTTCTAGATCCAACCGCTTCCAGATCCAACTGCTTTCAGATTCAGTTTGGTGAGAATCAAAGGCAAAAGAATCAGCTGCATGCAGAATATGAAAAAGGACAAGACTGCAGCTTTCCTCTTTCTTCTTCTTTCTCTTATTTCCTCCGACAAAATAATTGAGCGATCAATTAAATTATACAACTTAAGTGATTGGTTTAAAAGCCATTACTTGAAGAAGTCAACTACTTGGAGATGGTGGCGAATGCAAAATAGAAGGTTCTATCACAATTGCAAATCATGCATGTCATGCAAAGAGGAATTCGGGAGGGAGATTGCCAATCGTTTCCTTTCCCACTTCTACATGTGCCAGCCAACTAAAAGCTTTCGACTGTAATTGCCCTCTACATTCTATAAGTAGAAGAAGAACCTTCGGGTTAAGCATCAAAATTTGTAAGCAAGCATTCTTGTATTCCGACTTTGTCTTTGAAACCCCACGATAGCTACTTGAAGCAAAGGAATATAAAGGAGCAGGTTTCCGAAGAACTTTGTGTCACGGTGCAATTTATTTTTAGTTTTCTATCTTAGATCTTCTAATGGACTTTGTGTTATTTTAGATCTAGATCTCAAGTTGCCTTTGCTTATAATTACGTGCGTTGCGCTGATATCTATTGGTTTCTTCTATGTGCATGCAATCAACTCTGTTATCTATTAATTGGGTTGCATATCTTCCCTATTTCTTCCCTTTGTTTTATTACTTCTTTCTTCCATAAATATTTCCTTTCTTAAAACAATTGCTTACTTACTTTGCGTAGAATCTGCATGTGCCTATGGTTCATGAGCTAAATAGTTAAAGTAAAACCCCATATAGATACTAGCATATTTTAATTGACAAATCTCGACACGGGAACCTCACCGGTAAATGAGGGAGATTTATCTCATGACCGCCAGGTTTTCACTATGTAGAAAATCTAGCCAACACTTGGGAAGTATATAAGAGCCGGGAGAGAAAGGAGAGGCACTTTTTGTCACATACATTTTATCCTCCTTCACGTGCAACTTTGCTGCAGGTGCATGTACAACTTGTGGAGTGAAATCCCACAGGGACCCTAACTTCGGTGGTGAGAGACTCCGTCCCTAGCTAGCGAGGCATTCTTTGGTAGTGAGAGATCTACCCTAGTATGTCATTTTGGAGCCGCTTTCAAGGTCTTTGCTTTCTGAGAGATATTATCGAGGGTTCGAGGAAGGGTTCGAGGATTTTGCGGGCATTTGGGGAAGATAACCGAGAGGGTTCCAGATCGATTCACGGCAGCCATTTAGGTAGGGCGTGGCAACACGTTGAAGGCATCTTCATCAATTTCCAACCCTTTTTCCCAGCTAGGCGACTTGCAGCCTTTATTTGGAGGGTTTCCAGTTGGCCATTTTCAGATCTGAAGGTGGAAATATTATTTCCTATATTTGTTAATGTTATTTCCAAAGACCCTTAATTTTTGCTCTTGTATTTGGAGAGTTACGAACCTCTGAAGTTTTCCAGTTGTCTAGGGCACGCTGTGCTTTTTCTGGCAGCATTTTAATTTCTGTAAAACTCCAAAAATAGTGTTATTATGTCCTTTATAATAATATCAAGCCCTCTTTAAATTTTCATGTAATTCGAGTGGATATTTTGGGAGATTTTAATTTTCTTTAGTCTGCTGTCCTTATTGTAAAAATCTGCAAAAATCAGTATTTTATTTGGCTGCAAATTTTCAATATTTTGTGCATTTTTAAGTAGTATCCCATAAGGGATATTTCATAGTAGAACAACACCAAAATTCATCAAACTCGGAATCTTGGCCTTAAAAAATAAGAGAGTAATTTCAGATTTGCCACAAGTGCATCACACATACCAATGTTTCACACCAAGACAGGTTGCTCCACTGTAAACCAATATAATTTGCACCAAAGAGACAACAAATGCAAGAAAGATACTTTATTTCCTTTCAAATTAGCTTGCGCACCAAAACCTCATGAAGGGTTTTCGTCCCTTCATAAACCAAGGGTTTTCGTCCTGGATGAGATCTTTAACCTAAGGGTTGTCATCCTTGAGAGAGAGAGTAAAAGGGCTACACTAGCCAATTTTTACCAAAATAAGAAGTCACCAAAACATATTAACATAATGCTTAAGTGACCTCCTTAAATAGCGATAATGAGTGCTTATTAACATGAGAAATGATGGTCGACCCCTTAAGTAAGTGCTTTTAAATATTCAAAGGGTATTTGGAGCCTACATGCTCATAATACCTTTATTACTAAACTACTTAAGTTCCTCTATTGGAGTGCAAGGCTTCTAATAGGATAAATGATAATAAATGAAAACAACTATCTAAACAACAATAAAAACATAATTCAGATCTTCCCCTTGCTTTTCTCCTTAGACCCATGGGGAGAGAATGGGTTAAGGTCTTCAGAAATCAGCCTCCAAAAAGGGACATGACAAATATGGTTTAGGGTTAGAGAAATGAACCATTTTACCAAGCTTAGATGGTGTGACAAAGTGCTCAAAATTTGCACAAAAGCAGATCGGAGTGTCATCAAACTATTTGTAAAATATTAGAATCTAAAATCGAGCTTAGAATAGGTTCTTGGGTGCCTGGACACCTTCATGGTTGTTTGTTCTTTGCACCTGCGCATTGGATATTGATTCAAGGATTTGGTTCGTTTGTCTTTGAGAGTCTGAGAGGTGTTGATTGCGGAACAAATTGTGCCCGACGGATCAGTTGAGAAGGGGAAACAATTTGAGTTTGCAGTATCTTTCCGTTTGGAGATCTGCAGAATTATGCTGAAAAAGATGCAGGCACTTGAGAGTCTGGCATCATTTTTACCGACAATGTCATTGCTTTCACTAATGAGGAAGTGGTCGGAACGTTACTTCATACACAAGGACCATTCCTAAGCAAAGTGCCTAATTCTCTGAAGGATCTCTTCTGATGTTGCAAGGAGAATTGATGGAGCTGTTAAGCCTTTCACAATGAATTCCATCAAGAAGCGGTGGCACTGCAGTCAGATATTGAGAAGTTCGGGCCTAGCTTGGAGGATGTGGAAGCATGTATCAGGGTATTGAATGAAGACTTGCTGCAGTTCAGGACAGAAAAGGAAGTTGTGGCTAAGACAGATGGGAAGATGCTGAATTACATGTTCGACAAGTATATTCAGTATCAAAACAAAAAGATGTAGATGTTACAGCTGGCGTGTCTTTCTTCTTCTACTCTTTCTTCTTCTATTTTCCACGTTCCCTGGATGTAATTGTAAAACTTTAAAGTTATTGGTTTTGAAACCATTACTTTAAGTTGTGTGGAACAATTCTATTAGTTAAGTGACAGATGTGTATAAGTTTGAATATGGACCTAGATGCATGTCACTTGAAGAGGAATTAGAGGAAGATGATTGCCAAATGTTATCTTTACTTTTTGTTTATGTTTCAGTTCAGTTGAGTTTCCCATTTGTATTTTCCCTTCTACATTCTATAAGTAGAAGAAGAACCTTCGGTTAATGATCAGAATTTGTAAGCAACATTCTTGTATTCCGACTTTGTGTCAAGCCCCCGATAGTTATTTGAAGCAAAGGAATAGAACGTAGCAGATTTCCAGAGAACTTTGCGACACAGTGCATTTTGTTTCTAGCTTTTTATCTCATATCTACTAATAAACTTTGGGTTATTTTAGATCTAGATCTGAAGTTGCCTTTGCTTATAATTCTGTGTGTTGATATCTATTGGTTCCAACTATGTGCATGCAATCAACTCAGTTATCTATTGATTGGGTTGCACATCTTCCCTATTTCTTCCCTGTGTTTTATTATTTTCTTCTTCTTTAAATATTTCCTTTCTTTAAAACAACTGGTTATTTGTTGCAAAACTATACAGCTATGGTTCATGAGCTACATGGTTAAAGTAAAACCCCATATAGATACTAGCATATTTTATTGACAAATCTGACACGAGAGCCTCACCGGTAAATGAGGGAGATTTATCTCATGATTGCCTAGGTTTTCAGCTATGCAGAAAATCTAGCCAACAGTTTTTGGCGACTCTACTAGTGAACAACTATTTTTGCGGACTCAAAGCTTATCTTTCAAGATCAAAGTGTTTTCCATACGACTCTCAACTCCGGTGAATGTCCATTCACTCAATCTGTGAAGGCACAAGAATGACGGATCATTTATTCGTTGTAGGAGCAATTCAACTTCAATCATCCTCCTCAAGTTAGAAGTCAGCAGATCTAGTCTCTCACCAGGAAGGAAAGTGCACACTCATCCAGATCCGGATCGTCTTTAGCATAATCCGGCGGCTGGAATTATTCACCAAGTCTACACAAGGAGAAGACGTGCCCCCCACTCATCCTGCCAATGACAGAACTCAATCAATCGAATCAAATAGTACTTGTCCCATGGGGAGCAGCTTTTGGGCCACTGAACTTGACTCCACCTATGCACGATCTGCCCAAAGGATCTAGAAAGAATTTTCCAAATTCTTTGGAGATGGAAAGCAAAATCTGGATGATCATTTGGTAGCCTTCTTCATATCTTGTGGTGTGCTTGCTGTGGAGCATGAAGATGTCTCAGTCAGACTCTTCATTGAGACTCTACACAATTTGGTTGGTGAATGGTTCTATCGGCTAGCTCCTGGCACCATAACCAACTGGGCCACGATGCGAGAGCAATTTCTAAAAAGATTCAAGCCCGCAGAAGACGCTAGCACCCTAATCACTCAACTGACGCAATTAAAGAAAGAGCCAAGTGAGAACATGCGGGACTTTACTGCAAGGTTCCAAAGGATTTTATATAAAATCCCCACTTCCGCCGTGATTGAAAGCGATGAAAATCAAAAGACGTTTTTATAAACGCCTCTGTTGCTCAAGTTGATATCGCTTGAGAAGGGCAAGACCAGTGGATCTACTAAGCACAAAATACCGCCGTGGAGGTCAAGATGACTTGATCATGGCTGGAAAAATCAAACAATCATCCCACAAAGGTGATGGGGCTTCTTCAAGTACTTCAGATCCTTTGCTTTGCGCAAAGAATGGCTAATGATATGCTGCAAATCAAGAAGCAGATATTTCAAGCAGGAAATGCGACCCCTTTCAGAATAACTCCTACTCGGACCTTTAACGGTCAAAATCAAAATCGAAATAGACTTGTTCTTAACTTCACACCAATGTTGGCATCAAGCGCTCCAAGGAATAACTTGGAAATTAATGAAGAAGATCTAGGCATTGATGAATCATTTCATGATGACTTTGTAGACCTACTTGATGACTCCAATATTGGTTACCCGACTACGAATCGACGAGGGCTATTATGAATCTTTTGAAGATTCTGATGGTCACACATTTGCGGTGTTCACAAGGTCCTAGACACGCCAAAATGCCGAAGCATCCACAAGTGGCCAAAGAAGAGAAAGAGAAGATCCTGAGCCGGATGTTACTATCCTAAAAAGAGGTAGTACACTACCTGCTTCATTAGCTCCCAAAGATAAATATGCAAATTCTTTCAATTCGCAGTAGAGGGCCAACGCGCATCCGGCTGAAGCAAGTCAAGCTTTCGACATTATTGATCACATTAAGAAGACCAAGGTCCAAATGTCGGAAGCTGAGTATTTGAGGGCATTTCCTGATCAGCTAAATAGATTGGTCAAGTATGTGCAAAGTAATGGTCCCAACCCTCCAACAAATAATACTTCACGGGTATCTTGTCAAGTCCAAAGATTACTCCTCCAAAATAATGCGGCTGCAAGCTCTTCTCCTTCTACTTCTCTTGCTACATCGGAAAGGATCGAGCCATTCTATGTATCATTGCTTATCAACGGGTACAAATTGAGCAATTGCATTTTGGACTCTGGAGCTTCGACAACGTCATGCCTGCCAAAGTTGCTGATGCCTTGGGTCTCACATTGACAAAACCATCGGAAGATGCTATTCAATGGAAAGGCAAGTGCCTCTTGTTGGGCAAATCAAAGATGCACAGCAAAGATTGCTTCTTTCCTAGACAAAAGATTGAAAATGACTATCCTTATAAAGCAGACATCCCAGTTGTCTTATGACATGCTTTGAGTAGAAATTTCTGTAAAGAGCTGAACGGAGAAGTCAAGATGGATTGGTCTTGTGCGCATATACCAATCAAAGGAGTTAATCGTGTTAGAACCCGAGAAGAAATCCAAGTACACAATGATCAAAGTCCGAGGATCCTAGAGCTCGATCTTGTTTTAGGAATCGATCACAAAGTCTATTATCTAGAAATGGATAAAGAAGAAGTTCAACTTGTGATTCAAGAACCATGGTGTCACTCAGATTTCACCCCGAAATCTGTGACTACCCAATTTGAAAAAATTTCGTACTTTTAAAATAGTGGGTCATTTGTTGTTTTTATTGCCTGAAAGTTCCTGTATTGCGTCAAGATAATCCTGAAGAGCCATATTAGCCCTTTTCGCCAAATACCCGGATGCCCAAAATTGTTTTATTATGTCGCTGGATTTGTCTCATGGGAAATTTGTATTTAATTATTTTGAGCCCCGTATGAGGCTGTTTGCGCTCTGTTTTAACTCTATTATGAGCGAATATGTTATTATTCCTATATACCAGAAGGATTTTAACTTATTTTAAGTTTTGGGCTTTATTTGTAACTTTTGGCAATTTTTCGTGTTTTTGTGGTGTCCCGCTCGCTTTCTCAGTGAATTTCTCTCCTGAACAACTCCTTCACGGGTAAGCCCGATTTTTGGCCCGAGCAAATGGAAAACATACACGCACATTTTGCCCGGAGGAAGTCATCATCGAGGTCCGGATCACCGGGAAAAAGCGAAGTCGCAGACAGGTGAAAGCCCCCTGGCAGGGATGGTCGCATTTTGGAAAACAAAGGATTTGAGCTGCGATGGGAAAAATATAAGCCGCAGGTAGGATGGGAATTGTATACCTACCTTGCAGGGTACTTTTTCCCGTGTTATAAAAGTCACTTAAGCTGCAGTGGGAAAAATAGAGGCTGTAGGCAGGTGGGAATTTATTGCCTACCTTGCAGGGTGAAAATTCCCATGATATAATAAAAGGGAAGTGACTTAAGTGAAATCATGGGATTTTAGTGCCTACCTTGCAGGGTAAAGAATCCCATTGCAAAAGTCAAATCACTTAAGTGGATCATGGGATTGTGGTGCCTACCTTGCAGGGTAAAGAATCCCATTATGGTGAAAATTCTTAAAAATAGAATTACATGTGCAAAAAAGTGCGCCCCCTTTGGTGAAGGATTAAAGTGATTAAATTGATTATTTTTAATAATCTTTCTCCTTGGAAAAAGTGCGCCCAAGCTTGAGGAGGCCAAAAAGTCAAAGGAGGATTAAAAGAAAGCAATTAAATTAATTAAATTTAATTTATTTAGTGGCTGCCCCTCTCCTTGGAAAAAGTGCGCCCCATTTAGGAGTTATTTAATGATTTTAAATGCATTAAATCATTAAATTAATTTCTATTTTCAGTGGCTATGGTCAAAGCACACTGTGAGGCTAAAGTTAAGTGCTGTGTGAAGGATTAAATTGGATTAATTTAATTTATTGGATGGCTGTCCTTAAACATGCTATTTTTAAAAGAGGAAAGCATAATTTTTAATTAATTAATTGCCTTTAATTGTTAGGGCAATTATTAATTATAGAATTATGAAGGTTATATAAGCATGGGCAGCCATATGGATTTATTATTCAACACACAGGTAAAGAATTGCAGCAAGGAGAAAAAGTGCGCCCCCATTAGAGGAAGGATTTTGCACGCACAAAGTGCTAACAAAGGCTAAAAGCTTCCGTGATTTGGCGCATGCTTTGGAAAAGGTTCATCTTCGTCTCGCACAATTGTTTTCACAGTGTTAAAGGAGCTCGTGTTGATTAAAAGGATTCATGATCTCTTTATGTGCAAATTAAACACCATTTTTGGGGCAGCAGCTTGAAAAGTGCAGATTTTTATAATTTAAATTCACTATTCATGCTCCGGTGGCCATTTTTGTCTCGAATAAATTGCAGAACTCATTACAGTGTGCTTTATAAAAGAAAAGGAGTATTTATCAAAGTCCAATACATCGCAAATATCCTCCGAATCTGAAGAATTGTCCAGATCTGCACCAGTATTGAAGAAAGCAGGCCAAATTAGAAGAAAAAGAATTATTCAGACAAAGATTGATAAAGCTATGGCGAAAGGAGATGAAAAAGAGAGCACGATGGATTCATGCATCGCTTTCTAAACTTTCGACATAGGAGACACGGATCTAGGCCCATAACCTCTTTCTGATTTGATTGACAGATCCAGAGCTGGAAAGACTTCACTCATGCGTGCGGTCAAAAGTAGTGGAATTATTCGAGCTGCAGCTTTCCCGTGTACAGCCCAATTGCCAGAGTTTGTGATGGAGTGTGCTAGATCTTACCATCCTTCATCCAGATCAGTGCGTGATGTAGCGGGAAAGACAATAATTCGTTTGGATGCGGAATTCTTCGATTATTGTTTGAAGATTCCAAAGATTTAAAGGTGGTGACTTCTATTAGCATTCGTGATGCCGACAAAGAGGTGGGAAAAGCATAGAGCCGATTGTGTGAGCATCATGAATAAATGGTTCATGAAGAAACCTAGATCCCCTTCCAGGTTCCCGAGAACTCTTCCACGATCCAATTTGGTGCAGAGGCGGATGATATTGTCAAATCATGCTATGCGCAGTTGAATGGTGAAGCGAATGCCTACACTTTCCGGACATGGATGTATGCTTTCATCAGACCATCAAATCAACAAGGTTGATTCTATAATCAATTAGTCGAAATTATTAAGAAGAACATCGGTGAGCAATCAAGCGAACGTAAAGCGTACCTTCACTTCAAGATGACTTCATACTTGGTATATGCCGCAGCCTTCACAGGTGTCTTTTCCAAGCTTTGGATAGATGTGGTATTCTCTTTCTGGGATCCCATTTTCGAGTGCTACCCACACCTTACGCAGCACTGCGTGCGAGAAGGACTTCAAAGTGATCAACGATGGTTTCTTCTACGATTTCATCCGCAGTTAGACAAAGACTTGAAGACTCACAGAGTAAGCAAGGAAGCATGGGAAGCAATGTCCAAGATCGCGTGATATTCATCCAAATTTGCGATTTCACATACCTCGTGGTTACGAGCTTTTCAGTGAACCAACAAAGATGCCAAGGTACCCGAGTGATGATTGATTGCCGTGGAGCTAAGCAGTAACTTGTGGAGTTACACGACCTTCAAATGCGGCACAAGTCTACGGGCTACTTCCCACTCACCGTGGATATTACAACAGACATCAAGATTCATAGAGCTCGAAGAATGGAAGCACAAATGTTGTCCGAGTATGAGCAAGAGTTCTTCCCTGCACGGCTTAATTTTGATCCATTTGGAATAGCCAGGAAGACAATCTCCCAGGAGTACGCACATGTACCTTCGCTAGAAGATTTCGGATGAAGTGCGTGAGTGAGTACGAGGTCGAAAGAAAGATTTCAGCAGGCATCGGCAAAGCAAGTATTTGACTTTGGACTAGCGCGGATACTTGCGGATCTTAAAGATGATGGGAACGTGGTACTTGACACTTACCATCAAATGGGAGGAGATAAAGCTCTACTACAGGATAGCAATGGCAGCTGCAGCACAATAGAAGAAAGATCCGGAGCTGTGTTGGTGAGTACTTCGAGCTGGTTGCTAACGAAGGGATACTGCCTTGATGAAGTATTGATGAATCAAATCACGGCAACTTCGGCGCAGAGATTCCCTGCGAAAGCATGAAGGAGAGCAAAGCAGAAGGTCCGAGAAGTCAAAGCACGGCAGAAGATGTGACGGTGACCAAAATACCACTCTGGCCAAGCTCTACCACCGAGGATCAAGCAGACACGCAGACGCGTTCTTTGATGCTTTGTTCCTTAGGCTCGATGAAAAGGCGGAGAAAGAAGAGCTGCGAAGCAAATATCTCAATTATGTGAGATCATAGCCAAGGTTGCTAAACCTTCCGTCTCCCCATTTCAAATACAGGTGAGTGATCATCTTATGCAGAAATGGAAGATGCAAGCAATCAAGTAAAGGCTATTTGACGAATGGAAGGATCTCGATTATTCGTCAAGCTTCGTGGCAACTTGGGAAGTGCCACCGCCTAAAGGTTATGAACGATGCGAAAATCAACTAAAGCAATCGATAGAGCATAAAAGGAATAAATACAATGGCAGAGAGTAACCCGAGTGTTTTGGCCGAGATCAACAAGTCACTGTAGGAGATGTATCGTTGCAGAGCAAATTGTGCTTGATGGATCACGAGAAGGGGAAGCAGCCTAGAGTTTGCAGCAGATCTTCCGTTTGGAGATCTGCGCAGAGTTTCTTGACAAGAGGATGCAGTGCACTTGAGAGCGTAACATCGATTTGCGGATAGTGTTATTTCTTTCACCGAGGAAAGAGTGGATGGAGGTATTACTTCATACGTGCGGATTGCTTCTAACGAGGTGCATGATTCTCTCGGAGGGTTCTCTTCGATGGTGCAAAAGAGGATTGATAAAGCCACCAAGCCTTTCACGATGAACTCTATCGGTAGGGTCGTGACACCGCAGTGCATATCATTGCGAGATTTGGGCCAAGTTTGGAAGAAGTGGAAGCATGCGCAAGAAAGTGTCAATGAAGGATTGCTGCAATTCGGATGAAAAGGAAGCGGTAGCTAAAACAGATGGAAAGATGCTGAACTATATGTTCGACAAGTATATCAGATATCAGAACAAGAAGAAGATGTAGATGTTACAGCTGGCATGACTTCTTCTATTTCTTTCTTCTTCTATTTTCTATGTTCCCGGATGAAATTGTAAACTTCTAAGTTATTGGTTTTGCAACCATTACTCGAAGTCATGTGGAACCTTTCTATTAGTTAAGTGATACATGTGTCACTTAAGAAGAAGTTAGTTGAGGATGATTGCCAAATGTCATCTTTACTTGTTGTTCATACTTTAGTTCAGTTTGAGTCTTCTATTTGTACTTTCCCTCCTACATTCTATAAGTAGGAGAAGAACCTACGGGTTAATGATCGATCAGAATTTGTAAGAAGCAATCTTGTGTTCTAGACTTTGTGCTGAACCCCTGAGAGCCACTTGTTGCAGAGGAATACAAAGAAGCAGGTTTCCGGAGAACTTTGTGTCACGGTGTATTTTGTTTCTTGCTTCTAAATCTTAGATCTCTTAATAGACTTTGTGTTATTTTAGATCTAGATCTAGAGCCGCCTTTGCTTTATAATTCTCGTGTGTTCAAATCTATTTGAGTTTCTTCTATGTGCATGCAATTAGCTCTGCAATCTACTAATGGGGATGCACATCTTCCTCATTTCTTCTCTCAGTAATTCCTTTACTTCCTTCTTCCGTAATTTTCCTTTCTTAAACAAATACTTATTTGCCGCAGAACTCCTTAGTTATGGTTCATGAACTAAGTTGTTAAAGTAAAACCCCGATAGATAAAAACACATTTATATTGACAAATCGACACGGGAGCCTCACCGGTTAAATGAGGGAGATTTATCTCATGATCGCCAGGTTTGATGCTATGCGTAAAATCTAGCCAACAAACCACATCGACTTGATAATAAGGTTTGGTCTTTGGAATTTGATGGTAGTCTGCTATTCATTTGGTTCCGGTGCAGGCATTGTTCTTATCTCTCCTGGGGGAAAGGTGCATGCATATTCCTTCAAGTTGATGTTCGAAAATACTAACACGACAGAGTATGAAGCACTCAAGTTATTAGGTATGGAGCGAGTGAGGACAATGGGAATCAAGCTCTTACATGCAAAGGGAGATGCTTTGAACGATTGTTAAGCGAGATAAGAGGTCTCTATAAGTAAAAAAGGACAAACTTCAGCATTATAGAGATAGAGTCTACTCTGCTATCCTGGATTTTTCAGCTTTCTTGGTATCTTACATTCCGAGAGAACAAAATTTAAGAGCTGATTCACTTGCAGTGACTACAGCTTTGTTAAATCCAAATCAACCTCCCACATTTTTCAGACAGGGGGATTACAAAGTTGAGATGGTCTTCCGCCCAAAATTTCCTGATAACATTCATCAATGGCAGGTTTTTAACGATGACAAGCAGATTGCTGCATTTCTTCAACAAAAGGACAACTTAGAGGAGATCTACTCGAGGGAAGCAACTCACCTCCGAGACAAACTACTGTGGGAGAAATGGATGCAGATGTCTCAGGAAGTCAGGAGATTATCCAACTAAAGGGAAATAAAATTCCTAAAGGCTTGGTATCTCTTGAGGAAATGTTCGACAAACATGATCAGATGCTTAAAAAGAATGAAGAAAGTGGGGAAGGTTCTTCCTCCGATACACAGTTACTAAATTTGGGAGCAATGACCCCAAATTAGTAAATTTGGGAAAGTGTTGTTCAAAGGCAGAAAGAGAAGCTTTTACAGAGCTTCTTAAGAAATACATGGATGTTTTTGCCTGGTCTTACCAGGATCTAAAAACATATCAGCTTGCAGAAGTTCAACATTACATCCCATTAAAACCAGAACAAAAGCCTTTCAAGTAGAAGCTACGGCGGCATAACCCTACTATTTCTGGGACTATCTTTGCAGAGATCCAGAAGCTGTTAGATGCAAAGATAATTTATCCCGTACATCACTCTGAATGGTTAGCCAACATAGTTCCTGTGAGAAAGAAGAGTGGCGAGATTAGGTTGTGCGTAGATTTTCACAACTTCAATCAAGTCTCATTGAAAGATAACTACCCCATCCCCATTATGGATCACACTCTGCAAGTGGTCACTGGATCTGAGATGCTTTCCATGCTTGATGGTTTCTCAGGCTACAATCAGGTCAAGGTGGCTGAAGAAGATCAATATAAAACGACATTCATTACACCTTGGGGAACTTTTGCTTATCAGAAAATGCCGTTCGGTTTGATCAATGCTGGAGCTACGTTTCAAAGAGCTATGGATTTAGCTTTTGCTCATATCAAGGATGTAAGCATAGTGGTGTACCTTGATGATCTGACAGTCTTTTCCAAGAACAGAAGCACACACATTTCAAATCTGGAAGAGGTTTTCATACAATGCCGCAAACATGGTATTTCTCTAAACCCTAAGAAATCTATCTTTGTTGTAACAGAAGGAAAGCTACTAGGACACATTGTCTCCAAGGAAGGAACCAAGATAGATCCGGAACGTGTCAAATCTATTCAGACTTTGCCATTGCCAACATCTAAAAAAGGGGTTCACTCTTTCTTTGGTAAAGTTAATTTTCTCAAGAGATTCATCCCTGACTTTGCTGAGCTGACCCATCATATCTCAAATATGATGAAGAAGACACAAGATTTCAAATGGAGCAGCGAAGGGAAGGAAGCTTTTGAGAAGATTAAGGAGGCCTTGTCAAAAGCCCCAGTCTTGGTTTCACCTGACTTTAGTAAAGAATTTATTCTTTACTGTTATTCCTTCAACACACCATGTCAGCAATCTTGATGCAGAAGAATCAAGAGGATGTAGAAGCTCCGATTGCTTTCATGAGCATGCCTCTCAAAGCTTATGAGTTGAAATATACTCCAATGGAAAAACATGCATATGCAGTGGTAAAGGCGTGTAAAGCATTCAGGTACTATATTCTTTCCTCACATACTGTGGTCCTGGTTCCAGATACTGCAGTGAAATCTATTCTCACCCAACAAGAGTTACGGATGTTAAGAGACACATGGGTGATGAAAGTTCAAGAATATGACCTGGATATCAATCCTACAAAGTTGGTTCGAGGAAGAGGGCTGTGCAAATTGATGACGGAGATGAAAGCAACAACGCCAGAGGTAGATCAAGAAGAGGTCGATGAAGATTTGCCTATGGTCCTTTTTATAGATCTAGTGGAAGAGTGGTACAGTAACATTGCCTATTTTCTGACTTATGGAGAATGCCCGGATCAAATTTCTCGAAAAGAAAAACGTACTATTAAACTAAAATCCAAAGACTTTGTTCTTTGGGATAATGGTTTATACAAAAGAGGGATTGATGGCGTATTTCTCCGATGCGTAGATAAAGCTCAGCAGGATCAGCTCTTAAAACAATTTCATAACATGGCTTGCGGTGGTCATTTCTCAGCTTGAGTCACTGCTCACAAGATCCTCCGAGCAAGGTATTACTGGCCCACACTTTTTCAGGATACTGCAGAGTGGGTATCTAAGTGCCAAGCGTGCCAACACTTTGTTGGGCGTGTAAAATTACCCGCATTACCTTTAAAACCAATTGTAATTGAAGAACCCTTCTAGCAATGGGGAATGGATTTTATTGGTATGCTCAACCCGCCTCCAATGTCGACCATCACTATATTTTGACAGCTACTGATTATTTCAGTAAGTGGGTAGAAGCCATTCTTGTTAAGAACGCTACTTCCGCGGAGGTGTGTAATTTTATAAAGGAAAATATTGTTATTAGGTTTGGTGTACCTAATAAAATAGTAGCAGACAATGCTCCAAATCTGTCTTCTGAGGAGCTGGTTGATTTCTGCTACACTCATGGGATCCAACTGGTACATTCCTCCAACTACTATCCACAAGGGAATGGCCAGGCTGAATCAAGTAACAAAAATTTGGTGACTATCATGCGAAAGCTAGTAACTGAGAATCAAAGAACTTGGCATAAGAAGTTATTTGATGCATTATGGGCAGATATGATTACACCAAAGAGGGCTATAGGCATGTCCCCTTTTCAGCTATTATATGGAAGAGACACAGAGCTGCCTCTTACCTTGGAACTGCCGCCCTACAACTTTCTAGAGCCCTGGAGGATTCTACATTCAATGATGCTATTGAAAAAAGGATAATGTATCTAACTAAATTATGGGAGGTACAAACTCAAGTTATAGATAGATTATCAGAGCATCAAAAGAAGGTGAAAGTTATTTTCACAAAAAGGCCAGGGAAAGAAAGTTTGAAATCAATGATTGGGTCCTTTTATGGGACAAAAGAAGAGAAACAAAAGGCATGCATGGGAAATTCGATTCACTATGGAAAGGGCCTTTTGTGATTAAAAAGATCACTGGAGCAGATAGCTTCATTCTTGCTCATCAGGATGGAGTTGAATTGTCATTGCCTTTCAATGGGCAACACTTGAAGCTGTTCCGGACATGAAAAGCAGGTAAAACTTGTATGTATATAAATAAAACTTTGTTTGTTTTTCCTTGTTTTGTTTTTGTGTTGTGTTGTTTTTGTTTGCCTAACCTTGTGCCCAAAGGACAAGATACGAAACCAGAGATGTTGGGATCTCATCTTTTCCTTGTCATTTTGACAGAGGAAAAAATGTCCACAGATTTAAGCCGATGGTGTCCCTGTGATTTCACCTTGAAATCAAATCAGGGACTACTCTATGTAAAATTTTTGTACTTTTAAAAATATGGCTTGAAGGAGATTATGAATCTTTTGAAAATTATTATCTTGGAGTTGGAGCATGTTTGCTCTCTCTCTCTCTCTCTCCATCGAGGACAAAAACCCTCTTCGAAAACCTATTGAGAACGAAACCTCTCAATAAGGGCTGGGCTGGTTTGAGGATGAAACCCCTCAAGCTTGCAACAAGGTGATCTCATAAGGAGTTATTTTCAGTTTTGAAGGCATTTCCAACCCTCTCCTAGGGTGGCAACTTTCCCTAAGGTGGCATTTGGGGTCTTCTAGGGCACGACAACATCAAACTCAACCATCATTGTGTTTCTCCTATTTTTAGTAGCTGAAATCTACATTTGGACTTCAATTTGGGGCTTGGAATCCTTCATTTCCAGCCATCTTTGTAAGGGTGTTCATTGTTATTAAATTTAATTAAATAAATTCCAGTTGGGGTTTGAAGGCTTATTTCTTGGTTTATATTTGTTCTAAAATATTTCTAAGGTTCCTTACATGCTTTGGATTGTGTAAATGATGCCACATGTAGTTCTCCCATGATGCCATATGACTGAACATGCAAAAATCCGATTTGGGATTTTCATTAGTAGTCATAAATAGCTGTGAACTTACATCTTAGAAGGGAATTCCTTAATGACTTGATGTGGGAAGAAGGTTACAGCTGAAAGAAACAAACAAATCAGATTTGAAAGCCCTGATTTGGATAAGATTCCATGTGATTTATGGTTGTGGTGAATTGTTTTCAGCTCCACACCAATCTGATTTACATCTTCTAAAAAGAGAGATAGCTGGTCAAACTTATTATTCATCTGTTTCTTGCTTTATGATGGAAACTACAACAATTTGCAGAGATTTTGGTACAACTGAGTATGCAAAGGAGATGTCATTGTTGTTTTTGAAGTGGAAGATGAAGAAGACTTCAATGAAGAAAGGGGCAGCAGAGGTATGAGTTTGTTTGGGTTGAAGTTCCTTCATTTAACAAGCACGGATCTAGATTATGGGAGCACTACAACATGTCCCTCCACCTTGATATGATGATACGTGGGCATATGAGTTTGCATTTGCTTGAGGGCAAACAAATTTGGGAAGGGAGGACTGTAATGTCCCCTTTTCCAAGCTAGTCACTATGAAGGCCTTGGGCCCATTCCACCTTCCATGGGCTTCGAGGAAGGAAAGCAAGGGAGGTGAACATTGCCATAATTGTAAGTGATTGTATTTTCCTTATTTATTTAATTACTAATTATGGCTTGGAGTGATTCAACTAGTTGATGGGTGATTGGCAAAGCAAAAAGGAATTTCTATCTTCTCCACATGAGGTCGATCTTCTTGAAGGACCAAGTGAAGATTAAGAGTATACTTCCCCTTCATTGAGAGGTTGGCCATGGGAATTAGTTTTCTAATTCATCCTTGGCGCCAAAGTGAGGTACTTAAGGAGGTTCGAATGGTGGAAGAGCATATCATTATTATTCGTCATTTGACATTTACTTGGGATTTGGAGCTAGTGTAACTTCTCTTCTCGCCATTGAACGATGAAACTCCTTCATTGGTCCACCTATTGAGGACAAAAACCTTCAATAATATCACACTTGGGGAGGAAACCCTCTTGTGTGGATTGGTGGCTTCACTCGCAAGTCATAAGCCAACTTCAAGGAGGATTTCTTGTGTGTTTCTTCCTTTTAACCCCGTGCAACTTGCTTGGGTGAAGGGTTTGGTACCATCTAGGGAACTTTTGGACATTTTGAGGTTATGAACTTGTTCCTCATAATCGAGGTTGAATTCTCATTTTTGGTGATTTTGGGAGTGATTTATGAGCTATTTCCAGCCCTTGGTTTTGGCTGTATTGTTATTGTCATAAAATTAATACCAAGATGTAATCACTTATTTTCTTCATTATTTTGATTGATAAATGTTGTTGTGGTTGAATTAATTAATGTAATGTCCCTTTTAAGGGATGAAACTCGAAAGGGAGGAAATCACACAAACCCCAAATTATTAAATTCATATTTTAGAACGACAAACTGTTTTTATGACAGTTGGAAATCAGCTGTCTGATGTTTTATAACATTAGTCCAAAATGAGAGGAAAATCACTCAAATCTCATTAAATAATTCAACCAAAAAAGTGTAAATATTTTAGGAAGACTTTAAGCCACTTTCCACCATGAAACTTGATCAAACACTCAATTGGAAAATTAATTAAGTACAACAAAAGTACAACTCAATGCAATTATGAAATGAAGTGTTTCCAAATGCCAAGGTCAACAAAATATGATAGATTCCAACCTCGAAATTATGAGGAGTCCAAATATCAAAGAAAATCTAAATTTTGTGCCCTAGAAGGCACCCGACAACCACTTAACCCAAGTCACTCCCTCTAGGGAGAGTTGCAAAATGCATGCAAAACCCTTGTAGATGTATTCCTTGATGTTCTAAGTCCAAATCTACAAGAGGTCTTCAAAAGATGTCTTCACTTCACCAAAAATGAAGGGTTTACGTCCTCCACAAAGCCACACTAATGGATTGTTGCCCAATAGTGGAATGACAATGAGCAACCAACCCGAAGATCAAATGTAGAGTAAATGCGCCAAAGATAGATGTTGAAAATGAAATCATAAGTCTCCTTTTATAGCCCCTTCTTGGCGCCAAAGGCCAAATAAAGTGGACGGACCTTCGGAGATCTTATTTATCTTTAAACTTGCCTTTAAAACTCGTCCAACCCAACCAACCTGCCTTAATAAAGAAAACATTAAAAATTAATAAAAGAAAGATGAAATGGAATGCAATTTCTTCCCTTGCTCATTCATGCTTCATTGCCACAAAAGGGGAATCACAAGAAATCCATTGTTAGGATCTCAAGTCGAAAAGGGGATATTACAGTCCTCTCTTCCCAAAATTGTTTGCGCTTAAGCAATTACAAACTCATATGCCCAAGCATCATCATGTCAAGGTGAAGGAACATGTTGTAGTGCTCCCATAATTTGGACCCTGTGCCTGTTAAATGAAGGAGCCTCAACCCAAACAAACTCATACTTCTATTGCCCCTTTCTTTGCTTGTCATCATCTCATAATTTCCACCCAAATGATGGATCCCCAAAACTTTAGTAATGTTGGCCCAAAAACAACTGTAACCATGTATTTTTCTCTCAAAAATTAGAATGTAGGTGGCTGGAAACAAAGTATGACAGTCATAATTCACCTGATTTTTCACCCAATTTGGAGCTATGTGGGCTGTAGTAGTTGTCTTCCTCAGCTGAAACCAACTACCACTATCTTCCAATGATTCAATGTCCTCAAAATGATCACTCTTGCAGCTGTTCAAGTCTGAAAACAACTCATAATCTGATTTTATCAAAACCAGCAAATTAAAAATGGAGCAGCAGTTACAAAACTGAAACCTCTTTGCAAAATTAGGAAATGTGAGCATTGCAATGACTGAAAACACCTCTCTAAGGGCTGAAAATTTTCTCCCAACATCCATCAATCGAAAAATGCTCCATCTCTTGTCTGAAAATACTTGCCTACCCACTTGTATGCATGCAAATGAAATCATGTGGTGGCTGATATGAATAATGACAGCAGTACCAAGTCTGAAATTCTGAGCTATGGTTCTCCAAAGTACACTCCTTTTGTCACCACTAACCACCCACATACTTTGTTGGTGTTCCCTTGCATGAATACTCAACCATGAAGTAACTCTACCATGCTTATGCTGCGCTACTCTGATATTATACTTGGCTGGAAATGTACAAAATGGGGCATGTTTTGTGAATCCATCAACCACAACATGTAAACAACTCTTACCTTGAACCACGGGCAGACCAGTGATGATTTCCATGGAGATACCTTTAAGTGTCTCCTTCTTGCCCATATCCATAAAGCTTATTTCCATGTTTTGGAAATTGAAAGTGAGTTCTCCCAAAGAGTGCAACCATTGGTCCCTAAGCACAAGATAGATACCAACCATGCTAATCAAATAAAAATCACCACATACCTCATGCTCTCCCAATGTGAAAAGGAATTGGGGACACCTTATGCATGGCACAGTAGTAGTCTTCCACCTTCAAATCCACCTTTGCCCTCAAGCTCTCATCAATGAAACTATAAGTAGCTCCATTATCAATCAAAACCGTGACTCCTTGTCCATGGAGGGTAGAATCCTTCACAATTTTGTTAGAATACATAATAATTTCAAAACAATCCTCCATCAAATTTCTTTCTAACCATATGCATGGAATAGCAATATCAAGGACTTCCTCTTTCTTACAATTCAAGGCATCAACCGGAACCCAAATTTTTTTGCCCACATAACCTTGCAAGAAAATAGCTATGTACCATATGTTACTTCTCAAGATCTTCACATCACTAATTACATTACCAAACTCCAAACATGCCATGTGATCATTCTTAATAAGAAGCAGCCCATATGACACGGTAGTGGCATAAGAGGAAGTAAAATTCGATTATTTTCATCATATCTTGGGCTGCCAACAAAGATCCCACAATTCCTTTGTTGGTACTTATTTTAAACATCTCCTAACTAGTGTCCCCGCATTTCACCCCGAAACCGGGACTACCCTTTTAAAAAAATTGTTCTTTTAAAATAACAGGTCTTTTTGTGTTTTATTGCCAGAAGATGTTTCTATTACGTTAAGATATTCCTAGTGAATCATATGAGCCAATTTCGACAAATACCCAGATGCTAAAACTCATTTTATTCCTTCGCCAAGTTTTGTCTACGAGAAATTTTATTTAATTATTTATTAAATAAATAAAGTCCCGTTTGAAGTAAATTGTGCTCCGTTGAAGTTTTGCATGCCAAGATACACATATTTTAATAGGATTTTCACCAGAATGAATTCAAAGCTTGATCGTGACTTCGCAACGCTTTTTCGTTTTTATTTATTGTTTTTTCGTTTTTCTTTGGTTTTTACTCGTGGTCTTTCTGTTTAATTCCGTTGGGTCCATTCTTTGTCCCAGATATAGTCTGCTTAATTTCGAGCATCTGAGATCATTTACGACCACCGCACTGTAAAGAATCACCTCGAAAGCAAACTTTTGACCAAAAAAGATGAAGTCAAGCACAAAAAGCCTCCTCTGGCAAGTCGCACTTTTTTGAATGAATGGGTTTAAGCTGCAATGAGATTTCTGGTAGTAAGTGGCATACAAACGGGATTTTTCCCATAAAGTCAAAGTCACTTAAGCCGCAATCGAAATATTCGAGGCGGCGGAAGATGAAAATTTCTTACTTGCCTTGTAGGGTAAAAATTCCCATTATAAAATAAAGAAAAATCACTTAAAGCACCGATGAGAATTTTCTACCTGCCTAACAGCTAACTTTTCCCACCAAAGAGGTTTATTCACCCATGCAAGTCACACTTTATCAAAGGAAGCTATTTTTAATACAAGTCGCACTTTTTGGGAGATGTTTTAATTTGCTAGTGGGAATTTTGGCAATGGTGGCGAGCGGGAATTTCTTACCTGCCTTGCAGGGTAAAAATTCTCATTATGAAAGTCAAATAACTTAAGTGGAAGAGGGGATTTTTGGAGCTGCAGTGCAGGGTGGAAATTCCCATCAAGTTGACTTCTTATTTTTAGCAATTCCTCTTGCCAAAAAGTGCGACCCACCTTGGGTGAATAACAATGCATTTAATAATATTTATTAATGGTTTATTCACCCAATTTTGGCGCCATAAATAGAAGGAAAGTCAATGCAAGTGGAAGAGCTAAGGAGAAGTCAAGGATGCATGCTAAAAATAAATAAAATAAATTATTTAAAAAACAACCAACAGCATGCAGACTTGGGTGCCCAAATTGGATGAATAAACATGGCTATTAATTAATTAAATTGTCAGAAATAGGAAGAGACAATTATTAAAAATAGCATGCTGAAGGTTATATAAGCATGGGACACCATAAGGGAGAGACAACTAATTATTTTTGATGAGGATTGCAGAGCCGAATAGATTTTCACGCCAAAAGGAGGATTTTGCATTAAAGTTTTTTTCCACCGCCGAAAGCCTCCAGCTTTGGCGCCTAGGGTTAAAATAACCTTATTTTGGTCATTCGAGCATCTGCGCATGTTGGTATATGTGCCCATGTGAGTTTAATAATATTTTTGCTTGCTTTGCATGCAAACAAAGCCTCAAATTTTAGGGCAGCAGGCTTTATATGCAGATTTTGGTGATAAAAATTAAGTGTTCATGCAGTATTCACCACAGGTGCTCATATAAGTAAAAGGGAGTTCAAATCAATGTCGTACATCGAATATATCTTCCGAATCAAGAAACGCCGATCTACACAAATTGATCCAATTGCAAGGGATTTTGGCAAAATTAAATGAAAAAGAGCTCGATAAAGATTGTTCCAGATGTGCATGATGAAAAAAGGATCAGCAGAAATCATGCATAGCTTCCGATTTGTTGAAGTCAATGATATAGACATAGGCCCTGAACCTATCACCAATTTAAATGACAGATCCAACTCTCATAATTGCAAAGGCTTCCGACAAAAAATCATCCTCTTATTTCTAACACAGCCGTGTAGAAGTCAATGCATGGAAAATTCCTTCCAGGATCTTGTGCATGTGCTCCCAATCTTCTAGTTGAAGCCTTCATTGAATTTACTTTGCATGTCTGAAGAAGAATTGCAAAAGCTTCAAGGATAAAAGGGGAAGACAGGTCAAAAGCAATACCCACAAGAAAATCATAGTCATGCATAGCCTCCAGATCCAGGTTCTTTGAGAATCAAAGGCAAAAGAGTCAACCACATGTAGAATATGGAAAAAGAACAAGACTGGAAGTGTTGCAACTTTCTTCTAATTTCTTTTCCTCTTTCTTCTTCTTTCTCTTATTTTCTTTGACAAAGTAATTGAGCGATCAATTAAATTATAAAACTTAAGTGATTGGTTTAAAAGCCGTTACTTGAAGAAGTCAATTACTTAGAAATAGGTGGCAGACATGCAAAATAGAAGGTTTTATTTTTCAGTTATAAATCATGCATGTCATGCAAGGAGGAATTCCAGGAGGGAGATTGCCAGTTGTTTCCTTTACAACTTCCACATGTGTCAGTTCAGTTATAGTTTCCTATTTGTAATTTCCTTCCATACACTATAAATAGAGGAAGAACCTACGGGTTAAAGGATCGGAATTTGTAATCAACATTCTTGTGTTCCAAACTTTGAGCTGAAACCCTTGATAGCTTTATGCAAGTAGAGGAATAGAGAAAAGGAAGATTTCCTGGAGAACCTTGTGTCAATGGTGCATTCGTTTCTTATTTCTTTTTAGATCTATGCATAAACTATGTTGTCTTAGATTTAGATCTGAAACTCTCTTGCTTCAAATTCTGCATTTTAAGATCTATTTGTTTCATCTATGTGCATGTGATCAACTCATCAACTATTGGTTAGGTTGCACGTTTCCTTTCCTTTCTTCTCGCATTTAATTATTTCCCTTTCCTACACATATTACTTACAGCTGCTTGCTGTAAAATTGCTTAGTTATGGTCCATGAGCTACGCAATTAAAGTAATACCAACAAATAGATATTAGGAAATATAATTGACAAAATCTTACATGGGAGCCTCACCGGTAAATGAGGGAGATTTATTTCATGACTGCCTAGGTTTTCAGCTATGCAGAAAATCTAGCCAACAGAACTCACTCCAAGGTGATAGACTCCCTCAATTTTCCCATCCTTGACTGTTGTTTGGAAATTTCCAATGAACTGAAAGTAATCATGAGAAACCGGAAGTGCCTTTCCTTCATGAACATACCCTTCCGTAATGTCATCCTCTTTGCCCTTATGCAAATCTGATTTCTTTTCAACAATTTGCCACAAGCACCCATTAGAAACCAATGAAATATCATTAAATATTAAAGAGCTTTTACCTTGGGACTCATGCTCCCTGATTTCCCTAGGTTCATGCTTCAAACCTTCATCAAACCGTGATGTCTTCATGCTGTTGTTCTGAAAATCAGTCAAGAGATTTACTTTGGCAATGGAAATGGGGGCTTCTAGGGCTTCAATGGGTTGTGCCCTCTCAATGCCCAACAACTTCGGTTGTTCTTCTTCCTTCTTTGGTTCAATCTTCGAATGCTTGGAAGATGGTTAGGGGCCTCTTGGAAAATATTTTTTTCCCTTTAGTACCCTTCATCCTCACATCTTTGTTAGAATAATTCTCATGATGATCAAAACCTTGCAAATACATAGTGTGAGGGTGATGCAATTGCTTACCATCTAATGCTGATATGTAAATTCCAGCAGATTGAAAACCAACATGAGTATAAGGTGAGGCCTCCTTTTGAAGGGCATGCCTCTCAACCGGATCATCCTGAATCTTAGCCTCAAGAACCTCTTGTAGATTTGATTTTCCTTCACCCACTTGGCGCCATATGCAATCATAGAAAACCACAAAAACATCATTTATCGTCAAAGAATCTTTACCTTCACGCTGCAGATTGGTCTTCTCTTGTTCTTGTTTTTGATTTCTTCTTCTTGCTCCACTATTGCAATTTGAGAGGTCTTCTCCTATTCCTTTCTCCTGGTATGTTGAAAATCCTTCTATAGTGTTTGAGACCTAGGTCCATGCCTAGCTCTTTGAAAGATCCCAAACTCCTTTTTGCCTGAATACTTTTTTTTTTTTTTTTTAATATATATTGCTCTGGCTCAAATCTGAACTGATAACATCAAAAGGATCCATAGAACACCATACTAAAACTGCATAGATAAATTAAATAAAACAAACCCCGCAAACCGGGTGAATACAGAAAAGGCGCCTAGGGTTTAACAGGCAGATTTCTTCATAAACAATTCAGCCGTGTATTTAATAATGATTTCTGATGCTAAATATTATGGCAATACAATTATAAATCTGCAGATAGATTAATAATAAAGATTGTCCAAAAACCCACTGTAAATGATTCAAACCAAATCGATTTGATATATATCGATGCTGGGAATTACAATAATTATCTATTATGAAAAATACCTCGATATCGTATATAAAACAAGCCGTAGAAGAAGTCGTCCCTCTCTAGAAGAAGTCTGTATGCCCACTGCTGCAATTTATTTCTCTTTCTAACTGCTGGAATAATAAAAACCTGTGAATACCATGAAGATCCCTGAATGGAAACTTCTCTCACTGCTCCTGGGGTTTCCGTCTGCAAGAGGAATAATCCAGAGGGTTTCCGTCCTTGGATTTTATCTCGCAAAGGCTCGAGCTAATCGCCGAGAAAATAATAATAATCTGAATGCCCTTTCCCCAAGTCGCATTTTTCCCTTATAGCCAAAAAACCTTCCAAAGGAACAAGTCGCACTTTTTCCAAATCCTCATAATTAATTTTTAATTAATTATTTCCTTTTCCAACCAAGTCGCATTTTTGGCTTATTTGACCCTTCCCCAAGGCAAGTCGCATTTTTTGCCTAGGAAGGCACATTAAATAATTTATTTAAATGCACTTTCCTAAGTCAAAGTCACTTAAACAGTCTATTAATTAATTATATGTGCTTTAATGATATTTTACTTTATTTTGAGCACAATATAATAAAATTAATAAACCGAAGTCACCCTTGAAAACACCCTTTGGCCGTCGGGTAGACAAAACAGGCCAAAGGTCTTCGACCCAACTATTCAAGAAAGAGAGACATTACACTCTTCTTTTGTTCACTCCTATGAACTCGGCAAGTGAAATTGCCTCCCGTATGCCCCTTGGAAGTGCCATGTATTCCTCATAGCTTGTCATGCAACGCTTTGCCCCGTAGAGGGCCTTGTTCCCACCTTCGAAGGGTTTCTTCCCTTGGAAGGAAAGAAGGCCTAGTGGCTGATCTCGTGAACTGATTCAAACCGTGAATTATTTTCTCCGGATGAGCTGCCGTATCCATTATGAACCCTAGGTTCATAAAATCTCTGAAGTGATAGGGCTAGGAGGTCCATGGTGTCTACCAATCTCCCTTTCCCTTTAATGAGCTTGTCTATCTTTGTTTCTTGAGGATCCTCATAAGCCATATTATCCTTCTCCCTTGTCTGGTCCAATTTCCTTTTTCTCCTCTGATAGTAGAGAAAACCCTTGTTGCACTCTTCCATAAAAACCCTTGTATGGGAAGATTGGAGCTCTAATACCACTGTAATGTCCCTTTCAAGGGCTGAAACTGAAAAGGGAGGAAATCACACAAACCCCAAAATTATTAAATTCAGATTTTAGACTAGCAAACTGATTTTTATGACAGCTGGAAATCAGCAGTTTGATTTTTATAACAACAGTCCAAAATGAGAGGAAAATCACTCAAATCTCATTAAATAATTCAACCAAAATATAGATAAATATTTTAGGAAGAATTTAAGCCACTTTCCACCATGAAACTTGATCAAACACTCAGCTGGAAAATTAATTAAGTACAGCAGAAGTACAACTCAAAGAAATTATGAAATGAAGGGTTTCCAAACCCCAAGGTCCACAAAATATGATAGATTCCAGCCTTAGAAATTATGAGGAGTCCAAATATCAAAGAAAATTTGAATTATGTGCCCTAGAAGGCACCCAACAACCACTTAACCCAAGTTGCTCCCTCTAGGGAGAGCTCCAAAATGCATGCAAAACCCTTGTAGATGTCTTCCTTGATGTTCTAAGTCCAAATCTGCAAGAGGTCTTCAAAAGATGTCTTCACTTCACCAAAAATGGAGGGTTTCCGTCCTCCACCAAGCCACAAGGAAGGTTTTCGTCCTCCTTGAAATGCCAGATTAATGGATTATCGCCCAATAGTGGAATGCCAATGAGCAACCAACCCAAAGATCAAATTTAGAGTAAATGCGGCAAAGATAGCTGATGAAAATGAAGTCATAAGTCTCCTTTATAGCCCCTTCTTGGAGCCAAAGGCAAAATAGAATGGAACGACCTCCAAGAGCTTTTTTTATAATCTTTTAGTTGCCCTTAAAACTCCTCCAACCTAGCCGACCTGCCTTATTTAAGAAAACATTAAAAATTAATAAAAGAAAGATGAAATAGAATGCAATTCCTTCCCTCGCTCATTCATGCTTCATTGCCATGGAAGTGGAATGACAAGAAGTCCATTGTTAGGCTCTCAAGTTGAAAAGGGGACATTACAATTAATTGAAAGCATTTTGAGCTCTTGCTGCATGGTTATATGATGATGTGAAGTTTCTATACAGTTCGCTGCCCTAGGAAATAAAAATCAGGTTCATTGCTAGGGCTAAGTGGTGATATTGTTGGTTGTCATATGAATTCCTTTGTTGCCATAAATATTCAGATTGCTCTTGGTTGCTAATGGCATTTTCAGTTTGCTCCTCTAGGGTTTGAAGTGATTGACAGGTGGCTGTAATAAAAATCAGAAGTTGTGATTGGGGTTTGAGTCCAAACCCTTGTTTTTTGTTTGATGCCCTAGAAGGGACATTACAAAGGTGTCCAAAATGAATCGGTAATCACGATCAAAGCCTCCAATTCTAGAATTTGTAATCAGCTGCCCATGAAATGAAGTGTGAGATCACTTTTGGCAATAAGACGGATGTAACAAACAATATCTCAATTGTTCAACACCCATTCGCCAAAGCATCAACCACCTTATTTAATTTCCTTGGGATATATATTAAGTCCATTTTCTAAAAGTTTGGATGAATATTTTTGATTGTATCCAACACTTTGCCTAATCTCCAATATGCCTCGCTGTAAGGGGTAGCATTTTGGAGATACATAATCCAAATCTGAGAATTGGACTCCACTATGATATTCTGCAAGACTACCCTCATTGCTTCCTGGAGTCCTCTCAAAATAGCATATCCTTCCGCCATATTATTGGAGAGAAACCCTAAATTTTCCGCAAACAAGAAAGCTAGAGCATTGTTGTGTGACCTCCCACTTCTCCCATACTGGCTTTTGCTAGAATTGCCTCTAGAGGCCCCATTGGTGTTAATTTTACCCACCCCAAAAGGAGGAGACCATTTTCCTTCATTATCCTACTTAGCTCTTCTTCTGCCAATATATTGCCTCAACTGAATTTGAAGCTTAGATAAAATACAGGCCCATCTCTGACTGGGTGCATGAGGGTGTGTTATCAAATAACGAAATGATTCTCTGATATTCACCCGAGTCTTGTTCCAAAAGAAATAGTTGTTCCTGTATTCCTAGTTGAAGATTCACTAATTTCTCTCCTTCCAGATATACCTTAAGAGAAGCGGTGCTAATCCACATCTTTTTGCGGACATATTTGATAGGTTGATCCTGATTGATCCAGTCCCTTTAGATTTGGTCCATATTTCTGACCCACTGCCAACGTATATCCAACAAATTCGCCAAGCTGTGCCAAAGGCTTGAATTTATTGATGCTGGAATCTCTCACATGTTTCGATGGTTTAAACTCTTGTGCCTGCTAGTCAGATTTGCCTCAAATCTTTACTTTTATTTGAGGTTATTTATTGATATATTTTACAAATTCAACTGCATTTAGGTTTCTATTAATATGAGTTACTTTCATTTTCTGTTCTAATCGCAAGGTTTTCCCTTCCAGCTCTTGGACTTAAAAAGTGCATAGAACATATTTGGAGAGACACAGTAGTGTATCTTAAAAGTGACGAGCCTCTCCTAATTGGACGTGCTTATGGTCGTGTAAGTCGACATTTTCTTCGCGAAGAATTGCTGAAAAGGTTTGTTTCATTCCCCTACTAATATTTTATATTGATGAACATGTTCAACTATTAGTAATGAGTGTATTATAAGCAATAGAGGAGCTTGTTTTTGTTCCAAACTATAAATAACTTCAAGGATATTAATTTCTTTCTTTTAATATGGATATTGGAATTATATTACATTAAAAACTCTTACATCCTCAACTCATAGTTTTGTTCTCTAAGGAAAAGATTTACTTCATTGATGGTTCTGATAAACCTGAGTAAATGTTGAAATCAAACAACTTTGAACTTCAGCTTCAAGAGTTATAGACCTTATGAATATTGCAATGACTTGAATTTTATCAAGGAAAATTTAAACTCACCTTTTAATTATAATATACAGATCCTTATAATTGAGGCACACTTAACAAATCCAAGTAAAAAAATCATAATACTTCATGGAAGATCAGAATTGACATTTATCTTTGAGAGGCGGAGTGAGAGATACAGGCTGTAGAACTGGCTGAAGAAATTGAAATCTTCTCAATATCCTTCACATTGGTGGTGAGTTTTTGTTGCTCTTTGATGAGATTGCAGATTGCTCTGTCAGAGCTGAAGTGTGGTCTGAAATTTCTTTGATCATCTCATACAAATTTGTCATTCTTGTTTTGGGGTTTGATTGGAATCAACTATTCATTCAATTTTAATGATTCTAATGATTTTATCTAATGCTATCTATTAAACGAAACAATGTTGCAAAGTCACCACTTATACCTGCAAGAGATAACATACAGAAAATAGGTCAAAGACAAGAAGTCCAATCGTGATGCTTTAATATGACTAGCACTAACACCTTAAGGTGCAAGGGTACACATTGAATGGAATGGTTGCATAGGAGATAAGGAAGACAGAGGTCACACGTGGTGCCTACATTCAGATTTTCCTTAGAATACGCCATTTCCTGCCCATTGTAAACCCTCTCTTAGGGTGGCGACTTGCATAGGTGAAGGGTTTGGTGGTATCTAGGGCACGACACTTCTTGCTTTATGGATATTTGGATTGTTCCTAATTTATAAGGCTGATTTCATTTCCCAGATTGAATTTTGGGCCTTGGAATCATCATTTCCGCCATTTTTGTAAGTGGGTTCACTGCTGTCATAAAATTAATTATCATGCTTCAGCCAGGGCTCTAAAAATTCATTTTTGGTTTGTACTTGCTCTAAATAATTATTATGGTTCCCTACATGCTTTGGATGGTGTAAGAGTGGTGTTGGAAGTGAATAATTACAATTTCTTGCTTGCTGTCATAAGAAATCAGACTGCTGTAGGTTGCTGTTATAAATTTCAGTTTACTTTGATTTGGGTTGGTGCCATTTTCCCTCCTTTTCAGTTTCAGCCCGGAAAGGGACATTACAGTGTGACTATAGTAGGAACAAAGGAAAAGCAACAAGATTCCATAAATTATATGCCTGGTTGGTTTCTCTCAATTTGAGAAAATAATCAAACCTTCATACTGCCAATGTCTGGAAAATGCTGGAGATTCAACAAATGACTCCAAATGTCGGCAGTATGTTCATTCGAAATCAACAATGAGAGCTACTCTTAAATACAGGGAAGGCCTCTAATGATTTTATTCCATTTACTAAAACTTGAGTAGGCATTGTACTCAATTGTATTTCTGAAGGAGAGAACAGTTTGTTCGACAAGTGAGCTTCAGGAGATCCCCACCCACAAGCAAGCTTGCAAGTTGGAGTAGCACTAATGTGTCTTTCCTTTGATGCTTTATACCTTTTCCTAATTAAATAGAGATTTTTTTTTTTTTGTTTCAACGAGTATATTGTTCCATAAGAATTCTGTTATAGAATTTTCCTGATCAAAGATAACAATTTAGTTTTGTTGAAATAATAGCTGAAATACTGGGGCTGTGCCGAGGACAGATTTGATACATGTAACTTTTATAGTTAGGAAGAGCCCAAGAAAGAATTGTCAGGAATCGTTTCAAACTTTCAAGGACCCAATACATGTAAGAAATTTCTTACAAGTATTTATTCGAATTTTGAAATGCTTCTTTTGCATGCTCAAAGCATCCTTATGAGAATCCAGAATTTCCCTGATTATGTTATGAAATGTATATCTGTAAGTCGTATAGATTTTTCTTTCACGTTCATTGATGAGCTCACTAAAGGCCAAAATAAATAAATAAGAAGGAACAAAATCAATTTCTGTTAGAAGAGTGCTGTATGTAAACTAAGTGCAATCCAAAGGTTTCCCTTTCCTAGAACAAGTAATGTGCTAAAGGAGATGCACATCCATTTCAGTGTTAAGAAGGCTTTCCAAAGGTTCTCCCATCCAAATATATGAGCTAGGGGCAAGTGACATCCTAGTGTAAGTATCCTAAAGGTATTGGATATAGGTTTCACTTTAACGGTCATGCACTTGTGAATAAACTTTTTATTTGATTGTCTTGTTTTCAGATGTGCTGAAGCTGGAGTGCAATATCTCAATTCCAAAGTAGACAAGATTACAGAAACAAGTGAAAGTTGTAGTCTTATCTCATGTGAAAATGGAATGATGATTCCTTGCAGGCAAGTTTTAGGCCTTATATATGTTTTCAATTTCTTACATTCTAAACTCAATTTTTTAAGGAAATGTTACTATCTGTAACTCTTCATGGTATCATTTGTATACAGGATTGTAACTGTTGCATCTGGGGCTGCTTCTGGAAAGTTTTTGCAATATGAGCTAGATGGTCCATCGGTTGGCGTGCAAACTGCCTATGGAATGGAAGTTGAGGTAGGTGAATTAATCAAGATTATACAAGTAAGATTGCTTGATATGTGAATGGTGATGTTTAAGAAGTTTTTGGTGAATGAAATTGTAGACTCATATTTCATTTGATGAAAATGATGATAAGTAAAAACAATATTTTGTCGCTTAATCAGCATCTTTAGGTTACTTTGTAAAAAGAGGTACTCGGGGCTAAATTGCTAACTAGAAAGAGAGGGGTGCTTCTTTTATGTTATTTATTGTATATTGAGGTTACCTTGCAATGAGGGGAAGTGCTAAGACAAGACATGGCCTTCCCACGAATGTTTGACCTATAAAGAGTTATTGGTTCTCATCGTCTCTTTTTCTATATTTAATCTATTTTCATTACGTATTTTCGTTATAACATTTACATTTATGTCCTTTCACAACAAATACATTTTTTCTTCACATTTCTTTATTCCACATTACTGTTCATCTTTATCATCACGGAGATATAGATTTAAACTTTAATCATACTAGATTAAGGAGTTTATTCTTCATTTTTGTTCACCCATTTCTCTTCAATGTGGTGCCCCTAGATTTCACCCTAAAATCTGGGACTACCCCTTCAAAAAATTCTTCATTCTTTTTAAAATAACGGGTTTTTTTTGTGTTTTAATTGCCCGAAGTTGTCTCTATTACGTTAAGATATTCCCAATGAATCGTATGAGCCAATTTCGACAAATACCCAGATGCTAAAATTCATTTTATCCCTTTGCTCGGTTTTGTCTGCGGGAATTTTATTTAATTATTTATTAAATAAAATAAAGTTCGGTTTAATGTGAATTGTGCTGCAGTTGAACCTTGTTGAAGTTTTTTCATGCTAGTATTCTCACATCTCAATAGGGTTTTCATCAGGAAAGAATTCAGAGTAATTGTCTGCAACTTCTGGCAACATTTTTCGTTTTTATTTATTTCCTTTTGCTTTTGTTTTCGGTTTTCTCCGTAGTCTGTCTGTATAATTCCCCTTGATCCGTTATGTACTCTGTATAGCTTGTTTAATTACTTGGAATGTCTGGAAGTCATCCATGGCCTCAACAAAGAAAGAAATTAATCACAGAGTGCTGACTTCTGACCAGAAAAGAAGAATTTAAGCAAAAAAAGCCTCTCCTAGGCAAGTCGCACTTTTTGGGATAATAGATCTAGGATAGGAGAATTTTGGCAGTGATAGCCAGGTGGGAATTTCTTGTCTGCATAGCAAGTTACTTTTTCCCATCAAGTCAAAGTCACTTAAGTTGCAATGGGAATTTTAGAGGAGGCTGGAAGGCGGGAATTTCTTATCTGCAACGCAGGGTGAAAATTTCCATTATAAAGAAAAATCACTTAAAGCACTAGCGGGAATTTCTTGCTTGCCTAGTAGGGTAACTTTTCCCATCAAAGAAGTTTATTCACCCATGCAAGTCACATTTTTGAGAAGAAGACTATTTTCCATGCAAGTTGCACTTTTTGGAAGGAAGGGTTTAAGCTAATGGGAATTTTGGCAATGGCGCAAAGCGGAAATTTCTTACCTACAACGCAGAGTGAAAATTCTCATTATGAAAGTCAAATCACTTAAGTGAAAGATGGGATTTTTGGAGCTGCAATGCAGGTTGGAAATTCCCATCACTTTGACTTTCTATTTTTAACAAATACCCTTGCCAAAAAGTGCGACCCACCTTGGCATTAATGCATGTAATTAATGGTATTTATTAATGGTATTCCTAGCTAAGTTTGGCGCCATAAATAGGAGGAAAGTCAATGCAAGTGGATGAGCTAAAGAGAAGTCAAGGATGCATGCTAAAAATAAATAAAATAAATTCATAAAAACAATCAGAAACATGCAGAATTGGGCGCCCAAATTGGATAAAGAGGCATGACTTTTAATTAATTAAATTGCCAAAAATAGGAAAGGGCAATTATTAAAAATAACATGCAGATGGCTATATAAGCATGGGATGCCATAATGGAGAAGCAATTAATTCTTTTTGATGAAGTTTGCAGCCCTGGACAGGTTTTGGCGCCAAGGGAAGGAGGATTTTGCATTAAAGAGTGTTTTCCATTGTCGGGAAGCTTCCAGTTTTGGTGCATAGGGTTGGAATAGCCTGATTTTTGTTATTCTAATTGTCTGCTTGTTGGTATAAGTGCCCAGTGAATTAAATAATATTTTTGCTTGCTTTGCATGCAAGCAAAGTCTCAAATTTTAGGGCAGCAGGTTTTATATGCAGATTTTGGTGATAAAAATCAAGTATTCATGCCATGGACTCCATCTTTGTCTGAATTAATTATAGGTATTCATCACATGTGCTCATATTAGTGAAAGGAAGTTCAAATCAATGTCAGATACATTGAATATCTCTTCCGAATTAGAAGAAATTGCCGGATCTGCACAAATTGATCTAATTACAAGGGATTCCGGCAAAATTAAAAGAAAAAGAGCTCAGACAAAGATTGTTCCAGCCATGATGAAGCATGATGAAAGAGAAGGATCAATTGAATCATGCATAGCTTCTAGATTTGCTGACATCAATGATACAGACATAGGCCTTGAACCCATCACTGATTTAATTGACAGATCCAGAGCCGGAAGAACATCTCTCATGCGGGCAATTAAAAGTAGCGGGATTATTCAAGCTTCAACGTTTCCAATCACAACTCAGTTGCCTGAATTTGTTATGGAGTGTGCAAGGTCTTATCATCCTCTTTCCAAAACAATTCGAGATGCTGCAGGAAAGACAATAATCAAGTTGGATGCACAATTTATTAATTATTGTCTAAAGATTCCGACACGGCTAGTGGTGATTACAATTAGCATGTTGGACACTGGACAATAGATGGGAAAAACACAAAGCAGATTGTGTGGGCATAATGAATAGCAGATACATGAAGAAGCCCATAGCTCCATCAAAGTTCCCGAGGACTATTCCATGATCCAATCTGGTGCAGGAAGTTGATGATATTACTAAATTGTTTTGTAGGTTAAATGGAGAAACCAATACCCATAACTTCCGCTCATGGATGTACACTTTTGTGAGAACCATTGAGATCAACAGAGCTGATTCCATAATCAATTGGGCGGAAATCATCAGTGACAACATCGGTGAGTAGCTCCGAAGTGTGAGGTGGACGTTCAGCTTCAAAATGACTTCATACCTGGTATATGCAACAACCTCGCAGGTATATTTTCCAAATTGGATAGATGAGGAGTTTTGTTGAAAGATCCTATTTTTGAGTGCTTCCCACAGTTGATAGTTCCTGAGTGCAACAAAGATTACAGGGTGGTCAATGATGGGTTCTTCTACGAATTCATCTGCAAATTGAATAGTGATCTAAAGACCAAAAGTGAGCAAAGAAGCTTGGGAAGTCAGATCCCAAAGATGGTTGCATCTTCATCCAGTTTTCAGACTTCACGTATTTCAGGGTCAGTGGCTTTTCAGAAGAACCAATCAAGTTGCCGAGGTATCCAAGCGACAAGTGGGTCATCATGGAGTTGTGCAGGCAGTTCGTGGAAATGCATGACTTACAATCAAAGTAGCACAAACCTATAGGTTGCTTTCCGTCACAGTGGGTTATTACAACTGCCAGAGCATCCATAAGGCTAGGGAATCGAAGCATAAATGTTTTCCGGATATGAGCATGAGTTCTTCCCAAAGACGATTGAACTTTGATCCATATGGGATAGCACAGAAGACAATCTCCCAGAATATTTGCATGTACCTTGGAAGAATTTTGGATGAAGTGCGAAACGAGTATGAAGTCAAGAAGAAAGATTTCGGTAGGTTATCAACGCACAAGTGTCTGATTATGGTTTAGCATGGATACCTGCAAATCTCGTAGATGATGGGCATGTGGTACTTGACATATACCATCAAATGGGAGGAGATAAAGCTGCTTTCTTCGAAAAGCATAAAGGCGGTGGTCGACGATTGAGGAAAGGTCTTCCGCAGTTCCTAGTTAACACCTCAAACTGGTTATTAACGAAGGGGTATTGTATGGACGAAGCTTTGATGAATCAGATCACAGTAACTTTATTGCAGGAGACTCCAACAAAAGGAAGCATGAAGGTGAAAGTAGCAGGAGACCAGAGAAGCTTAAAGTATACAAAAAGACTCAGTTCCTGAGAAGGTCAAGTCTACAACTATTGTGCCAATACCACTTTCAAACGAAGCTTCTCGACGTCAACTCATAAAGCACTTCAAAGAACCCCTAAACCCCAGAGCAGATGTTGTTGTTCTTTCGTTGAATCCAACGTCATTTGTATTTTCTCCTCAGCCACTTAGATCTTCACCTCCCCCTCGTAGAGAAGCAAAGCACGATGATGAAAGAGTTTGAAAAAGCATTGATTTTGGACAATTCGAGGATGACAGCCATGACAACACTATGGCAAATTTGGATGCAACAGAGTTTGAGCATGAGATGCTACACTCAAGTGACTTCTCTGTGATGTCCCCTTTTTGGACAAATAGAAAATTACAACAACTTCAACCCAAATCGAACCAAGAAGGATTAGATCCTTTTGAATCAACCTAAAATAGCCCAATGTCAACCAATTACAACCCAAATGGGGTTGGAAGTGGTCAAGGTGGTGAGCTAGATTGGTGGAGACAATCAAATTTTTATTCTTCTCAATTCTGATTTTTATTACAACAGTGAATTAATTTGAAACAATTGCCAACAACTGAAAACTTCAAAAATTCATAACTCAATCACTACATATTTTTCCATGAAACCAAGTGCATAATAAACTAGAATTTTAGAGCTTTCCAATGAACTAAAGATCAGATTTTTCTGAGCACTTAAACCCCTTCAAAATAACATCTAAACTTCTAGATTTGGGCGCTAGGGTTAGCAAAAATTAATAAATTAATAACCAACACTTCCCTCAACTGTTTTCACCCTCCAAAAGCTTGTTTTGATGCACAAAAATGCCAAGAACAGATCTGAACTGAAACCACAATTTTTAAGCATCAAAATGTGTCACAAACAATTAATAATCCAACCCCAGATTGCTGCAACTTCTAAAATTATTTCCCGCTTAACCAATCAAGCAAAAACCTTTAAACTTTGGATTTTGGGCCACAAAAATATGAAGAATAATATTCCAAAATTAGTTTTTGCACAACGTACGCGAAACCTATTTTTTCCCTAAAAAGTAGGTCGCCCAACACATTTAGGGCATCGAATTAATTGCAAAACATAGTAGATTTGAAAACCAACAAATATGCTTCAAATCATGCAATAATAATCAGATTTGCACCATAAATAAATTCGCTAGGGCAAGGAATTCTTTTCCAAGCAATTCGCCACACACTAGATGCAACACACACACACAAATGGATCCTTATCAAAATCAGATTTGCTTCAATTCCAAGTCGAATGAGAGAGAGAGCACAATGAGAGCTAGGGCATACATCCCATTTCTCCAAGCATGGAGAGACATAAATGATCAAATCAACATCCCCAAAAATGGCCATGCAACCTCCTTTTATAACATAAGGGGTGCAACATTCAAATGGCTGACCTTTTCCCTTTTGAGAGGAAAACAAATAAAACTTAATTAAAATATTAAAAGACTCACTTAATGTGCACTTTATTATTTTCTAATTAAATAATAAAGAGTAACTAACCTATGTGCACATTTAAAGACTAAATAAGACTCCCACTTGTAGTGCTAGGCATGCCAAGGGGTTATAATGCAAATGAAAGAGATGAACCGATATATTAGTAATGCCTCGGAAAAGGGGACATTACATTCTCATTCTCCGAGAAGCAATTTTTCATCATGGTTGGCTTTGCAAAACAATTCCAAAAGCTAAAGAGGAGATCAACTTGGAAGAGCATGACTTGCAGCTACTCTTGGGTTTGGGCGGAAAGGATAGAAGACCTAAAGTTGTCAAGGTAACTTCAAGGTTGGTTATTGAAGAATCAGGGCAGAAGTTCGCCAAGTTGACAGTTCCAACAAAGGGAAAGCAGAAGGGAGAACTCATGGCGGCAGATTTCTCAGTAACCAAAGTGCCACTAGGTTAGACTACCAGGAAGGATTAAAGCAAGATACACAGACACTAATAAACGCTTTATTCCTCAAGTTGGACAAAGAAAAGGCAGAGAAAATCAAACTTCAAGAGCAGGTTTCCCAGTTGTGTGAAATCATTGCTAAGGTTGCCAAACCTTCCTCTCAGCCAGTTTTAGCACATGAGCAGGTGAGCAATCATCTGATTGAAGAGGTGGAGGATGCAGGTAATCAAGTCACGACTATTAATGAATGGAAAATCCAAATCATTCACCAAGCTTCAAAACAACTCAAAGAGGTACCAGCTAGTCTGGAAGTTATGAAAGGTGCATTATCTCAGTTGAAGCAATTGATGACAAGCATAGTGGATGAGAATACAGTGGCTGAAAGTAACCTGGACATTTTGGTTAAAATAAATAAGCTGCCAGAGGAAGTTTTGATTGCGGAGCAACTTGTGCCTGATGGACTGATTGAAAAGGGAAAGCAACTTGAGTTTGCAGTTTCTTTCCGCATGGAGATTCTCAAGCTTATGCTGAAAAGAATGCAGTTGCTCGAGGATAGGATATTGTCATTGCTGGGCAATATAGTTGCTTTCATCGAGGAGGAAGTAGTTGGGGATGTTTCTTCCTGCAGAAGAACCATTCCAGACAAGATGCCTGCTTCTCTTGAAGGGTTGTTTTTGATGGTTCAGGAGAAGGTTTATAGAGTTGACAAGACTTTCACGTTGAATTCAATCAAGAAGTGGTAACACTTCAATCAGATATTAAAGAGTTTGGGCCTAGTTTGAAGGAAGTGGAAGTAAACATTGACATTTTGTCCAAAGGATTGGTGTAATTCATGACCAAGAAAGAGGCTGTTGCTAAAACAGATGGGAAATTGTTGAACTATATGTTTGACAAGTATATTCAATATCAGAACAAAAAGAAAGCATAGGGTGTAACATCTGGCAGATATTCTTTCTTCTCTTCTTTCTCTTATTCCTTATGTTCCTGGATGAAATTGTAAGATTAAAGTTATTGGTTTAAAAGCCATTACTTTAAGTTATTTGGAAAAGTTCTCTAAGATAAGTGGCAGATGTGCACAACTTTGGCTTAACCTCTAGATGCATGTCACTTAGAGAGGAATTCTAGGAGAAAGATTGCCAGATGTTCCCTTTACAACTTCCCGCATGTTCTAGTTCAGTTGTAGTTTCCATTTGTAATTTCCCTCTATACACTATAAATAGAGGAAGAGCCTACGGTTAAGGGATCAGAATTTGTAATCAGCATTCTTGTGTTCCAGACTTTGAGCTGAAACCCTTGATATTTTTTTGAAAGCTAAGGAATTGAAAGGAGGCAGATTTTCGGAGAACTTTGTGTCAACGGTGCATTTGTTTCTTGTTTCTGTATAGATCTTTGCATAAACTTTGTGTTATCTTAGATTTGGATTTGAAACTTTCCTTTGCTTTAAATTATGTATTTCAATATCTATTTGTTTTGTCCATGTGCATGTGACCAACTCTGCAAACTATTGGTTAGATTGCACATCTTCTTTCCTTTCTTCTCGTATTTAATTATTTCCCCTCTTCTGCACATATTTCTTATAGCTGCTTACTTGCTGCAAAATTGCCTAGCTATGGTACATGAGCTACGCGGTTAAAATAAAACCAACAGATAGATATTAGAAAATATAAATGATAAATAAAATTTTACATGACAACCTCACCGATAAATGAGGGAGATTTATCTCATGACTATCTAGGTTTTCAGCTGTGCAAAAAAATCTAGCCAACACAATGTATGGTTTTAACCTTGTCTTGTCCTTCAGTCTCACTTCTTGTGTTGTAGGGTCTATAAGTATATGGTCTTGCAATCTCTATCCGATTCCTTGCATTTTATTCTAAATTTTGTTTGTTTTTGGTTATGCGTGTATTATTACAAACGGTCCTAGTTCATTTTCTAATTCTATATAAAGCATTGCCATGCGGGGAGGCATCCCATATATCTAGGTGACATCCTGAATGTTCTCGCACATTTTAGGGACTTAGGAGGGATATCCCCCACCTTTTAATAATGAAAAAAAAAGATTATTTTTTGACACTTTTACTTTTAAATGTAATCTCCCCACTCTTCCCTCATCCCCCACCCCTAAAAAAAAAAGTTTTATTATAACCAAAAATATTATATCCTTATCCCGAAAGTACCCTAAAAACATTAAATAAAGGTTAAAACCTTGAATTTAATTGAATAAATTTAAAATATGAAATATTTTTAAAAGCCGCCTCCTTGCCGGCCCCAAAGTATGGGATTTTTTTTTCTGTCCTACAAACTCAGTCCCCTTGTCCCCTCTTCCCTAAGACTTAGGTAACTATGATATAAATTTCATGATAACCCTTTTGTCGATGATGTAAGAAGGAATGAGATTTATGAGGTTTCTAAAAAGAATATATATTTAAAAATATGAAGAAAGATAAACATGTGAAATATGTTACTATTGCAATAAGTGTCTGTATAATAAAACAAAAACTAAGTTAGAAATTTGACGCCTTCATAAAAAATTGATAGCAAATGAGAAAGTGCATAAATAGAACTCCACTTCAAATATAGTTTTCATGCTATAATAGCACAAATAGATTAACTGAAATGACTCAATTTGTTCCCTATTCTCTAGGTATAGATTACTAGAGAATAGTGAGTGATAGGGACCCAAATGCCTTTACAAATGGATCAACACTGTAAACCCAATTAGATTTAATTAGTAGATCACTTGTAATCAGATAACAAACAAAAAGATTCAAAACTACTTATGGAAGATGGTTTAAGACATACATTATTCAAATAAAAAACTGTTTTTTTAAAGTTAAACCAGACTTATTGAAAGTGACTAGTCTTTCATGGGGATTTTGTTACATCAAAGGGATTCAATACAAACAAAAGCCATCGTATATTTAAAGTGCAAAATGAATGCTTGGGAATAAAGAACCAATAGAGAATCTAGATTAGATCTAGAAAGAATTGATGCCATCACTCATTCACATTTGAGTCATTGACACCATTATTTCATTTAGAATGGAAATTATGATTTTTATGGATAAAAACTTGAATATTTTATCTATTCTTTGGTATGGTAATGTCTATTACATTAACTACAAGTTTTGTACTTGATTGGTTTGACGAATCATGTCCATTGTCTAACATGATAAATAACATTTAATGCATAATTAAATACAAATAAATGAACCTTATTTAAAGCACATCGAAGCTGGATTTCTCTCCCTAGTGACGATTGAATTGATAGGCAACATGATTTGACCTTTGACCAAGTATTGACATCAATGGAACTGATTGTGACTTAAGGTATTGACCACAAGTTGACCAAATTGTTGATGAAGTTATTATAAGTACTATTGATTGATATTGAATGTTTTCAGTCATATTTGATTTCCATTGACTAGAATGTTTGTTGATAGTTGACAAATAGAAGGTACTAAAGTAGCATCAACAAGAGGTAACTTGACCAATGACAACTCCATCTATACTATACATGATACGAATGATGACACATATCACATATATAATGGATGGTTGAATGGCTGGGCCGGATGGCCCCTACCCCTATATATCATATATCTAGACCAACGACCTATATAGATATGCCCCCTTCTCTCTATATGGTAGTTGGGGCTATGCCCATGCCTATAGAGATTCCGGATCGGGATTACACCTTAGATCGATAGATAGATAGATATATGGCGACGACCTACTCTGCCCATAAATAGAGGGGTTGGGAGAGGCCCCTTATCCGAACCCCCTCTACCTATATCACTTAGGACTATCTAATCAATTTGTAGTTATGCTCCTATCCTATAGTTATGCCCATCTATAGCCATATAGATCTGATCTATATGTGATCGGATTGGTAAAAAGTTTCCCCGCACTTGAATGGACTCCCTAACTATGTTGAATTGAAAGCCTTTGAATATCAACATAAAGACTATGTTGCTTACCAAAAGATGAAATAGTTTGCATGCTCTCCACCACAAAGCAACTTGCTGTCCAAGCAACTTGGAATTGAGAAAAAATATCCTCTTTCCATTTTGAACCCTTCAAAAGATCACCCAAATCCCATATACAAAAACAATCTTGAATCAAAGAGTCCACATGTCCCATATTGCACATTGTATCCCTTACACTATCACCCATTTTGGCATGCTTTTCATGAGAACAAGAATTTTGCAGTGACATAGGATGAAGCAACAAATTTGAAAAGAAGTATGATAGGTATTATTATAAGCAAATCCAACTAAGTGCAAAAAATATTCCCACTTGTCTTTCTGATCCATAACATACATTCTTACCATGTCTTCTAATACTCAATTCAATCTTTTAGTTTTCCCACCCGTTTTAGGATGATAAGAAGATCTAAAATGCATCCGTGTTCCAAAAGCAATCGTCGGAGTTTTCCAAAACCGAGAAGTAAACAATGTATCTCTATCAATAATGATCAGGCCGAAACTCCATGCAATCTTACTACTTCCCTCACAAATCTATCAACAAGTACAGTGCATCATCGGTTGGATTACCGGGAATAAAATGAGGAACCTTTGTTAGCTTGTCAACAACAACTAAAATAATATCTTGCATCTTTTTAGATTTTGGCAAACCAGAAATAGAATTCATAGTTATAGTTGCCCATTTATTTTTTGGAATGTTAGGAGGAAAGATCTTACCTCCGGGATGACAATGACGAACTTTCACCTTTTGACATTCTAAACATTTAGAAACAAAACCAGCCACATCCATTTTCATACCAGGCAAAAAATAAAACTGTTTCAGCTCATGAGTCATTTTAGTGACCTCGGGGATGTGCAAAATGAGGAGCTTGATGTACTTCTTCCATCAAAATAGTTCTTAAATTTCCTTCAAAAGGTACATAAATTCTGCCTTGGAACCTCAAAAGGCTATTTGAGTCCAAGGAATACCCAACATACTTGTTGTCCACCACTTCCTGCATTAAATTTTCTGTCACATTATGGCAGAAAATATCAGTTTTCTATTGTTGTAACAGCTGATCCTTCAGCAGAAATTTTATTCTAGAAACAACAACAAAATGAACCCTATGGCTGAGTGCATCAGCCACTTAGTTCTCTTTACCTTTGACATATTTTATGTCCATATCATAGTCACTCATACATTCCAGCCATCTTCTTTGCCGGGGTATTTAGGTTCTCTTGACGAAACATGTGCTCAAGATTTTTATGATCGGTTCTAAGTTTGAACGACTTACCCAAAAGAAATGTCTCCATTTCTTAAGAGAGTGAACTACTGCAACCAACTCTAAGTCATGTGGGGGATAATTCAGCTCGTTAGGCTTCAATTTTCGCGACTCACAAGCCACTATCTTACCTTCTTGAATTCGTACACCCCCTAAACCGTCTAGGATGCATCAATCCGGACCTCAAAAGGGTTGTTTGATCCGAAACCAGCAAGATAGATGTTGTAGTGAGAGCTGTTTGAGTTTTAAAAGGCTTCCTCACACCTAGCAGTCCATTCAAAACGTTTAACTTTTCTCTGTAGCGATGTGATAGGATGGGCTATTCGTGAAAACTCATTCACGAACCTTCTATAGTACCCAACCAAGCCCATGAAACTTCGGACTTCGACACTTCCATTCTTCAATAGCTTTAATTTTGGATGGATCAACAAAAATCCCATCCTTAGAAATAATATGTCCTAAGTAGTGTACCTTATCTTGGTAGAACTCACACTTAGACAACTTTGCATATAATTTATGGTCCCGGAGCCTTTGTAGAACCATTCTTAAATTTTGTTCATGTTCTTGTTCATTCTTAGAATAGATAGAATGTCATCTAGGAAGACTAACACAAACCTATCCAGAAAATATCTAAAAACACTATTCATAAGGTTCATGAAAGCAGCCGGTGCATTGGTCAAACCAAAAGGCATAACCGTGAATTCATAGTGTCCATACCTTGTACGGAAGGTTGTTTTATGCACATCTTCCTCTTTAATTCTTAGCTGATGGTAACTAGACCTTAAGTCAATCTTAGAAAATACTGTTGCCCCTTTCATTTGGTTAAATAAATCATCAATCCGGGGCAGTGGATACTTATTCTTAATGGTAGCCTTGTTGAGCATGCAGTAATCAATGCACAACCTTAAGGTACCATCTTTCTTTTTAACAAAGACCACTGGTGCTCCCTAAGAGGACACACTTGGCCTAATCATTCCTTGTTCCAGAAGTTCTTGCAGCTGAAATTTTAGCTCTTGCAAGTCCACAATATTCATTCTATAGGGTGCCTTCGAGGCGAGGACTGAACCTGGCATGATATCTATTGAAAAATCAAACTCTCTTTTTGGGGGCAGACTTGGCAAGTCTTTAGGGAAAACATCCCTAAAATCAGCTAATACAAGAAAATCATGCAAACTAGTTTCCTTCACCTCAGGAAACTCTTCCATGTGTAAAAAAAATAAAAGACAACCCTTGTGGACTGCTTTTTTCAGTTGTAAGGAAGAAAGTTTGGGTAGGGACTTGCTGTATTTAATACCAAACAAAACTTGTTCAAAGCCAAAATCATCAAAACAATGTATTCTTTTATCAAAACAATCAATCTAAGCTTTATGGTCTTGTAGCCAATCCATGCCAATAATCAAATCATAAGACCCCAAAGGCACAACATGCAAATTTAATCTAGTTTTAAACATTCCTAGATCAAGTTCTATTTGATCTAAGTATTCAGAAATATGCACTTTCTTACCAGTGCCTAATTCTACTTGCCATTTTTTTTCATGGGAACAATTTTCAGATTCAACTTATGCACTATTTTAGGGGACAAAAAGCAATCAGATGCTCTTGATTCAAATAGTACAAAAATTTTAGCGTCGAAAATTTTACCTCTAGCTTCTATGAGTGTTGCTTGTTGCTTAGTCTTGTGGTTATCTACCGCAACATTGCAAGAAATTTTGGGCAGTCTCTTTGATAGTGCTTCTTACCACAAGTCCAACAACCTTGTGGAGGTTCTTTGTTTGCCACCTGAACCTTGTTTTTTCTTGTAGCAGGTGTGTATCTATTACCACCAACCCGCTGATTATTCTGCTACTTGATAGGAAGCCTTGGCCCTCCTCGGTTATGGTTCCCTGGAACTTTCCATTATTCGATTACCATTAAAAGCGTCCTTTTAAAATTAGGTTTCCGGTAAGGTCCTAAAGAGTAAACGACAAATTTCTTGCTGCTTGCTGCCTTCTCTTTCATCTCCGTCGGTATCTCACGGGGATTGTTCTTTTCTTCTACCTTATAGGATACACTAACCACTTGGGTAAAACTCTTAGGGTTGACCATGTTAACATCTTACCGGATAACCTCCCTCAAACCTAGTTTGAACTTGGTTACCTTGGATTCTTCGTCCTTCATGTAATCCACATGTCGGATCAGATCTAAAAATTGAGCTTCATACTCAGCTACAGTTATGTTATTTTGTTTCAAACTATGAAACTCAGTTTGCTTCCTTTCTCGGTGATTAGCCGAGACATATCTGGTTCTGAATTTCTTCTCAAATTTTTCCTAAGGGTGGAGTCCACATAACCCTTCACTTGTTTCAAATGAGTCCACCACATAACAACTTGTTCTTCAAGGTGATAGATTGTAATACGGGCCTTGGTGTTGGATTTGCAATCATGTAGCCCAAAGTATTGTTGTAGGCTAAACAACCAAGCCTCAACTTTGTCACCCGAATGAGTTGATAACCCTTGGGGTACCTCTTCATGAGCATGCAACTGATTGTTCAAGTCTTCCAAGTTTACCTCCTGCTGGTCTTGTTTGACTTGGTTACCTCCTAAGAAACTATTTTTCTCTAGGTCCCTCTCTTGAGATGTCAATCTATCTTGTAAAGTGTTGACAATGTGGTGTCACTCGATTTCACCCCAAATGTGACTACCCAATTCTAAATTTTTTCGTACTTTTAAAATAGTGGGTCGTTTGTTGTTTTTATTGCCTGAAAGTTCCTGTATTGCGTCAAAATAATCCTAAAGAGCCATATTAGCCTTTTTCGCCAAATACCCAGATACCCAAAATTGTTTTATTCTGTCGTCGGGATTTGTCTGCTGGAAATTTGTATTTAATTATTTTGAGCCCCGTATGAGGCTATTTGCACTCTGTTTTAACTCCATTATGAGCGAATATGTTATTATTCCTATGTACCAGAAGGATTTTAACTTATTTTAAGTTTTGGGCTTTATTTGTAACTTTTGGCAATTTTTCGTGTTTTTGTGGTGTCCCATTCTGTTTTCTGTAAAATTTCTCTGGAGCAATTCCCTCGCCGGGTAAGCCCGATTTTTGGCCTGGAGCAGCTGGAAAACATACACGCACATTATGCCCGGAGGAAGTCGTCATCGGAGGTCTGGATCACTGGGAAAAAGCGAAGTCGTGCACAGAAAAGCCCCTGCGGGGATGGGCGCATTTTTGGAAAACAAAGGATTTAAGCTGCGATGGGAAAAATATAAGCCGCAGGCAGGGTGGGAATTGTATACTTGCCTAGGCAGGTACTTTTTCCCGTGTTATAAAAATCACTTAAGTGGATAACGGGATTTTGGTGCCTGCCTGGCAGGGTAAAGAATCCCATTATCAAAAAATTCTTAAAAATAGAATTACATGTGCAAAAAAGTGCGCCCCCTTTGGTGAGAGATTAAAAGAATTAAATTTGATTATTTTTATTAATCTTTCTTCTCAAAAAGTGCGCCCAAGCTTGGAGGAGGTCAACAAGTCAAAGGTGGAATAAAAGAAAGGAATTAAATTAATTAAATTAAATTTATTTAGTGGCTGCCCCCTTCCTCTCAAAAAGTGCGCCCCATTTGGGCATTATTTAATGTTTTTAAAGCATTAAAACATTAAATTAATTTCTATTTTCAGTGGCTATGGTCAAAGCACACTGTGGGGCTTGAGTGAAGTGCTGTGTGAAGGATTAAATTGGATTAATTTAATTTATTGGATGGCTGTCCTTAAACATGCTATTTTTAAAAGAGAAAAACATGATTTTTAATTAATTAATTGCCTTTAATTGTTAGGGCAATTATTAATTATAGAATTGTGAAGGTTATATAAGCATGGGCAGCCATATGGGTGAATAATTTAATTCACAGGTAAAGAATTGCAGCCAGGAGGAAAAGTGCGCCCCATTAGAGGAAGGATTTTGTTCAGACAAAGTGCTAACAAGGCTAAAAGCTTCCAGATTTGGCGCATGCTTTGGAGAAGGTTGATCTTCGTCTACATAGTTGTTTTCACAGGTGTTACAGGAGCTCAGGTGTTGATTGAAAGGATTCATGCTCTCTTTATGTGCAAATTAAACACCAATTTTTGGGGCAGCAGAGCTTGAAAAGTGCAGATTTTTATAATTTAAATTCACTATTCATGCTCCTATGGCCATTTTTGTCTGAATAAATTGCAGGAATTCATTACAGGTGCTTTACAAAAGAAAAGGAGTTTTTATCAATGTCCAATACATTGCAAATATCCTCCGAATCAAGATTTGTCCAGATCTCGCACCGATTGAAGAAATCGCCAAGTTAGAAGAAAAAGAATTATTCAGACAAAGATAGACAAAGCCATGGCGAAAGGAGATGAAAAAGAGAGCACGATGGATTCATGCATTGCTTCCAAACTTTCGGACATAAGAGACACGGATCTAGGCCCAGAACCTCTTTCTGATTTGATTGATAGATCCAGAGCTGGAAAGACTTCACTCATGCGTGCGGTCAAAAGTAGCGGAATTATCCGAGCTGCAGCTTTCCCATGTACAGCCCAATTGCCAGAGTTCATGATGGAGTGTGCTAGATCTTATCATCCTTCATCCAGATCAAGTGCGTGATGTCATGCGGAAAGACAATAATTCGCTTTGGATGCGGAATTCATCAATTATTGTTTGAAGATTCCAAAGGTCACGAAAGGTGGTGACTTCTATTAGCATTCGTGATGCCGACAGAGATGGGAGAAACATAGACCCGATTACGTGAGCATAATGAACAAATGGTTCATGAAGAAGCCTAGATCCCCTTCAAAGTTCCCGAGAACTCTTCCGTGGTCCAATTTGGTGCAGAGGCGATGATGTCGTCAAAATGCTATGCGCAGTTGAATGGCGGGCGAATGCCTATACTTTCCGTACATGGATGTATGCTTTCATCAGACCATCAAATCAACAAGGTTGATTCTATAATCAATTGGTCGGAAATTATTAGCAGCAACATCGGTGAGCAACTTCAGAACGTGAAGCGTACTTTCAGCTTCAAGATGACTTCGTACTTGGTGTATGCTGCAGCTTCACAGGGTGTCTTTTCCAAGCTGGATAGATGTGGTGTTCTTTCCAAGGACCCCATTTTCGAGTGCTACCCACAGCTTACTGTACCTGCGTGCGAGAAGGACTTCAAAGTGATCAACGATGACTTCTTCTACGATTTCATCTGCAGGCTAGACAAAGACTTGAAGACTCACAGGGTAAGCAAGGAAGCGTGGGAAGCAGTGTCCAAGATTGGCAGTTTATTCATCCAGTTTGCAGATTTCACATACCTCAGGGTTACGGGCTTTTCTGGAGAACCTATAAAGATGCCCAGGTATCCAAGTGATAGAGTGATCGCCATGGAGCTGAGCAGGCAACTCGTAGAGTTACACGACCTTCAGTTGAAACGGCACAAGTCTACGGGCTTCTTCCCAATCACTGTGGATATTACAACAGACGCATTCACAGAGCTCGAGGGATGGAAG